>CM053770.1:384770708-384843888 GCA_028658325.1 Potorous gilbertii | reverse complement strand
TGGGGGCAGGGCCGCCTCTCAGGCTCAGTTCCCTCAGGGGGTTTATACAGAGATCTTTTGTAGTGGAGCTGGGGTGGAGCTCCAGCCTGCTCTGGGAGTCTCTGGCCGAGCTGCCCCAGCCTCTGCCTCTGCCTCAGCGGCCGCTTCCCAGGGGGTCCGAGTCCCGGAGATCCCCCGCTCCCCTCTCAGCCCGTCTCTCTCACTGACCTGTGCGTCTGTGTGTGGAGGGACCTTCGCGGCCGCCCGGAGATTCAGGTCCCTGCCGCCCGCTGGGCTCTGCTGGCTCCTCTCAGTGCCGCGTGGCCGGTGCGGGGGAGGGGAGCGCTCGGCCAGGCAGGATTCCGCTCCAGTGTCCGGGTTACCTCTGCGGTCGGTTTTCCAGGGCTCTCTGCAACGCAAATCTCCTTCACTGTGTTGCTGCGCGGCTTCCACTGTTCCAGAATTTGTCAGGAGTTCTTTTTACAGGAAATCTATGGGCTGTGGGTTCGGACCTAGCATAGGTGAGTCTTTCTACTCCGCCATCTTGGCTCCGCCCCCCTTGAATTGTTTCTTTCTAGCTGCTTGAAATATTTTCTCCTTGACTTGGGAACTCTGGAATTTGGCCACAATGTTCCTAGGAATTTCTCTTTTGGATCTCTTTCAGGAGGTGAGTGGCGGATTCTTTCAATATTTATTTTGCCCCCTGGTTCTAGAATATCAGGGCAGTGTTCCTTGACAATTTCATGAAAGATGATGTCTAGGCTCTTTTTTTGATCAAGGCTTTCAAGTAGTCCCATAATTTTTAAATTGTCTCTCCTGGATCTATTTTCCAGGTCAGTTATTTTTCCAATGAGATATTTCACATTCTCTTCCATTTTTTCCTTCTTTTGGTTTTGTTTTGTGATTTCTTGGTTTCTCATAGAGTCATTAGTCTCCATCTGTTCCATTCTAATTTTTAAAGAATTATATTCTTCAGTGAGCTTTTGAACTTCTTTTCCATTTGGCTAATTCTGCTTTTTAAAGCATTCTTCTCCTCATTGGCTTTTTGAACCTCTTTTGCCAAATGAGTTAGCCTATTTTTAAGGGTGTTATTTTCTTCAGCATTTTTCTGGGTCTCCTTTAGCAAGGTGTTGACCTGCTTTTCATGCATCTCTCGCATTTCTCTTCCCAGTTTTTCTTCAACCTCTCTTCCTTGATTTTCAAAATCCTTTTTGAGCTCTTCCATGGCCTGAGCCCACTGAATATTTATTTTGGATGTTTGGGATGCAGAAGTCTTGACTTTTATGTCTTCCCCTGATGGTAAGCATTGTTCTTCCTCATCTGAAAGGATGGGAGAGTATCTGTGCACCAAGAAAGTAATCTTCTATGGTCTTATTTTTTTCCCTTTTTTTTTTTTTGGCATTTTCCCAACCAGTTACTTGACTTTTGGGTCCTTTGTCAAGAGTAGGGTATACCCTGAGAATCTGTAAGATCTCATTTCCTCCAAAGTGGCACAATCATGTATGCACACTGGTCTGGGAGTGGGGAGAGATATTTGTGCCCAGAATCTTAGCAGTTTCTTCTCCACAGCCTCCTGGCCTCCAGTTCTGCCAAGCCAGCCCTGGGGGGCTGGGATTCAGTCAAGTTATGGGGGCAGGGCCGCTATTCAGTGTGAGACAGAGATCAGTTCCCTCAGGACCTCTACACAGGGCCGAGGTAATAATTAGCTCCTCAGTGTCCCCAGGGGTTTTATGATCCAACAATGGATGCAGGCTGCTGTAGGGGCTGAGTTGGGAACTGCTGCTGCCCACCGATGTGGCCTCCATGGCCGCTGCCTGAGGTCGGAGATATTGGAAGGCCTTTCTCCCTTCTCAACCAGATGAAAAAAATCCATCACTGACCTCTGGTATCTGTGGGTTGAGGGATCTGTGAATCTGCTGCTACTGGGACTAGGGATTCCCAGACTAGAGATTCTGCCCCCAACTGCTGTTCTCAAGCCAAGAGCCTTGCGGACAAGGCTGGGCTGGGCTCTGCTCCGTGTCCGGTGCAACTGATGTTTCCCATGGGCCTTTCAGGTCACCCTGAGCTGCAAATCTCCTCCACTCTGTTGTTCTCCACTTCTGCTGCTCCAAAATTTGTTGAGAGTCCCTCTCTGCAGGTATTTTATGGGCTGTGTGTGGGGAGAGCCTGCATTTGTGTATCTTTCTACTTTGCCGTCTTGGCTCTGCCCCCCCCCACGTGGAAGTTTTTTAAGAATGAAAGAGACATGAGCATGTTTGTAGGCGACAGGAAATCAACAACTTAGATAAGAAGAAACTGAAGATTGTGAGTGGGGATAATAGAAAAGGCCAATCTTGTAAAGAAGATGAGATGGGATGGGAACAAAGGTGTTCACTTTTGGAAGGAGAAGGGCCAACTCTTTATGTAGAAGAAAAGGTAAGGAGAAGACAGTGGGAGAAGATATCTGAATAAGGAAGAGGCCTAAGACAGAGAGCTCAAAGAATAGCCTTAATGTGGTTTTTTTTGTGTAGAGTTTGAGGTAAGGTCTTCACTTGAGACAGTAGTGGAAGGGGTACTGTGGGTGGGTTGAAAAGATTTGAATCAGCTGCTATGATAAGTGGGATAGTGAATAGATTAGGGAGTGTAAAAGAATTGCTTTTTTGCAGAAAGGGCCTAGCTGAAATTATGTAACGTAAATTTATAGTGGTCCCTATCAGAACAAATGATTTCATGATTTTCTCCACCTCTGTTCAACAACACATGAATAGCAGTGAAGACAGATGGTGGGAGTAATCCAGGGTTGGGGCTTGGCAAGGCATGATCAGTAAGGGATTCAAGTGTAGATGTGTAGAGTTGAACTGGCTCATCAAAGGATGAATATAGGGAAAGAATAGGAGTGTGGCCAGTGCAAGATTAACCATTTCTATATGTAGCTGAGGTGGAATGGAGAGCAGGTATTGGGAGCTGAGTACTTTAAGGAACTAGGAAATTAGGATATTGGACAGAGTGTCTCTCTCTCTCTCTCTATCTCTCCTGAAGTCCTCTAGAATCAGAGCAAGAAGGAGAGAAAGACTGACCCAGGTACTTAACTCATTGAGAAAAGTAGGAGAATGTCTTAAGGCCTGATAGAATGGCCACCAGAATATAGATTAAGTGATAAATGTGGATGCTGTGAACTTCAAATGAGAACAGGTTCAGGGAATAGAGAGTAGAGGGAGTCTGGAAATAGCAAAATGGAGCAAGGAGTATTCTGATTCCTTCATAGTGACTAGTGAATTGGAAGATATTAGAGAAAGTATAACTAGTAGCTAGTACTAACAAAGGTGTCAAGGGAAGCAATGTCGTCAGAAGGAAGTCAGGTCTCAGTGAGTTCTGGAAGATGAAATAAATGAGACAATAAGAGGATAAAATGAAAGGAAGTTTGTTCATTAAGGAGCAGGAATCATTCTTCAGAAGAGGTGGCATCTGAATTGGGAATTCTCACTCCCTCCCAATTATGTTACCTATGTGCCATAAGTAATGTGGACCATGGACTAAAGCAACCATGAATTCATATTTTAGAGGTTTCTTAATAATCATACTCTTTGCCTTGTACCCCAATCCTGATTGCCCCTGGGAATCACATCTCAGAACTGGAAGGAACTCCAATCCATATAGAAGTAAGATTATTCAACCTTCACTTGAAGATTTCCAGTGAGAGGTACAGTAACAACAAAAATAATAAGGAAATTCTTCTTTACCTCAAGTTTATATTTGCTTCTTGGTAATTCCTATCTTTTGTTCCTAGTCTTTCATCCAGGGTCAAGTAGAACAAATCTATTCCCCCCTCCAAAATGCCTTCAAATGCTTGAAGACAAATAGTATGCCACCTCTTGAGTGTTCTCTGTTCCAGTTCCATCATTCAAGACCTTCATTATCTCTTTAGTATGTGCTCCATCTTAATAATGACCTTCTTAAAATGTAGCATAGAGTTAAATTTCAGATTTTGTCTAACCAGGGCAAGTACAATAATACTATTAATTCCTTTCTCCTGGACATCTTTATGAAGGCTAAGATTGCATATTAACTGCCATCTCATATACACTGATGATCTACTTTGAGTTTACTGAAGCTTTTTATCATGCTTTATCTAATACTCATGTAGTTGGCTTTTTTAACTCAAGTATACAATTTTAAATTGATTCTTATTAAAATTTGTCTCTTTGGATTTGGCTCAGGGTTTTAGCCTGTCAAGATTTTTTTGAATTTTTACTGTTATTTAATGTGTTAGTTATCTATTCCAATTTCTATTCCAATCTATTCCAATATCTATTCCATAATTTAATTGGATTCATTTTGTCTTTACCTAGGAACCTGTTCTTTTTTTCTAGAAACATGAAAATTTGATTCACATTTAGAAGGTCTCTCAGTTCCCAGGCTAACAGAACACTGACCATAGTCAGTGTTTTAAATAAATAAAACCCAATTTATTTATTTAACCCAATTAAAAAATGTAAAGGATTCACATGCAGGCCCATAAATAGCCAAAACAATTCTGCTTTCCTTTTCAGTGTGTATTACTTCTTCAAGGGCATAGACAGTCTTCCAGAATTATAGTATAAGGCTTCTACCCACAAGAAATGGAAAAAAAAAACTTGGTGTTGTTAGAGAGTCAAGCACTCATTGCTGAAGTAAGACCCACATTCCTTGCATCATTAAGGACTTCCAATAGTCACTCTAACGTATATTACACACCCACATACACACATACACAACCACATATTATATATGAAATCAAGCAACTCTCACCTTTGTTATGTTTTAAGATTTATACACTTCATATGACTCATAGTACTAGTAAAGGGTTGGATCTGGGCTGCTCCTGAATATTGTAGCTTCTTTTTCTGTGATGATTCTTTTCTCCATTTGCGTTTGTTTGATAATGACTCCTTTTCTTCTTCTACATCTCCACCTAATCCAATAGTATGATGAATTTTAATAGAGATTAATGCAAAATCAGTCTTATATTTGGGTACAAAATTTTAATTTTATTAGTATAATACGGGAGCAACATGTCTAGACAGTAATTTATGCAAAAAAAAGGACCAAGGTTTTCAATGGACTCTAAACTCCATATGAGTTAACATCATAATATAGAAACCAAATAAAGAGGCAGTCTTTGTCTGAATTAAGAGAGGAACAGTATCCAGAACAAGTGGATAGAACAATAAGGTAGGGTGTGGGGCAGAAAATGAAATTTTACATCACTTCAGAAAAATTACTTTTTTAATGCTTAGTTCTCTCTCTCTCTCTCTCTCTCTCTCTCTCTCTCTCTCTCTCTCTCTCTCTCTCTCTCTCTCTCTCTTATATTCCGTATAAAAAGTAGCTTTCTGTGTGTGTGTTTAGCTTGCTTTTTAAAAGAATATATAACAAATTCAACATATTACTTTCAAAGCTGTCCTGTTTGCATTTCCTTCTGTTCTATGCATTTAAAAAAATCCTTCAATGAAGTCCTTGGCTATTTTTTGGGGTGTGTGTGAGGGGGGAATAAGGCAACATCCTCACTAGCTCCCCCTACCCCTAAATGCAGAAAAACCATAAAACTCTTACAATAGATTTTGTTAGTCAAACAAAATAAATTCCAATGTTGGTTCTGTTTGAAAATGTACTTCTCATCCTTCCCCTTAAATTCATTACTGCTCTGTTGGGAGATGCATAGCATGTTTCATCAGTGGTCCTATGGAGTTGTGATTATTCATTGCATTGGTCAAATTTCTTAAGTATTTCAAAGTTGTTTTTTTTTTTTACAATGTTGTTGTTATTGCATACATTATTCTCCTGGATCTAGTCAATTCATTCTGTGATCATACAAATCCTCTTAGGTTTCATTAAATCTTTCCTTAGTATTCCATTACATTTATATAGCATTTGTTCAGTTATTCTCCCCCCATTAATGGGTACTCCCCTAGTTTCCAATTCTTTGTCACCACAAAAAGAGCTACTAGAAATGTTTTCATCCTGATGGATCCCTTTCCTATTTCTTTGATCTCCTGGAGTTATCTCTTGGAGTTACAGGTCTAGGAGAGGTATCACTGGGTCAAAAGGTATACACAGTTTAGTGACTCTTGGGACATCATTTCATCAACTGGATTGATTTCACTGTTCTACCAAAAATGCATTAGAGGGCCTGTCATCCCACAACCCCTCCAGTATTTGTCAGTTTCTTTTTTGTCATCTTTGTCAATATGATGAGCATGAGGTAGAAACTCAAAGTTTTTTAATATTATAAAAATTGTTTATTTTTACATATTCATCATCTCTCCCACTCCCTTTCAACTAAACAATTTAAAAAATGAAAAGCCAAGTCTTTGTAACAAATATGAGTAAACCAGAAAAAAATTCCTGTACTGTCCATGTCCAAAATATATGTTTTATTACGAATTTTAGGTCTATCGCCTTCCTAGGAGGAGATGGGTGGCATGATTCATTTTCAGTCCTCTGGACTTATTTATCATTGCATTAGAAGTCTAAAATATTTCAAAGTTGTTTTTCTCTGTAATGTTTCTATTGTATAAGCATTTTCCTAGTTCTGCTCACTTTTCTCTTTTCATAAAGGTCTTCCTAGTTTCTTCTGAAACTTCCTATTTTATAATTTCTTGCGGTATAATAATACCCCTTTACATTACTACATTACAATTTGTTCAGCCATTCCTCAGTTAGTAAGCAACCTCCCCGCCCCCCACATACACACTTTAGTTACCAGTTTGAGGACACTACAAAAAGAGACTGCTATAAATATTTTTGTATATATTTGTATATATATATCCTTTTCCTCTTTTTTCTGATCTCTTGCACATAGTTCTAGTGTGGTATTGTCAAGTAAAAGGATGCACATAATTTAGTGACCTTTTGTGCATGCTTTCAATTGTTTTTTGGAATGGTCAGACCAATTCATATCTCTACCAACACTGCATAAATGTGTCCGTTTTCCCACAACCCCTCCAGTAATTGCTACTTTCCTCTTTTGCTATCTTTGTCAATTTTATAGGTGGAATCTCAGATTTGCTTTAATTGATATTTCACTATTAGTGATCTGGAATATTTTCCCAAATAGTTGTTTTTATCTTGGATTTCTTCCTTTGAGAATTGCCTGTTCATTTCCTTTTACCATTTATTTATTGGGGAAATCCTGTCGATCTCATATATATTTGAATCATTTCCTGATGTATCTTGGAAATCACAGACTTTTATCAGAGAAAGTTTCTACAAGTTTTTTTCTCAGCTGTTTTCCTTCTTACCCACTGTTGCTAACCTTTGTAGGCAAAAGTGACTAATGAATCACCAGTCAGCACGACATTTTTGTATTATTTTTTCAATGGTGCGGATGGTTTTACTCTGCTATATAGAATTGATTACTGATTAATTATTAAGAGTTTTAGTAATCACTATAACCAATTTCTAGGGCTTAGAGTTCAATTTATTTTGTATAGCCCTTTGTAGAAAAGTTTGTAACGGAATTCATAGGAGACGGCACATGCAACTGAGGCTGGACCTGCCTCTTGCAGGACCTGATAGAGATGGATGGAAGATGATTCACCTTTGTCAGAGATAATTTTCCTATTACTGGGTCTCTCTGATATGGGGGAGGGGTGATATTGGCTTGAGGACTTCCAGATGATGTTTAACTCTGTATTTTCCCTGTTACTAGATTCTGGAGACTCCCACCCCCTTTTGCAAATTAATGTAATTATGGACCAATTACAGTTTTAGTTTAGTTGGCACCTGTGGGCCTTGTGTAATGAACCAAACTGTATAAAAAGCTGCCCTGATTGTAATGTGTGTCTTTGATCACTGAGGGATCACTGACCTCTGTTACTGGTAACTGCTAAATTTGTCAATAAATAGATGAGGCTCAGACTTTTGTGCCTCAGTTTCTGTTCATTGTGGATTTTTTTTTCACAACAGCTGGGTATTCCTGGAGACTACAATACACATTTCTCAGACACTGAGTTATTATTCAGGATGTATATTACCAGAAATGTGAGTATATTAGTAATTTATCAAGAGTAAGATATATCTAAGTATAGTGCCACCCTTCCCTATGATATTAAAAGAATGAGAAAGAATCATACAGGATGAAGTATGAAGACAATGAACTCTCTACTGGTCCAGAGAGTACCCACATTACTGAGATAACACGTCCATGAATTCATTAGGCTGGAGTTAGCAGTATAGCCCAAGGTTACATCAAAATAACTGATTTATAGCATGTAAATTTAGTTGTAAGTATAGACCACTAGAGCTAAAAGGTACTATGGAATTCATTTCTATTACTTTACAGATAAGAAAATTGAGACTCAAAGAGATGGAGTGACCTACCCTAAGTAAGTGGCAGGACTTAGAGTAGAATTAAGATTTCCTAACTTAATTCACTGTTCACAGAATCACAAAGTCAAAAGGGATCCTGGAGATCCAATCTTAAACTTCACACGAAATATTTTCAGCAACATCCCCATACTGGTCACCCAGCCTTTGCTTAAAGATCACAAGTGAGGAGAAGGTACCGCACTAATTCAAGCCCTATCACCTTTCTCCTGGAGTACTGCAATAATCTCATTGGTCTCCCTGCAAAATCTTTTCCTTCTCTGATCACTTTGCAACTTAGCCCTGACCTACCTTTCGAACTTTATTACAAATTATGACACTTCACATACACAGGATTCCGGTCAAACTGGACCATTACTAAAGTATCATGTTTTTGAATAACTATAATTTTCAGAAATTTTTCCTTATAGCAAGTCTAAATCTGCTTCTGATCATAAATTCAAAGCTTGCAGGACTCTCTGAAATCATCTAGTCCAACTCATTCACTTTAGAGATGAAGAAATTAAGATCCTGAGAGATTAAATGACTTGTCCCAGGTCTAACAAAAAGTGGTTGAGATGGGATTAGAACTCACATCTCTGACTATAGACCCCAAACTCTACTCTGCTATACCACACTGCCTTCTTTTACATTACTCTCAGTTCCATATTTAAGGACAAGCAGAACAAGTCTAATCCCTCTTCCATATGTTGTCCCCCAAATATCTGAAAAAAGTTTTCATGTCATATCTTCTTCACTCAGGTCATCATCTTGACCCCCGTCCAAATAAAACACTGGACTCTTCTCTTGGAATCATCCTGCTTCTGCTTACCAAGCTTTCTTATCTTGCTAAGATCCAGGACCCCTCAAAGCATCCTCTTGCTTTCTAGCTTCACCTTTGCATCTTGTCTTCCCCATTAAAATGGTTTCTAAATTTAAATATTATTATTTGCAATTACAAGCATTTGTTTTCTCTCCCTTCTGCCTCCCCTCACCCAAAGGAAGAGAAAAACAAAACATTGTAACAAATATAGCCAAGCAAAATAAATTTTACATTTAGTCATGTCCACAAATCTGTGTCTAAATCTGTATATCTGGCCCATCACGTCTCTATCAGGAGACAGGTAACGTTCATTACCACTGGTCTTCTGGAATCATGGCTGATCATTACATGATCAGAGCCCTTTACGATGCTGTCACAGTGTAATTTGTTATCTGGTCTTCCTAGGTTTCTCTGAAACCGTCCCCTTTCTTGTTTCTTAAAGCACCGTAGTATTCCGTTCTACTCATACAGTATAATTTGTTCAGCCTTTCTCTAGTCGATGAGCATCCCTTTAAGTTTCCAGCCCGTTGCCAATACATAAAGAAGATCTACTATATTTTGGTATATATGGGATTTCCTCTTTTTTTCATCTCTTTTTCCTCTGTTAAAATGTAAACTCTTTGAGAGCTGGCAGCATGGTCTCAAGCCCCTTCACTATCCTGGTGGTTAATGTGGCCAACCAAAGATCAGAAATACAACTAGGACACTGATGGACTCAAACTAGTAGGAAAAGCTGTCTGTAACGATTACCTTCAATTCATCTCTTCTTGCTTTCTTTCACATTCTCTACAATTTGGCTTTCTACACCATCACTCAAATTGCCCTTTTCAAAGTCACCAATGATCTATTATTTGTCACAGTTGAACACATTCTTCAACTGGATACTTTCTCTCTGAGTTTTTGTGACACTACTCTCTTTTCACCTGCGTGATTGCTCCTTCTCAGTCTCCTTTACAAGGTCTTCCTTCACATATACCCCACGAATCTGTCCTGGGTCCTGTTCTTTCTATTCTTGATGATATCACCAGTTCACTTCAATTTAATTATCATCTCTATACTGATGACTCACACATTTTTATTTCTTCAAACTGTGATCCATGGACATTTCAACATATTCAAACTCAACATATTCAAAGCAGACTCAACATATTCAAAACTCAACTCAACATATTCAAAACAGAACTCATCATTCCTCCTAAATTCACCTGTCTACCAGACTTCCTTATTTCTGTCAAGGGTACCACCATCCTGATAGTCACTTAGAAACCTCAGCATCATCTTCAGTTCTACCATCTCCACTTCACACATTCAGACGGTTGCTAGATCTTGTAATCTCTACCTTTACAGCATCTCTTGCATCTACTCCCATTTATCTGCTCACAGAACCATCACCCTAGTTCAGGGCCTTATCACCTCTTACCTGATCCATAACCTCCTCATTGGTCTGCGTGCCTAATCTCCTCTCCAATCCATTCTTTGCACAGATGCCAAACCGAATTTCCTAAAGTACATCTTTGACTCTGTTGTTATTCAGTCGTTTCTGTTGTGTACAACTCTTCATGACCCCATTTGGGGTTTTCTTGGCAAAGATACTGGAATGGTTTGTCATTTTCTTCTCTGGCTCATTTTATGGATGAGGAAACTGAGGCCAACAGGGTTACGTGACTTGCCCAGGGTCACACAGCTAGTAAGTGTCTGAGGCCAGATCTGAACTCAAGAAGGTAAGTCTTTTTGACTCCAGGCTGGGTACTCTAGCCACCTCACCACCTAGCTGCTATCATTGACCATATCACTCCTCTACTCAGGCAGTTCTAGTAAACATTTTGGGATTTGTTTGCTTTTCCTTGTTTTACTATACATTATTCCCCTTTATACACACAATGGTCTGCAAACTGGTTTTCTGTTTCTCCTACATGAAACTCTTATCTTCTGACTAGAATTCATTCTTTCTTCACTTCAGTATCTCAGACTCCCTAGTTCCCTTCAAGGCTTAGCTCAAGCCTCACTTTCTACATTTTGTTTTCTTGACATTTTCCTCCCAACCATTAGTGCCTTCCCACCCAAATCACCTTGTATCTATTTTTGTACCAGCATATGTATATATTTGAATGAGAAGTGGTATAGTATAGTAGAAAACTGGTCTTGGAGCCAAGAAGACCTATGTTTAATTCCCACTTCTGACACCTAGGGCAAATCACTTCACTTATGTGCTTTAGACAATTTTGTTAGATCAAGTTGCAGAAAAGATGCAGACCTGAATTGGTAGAAGCAATTTTACCAAGAGTTTCCAATACCCAGCTATCTATACATCTCCTCCTACTAGACTATAAAGGGAACTTTAATTTTTTTTATAATTATCTCCAAGGGTTAATATATTTCATGGAATGTAATAGCTACTTAATCCTTGAAATTTTTCTCTTGCCTCTAAAACACACACACACTCATTCTCTCTTCTCTCAAATATTGATCTCAAATTTGTAAGAGTTCATAATTCTTTATCTGTAAAGGTCTCAGGGACTATTTCATACAAACTTTATATTTTATGGATGAATGTAGAACATAAGCTTCTTGAAAGTAGATTTTTTTTTTATTTTTATATGTCCAGAACTTATAATGATGAAGGACACATAGTAAATACTTAATACTTGTTGAATGGAATGGAATGGGGAAGCCAAGCCTAAGGGAGATATAGGCATACCTCCTTTTATTGTATCTCATTTTATTGGGCTTCAAAGCAGGGGTAGGGTTTTTTTTTTTTTTTAACAAAGAAAGTTAGTGGCAACCCTGCCTGAAGCACCATTTTTCCAACAGCTTGTGTTTATATCATGCAACATATCACATTTTGGTCATTCTCACAATATTTCAAACTTTTCCATTATTATTATATCTATTGTAGTATATCTATTGTGGTAATCTTAGATGTTACTATTGTGAGTGTTTTGAGGTGCACGAACTAAGCCCATATAAGGTGGCAAACTTAATCAATAAATGTTGTTTATTCTGACTGCTCCACCGACCTGTCTTACCCCTTCTCTCCTCCTTTCCTTAGTCCTCCCAGATCCCTGAGATACAACAATACTAAAACTGGGTCATTTAACAATGCCACAATGACCTCTAAGTGTTCAAGTGAAAGAAATAATCAATGAGTCACTGTCAACTTATTTTAAGAAATTTCGACAGTCACCCCACCCTTTAGCAATCGTTATCCTGATCAGTCAGTAGCCATCAACTTTGAGGCAAGACCCTCCACCGCACAAAAATATTAACTCCGTGAAGGCTTGCATGATGGTTAACATTTTTTTTTTAAGCAATGAAGTGTTTTTAAATTAAAGTATCTACATTTCTTAGACACAATACCATTGCACGATTAGTAGACTACAGTATGGTAAACAATAAACTTTTATATGTACTGGGAAACAAAAAAAAAATCGTATGATTCACTTTATTGCCATATTCACTATATTAATGGGGTCTGGAACCAAACCTGTAATAACTCTAAGGCAGGAGTGGGGAACCTGCAGTTTTTGACCTTTTGCCTGAGTCCAAGTTTTACAGAACAAATCCTTTTATTAAGGGAATCAGTTCTGTGACGTTTAGATGCAGTTGAAGGCTGCACTGGAGGGCCTAGAGGGCCACATAGGTCTCCGGGGCGGCATTTTTCCACCTCTGCGAAGGCATGCCCGTGGTTACACTTGGTTGCCTTTGTTACTGGAGGAGCATCTTCTCCTTGTGCTCCCTGGAGGAGTGCTCCCTTGGGGAGCCTGCACAGATGGGGCACTGCCCTGAAGACTCAAGACCCGAGTTCAAATGTTAATTCAGCCGTTTGTGTCTGGGCAATTAGACGAAACTCTGTGACCCTCAGTTTCCTCATCTGCAGACAGGATAACCGCACCTACCTCGCCACGACGTGAAGATGGGTATAGGAAGTGCTATATTGCCAGATATCGTCATTACCATGGTTTTGTCGTCTTCCTGCTGCGCGTTTAGGAACTTCCTCTTATAGCCCCACGCTCCAGAAATAAGCACTGCCCAGGGGAGCTTTAGAGGCCCACTGGAGGGGTCAGTGGGAATTAGCTTCTGAAACGGAACCCATCAAGGTAAGGGGCCAGGTTTCGCCTCTGGCCAAAGCGTGGGTCCCACCGACTCAAAGGTGAGACGTCAGGTCCAGCCTCCGGCCTAGGATCGTCGATACAGCCCCACCCTCCACGAGTTCGACTGCAGCCTGGAGCCCGCCCCTTTCCTTGCGCATGCGTAGTCCCCAAAAGCCCTCTCCCCCGGCAGCTTCTTGGTTTGGCCAATGGAGCCGAGGCTCGGCTCGGGGGGGGCGGGGTTTGGCGCTGACGCTCCGCCCTCGTGACCGTCGCGCGGAGCCGGGGCCTGCAGGGACCGGAAGTGAGAGCAGCTGTCAGTGGGGTCCGGCCGGGAGAAGCTCGGACCGACTGGAGGGGCCGTCGCCGCAGCTATTCCCACGCGTGCTCGGGCTGCCCCGCGATGAGCTTGAGAGCAGCCCTGCTGTGGAGGCAGCTGCTGCTCGCGCTCCTGCCGGCGCTCTGCCCGGGCCAGGACCTCTTCTTCCTCTCCGGCGGCGGCCTGGGCTTAGGGACGCCAGCTCCCGACCCGCGCCGCCGCCCGGGGCTGCTGTGGGAGCCGCAGGTGCTGGAGGCGCGGGACCTGTCCCTGTCGCTGCTGCAGGGCCGGGGGCTGGGCCCGCTGTCGTTGTCGCTGCCCCCGGATCTGCCCGAGCTGGAGCCCGAGTGCCGGGAGCTGCTGCTGGACTTCGCCAGCAGCAGCGCGGAGCTGACGGGATGCCTGGTGCGCAGCGCCCGGCCCGTGCGCCTGTGCCAGACCTGCTTCCCGCTCTTCCAGCAGGTCACCGGCAAGATGGACAACATCAGCCGAGCCGTCGGGGTGGGTAGGGGCGCGGAGTGCCGGGGCGGGGCGGGCTCTGGGGCTCTCCCTTCTCCCTGCGCCCCTCCGGGTGCCAGCCACTCGGTCCACCAGCATTTGTAAAGTCCTGAACGTCTTCAAGAAGTTCTAGGTGGCCGGGGAGACGAAGAAAAGCAAAAAGTGTGGTTCCTGCCTTCGAGACAACATGCAAACAACTGTTAACATACAAGATATGTCTGTATATGTGTTCGTGTATACGCACGTACGTAGAGACTCCTCCCCATCTGTTTGACTCTGTATGTGTGTGTATACATGTACATATGTTTTGAGAGCTCTTGTATGTGTGTCTAGGCACACAAACATACACACAGAGTGAGAATGAGGAGACAGAGGGTAATGTGAAAGGGAAGAGATAGGGAGGAATCTGTGTATCCTAGACGTGAGGGGACAGCTAATGCCAAGGCACAGAGAGGGAGTTAGAGCTTTTTATGTACAAAACAGGAAGTTGACTGGTATGGGTGGAGTTCAAGGAGGAGAGTAATTAAAGAGTGAAAAGACCTCTGGGCTACCATACCTCTAAACCCCAATATCCAGAGAAGTAGACTCTGAAACCCAGTGTGGACCAGTAAATTTGTTGTCTGCTCTTAGTGCAAGACAGTCATTACAATTCCTTTCCCCTTTAGATCATAGGATCATAGATTGAGAGATGGAAGGGATCTTAGAAGCTCTCTAGTCCAGCTTCCTCATTTTACAGATGAGGAACTGAGACCTGAAGAGCAACTTGCCTAATAATAGTTAACATTTATATAGTGCTTTGAGGTTTACAAAGTGCTTTATGTATTATCTCATATTATCCACACATACTGTGTGTATATGTGTACGTGTATACATACATACATAGACTCTTCCCCATCTGTCTGTATATGTGTATATACATATATATATATATATATATATGTATATATAGAGATCTTGTATGGGTGTGTATATGTACACAAACATACATAGAGTGAGAATGAGTAGATGGAGGGTAATTTCAAGGGGAAGAGATTCACATATAATAATAACTTATTATCTCCATATTTCATGTAAGAAATATGAGACAGACAGAAGTAACTTGCCTAGGGTCACATAGTTAGTAAGTGTCTGAGGCAGAGTTTGAATTCAAGTCTTCCCCTTTCCAAGCCCAGTTTTCTTTCCATCTCTAAGGTCACACACTAAGAGATAGCACTGGATTATTGAATTGCTTGACAGTAAGTTTTTGTACATTGATTTAAATAAAAGGGCATATAGGACTACTTATAGGAAAGACAAATTTTTGGTTGGAAGGTTATTGGCTTTTCCAAAAGAGTCACCATAAAATTATTTCTAGGAGCAAACTCCTTTAGTTTATTTATTAGTTTATCTACTGGTAGATAGACTTACCAGTCTACCCAGGGGTTACTTAATAAAACTGAACAAAATAACAAAATTATTTTAGAGAAACAAAAGGTCTATGATCACAAGGGAAAGAATTTTTTCAAGGAAGAAATCACTTCTAGACCTCAAAATGTTTTGAAGTGGTGATTACCAAAATTATTTGGTACTGCTTTTAAAATAGGTAAATAGATCAGTAGAAGAGACTTATGTAGGAAATGTCACTTGGACTTAAGCTTTGAAGGAACCTAGAAACTCTAAGAGGCAAAGGTAAGGACACAGTGAATTCTAGTCATAGGGGACAATCTACAAAGGCATGGAGATGACAGATGCAATGTCATGTGTGTGGAAAAGTAAGAATCAGAAACAATTGAACTCATAAATCCAAGAGTATTAACTACTTTAGTAAGGATACTCTATTCAATTAGAACTTCTGGTAAAACTGTAAAGTAGTTTGTCACAAAATGCATTTAGACAAGTACCATATGGCATAATATAATGCTAAGTTCCAAATGCATTCTTAAATGTAAAGGATCACATCATAAATAAATTAGAGGGGAATAGAAGGAGGTATTTCACAACTACAACTGGGAGGAGAATTCTTAAACAAATGAAGGATAGAGAGATTAAGGGGAAAAAGGAAAAAAATTCCCACTATGTAATTTTTTTAAAAAGAAATGTACACAAGCAAAACCAATGCAGCTAAAGTGATTCAACGGATGCAAAATTGTCAGTTTATATGCAGTTTATATATCCTTTTCCTTTCAGTTCTCTTCCAATAGTTAGCCTTGGTCTACTCCCCTTCCTTAGTTGGAGTCCCCACATTCTTGCCTTACCTCCGTTTCTGATTTCTGCCTAATATGCATACCAGAGATTTTTGAGCAGGAGTTGCCATACAAAACAATATTTTAGGAAGATTAAACTGATAGTGTATAGAATGTGTTAGGGCAGAGACACCAGTTAGGAAACTAATGACATGATTCTAAATCTGGAGTGGCGAGGGCTTCTGGATCATAGTGGTAGAGTAGAAAGGAAGGCATATCTATAAGAGGTTTTACTAAGGAAGAATCTTAAGTACTTAGTGATATAGGGGTTAAGATGAAGATAAAGTCAAGCATGAACAAATTTAGGGAATTATATAATAACTCTGTATACTTTGTTTCCATTACTATTAATATGTTCTGTGGAAAACTTTGAAAATCCTTCTATTTAGGTAAAACTGTGCATCATGTTTTCTTCTGGTTCATGTGACAGAACAAAAAGCAGATCTTGGTGTTGAAGGTGAAAAAAATGCCTTTTTTAAAGGCACTTTTGTCATAACTCAGCCACCATATTTTAATTAAATTTTGGTATTGGCATATAGAGGCAACAATACTTTTGAGAAGCAAAGACTCTGTGCAAGCATAGAAAATGGACCTTTAAAAACAGCTTCCTTAATGCCCTGTTGATTTAAATATAGACCATCCCATACTAAAAATGAGAGACTTATAAAAATGTAAAAGATAGGTGAGTAGGTTTTTTTCATTGTGGTTTTTGAAATCTTTTAAGAAAACATTCCTATAGAACATTATTTTGAGTTGTCATGTTTCCCTGCAGTCTGAGATTTGTTCAGTTTTGTGGTGCTTAGGTTCATCTTTAAAATTTTAGTTTCTTATGGTACAATTTAACATCCTTTTTGTAATTTGTTTCCTTTGTTGAATTGAAGTTCTGTGATTAAAGAATTAATGTATTTGATTTCCATTCTTTGAGTGGAAATCAAATTGCTTGGTTACCTATCCATTGTTTAATACTTTTTTTTCTCTTTCCATCTCTGTTTACTTAAACTATTGATTATTACATCTATTGTCCTTTCTTCTACTGAATGGCTCCTTATGTGTTGTTGGTTCTACAAATCTAACAGTAGGTAAAAAGTTGAATTGTACTTGGATAAATCATCCAACTTTCCTGAACCAGTTTTCACTTCTCTGTAGTGGTGGTGGAAATACTTTCATTCTGGTACTCTCTTACAGGATGGTTTTGAGGAGAATATTTTTTTAAACTGAAAAACACTATGCAAGCATTGGTCATATTAAAAAATGATTGATAATAATTGTTTAGCATTTATATAAGATGTACCCCAATTGTCTGTTGGATAAGTTAAAAAATATTGTGTTTTGTTTTTTTTTTAAACTTGATGGAGTATGTTGTTCCATTTCCCCTTTTTCTTCATTCTAGAATATGTCAGAGACCCATAATTGTGCCAAAAGTCTCTTGATGTCAGACAGAATGCAAATTGTAGTGATTCTATCAGAATTTTTTAATACCACATGGAAGGAAGCAAATTGTGCAAGTAAGTAATTATTTCCATTTAATATTGTTATCTGAATATTGAATATCTGAATATTGATTCTGAATGATAGATAACAGGTTTTAGTTAATTATTTGACTTAGTTGACCTGTTCTTATTATAAGTACTAAATAATTGTCAACATAGTTCTATACAATGAACACAGGTTAGGAGAGTCAGGAGACCTGGGCTCAAGTCCTAGCTGTACCACAAACTAGTTAAATGACCTTAGATAAATCTTTATGCCTCCGTTTCCTCATCTGTCAGAAGGTCATCATGTTCTGCCTCCTCTGTAGGCAAGTTGTAAGGGTAGTTGTCACATATCAGCCTGTTAAATTTGGACAGCAGCTCAATCATCATCGAGTTTACTGATGTCATTTGATTATTGATGAGGTATTAGGTCATAGAGAGTGTGAGTGAGTTGCCCAAAGGCAAGTATACAACTAAATGTAAGAGTGCTTTAAAACAGTGTAAAATGTAAGGTTTTAAATGTTACTATAAAATGTAACTATATAACTATAAATGTAACTATAAACTATAAATGTAACTATACATAAGTGTAATTCTTAACATGTTACATAAATAGACTTTTCAAAGTACTTATTTAGATTTTAAGTGGAGAAGGATATTGGGGGTGTGAGGGACAGGGAAAGCTTTATTCTAGGACTTTTCAAGGGAAGAAACAATGGGTGGAATTAAATTTGCTTTAAACTGCTTGATAACTCAAAAGATTAAAAATTAAATTCAATTAGATGGCATGTGTGAAAGTCATGCATTTTACTAATAACAGAGCCCTTTAGGTCCTTATCAAGAGCCTTTTTTTCTTATTTTAGACATATTTCTAACTGGCTTTTTGAGTTCAAGTCATGTGCAAAGTATTCTGGTTTCCCAGCTAATTAGAAGTAGAGTTGTTACTTGAAGCAGGTACACTGACAGCAGCAAAAAAGTGACAGCTAATAGGGAAGAAATAGAAACATCATAGAGAGGAGAAAAGTTTTGAGTAGTAATCAGAACTTCACATTTGCAAAGGGACAAAATAACCTTATAATCCTGAATAGCTCTACAGTAAAGTAGAATAATTGATGTTCCTAATAACCCTGAGTTTTTAAGAACTGCTTAAACTTTAGAATATTCTGCTTTAGAAGGCAGAGAGATATGTAATATATATATCAGAAAGATTTCCATCAAAAATAGTTAGATAGGAAGTGCTGATCTGATGCTCAAAGGGAAAAGCTACCAAGAAAACTCACTGTGTAGCATATATTATTCCTTGATGACATCAAATAAATAAGTTGTTACTTTAATATAAAACAATTCAGAATATATTGTGACTTTCCCAACCATGTAAAAGCTGGCTAAATAATTTTTGTAAAATAAATATGAAAATAATATATCTCGTGGTTTTTCTTTTCCAGATTGTTTAACAAATAATAGTGAAGAACTATCAAACAGCACAATTAATTTCCTTGATCTGTTCAATCAGACTTTGACATGCTTTGAGCATAATCTCCAGGTATTTTAAATTTTTTATTGAGGATAAGATTCAGCCTACTACATAGTATTATTTCCTGTTGAATATGTTTAATTTAGTGTATATGTGTTAGGTAATCTTCTGTTAATTCCTTGAATTAACTGTCTCAATCTTCACAGAAACTATTCCAAACCTTTCTTCTCTCATAAGATGCTCACACCTCTCCTTCCCCCTACCCCTTTCAACTGAGAACTTTACCTCTTACTCTAATGGGAAAATTGAGACCATTAGGTCCCTCTTTTTTCTGTTCTCTTAATTGCCAAATCCTTGATATTCCCCTCCACTCTCTCCTCCTTTCCCCAAGTCTTTAACAATCAAGTGGTCCTTTTCTTGGCTAAGCTCCACACCTTTACATGTACCCTTGCTTTCATACCCTTCCATCTCTTCCTGTCCATTGCCCTCTTAATCATCTTCTCTAATCTTTAATATCTATATTGGTACTTTCACTTCTGCCTTCAGATATGCCCAAGCTTCTCTATCCCATTTTTAAAAAAGCTAGATCCTGTCATTACCCTCAAACTGTTGTTTATTGTCTTTACCTTTCTTGGCCAACCTCTTAGAAAAAGCTCTCTTACACTCACTGCCTCCTCTTCTTCCATCACACTTAATCCTCAACCCTGTTTTGCATCTGGCTTCCAAGTTCATCACTCATCTGAAACTATTTTTTCCAGAATTGCCAGTGATCTTTTAATTGATAAATCTGATAACTTTTTCTAAATCCTTATCTTTCTTGATCTTCAGTATTTGTTACTGTTGACTACCTACCTGCTCTTCATTCTTTTTCCTCTTTGGTATTTTCTTACACAGTTCTCACTCTTCTTTGCTCTAGGATCCCCTCCATAGGTATGGATGTGTTTCTTTTATTTCTCAACTCTTTTTCTTTTGGTGACATTGTCTCCCCTAGTTCAAATCACCGACTACATATTTCAAACTAAATGTCCCAGAGAGATCTCAAATTCAACAAATGTAAAATACAACTCATCTCTTTCTTTATTTCTGAAACCTACCCCCTCTACTAAACTTCTCTATTGAAGAAGGCACAATATACATCTTCATGAAATTAGCAATCATGTCACTACCCTAGGATTTGGTTTATATTACTCTTCTTTTCGCTCTACATTCAGCCATACCAACCTACTCTCTGTTACTTACACATTACCTTCTATCTCCTGTTTCTTTGATTGGATATGCAGGGAGAGGAAGGCTGAGGAGTCAAGAATGACCCTACAGTTGTAAACCTGGCCGATGGGAAGGATATTGGTGCCCTTGATAGAAATAGAGAAGGAAGGAAGAAGGGTGGACTTGGGAGAAAGCTAAAGAGTTCTGTTTTGGGCAGGTTGAGTCTGAGATGCAAATGAGATTCCTAGTAGCTTAGTAATATACACTAAGTGACGTGTACACACACATACACACACACACACACACACACACACACACACACAAGAGGTTGGTGATATGAGACTATAGCTCAGGAGAAAATGAATCTGTGGCTTAATATATAGATATCAGAGTCATCTGCATAAAAATAAACACGTTAAAATTGATGAGGCCACTTAGAGAATGCAAAGAAAGAAGACCCAGAACCAAGTTCTGGGGTATATCTACACTTATGGGCAGGATTTGGATGACAATTTGATAAACAGTATTGAGGAGTGGTCAGACAGGTGGGGCAAGAACCAAAGACAGCAGTGTCACAAAAATGCTGAGTGAAAAGATATCTAGGAGAAGGCAGTTAACAGTAATGGATTCTTTAGAAATGTCGAAAAGGATAGATAACTGAGAACATGCCACTGATTTTGGAAAATAAAAAACTGATTATAAGTAACTATGGAGAGCATACACTTCTCCGTTAACATGAAATTATAGAGAATATATGGAGCATACATACATACATAACAACCTGTGGTTTTGAGGCTTGGCAAGCACATACCATTTGCAATTCACACACAGAATTATTAGTAAATAGTTGGTTTTTTCCCTTTTCAGTTCTTTTTCTTTGATTTTTCATAGTTATCTGGAAAGGTTCAATGTCCTGTTGTGATTATTTGTTCTATTGCACATTGCCTATAATTTAGTCACAATTTTTTTTTTACTTCTCAAAAACAATATTGTTAAACTTATTCTTCTCTTCAGTGGTTGGTTATGAAGCAGTTGAGCACCAAATTCTGGGCTAGATTGTTATGTGATTGCCAATTTCCTGAAGATTTAAATTAAAAAAACCTCTTAATTTGGTGCATATATTTTCATTAAATAAAGTAAGAGGTTTACATCAGTAAGAACAAGATAATAGTGCTTCTGTGTGCTCCGTCTTATTATTCTATGTAGTAGTACACCATCTTTTAATACTGTTTCCTGTGCACGATGAGAAACTTTTATACAATGTCATTGATTGGACGTCATCCTTCTTTTATGTTGCTTTGTTCCACGTCATGTCTTTCCTAAGTGTGGCTGCAACTATGCCTGTGGAACAGGAAAACAGAAGCTACTCTAGTCATGCTGCCTACCTTCTTACCAGGGAGTGTGATGACTGCCATTCCACATCTTACTCTGAGTGCAAAGTACCTACTGGGACCTTTTCCAGTGTGTAGCTGGGGTAGTAGAGAGAAAGGACATAAGCCTTATCTTCCTGTTCAACCATGTAGTAGTAGTTAGGAACCTGAAGAGGAGCCATGTCAGATAGCAGGTGAAAGGAGGAGAGAGAAGGGAAAGGAAATAACAAGGAAAGAGTTTTCAGGTTGTTCCTTAACACAAGTATTTCTTCTACCTTTCATTACCTACATTCTTTTTCCTTTAATTGAAAGGAAACATATATTTTAACTTTTGTAAACAAATGAACCCAAATGAATTTATTGAAATAAGGCAAACCTTTCAATGCAGTAAGATTTTTTCTATAACACACATGTGTATGTATGATGTCTTTATATGATTTATATGATGTGTAAGTATGTATGTATATATAAAGTCTTTTGCTAAAATTATATTCCCATACCTCATTATAGACATAGAAGTGGCTTTGGGTTCCTGAAGGGAGACTCCAGTAGAGAACTACAAATTGAGAGGGCTTCCAAGGATTGGCTCACATCTTTGTCCAAGAACCAGTCTACTACTTTTGGAGAGGTTTGTCACTAGAACATTCATTGCAAGATGATAGATTTTCAGGCTAAGCAGTTTGCCATGAACTTAAGTATGGAAGTATGGAAGAGCCACATTTTTTGTCAGTTTAGAGAATGAGAACACCAGTGAAATCAGAGATGCTTAAAGTTTTAAAATGTGTTATATATGTTATGTATGCTCTCTTTAGGGAGATTTGACCAATTTTTCCCAGCAAAGAAATTACACAGAGGTATGCAAAAACTGCCAGGAAATATACAAAACCCTGAGTACATTTTATAGTGAAATGCAAAAAAAGAATGAACATGAGAATAATGCTGAACCTGGGACACATCTGTGCATTGATGTGGAAGATGCAGTAAGTATTTACATTCTATTGTCATATAATAGAAATGATTTTGACATACAATCTGCCATTTCTTTAGCCTTTTATTTCTAGTCTAAAGTTAACAGTGCTGTCCATATTATTTAAATTCTTGTTGCTAGAATAATAGTTTATTTACGTAGTGCTTCATCTCACAGTTTATAAAATACTTTCCTCACAATAACCCCGGGTATAGTTAAAGTATTATTTTACAGATAAGAAAACTAAGATGCCCAGAGAAATTCAGTGTTCAGTTAGTTCCACAGTGGAAGAGCTTGTTCTTGAACCCAGTATTCTTACCTCTATACCAGTGATGTCAGACTCAAATAGAAATAGCTCCCTGCAGGGCCACGTATTGACTTAGAAAGCTAGAAATTGAAATAGCTGTTTTATTATATTTTTATTTATATTGTTAACATTTCCCAATTCTATTTTAATCAGATTCTTTTCTGGAATTTTGTGGGCAGTGAATTTTACACCTGTTCTTAATGCTATCTTGCTTCTCTTTTGAAATCACATGACAGTGTCACCTAGGAATGACACTTTTTGATTTTTACCAAAACTTTCATGTGACTTTATTTTAGTGTCTAGGATGCTTATAATTGATAGAGACAGTCCCTATTCTTTATCATAATGCCTTCTATGACAGCAGGTGATTTAGAAACTAAAAGCAATTTTTTTCCCCTACAATGATAAAACTTGATTACATTTTGCCACTAGGTGGTGCATGTGTCTTAGTAAAGGGTTCCTTTATCAATTAGTTCCTACATCAGTTAATATCTGAGAACCTACTATGTGCACAACACTCTGCTACACCTTGAGAGAAATACAAAACTGGTTTCATGGAACTTTGACTTCTGAGAGAGTTTATGATGAAACAGCTGAAACTGAAAAATCAGTGCCTGACATTGAAAAACTGGCAATGAGGAATAAATATCAAAGAAGGAGGAAATGCGATATAGAGGATTTTATTTAGGACCCTTGGATAATTAGATTGATGAAAAGTAAGGTGGTAAAAAAACCAAAACAACCAGGAAAATCTGTATTCTTATTATCCAGTTTTATTTACCTCAGTTTGAAATCCAAAGTCTTTAAAAGGGTATGGCTAGTACTAGGATATTTTAGACATTATTTTAAACTTGAGATATTGAAATTTCTTTATGATAATACAAATAAAATAACTTAAAAATAAGCAAGTTTTATTTCTCTGATAGATTGTTTTAATTAACTGTCATTAGGTTTTTTAGGTTGTAGGTGTGTTCTGAATCCAAAACATCTGAAGATCAGAACAAAAAAAAAATTTCTGAAAGTACATGGATGATGTATGTCAATGTTTGTTATGGTTTCATACTGTTATTTTTTAAAATTTCAGATGAACATTACTCGAAAACTTTGGAGTCGAACTTTCAACTGTTCAGTTCCCTGCAGTGATACAGTTCCTGTAATTGCTGTTTCAGTGTTCATTCTCTTTTTACCAGTAGTTTTCTATCTTAGTAGCTTTCTTCACTCAGAGCAAAAGAAAAGAAAACTCATTCTGCGTAAGTAGCATTAGAATGAATAAGTATTTCTTAAGCACTTATTATATGTTAGGCACTGCGCAAAGCAGTAGACATACAAATACAGACAAGCAAGATTGTCCCTGCCCTGAAGGAGCTTATATTTTAGTGGGGGGAAGTACATAAAAGGGAGCTTGAGGGAAAAGGGAGGACATCTGTAGTGGTATGATTTGAAAATGTCTGGGAAGTGGTATGATGAATTGGTTTGGGATGAGATGAGGTGAAATATTATATATAAAAGCCAGTGATAGACTCTGCCTGAGTTCCAGTGGGAGGGGATGATGTGGATGTACAGTCAGTCACTCCATCTAGCATTTATTAAGTTCTCACTATGTGCCAGACCCCATACTGAGCTTTTAAAAAGAAGGTCCCTCTTCTCAAGGAACTCACAGTCTAATGGAGGAGACAGCATATAAACAAATACACAAACAAGATATATACAGGATACATTGAGGGTAAGTCAGCATTAAGATTAAGGAGGGCTGGAAAAGGCTTCTTACAGGAAACGTGACTTTAGTTGAGATATGAAAGATGCCTGGGAAACCAGGAGACAGAGATCAGGAGAGATATGTTCCGGATGTGGAGGACAGTCAGAGAAACAGCTTGGAGTAGGGAGATGGAGTGACTTGTTGAGTAGGTAGACCAGCAGGTGGGATCATAGAGTATGTGGAGAGGAGTAAGGTATAAGAAGACTACAATAGCAGGAAGGAATCAAGTTGTTAAGGGATTTAAATGCCAAAAAAATGATTTCATATTTGATCCTAGAAGTAATATGGAGCCACTGGAGAAGGGGTGGGAATGTGGTCAGACTAGGAAGATCAGTTTGACGGGTGAGTAGAGGATGGATTGGAGTGGTGACAGACTTGAGGCAGGGAGACCAGCCAGCAGGCTATTCAGGAGTGAGGCTGTGTATATACAATGACCTATACCAGAGTGATTGCACTGTCAGAAGAGAGAAGGGGGCATGTATTAGAGATGATTGTCAACTGATCAGAAATGGGAGAATGAGAGAGAATGAGGAATTGAGTATAATACCTAGCCTGGATCACTGGGAGAATTGTAATATGGTAATAGGGAAATTAGAAAGTGGGGAACATTTTTGAGGTTGAGAAGATATGAGTTCAGTTTTGGACATGATGAGTTTACAATATCTGGGATATCCATTTCTAGATTTCTAAAAGACAGTTGGAGATGAAAAACTAAAGGTTGGGAGAAAGGTTAGGGCTGGACAATCATCTACATAAAGATTATATTTAAACCCCTGAGATGGTGTGGATGAAGACCTAGCAAAGGAGATGGAGAAAGACCAATCAGAGAGGTAGGAAGAGAACCAGGAGACAGCAGTGTCATGAAAACCTCTGGGGGAAGAGGATAATTGATATTATCAGAGGTTACATATAGGTCAAGAAGGATGAGGGTTGAGAAAAGACCATTAGATATGGTAATTAAGGGGTTCAGGCAGCATGGTCTGGCAATTTTGGGTGGGCCATGGGTTCTTAGGTCCACAAACTTGGTTTTTTTGTTTTGTTTTGTTTTGTTTGTATTTTGATAACTATTAAAATATTATTGGTTTCCTTGTTAATCCTATGCATTTTATTTTTGTCATTTAAAAACTTTCTGAGAAGAGGTCTGTAGGCTTCCTCAGACTGCCAGAGGAATCCATAACACTTAGAAAAGGTTAAGAACTCTTGCTTTAGGTGTATTCAATTTATATATAGTACTTTACAATTTGCGAAACACTCTACATGTTTTTTCTCATTTGATCTCTACACTAATTCCGTGAGATAGGTACTACACTTATTAACTATTTTAAAGATCAGGAAAGCATAGAATAACTAAGTCACATAGCCAGTAAGTGTCAGAGATGGATTTAAAGCCAGCTCTTTTTGACTCCTAAGTGGACCACTCTTTCCATGTTTTCAATGTAAATCATCATGCATTTAATTTGAGAAGAATCATAAAATCAGAATATCAAAAGAATGGACTTGTTGGGAGGTGCTGGACATGGAAATCATCAAATAACATCTCAAAAATAAGATTGGTCATATTTTGACAAAATTGAATTGACTTGTAACCAGTGTAGCTAGCTGTCATTTCTGAATTGCCTGTTCATTCACTGTCAGAAGACTGGCTTATTATCAGAGGTCAAAAGCAACACCAAATTAGATAAAAGAGTAAGAAATAAAAAGACTAGCTCAGACCTGAGCTATTTAAGCAATTTATTGATGTAAAAAACAGGAAATGCCTAAAGAAAAGAGCACCGACACAGACTTTCATTATTTCCCTTGGAAGTTTAACTAGTATCTAGATAGACTTCTGAGTTCTCTTCAAGTTCTAGATCAATGATTCTATAAAAGCCATCACTGTATTGAGGAGGCAAAAAGAAAGGCCTCAAAATCACCTCAGCCAGTAAGCACTTGATCTCCTCGTCTTATAGAAATATGGCAGCCAGGGGCTATACTTGTTTTAAACATAACCTTATTGACAAAGTTATATAGGGAAGAATTGGAAAGATCATGGGTAGTACTTCCTCATAAAACTGTGAGCAGCAGTGAGTTTACAGGAAACTTAATATGAGTTCCAATGAATCTAGACATTCTTGAGAGCATCTGAGGATGAAATTAAAAGGAGGATAAATGGAAAATATGTGCCACAGTTTCTAATAATTTACTTAATTACAGTGGAGCTACTGCATTTAAACTCTAGTCATAATAGTATACAATATGCTATATATTTCCTTTTCTAAGTATTAGTGTTATATTTCCTCAAACATGGGAAATGCCTTGAAGCAGATTAAATATAAACAAGTTAGTTCTTTGCTGGAGATGACAGAGTTCTGTGGCCATTGGGGGATTGATTCTGAAGATACTTGAAAGATAAATTTATTTGGAAAAATAAAATCACATTTACTACTGAAAAAAACTGAGAAGATGTTGAATAACTCTTGAACCATATGCCTAATTTCTTGCCTCTGCACAGTCTTTCTTTAAAATAATTTACATGTAAATCGAGGGCGTCCTTGATAAATATACAAGTAAAGAGCAAGCAAGCAAGCAGACTTTCACAAATGGTAGATCATGTTTTTATAGTCATTCCATTGACTAAAAGATGTAGAGATTATAAGATCTAATTGTGCTTACTATTGGTTGACTATAAAAAAAAACTTTCAATGGAATAAATAAAGCAAAATGGAGCCTTTGAAAAGTGTTTCTCATTTATATATACACATACTACATGTGGCTGTGTATATATATTTTTTATATATATATATATTAGCATCTTAAAAGATTCCTTTGATTTTTCAAGCCCCTTCTTCTTCCCCTAAACTTTCTAGTCTTCTTGAGTCTTGCATCCTCCCACATACTCTGTCTGGAATCTGGTGATACTGGCTTCCTTGCTATTCTAAGAAGAAATTCCTTTCAACTCTGTGCATTTTTACTGGCTGCCCTCCATCTCTGGAATGCTCTTTTTCTTTGTCTCTTCCTTCTGACTTTCCTGGCTTCCTTCAAATACCAGCTAAAATTTCACCTTCTACAGGAAGCCTTTCCTGATCTGCCTTAATTTGAATGTTTCTTCTGATGATTATTTCCAATTTATCCAGCATATGACTTGTTTGTACATAATTATTTGCATATTGTCTTCTGCATTAGACAGTGAGCTCCTTAAGAGCAGGGACTTTTATTTTCATTTGTGACTCCAGCACCTTAGCCCAGTGCCTGGCACATAGTGACTGACACCAGAGAAAACTTTGGGTAATTTGTTATTGATATCAATCAAACAGACTAGATGCCCATTAAAGATGTGTGTCATGGTCATAGAGAACATCAACACAGATTTCAGATGGAAGAGAGATTTCCTTCCAATAGTATAAGCTTCTAGATGCTCATGGTTGCAGATAGCATTGAATTGATAACATTACACACCTAACATTGCAGAACTTCCTAAATGAGATCCATAATTACTTCAAAGAATTTGTCTTAATTCTCCAATTGTAAAAATCATGTGGATGAAGAATACCTATGTCCAGGCTATAGAATGTAAATGAATGAACTATGCAAAGCTAATACATTAATACATCTGTCTTGGTGAGACTGCAGATGGGCAGGGAGATGAGCCCATAATTAAATAGGAGGAAGACGGTAGGCTGGTTTGTATTGGGGAAATTGCTTAGCATTTTTCAATTACCTTAAGGTTCTTTCTGAAACAAAAATGTTTTTGATAGCAATATTATTCTGGTGATTTATATGGGTACAAATTCAGGGAGTTCAAGAAATTGGAATTGCCAGTTACTCCAAGATCAATGGAAAAATATGATAGGTATAGATGGGCTTCAGTATTATTAGTTAAGAATGTGAACGAAAGGTACATAAAAGATGCCATTAGAGAAGTGTATCCAAAAAAGAAGGTGGGCTGGTCAGGTAGGGAAAGTAAGGGATGACTATACATAGTCTGTGTGAGAGATTAGTATACATGTAATGTTAGGAGATCTAGAAAAAGACTCTTTGCACTTCTGGTGGACTTTGGGGGAAAGTTTATTGGCAGAAATGAAGTCCTATGGCAAACGTGGGTTGGAAAGATGGGTAGTCTGCATGGAGAGAGTGCGCATGTAATGAAATAGTAGATCTATTAAGTATTGAAGTAGTTGGTGATATTGATATGATTGTTGTATGATCCAAGAAGACAGAAATTATGTCCACTTAACTCAGTTTTTTGTTTTTGTTTTGATTTGTCTTTTTTTTCTAGCAAGCCATTTGCATCTAAATGCTTTTGAGGAAAATGAGGAAATAAGATTCATTATACATTTTTGAATATGTAGTATACTCATTCCAACTTAAAATACAGAAATACAAAAGTATCAAATTGAGTAGACTTTAATTAAACTTTTATTTTTTAATTCATCTAGCTAAGCGTCTTAAATCCAGTACCAGCTTCGTAAGCATTCAAGAAAATTCCAACTAAAGCCAAAAAAAAGTGAACTGAAATTATATTCCATGAATAATTCCATGAATTCCATGTTGAAGAAGCAACCTACGTAGAGAGAAGATAACAAGTTCATCTATGTTTTAACCAACAGTTCTATTATTGACTGCTAAATGACTTAGTTTAAGGTTCTAATATAGGTCAGATTCTTGACTGTGGGGCTATAAGCTCATTTTAAAATGAGACTAAACTCTCTCCATAGTTTTTTTGTACTTGTTTTGGAGCTCATTTGGGGGTTCAGATTTTTGTAGTTGCTATGTGTAACAATAGTTGTCTGTCTTACAATACTTTTGTATAGTAGCAAATAAAATATAAGAGTAGTCTTTGTTTAAAGGCATATGAATCCTATTTTAACCCTTTATAGGGTAAATATCTCAAATAGGAAAACAAGCAATTTTGAAATTTAGATATTTGGCATAATTAGCAAATCCTTTATTTGTTGATCTTAATGATTTGCATCCAAGATTTAGAGTAGGAAATAAAAATCTAGAGAAAAAAATCCCTTTTAATACAAGGGATAAGAATTCCTTCAGTTAAACAACATTAAGTACGTCATTGAGAGGAATGAGTGTGCCAGCCATTTCATATTTACTGTAAATGGAATTCAGCAAAAGCTATAATTACCCTCCACTGTAGTACTGTTCATCTAACTAAGATATATCTAATCTCTTGGACATCTGCATACAGTATTTAACTAAAATTTCTACTTTTACTAAAGTAATTTTTGAAACTACCTTAAACTTTTTCAGTAATTTATAAAAGAAGATAAGGCACATTAGTATGTAAATCTAGGAAAAGATTTATAGTAATTGCCTTGTTCTTACATACCTTTTAAAAACAGTATTTAACATTATGTTTTTGTCTTTATTTTAAAACAAACTGGTATTGCTCAACTACTGTAACTTAATTTTTAATGATTCAGGGCAAAAAGATGTTCTTTGAAAACAAAGGAGCTACATTTTTTAAATCAAATTTTACTGCTTGGCACCTTATTGCTTTATTACAGCATAAAATCAAATGCAACCATAATTACATCATTCTAAAAATGTAGCTCTGTATTGAATTTTTGTGTTAGGCTGCTGGATAGAGGTGGGGGCTGGTTTAGAGTGTGGAGCGATTTAAGACAAGGGTAATCCAAGCCACTTTAGGTAACAGAAAATAAGTGACTCAGAAAAATAAATAATTTATTCTAATATTACTAAACTACTTATACTTGATGGCACAAACCTAAATAACCAAACAAATAGTGTATTTTAATATAATGCTTTCATTTTCATAATTCTGTGAAATGTATATGATATGGTTGAAATGAAGATAGAAATTTCACCAAGTTTTCTTTCAAAAGTCAATTCTGTTTTCTGACTTGAGTTTAACTTAAACAATAGCTTAGTATTAGTTTTGGCAGCTGTTCTCAGGTTTGTAGAGTTAGTGTTCTTTATTAATGCTTTTTTTTCTTCCATTTTGCTATATTTGACTTAAGAGAATATGAATATAATTGTTCTTTGCAGAAATTCACTTTTGGTAAGAGAGTTCATTTCAACGTCTAAGTTATATGTATGGTATATAAGAGAAGACTGATTTTTGGCTGTCTAACAGAAAACAAGTTTTTCTTCTTCCCTGGGCTCCCTTCCTAAACTTTCTGGATTTGTTCAGCTGCCACATTTTATGCTGTTCCTAATAGCATTATCTTGATTTGAAGAATCATATGATTGAGTTCTGTTGAAAGCAATCTTTTATTAATGCTAATAAATCAGTTTACATGTCCACAATTAGAGAATGACAGCTTTGATACTCTAAGTAGTGACTTCATGGTTAAGTAGTTGTGAAAGTCATTACTTTTGGATATGGTAAGTAAGTACTTTAAAATGAAAGGGCAGCCTTCATTTTTCTTCTGACTGACTTTAGAAGTAGCCCTCACAACAAACTTCTGAAATAATCCCCTGTTTAAACATTTAATTATTGTATAATCATTGCATCATTCTACATTCTAGGGAACATAACATACATATATGCTTATAAAGTACATTAAGTTGTGTTAACGTGGAAGGTTTTAAAATAAATTACCTAAAGGAAGTTTCAATACTGCTTTTGATTTAAAAAAAAAATACCACTATTTCCAGGTTGTAATTTCACATTGCACTTTATTGAGTTTTCAGAGCCTTCTTTTGAATATTAGGTATTTGTATTTCAACTTAAAATAAAAGATATTTACATTTTGGGGTAACATTTTAATTTAAAAATAAAAATTATATGTAAAATTGTGAAATATTATGCAATATCACTGTAGTTGAATCTGATCATTTTTACCCTCTGTTTAGTAACTGTTATTTCTAGTAGGACCAATATTTTTGTAATAATATTTAGGCAGTTTACATTTTCCACCATGCCTCCTTCTTAAAACTACATGAAAGAAGGTTGGATTTGTAAACAGAAGTCCTGGGTTCAAATCCTGGTTCTGCGAAATATCAAATACTACCTGTGTGACCTTAGACAAATCATTAATGTCCCTGTTTTCATATCTATAAACATGAGAGAGTTTGTCTAGATTACCCCAGAGGCCCTTTCTAATTCTATGATCATTTAATCCATTTTCCCCGGGGAATAATCTTAAAATTGGTAGTTCCGTTCCAAGCCAAATAATCATATTTGATGAAAACTATGTCAAAAAAGCAAAGATACAGCAACATCAAGTATCTATAATAACGAAATAAATAAAATTATGCTCCAAGTTATAGAATTTAAGAATTGAAATGAACTTTAAAAGATCAATTGATCCAACCCCCTCATTTTACTGATGAAAAAATTGGCACAGAGGGATAAAGAGTCTAGCCTAAAGGCATACAATTCATTGCTCACTATACCACACTGCTAGTCATATGTATCTTTTTAAAAATAGATATACATTGATTAATCAAAGAACCTCAATATTACTATAAATTATATGTATACCATATTTGAAAGAAGACAATTACTGTATCATAAATGTGATTTATCTAAAATGAGTCTGCTAAATTTAATAAATATGTTTAACTAATTTCTGTTGCCTTAGAATTTGTAAGGTTTTGGAGAGATCAAATGACTTAGATGGGCCATCCTATCTCATTTTTAAAGATTTATTAATATGTCTTATTTTGACACAACAATCCCTTTCCAGTACCTCCTCCCACATAGCACTTTGCCTGGAAAAAAAAGAAGTTAAGCAAAACTCACATAGCAATTGTAAAAAATAGAACATGTAACATTCTGCATTTAGTTTACTATTTATAGAGAGGGAAAAAATGCACTTTTAATGGAGGGGAGAGAAATGTGCTTTAATATCAGTCATCTAGAACCAATAAAAATTGTATTTGATCTGAATTCTATTGTCTTTTAGTATTCATTTCTAGGTCTTAATTGCCTAGCCTCATTCTTCCTCCAAGGCTGAATCTAGGAGTCACACCTTTCCCCTCACCACTTCCAAATAAAAATGTTTTTTCCCTCTTCAGATTTCTCATGGTACTTTGCCTCACTTCTTCATATACTTTACTATTTCTTTCATAGTCATTTGTGTACTTCTGGAGTGACTTTGGATTTGTACCTTGAGGGCTAAGGTGCAGGAATGTCTCATGGGCAATATACAACAATGTGTTTAAATATGATTTGTAAAGGGCTTGCATGGTATATTGAACTTTGAGGTATTTTATCAGGAGCAGTGTACACTTGAAATTTAGAAACATGATCCTTGTATGTCTTTGAAAGAGAAGCTATAGAATTAGCAGATTATCAAAGAATTACCACAAAACCACATAAGTGACCCAGAAGTCCCACTACTGGTGATATACTCCAAAAAAAAGAAACAAAAATTATCAATTTATATCAAAACAGTGATAATGGTCACACCCAAAGACCTAGAAGGTGCCACAGGTTCCTCACCCCTGGCATAGAAGCTACTGGGATCAAATTTTATTTGCATTGGTAGATGAGGTAGGCAGGAGAGCTAGGTGGTGCAGTGGATAGAGCACTGGACCTGGAGTCAGGAAGACCTGAGTTCAAACCTGACCTCGGACACTTGCTAGCTGTGTGACTAACAGTAAGTACCCCAACATACACAGTGGGGACTGCTTCCGCAGGTTCTTTGATCTGCTTCTCCAAAAGGAAAGGCAAATTTTGAGGGGTTAAGAATCACTTTAATCAAGCATATGTATCATTCCCTTAGCCAAGCATATGTATCATTCACCTAGTTCAGTGGAGTCAGAACCCTGAACTTCAAAGAAAATACAGAAAACCAAAGATAAACAGACATGGCTTCCTGTGCCTGAATTCAACAGACAGTTGGACCCCCAACTGTCTAACCATAGTCACCAGAGAGGGAAGCTTGACATCTGGGTTTTCAAAAGCTCCTTTAAGGGCTTCCCAGAGTCTTTATCTGGCCAAGCATTTCCAGTCAGCCCCAAAATAAAACCCGCATCTCAGTCTTTATACACTTTTTAGGGTAAGAAGGCATCACACCCCTTGAGAATTAGTGTCTCATTAACAAAAGGTATGGACCTGACAAGTCTTCCCAGGTCCCGCCGTGAGTGGGAAAGATCCTTCTTAAATACATTCAAATAGAGGCATTATACTTCTTGATCATACTAAAACAAAAGCAGCAAAAGAGCCTATTTTACTTGCCATTACAGTGACCCTGGACAAATCATTTAACCCTGTTCAGTTTCTCATCTGTAAAATGAGCTAGACAAAGATATGGCAAATCACTCCAGTATCTTTGCTAAGAAAACCCCAAAGAGTAGGACATGACTGATAAGACTGAAAAATAAAGATGAGATAGGCAGTTAAGTAAAATAGTGGATAGAGCACTGCATCGAGAATAAGAAAAACCTGAGTTCAAATTTGGCCCCAAATAGGTACTAGCTGTGGACCCCTCGTAAATCACTTAACCTCTACCTCAGTTTCCTCAACTGTAAAAATGGGGATAATAGCACCTACCTCACAGAGCTGTTGTGAAGATCAGATGAGATATTTGTAACATGCTAGGCACAGTATCAAGAACATAGTAAGTGCTAGGCAATTACTTATTCCCTTCTCTTTCTCTTATCCCTATAAAGAAAATAAAAGGCCATAAACATCTCATAAAATCTAGGAATAGTTGCTTCTTGGTCAAAAAATGTTTGATGTGAACAAGAGTGCTTTAAACTGAAATAAGGAGAGAAAGAAATGGCCCAAATACATTAGTCAAAGTGGTTACTGCGGAGTGAAGAATGTGCAATATACAAAAATCAGTGACAAGAACCAGAAATTCACCCAGGGACAATATTCAAGAAGAAAATTGGTCATAAAATCCATTGGTCTCACAGGTCTATGTATAAATCACAAAATCTGACTTTGATCAAGGTTAACTATTGATCCTAATTGTTTGTTATTCAGTCATTTCTGACTTTTCATGACTGACTTTTGGGGTTTTCTTTGCAGAGAAATTGTCCTGGTTTTCCATTTTCTTCTCCAGCTCATTTTACAGTTGAGGAAACCTAGGAAACCAGGGTTAAGTGACTTGCCCAGGGTCACCTAGTATCTGAGCGTAAGTGTCCGAGACCAGATTTAACTCGGGCAGATGAGTGTTCCTGGCTCAAGGCACTGCCTAGCTGCCTCAGTACAAGGACACAAATTCAACTCCAGATAACCTTGAGATTTTTTGGGATAGAGCTCATTCTATTCAATTTACCAAATACAGTTATAGAAAGACACTATATAAATTCAGAAAAGGTAGAAGTTATACATATTGTCCTATCAGATCATAGAGAATAGGAACTGACTTGTGATTTAATTACATAGGGTACTTCCAGGTGAGGAAATCATCTCTAATCCCCAGTAAATACCAAATTAGAAATACTGAAAACCAAAGGAGAGATTAATAAAATTGAAATTAAGAAAACTATTGAATTAATAAATAAAACCAATAGTTGGTTTTATGAAAAAAACTAATAAAATTGATAAACCTTTGGTCATTTTGATAAAAAAAAGAAAGAAGAAAATCAAATTACTAATATTAAAAATGAAAGGGGTGAACTCACCTCCATTGAGGAGGAAATTAAAACAATAATGAGAAAATCACCTCTACTTATGCACCTCTTAGCACTTGCTCTGCAGTTTAGATTACATAGTCATCATGTGTGAGGGAACACTCAAAACTGGGTCTTAGCGTTAACAACAGTTCTCTCTATCCCACTCCACTGCCTTTCTGTAATAAAATTATAATTAGATAATAGTACCATTTTAAAAAGTTATAGAACAATTTGGAAACTAAAAAATAATTTGTTCAACAATGAGTTAGAGAAGAAATGAGAAAAACAATTACACAGTATTTAAAAGGCAACAATAACAGTATTATATTTCAAAACCTCTAGGATATTAGCCAGATCTGTTTTAAAGCAAATTTATGTTGCTAAGTACTCACATTATATAAAAAAGAAGAGGAAATAAATGACAAGTCTATATCTAAAGGCACTAGAAAAGGAACAAAGGAATGGATCAAAGAAAGATTTTTTTAAAGGAGAGAATACAAAGATAAAAGCAAAAATAGGATAGAAAATGAAAAGAATTGATGAAACAGGAGTTGATTTTTTGAAAAGCCCAATTAATTTAAGAAATCATTAGCAAATTTAATTTTTTTAAAGAGAAAACATCAATTAGCAAGATTACAAATGGAAGAGATCATAACAAACAAAAAAAAGTATTATTAAATGATATGACACAGTTATTTTCTAAAATCAGAGAATTTGAGTGAAATAGATTATCTACACAATTAAAAATTGCCAAGACTGACACAAAAAGAAATGAATAATTTAAAGAGACTAATACTGAAGGACAAAATAAAACATTGTTGAATTACTCTTCTTTTCTCCCAAGCACAACCAAAAAAGCCCCACTTTGTCTAGATGAATTTATTATGTAATTCTTTCATTTTAAGCTTTTCTGTCCTTACTACCTAGATCAGAGGTAGGAAGCCTGTGCCTTGAGGTCACATGTGGCCCTGTAGGTTTTTAAGTACTGCCCTTTGACTGTTTGGATTCAGTCTGTGAGAAACAAGGGAAGGAATTCTGTTTCCACAGGATTAATACTACTCCCAGCTTTGCAGGAGTGATAGCAGGAGTGATAACAGGATGTAAGTCAAAGGTGACTGGTTCTAATGGGAACTGTGACCTAGCAGAACCAGGCTTCTGATCAAGTACAATGTCAGAAGCTTGTACACATGCTTAACGAATTGTTTGAGGGGGAACATATCAAGGAGAAGAACTCAGAAGAGGTGGTCCAGGAAGTTGCATCTAGCCAATGGGGAACAAAGGGGACATTTGAATCCGGGACAGGAAATAAAAAGCCTTGCATTTGTCTGAGCAAATGTGCTCCTTTAGGGAGTTACCCATTCACAAGGAAGGTAAAGTAAAATAAGAGCTTTCCTGTCTTCACAAGGAGTATTGTTATTTTTAGAGCAAGTATGTTTCTCACAAGTCAAAGGGCCACACTTGAAGACCTAGAAGGTCATATGTGGCTGCAAAGGTGCAAGTTCCTCATCCCTGATCTAAGCCATTCATAAATATAGAAAAAAGGCTTATATTACCCCAAATCTTTTATGAGGCAAATAGTAGAGCTGATTTTTAAAACCAAGGATAACATAAAAATAATAATTTTGCTAATCAACCCAGATGCAAAAATACTAAAGATAATAAATAGAATATTAATACTAGAAAGAAAATTATTCATCTTAATAAGCAATGGTTTATTCCAGGCAAATAAGACTAATTCATTATCAGAAAGACTATCAGAATAATAAAACATATAAATTAAAAAACGATGTACTGTATGATTGGTTATATAAATAGATGCTTCCCAAAAGCCATTGATAAATAAATGAATTTTAAAAATTGTTAAGTGCTTACTATGTGCTAAGGAGTAAGCTAAGCGCAAGAAATGTGAAACAAAAGCAAAGACAGTCCATGCCTTCAAGAAACTTCTGTTCTAATAGGTGCAGTTTCACATATAAGGGAGCATTGGTCTAGGAGGCTTGTTTTGGTTTGGAAATTTACCAAAATATTGAGCGAAGTCATAAAGGAATAGAATGACACACCTTTTCCAGTATCAGGGGCACAGTATTAATTTAAATATAGTTTCAGAACTGGAAAGGGGTGTGGGGAGATGGGGATTGGGTATTGAGAGCTGGACAGGAGAGACACCTAGAAACAAAGTATGTTAGAAGTTGTTGGAGAAATGCAGGAAAATGTGGCTAGCCTTACATAGTGTGTTCATCCTTCATTGCCAAAGAAGACCATGCCATCAGAGAGAAAATGACATGACTTGCACTTGAGTTTGTTTTGAGTGAGGGAGGGCTGTGCAGGTCAACAACCTCACTTCTCCTCCAGAGCCATCTGAATCCACTGACCAGATATTCATCAGGATGACTGGAGATGAGCCAGGATGAGGCAGTTGGGGTTAAGTGGCTTGCTCAAGGTCACACAGCTAGTGAGTGTCAAATGTCTGTCTGAGGTGAGATTTGAACTCAGGTCCTTCTGATTCCTGCACTGGTGCTCTATCCACTGTACCACTTAGCTGCCCCAGACTTACATAGTAGGCTACTCTTGAAGTCCTGACCAATTAAATCTTTGGAGCCCCAAGGTGGGAATTCCAAATCTGAAAGGTTTTAGTCCTGCAGGGTATGGTATGGTATCTTCTCTGTACAAATTGTTTGAGAGGCTATGTTAAATGCTTTGCTATTATATAGGTAAACTGTATCTGTGGCATTTCTCTAATCTACTAATCCAGTTATCACCATTATCTTAAAGTCAAGTAATCATGTCAAAAAGAAAATGAAGCTAGGCAGGCCTGATCTGTTTTTAATCTTAACAGCACATATGATAAAGCAGAAGCCAGAGTCTGAGAAATAAGATACAGGACAACATGTTGGAGAATAAACCAGACCTTGTATTTTTTTTGTTTTTTGGAGTCCCAGTGGATTTTTATTATGAAAAATGAACAAAATAAAAATTTTGCCAACCACATTTTCTGAAATGTATGAACTCAGCAGAAACTACAGCTTCACATTGACACATATACAATATTCCATGTCCTGACAAAAACACAGTCTTACTGGACCATTCATTCACCAATTAACAGAAAATCAATTCTTCCCTTGCTCCAATATTTTTTAATTGAAGTCTCTACTATTCATTTCTCAGTGGAGATGATCCTTTGTGGCTAGAGACACTGTATTTAAGTCTCTCATTTGAAATGAATAAAAATTAGTAGTTTTAAAAATTATGTTCCAGCTTTGTTTTAAGAATGAGAACAGTTTCCCACAATTATCCTTCCCCCACAATTATTAAACTATAGCAGCCTGTTTTTAATAACTTTACTTCTTCCCACTCCCTTGCCCTATCTAGTATTATCCACAGGTAAATTATTTCTTATTGGGATCAGGAGTCAAGTGGACCATGCAAGTCCAGAAGGGGGTTGGACACCCATTCTTAAGCTCTTACCCTACTTTTGGGTGGTTCTAAATCTAGGACTGTACTATGAGTCTGAAATGACTATGTAGGCCCCTGGAGAAGGTGGGGCTCACTAGCAAATAGGATTCTTGAATCTCTATTGGTCTCAAGTGCCTTGGTGAGAGGTTGTCTTCAATGAAAGAAAATAGTATAAGCCTGAATATGATCATAGAGGTCCCGGGAAAGTTAAGATTCACTATAGAGAGAGGTATTGACTCTCTAGATATCTGCTTAAGTCTATGACCCATACATAAGCTGGAGAACTTCTCTGGTAGAGAAGAAAGTAGAGGCCCCCAAGAAAAGGAAAGTAAGTTGTCTCAACTACTTAAGAGCTTGAGTATGTGTTCTTTGTATTTTCTGAGGCGAAATAAAGCCTATCATATATTCAAGGTCTTATTAGCCCAAGTGCTTGCATAGGAACTGAAGGTCCACTTTCTTTTGTCACAGAGACCAAGACGTGAAGTAAATTCTTATGTTCCCAGAGAGTGCCCTTGGTGGGAATATGACCAAAGAGAATTATTTGTGCAAAGTTTCCAAACTTTAACCTAGTCTTTCTAAACCCAATGCTTTGGTCCTACACAACAGATTTCTTTTGGAGGACCAATAGTGGGTTTGCGCATTGTTTTTCATATGAGACCTAAATAAGCATTAACAAATTGGAGAAGAGATTCTCTTGGTGAGGAACCACATCTTTCATTTTTCTAGCAGCTTACACAGGTGTTTTCTGAGGCAGATTAATTATTTGTTTGGATAAAGCACATGGTTTTGTAATAATATGAAACAATCCTGAGATGCGCTGTGATATGTGTTGGGTTGAAAAGGGACTGTGTCTGGTCCAAATAAAATCAAATTTAAAATCTTAGATTTATTCCTTGGTTATCTATGAGAAGCATAAATGATGAAAAGTTAATTCAAATATTTACTAGAAACAGAAGGGATAACTAATCACTCTGTCACCCTCCAATTTAAGTGCTTAAAATGGTAGGTTGGTGCCAGTCCCATTAAGTATCATGGAATTGGGTAGTAACTGGGTATCTTTGACCTATGATTTCATCTGTGTAAAGAATGTTGATATGTAAACTTCTTCCATTCATGCAGATCCAGAAACAATGTATAATTTATACTCTTAAGAGAGTTGCTTGGGGAAAACTGAAAGCATAAAGGACTTGTCCAAGGTCATCCTGACTCCAAGGCCAGCCCTCAACCCACTCTTTCAGGTTGCTTTCAGCAGAGAATTACTGTAATTAAAATGAATGCACTTTTAAGTTATTCATAGTAAATGTTCTGAGTATCAGTCCCACCCACTCAATTTCTGTTGCAGTGTATATTAAAAATGATTTTTGAAAAATGCCCAGTTAAGTCAGACATTAAAAAACTAAAAATTTCCAAAACATGATGCCCTAAACTAATTTAATATCTATTTCTTCTTTAATTATTTCACACATTACCAATTATTGGTCTTAATGAACATGCCATTCATGAAATAAGATTAGCTACTTAAATTGTGCCCTTAAAGTTGGAGAAGTTTAATGCTGCTTTAGGTCTTTTTCTCCTCCTCCTCCTCCTCTTCTTCCTTCTTCTTCTTCTGTTTCTTCTTCTCTTCCTCCTCCTCTTTCTTTTTTTCCTCCTTTTTTCTCCTTCTCCTCCTTCATCTTCTCCTCCTCTTTCTCCTCCTTCTGTTTCTTCTTTCCCTCCTCATCCTCTTTCCTCTTCTTCTCCTCCTCCTTCATCTTCTCCTCCTCCTTCTTGTTTCTTCTTCTTCTTCTTCACCTCCTCCTCTTCTTCCTTCTTCTTCTCCTTCTTTTTCTTCTTCTTTCCTTTTATTTCTTCTTCTTTTCCTCCTCCTCTTCCTTCTTCTGTTTCTTCTTCTCACTTAATAGTATTTTATTTTTTTCCAATTACATGTAAAGATAGTTTTCAACATTCATTTTTTTCAGATTTTGAGTTCCAAATTTTTCTCCCTCCCTCTCTTCCCTCCCCGCTCCCCAAGACAAGTAAACTGATATGGGTTATACATGTACAATCATGCTAAACATATTTCCACATTAGTCATGTTGTAAAAGAGAATCAGAGCAAAAGGGGAAAACCATGAGAAAGAAAAAACAAAAAGAAAAAAATGAAAATAATATTTATGCTTCCTTTTAAAGAATCAGCAGCCAATGGAATTAAAATGCTGAATGAGACATACATTTTTGGATATGGGCAATTTGGGAATTTGTTTTGTTTAACTATGTGTATTTATTATGAGGGTTTTTTCTTTTTGTAATGTTTAGTTGGGGATAGGAAATAGGAAATAGAGAAAATAAATGCTTGTTAATTGGGAAAAAAAGAAATAAAGAAGAAAAATTAAAAAAAAAAGAGTCTTTGCCCTTAAGAAGCTTACATTCTAATAGGGGAGATTGTGTGTGCGCGCGCGTGCGTGTGTGTGTGTGTGTGTGTGTGTGTGTGTGTGTGTAGACAGCTAGATGTTCAAATCCTGTCTCAGACAAGTCACTTCATCTCTCTAAGTCTTAGTTCCTTCATCTGTAAAATGGAAATAATACCACCTGCCTCCCGAGGTTGTTATGAGGATCATATTCAATAATATATATAAAATACTTTGCAAACCTTAAAGCTTTATGTAAATGTTAGCAATTTCTATTTGTCCTAGCATAATACTGCTATATATATACATATATATATATATACATATATATATATGTATATATATATATATATATATATATATATATATATATATACATATGACATGTTTATATGGTGGCCATCAATATAAAACAGCTGACCCGAGTGTGACATAGAAAGATATCTGACTTGGGATCTGACCCACTGCATCTCCAAGGAAGATGGCAATTCCAAATTTTGTGCATAGAAGGTTAAGGACTTTTCCAATATCACCAGCAGCCTAGTAGGGGAGAAATAGGTAGGATTTGAGACCTATATGGCTGATTGATTTCTCCTCCTTTCTACTCTCCTATCTCTAAAAGGGGCATGTAAGGTTAGAATTATGGCTGTCTTCCACACATCAAACATCTATAGTCTAGGAGTATGATGAAAGATTCAGAATAAATGCCACTATTCCTTATTCTTCTAAATTAGAGAGCAATACTTACCTTACTCATTCCAGCTTGCACCTCTTACATGCTTGTTACACAGATATTACTAGTCATGGATAATTAGTAAACCTCTTTATCAAAATAAACAATAGAATATACCAGAGTAAATGAGCTCTTTCAGCTTGGGAGCAAGATCAAACCTCAACTCCATCGAAGAGAGAATGATTTCACTAGGAGGATATCATTCTTAGCAGTCTCTAGGGTTATAGGCACCGAAAATCAAGAGACATGTTGGGGAGCTGTCTACAGATCTGGGCATATATCTAGTCTACCATTCAAAAGCCCACTTATAATTGAGTGAATAAATCTTAGACAGTTTCTTGAAACTCAAAGAGGTTAAAAGCTTAGACCAATATCACACAGCTGAATTAGCAAGTGTCAAGGTCAGGATTTGAAACCAGATCTTTTTGTATCTAAACCAGGGCTGGGGAACCTGCAGCCTGGAGACCACGTTTGGCCCTCTAGGACCTTAAGTGCAGCCCTTTGACTGAATCCAAACTCCAAATCCTTTTGTTCTGTGAAGTTTGGTTTCAGTCAAAGGGCCTCAGGTTCCCCACCCCTGATCTAAACCCAGAACTCTGTTATGACACACCACATCTATTATACACATGGTGGTCACTTAATGAATGTTTGAGTAATTGAATTATTTGGGAGATGAAGAAGGGAATAGAAAAGGTGGGTAATGATTACACTACAGATGGTAACAGATATTTAGTCCTTCTTGACTCTGAGACCCCTTGGATGATTGGGTCATTGATGTTCTTGAGCATATCCCTTGAATACTAAATGACATTGTGAATTGGTGATAATGCTCCTCTGGAGCGTTTGGTTTTTAAATTAACCAATCAAACAAAACCAAGAGTATTAATCACTATGAGCCAGACACCACACTAAATGTTAAGGATCCAAAGGAAAAAGAAAACCATCCCCTGCTGTCCAGGAGCTGCCAATCTGATGAGTGAAAAAATGCATATAAATGTGTCCACATTAGCCATGTCCAAAGTAGAAGGAAGGTAATTTCAAAGCTGCAAAAGCAGCTAAGGAAACCTATAGAAAAGCACTGGACACTAAATAGCTAGAAAGAGAAACATGCATCTATAAACATATAGTTTGGCATTTGATACATATTTTAAGATGACTCTAAAGAAAAAATACTCCTACAAACTCTCGAGTTATCAGTTAATAGTTTTATTTTTCAAAAGACCAATGGCTAATTGGGCACTGTCCCTTTGATTAATCTTGAATTTTAGCAGTAGAATCTTTGCAATCAAGCCACCATTCAAACGTTAATAAACATTTGGCTCATTAGCAATTCCTGGTGGAAGAAAATAGACTCGGCTTTGAGAAGCTGCCAGAGTCAGCAGTTACCTGAAATCTTTTTACTCTGTAATATCTTCCACCTCCCTAATCGTACAGTGCAGATTCTTTGACATAACAGAGACTATGGTCTTGAGCAATAACCAGCACCTTTCTTAAATTTTTGCTTCTCTCTGAGTTTCTCCCATCCTTACTATCTCCTCTTCAGAGATTATTTCAGACATTTCCTTTTGCTCCCAACTGTACACCATAATTTTTGTGGCAGATGAGTTAACTTCTTGCTTGCCTTAGAAGACAGGCCTTCCAACCTTGACTTCCCTTCTCCAGCACTCAGAACTCAGCATCATTACACTCTTCTCTCTCCTTTTGGTCACAGAAGAGCTTTTCCTTCTTCTTGCTAAGGCCAATCCTTCTCTTAATGCTGCTGATTTCATGGAGAGAGTAAGGCTGATGATTTTGCACAGCTCTGCCTCACTTATATCCAGTACACCTACTTACTATCGAATATCTGCCTCACTTATATCCAATGCACTTACAAGTCAAGACATTTCCCACTGGTCCTCTTTGAGAATGAAGGGCAAACAATATTCTCCAGGACCATGTTTTCGCAGTAATCTCTCTGTCTTGGTCTCTGCCTGTTTCTCTTTCTCATGAACCTTGGTCATCCCTTCTCTACTTACTTCTTCCTATCTGTCTGCAAAATATGTCCTTAAAAAAAGTCCTGCCTGGACTCTTCTATTTCATCTAGTTATCGGTGAATCTCTTTTCTTCACTTTATTGCTAAATTTCTGGAAAAAAATCATCTATGCACCTGAGACTCATCTTCCTCAACATTCACTATTTCCTAAATCCTTTTTCATCTAACTTCTCCCCAACGCTACTTAAACTACTCTCTGTAAAGTCACTTTTGTTGCTGTTGTTTCAGTTGTGTCCAACTCTTCATCACCCCTTTTGGAGTTTTCTTAGCAAAGATACTGGAGTAGTTTGCCATTCTCCAGCTCATTTTACAGATGAGGAAACTAAGGCCAACAGGGTTAAGTGACTTGCCCAGGGTCACAGAGCTAATAAATATCAGAGGCTAGATTTGAACTCAGGAAGATGCATCTTTCTGACTCTAGGCCCAGTTAGTAGAAGTCACTAGTGCCCTCCTAATCTCCAAATGTAATATCTGGGCCTTCTGTCGTTATTAACCATCTCCATAGGGAACATATAGGACCAAAGCAACCTACAACCTTGGTGCTACAGGGCCTGGAAGTTCTTCCTTTCTTTGTATCTTTGTATCATGCATCTCTTCTTGGATACAAAATCTCTGCCGTGTGTGTTCAGCTGTATTCAGCTCTCCACAGCTCAACTCTTGACTGCCAGGTTTCACTTTCTCATGAGTCCTTAGCCACATCTCTTCTCTCCTGCTAGGGATCCTCTTCCTTGAAGCTACTTTGTCTTTCATGTGGCCGTCTTTCTGTATCTATGTCTATTTGGAATGCGTATTTCTGCTACTTTAATTGTGCCTTGAACTTATTCTTGTTGCTGAGGGTGAGATGTGTCTCCCTCTGGGCCAGTTGGTACTAGACATCATGGTCAGCGGGAGGGGTTGGGGTGAAATTTCCTTCATGCAGAGGTCTCCTCCACAAAGCCCTTCTGAGTCTTCATTTCCTCACACTAACAAACCTTGTCTTACAAAGGTCACTTGTTGGCATGTGTCCATCCATCTTTCATCTGCTAATGGAATCATCTTCTCTGTTTCATTATGATACAGGTGTTCACACTTTTTAAAAGAATGGAGTTTGGATACATTTTTATAGCTAAATGCCTCATTCACATCTCGTAACTGAGATAGATTTTCTGCTCAGGAAAGTTAGATAAAGTATAGCTCTCCTAAAATAGGATTATAGCTCTAGAGGTTGAAGGTAGGAAGGTTGGAAATCTAATGCCCTCATTTACAGACAAAGAAACTGGAACTCATAGAGGAAAAGTGACTGACCCAAGGTTTCACAGGTAGTAAGTAATTTCTAATGTACTTAATATGTACTTGTGTTACAGTTATTTATGTATTTATCATATACCCAATTCGATTGTAAGCCCCAATAAACCTAAAGGAATGGTATCCTTAACTTTATAACTCCTTCAGTTCTTGTCTTGTTCAGTTGCATTTGACTCTTTTGCACATGGGGTTTTCTTGGCAAAGATACTGGTGTGGTTTATCATTTCCTTCTCTAAGGTGTCCCCATTTTACAAACGAGGAACTGAGGCAAATATGGATTAAGTGACTTGCCCAGTCATACAACTAGTAAGTGTCTGAGGCTAGATTGGAACTCAGATCTTCCTGACTCCAAGCTCTATCCACTGAGCCTCCTAGCTGCCTGCCTCCCTCTAGAGCTTAGCATAGTGTTTTCCATACTATAGGTGCTAACCGTGTGCTTGTTGATGTGGTAGGAGCAATATCTATTAGGAGCCTTGTCAGGTAGGCTAAGTCTGTTTCCAAAAAACCAAAACAAAACAGGAAATTGTCCACAAGACTATTCATTGATGAAGTTTCCTGGTCACCCAAGGTGTTAAAATGTCTCGTCCACCAAGAGTTAGGGTTCCTGAGACTTCGTATAATTTATATGCACCATCTATGTGCAGGTAAACCCACCTTTCTGACCAGTTACTCTTCTTAATGTAAACAAGAGAGGAAGAGGAGGGCTGAATCTTCCAGAACTAATGCTGTGTCACTGCTGAATAGTCTTTCCATGCTACTGTTACATAAACTTCCTTTTTGTTAAATATTAGATAGTCTATAAGGTTCTTCTTTCATTCCAATCTTGAGCATGAAGTGTTTAGATTTAGCTGAGACATGCCTATCCCACAACACCTGAAAATTGTTAAATATCTGATTTCGTTACTACAGTTTACTACATGGAAAGGGAAAACAAATGTATTGAGATAATGGAAAGCTAACAAAACCCCTGTTTCCTGAATGAGCCAATATGTAACAACTGACATTTTTCTCACTTGCACTTGTGACCTTTTTTGATGGGTCAGCCTTACTTAATCCTAAAGCTAACATTTCACATTTAAATTTTTTAAAAATCAGCTGGCACATCTTTACTAGTGAAGGTTCATAGGATCATTGAATTTGAACTGGAAAAGACATTAGAAGTCATGGGTGGCTGTGGCAAGGCTGTGGATCACCTGCATTTTCTATCCCTCACCCATTCCTGTCCATAGGAGGGGAGAGAAGTTGTTGGAAAGGAGTGATAGGACATAAGGGAATATTATATATAAGAAGAAAAAAAGAATGACTAGCTTTTTCATCTTAGGAAAGGAAAATTCTAGACGGTACATGTGACTGAGTGACACTCTTGACTCATTAGCTAGGAAAAGTAAAGTGTACTATTAGAAAGAAAAAGAAAAGGTAAATTCTAATCACAAGGACCTCTTGTGAAAACATGGCTGATTAAGTCTCATAGCTCAGAACTCAAATCTTGCTTTAATGAGAGAATGAGAAAACCTCAGTAACTGTCTTTCAAACCATTTCTAGGCTTTCTTAGGTAGATATTATTGCCTAAGACTTCTAGAAAATAAAAGTCAATCCAAGGGGAAATGACAAAATGATCCCCTTGGAAGTCATTGTCAGAAACAAACCAGTATATTCTTTTGATCAACTTTGGGGTAAAACATTTTCATCTTTATTTTTAAAAAACCCTGTTAAGTTCTGTTTATATGTATTTTAAAAATAATATTTTAATAAGCTTAATAATAATGGCAACATTGGTGATGAAAATCACAATAATAAATAATGATAACCCTAAATGCTCGTGATCTTGTTTCACTCAGAAGCTAAGCATGGTGAGGCCTGTTAGTCCTTGATTGGAACGCCACCTGGGAATGCCTGATACTGGAGGCTTGAACATCTCAAAGTGCAGCCTTATCATCGGGAGGTCAGGAGAGGAAGTGGCGGTAGCAAGTTACAGGGAGGTCAACCCTGATGCAAGCTCTCTTCACCTTAAGTGTAGATTATTTCAATAGCCTTCTGGTTGGTCTTCCTGTCTCAAGTCTCTTTAGACTCATATTTACCCCCTATTCAACCATCAAAGTGATTTTCCTAAAGTCCAAGTCTGACCAATTCATGTCCCCATCCTTCCAAATAAACTCTAGGAGCTCCTTATGACTTCCAAATGTAAACTCCTCCATCTGGCCTTTAAATCCTTTAACCACTTGGCCCTTTCCTGCCTTTCTGGTCTTATACTTTTTGTAGTTGTTCACTCATGTCTGATTCTTTGTGACCCAGTTTGGGGTTTTCTTGGCAGAGATACTGAAGTGGTTTGCCATTTTACAGATGAGGCAAACCAAGTTAAGTGACTTGCCCAGGATCACATAGCTAGGAAGTATCTGAGGCCAAATTTAAACTCAGGAAGATGATTCCTCCTGATTCCAGGCCCCACACTCTGTCTATTGTGCCACCTAGCTATTGTAGTAATAATATTAGCTAATATTTATGTGGGGCAGCTAGGTGGCACAGTGGGTAGAATGCTGGGCCTCGAGTCAGGAGGACTCATTTTCTTGAGTTCCTGAGTTCATATCTAACTGCAGACACTTCCTAGCTGTGTGACCCTGAGCAAGATGCCTAACCCTGTTGACTTGGTGTGACTTTGATGGGGTTCGGACTCTGGGGGCTTCCTTGAGCTCCCTTTGGGTCTTCCCATTTGATCTGGCCTTTCTTACTCAAATCTAATCATCCCATTTGATCCAGCAGTCTCCAGAAGCCCATGGGTTTTTTGTTATTGTTGTACCCAGGTCTCTGTTGCACTCCCCACCCTTTCATCCTATTACCCATCAGGGTCCTCCCTGGGTTTGATCTATCAAGACCATCCCTGGGACCCCAGACTATCTGGAGACACCTACTTCCATCCTAGGCCCTCCATTGTCTGATATCTCCTGATTACCTCCAGCTGTTTCCAATCCTTGACCAGTCACCCCAGTCCCACTGAGGTCCTACTTGGACTTGTCCTCCAGACTCTCCCTAAAGCCCTCCTCCCATCACCCTAGATTACCAGACCACCCCCAGATCCCTCCTATAGTCTTTTCTGTATTTAAGTTCCATCTTGCCTCCATGAAGGCACTCAGATTCAATCCAGCTCAGACTCTGTCTAGCTGAGGTTCTATTTGGTCCGCTTGTGAATACAAGTGTTACAAATACTTAGGCTCCTTAAGAGTCAACCCAGTATGGTGAATCTTTAATAAACTTTGTTTTTCTTTGGCTTTAAGAAGGCTTGTGTCAAATTAATTCAAGAAAGATCTGGTGTGTCGGTGTTTTGGGGTACAGCACCCCAACGTCAAAACTTGGCTTGTTTTAGACATATTGAGTCTGAGATACCTATGGGACATTGGGCTGGTAATGTATGATAGGTGAAGTCAAATTGGACCTCAGATCAAGGCTGGAGACAAAGAACTGGGCATGATCCACATGGAAAAATAATTGAACATAGAAAAACTGATCAAATCGCCAAGAGGGTATCAAGAGAAACAAAGAGAGGGTCCAAGACAGAAGCTTACAGAACAAATAAGCTTAAGGGACAGGCCATGGATGATGCTCAATGAAGGAGGCCAGAAGAAGCACCGTTAACAGCCAGAGTGAATCAGAGACCTACGGTCTTCTAAGTCTTCCTGTTGTATAGGATCAAAATATTAACTAGCAGCACCACTTGGCGGCTAAAGTATTAAGAAATGGAATCACCAAGGAGTGTCAACCTACTAGGTAATTCAGAACTAAACCTGCCTTCCTGCTTTAAAGGATGCTAAACCAGGACATTTTTACTTCATGTTTTCAGTCTGTTAAATAAAAGTTATTTTTAATTGATCTTGTTACTTAGGTAATTGAGGAGTTTTATTTTTAAAAAACCAGTTTAATATAAATACAATGATTGAAGTGCAAATCACCAATCAAGAATAGGAGTGGGGAAAATTGAATGGAGAGAAATGCCCCTTTCTTTAAATGTTCATTGTTTTGCAGAAAGCAAGCAAGATGAGAGCCTGGTTCACCATGTTTAAAAATGGAGAAAACCTTTTGTTCTAGGAACAGATGCCTGGGAAGGGCACTGGGGGAAAAGGAGAAACTCTTAATGGTGATTATTATACTGCCAGCTGAATACAGTTGTCTTTCAACAGGATAACTCCTTTGCAGCATCAAGCAAATTCAACATCTTTCAAACTTTCCCATTGGAAAACTTGTATTGCTACCTGTGGCAATTGCCTCTGAAACAGACTCTTGGTGGAGAGTGCTCTTTGCCAGCGGGTACTATTTACCTGCTGTCCTCTCTTTTCAAACCCCTCCTTTTTTAAAGGGCCTGGAGAGGAGGGAGAAAGAGAAAGCCTGAGCTGGAGAGGTCAGAGGGAATAGAAATACTCTGCTGCTCTGTCTCTTTCATTAGCATAAGTGACAGCTACCCACAGATCTCCCATTTCCCTTTCCCGGGAGCTTTTTGCAGTTGGAAAGCAGAACCTATCAGTACAGAGCTTCCAAGCTAACAAAGACAGAAGTCAGATGAAGGGATTTTGACATGTGATCCACTAGGTGTGATGTCACTGACAGCTGACCTATCATAAGACCCTAGTGACAAGGTCAATGGGAACCTTATTTGTGGGTTTCTAGTGCCTTACTCCCCTGCCAGTCTGGGCTTGGAAACAGATTGACTAACATAATGGAATGATTTTGTAATCTGTCATAATGCTATAAACTACAGCCCCACAGACTTTGACCCCTCACAGGTATAATAAGCTCTTTTATTCAGTCACACATGCTCTCTCCATGGGGAGGGAGAGAGGGGGCCCTTCCTCTAATTATATATCCAAAGCATATGTTTTCCCCAGAAACAAAGACTTATATTCATTAGTAGCAATCTTATAAGCTAGCAGGTTTTTTTTTCCTAGCTAGTTAACTAATTGACAGTTAGAAGCTTGCATTAGTAACATGCTGCGCCCATGTAGTCACTTAATCCGATGGTTTTATTAAAATTGTAGTCAGGCCTTTGTGACTGGGGTCTGTCAGCATTTATTCGGAAACCTACTTACCCAGAGGTCTTAGCTCAGCTGTAGAAAATCACTTTAGCAGAAAATTGTTCTCCTAAGTCCTAGTCCAGAAGTCAGATATATTATCCCTAGAACCACAAAATACTACAGCTGGAAGGGATATTAGAGGTTATCCAAATTCAACCCTCTTGTTTTACAGATGAAGAAAGAGAGGCCCCAAGGAGGTTAAATGACTTGTTCAATGTTATAAAGGCAGTAACAAAAACAGAGCCTCTAACTTCAAATCCAGCAATCTTTACATTGTAACACGCTGACAGGAGAGAAGGCAAAATTCAGATTGATTTACTTAATAATTCTCACCAATTTTAGTCTATTACCCTGTTACGATCTCTGTCCCCTTTAAATATAAATGGAGAGCTCCAAGGTCGAGCTAGTCTTGGTGACACTTGCATAAGTAGCCATAGCTGTAGCTGGCCATTATTGCAACCCCAAGCAAAGAAGGACACAAGCAGGCCCAGGGAGTGGTACCTGGCAGGGACTGGTCCATAACATCTCACAGCTTCTGATTTTCATGAATTGTTCCAATTAGGTGCTAAGATCAATTGTTTCTGTGCTCCTCAAGGTCTGCACGTTTGCTAGCACTCTAAATTTCTACATTTTCGGAATAGCCCCTGTTGCCATATTAATGTTCTTTATAAAGCTCTCTTTAGGAATATATGATGAATTCTTATCTATCAGGTAAACACTATCTGGAAATCGGAAATGAAATCCCAAAGGATATATTAAATGATATTTAACATTCCAATGAATTTGAACCTCTGCAGTACAATGTAATCTCTTTGATGGTAGGGACTTTTGACTTTGACTATACAGAGCTAGCATAGTACTCTAAATGTAGTAACTGATTAATAAATGTTGTTGGATTTGGATTGTTGGACTATATCCTCTGTCTATCTCTGACTCAGAAGTATTCATGCCCCAGGAGTTAATTATGTGAGCAGCAGCCTGCTGTAGTGGATAGAGAGCCAGTCTTAGAATTAGAAAGACCTGGGTTAAATCCTTCACGATGCTTGGAAGTGATTTAACTTTTCAGTGCCCAAATGATTCTCTAAGACTAGTCAAAGAAGTCATGGAACAATTGCCAATCTGCCCTCACAGAAGGAGTTACCTTGCTCACAGCTCCCTATAGCAATTTTATATGTGTGTATGTATGTGTGTGTGTGTGTGAGTGTATGTGTGTGTGTGTGTGTGTACACACACACATACCCACACACATATATACATATATATCTTTCAATTTATATATTTTCTTATCCATAATCCATTTCTACAATGTGCTTAACAAACCACTCTCTGTCCCATATCACCACCCAACATGTATTTGAAGGCAAAGAAAAACTACAGTGCTGAAAATCTCTGTAGTCAATGATGATGAATTCTTGTAATTAAGTGTTTAGCCTCAGCCATTTTGGCAATGGAGGAACAAAGACTCAGAGCTGAAAGGGACCTTAGACATCATAAGGTCCAAACCCCTCATCCTGCAGATAAAGAAACCGAGGCCCAGAGAATTTAAGTGATTTACCCAAGGTTCACAAAGCTAACAAGTACCAAGTTTCAGATTTAACCCAGATCTTCCTTACTTAACGTGTAGTGTGCTATCCACTATACCCTAGTAGTTTGTCCTTTTTGTCTTTTTTTCATAGGAGTCTTGTTCTACTTTCCCAAGATTTCTCAAAGATTAAAAAAAAGCTGTCCTTCAGATACAATGTTTTCCTTGGAAGAAAAAGGCTTCCTCTTAGATATAAGGGTGAATATTTTTTTCCATTTCCTTTTTTAAAAAAAATCATTTTTAAACAGTCATATAGAGTTTTAAGTAAGCATTCCACATGAACCTATTAATTTGATATCAACATAATTGTGTTTATGATACCATTTTCAACAAATGTTTTTATACAATAATTACCTTGGAAGAAACTATTCAATGAGGCATCCCTCAAAGGATCCAGTGGGAGTGCCTAATGAAGTAAGGGGTCCCTAGCTCAGTGATTTGATTGGTAAAGAAAGTAACAGATCCCTGGATGGATGTGGAACATAGCACCATTCATGGGCAAGGGGCATTTTGAATAGGTGATGGGCAACTAGCTGCCTTGAGATCTTAACAGAGAACAGGCATGTTCTTCTTCCAGGCTGATTAAATGACATAATAGTTGTAAAGTACTTAGCTCAGTGCCTGGAACAAGTAAGTGTTTAATAAATATTTATTCCCTCCCTCCTTCTCTGAGATAGCATCTTCTAGTGTCTGGTGGTAGCTACTTTGTGTAGAACTCATTGTATTTTGATATTTCTGTAGGTACCCCAATTAGATTATAATTTCTCTGAGGGATGGGACCATGTATTTTGTGTGCTTTGTTCTCCAATGCCTAGAACAGTGCTGATCACATAATAGGTTCTAAATAAATACTGAGGGAGTGAATGAACGAATGAATGAATGAGTAGTTCATCACTTCTTAGGTCAGATAGTGAAATCCACGTGAAAATCCAGCTTCACTTGGGTAAATATTGTTCTGGTTTAAATAGGTAACAGCCTCCTCCCACTGTTAGATCTTTTCAAAAGAGAAAAATATATTTGATTGACACATGTGAAAAGAAGGGACAGGGTTCATAATGCAGGCCAAATACCCTTCTAACCTGAAAACAGAAAGAGGAGTGTAAAAACAGAGACCCAAGATAGACATTGGTTTGATGGCCAGAGTTAAATAAGGTGATGGATTAGCTGTAAAGAACCAGATGTTTCAGAAAACTATATCAGAAACAGAAGTAGAAGAGGCAATGTGGCAGAGTGGATAAGGAGGAAGGCAACAAGCATTTATTAAGGACCTACTATGTGCCAGGCACTATGCTAAGCACTTTCCAAATATTATCTCACTTGATTTTCTCAACAACCCTGGGAAGTCTCCATTTTACAGTTGTAGAAACTAAAGCAGACAAATTAAGTAATTTTGCCAGGGTTACACAATTAGTAAGTATCTGAGGCTAGATCTGAACTCAGATCTTCCTGACTACAGTCCCAATGCTCTATTGAAAGGACCAAACCCCACCCCCTCAAAAAAAACCAAAGGACCACTGAGCTGCCAAGAGGATTGTACTTGGTATCAGAAAGACAGGTCAGAATTTAGCCTCTCTGGCACTAGCTGTGTGTCTATGGGCTAGAGAATGAACCTCCCCCAGCTTCAGTGCTTAGCACAATGCCTGACATGCCTTATTGTTGTTACGGGATCCTTTAAGTCGTATCCAACTTTTTGTGGTGCCATCTGAGGTTTTCTTGGCAAAGATACTGGAAGCAGGGTGGCCATGTCCTTCTCCAGCCCATTTTACAGATGAGGAAACTGAGGCAAATAGGATTAAGTGACTTGCCCAGGGTCACTCAGCTAGTAAGTGTATGAGGCATTTTTTGAACTCATGATGATGTCTTCCTAATTTCAAGCCCAGTGCTTCATCCACTGTGCTACCTAGATGCCCTTCTAATATGTCATAGGAGTTCAATAAATGATGTTTAATTGAATGACTTACTCTGCTTTCTCATCTATGAAATAGAGATAATCATGACTATTTCCCACGGTTGTCATGAGGCTCTAGGGATATAATGTATATAAAGTCCAGGGCAGCTAGGTGGCCCAGTGGATCAAGTGCTGGATATGGAGTCAGGAAGACTCATATTCCTGAGCTCAAATCTGATGTCAGACATTTACTAGCTGTATGACCCTGGGCAAGTCACTTAAACCTGTTTGCCTCAGTTTCCTCCTATGTAAAATGATCTGAAGAAGTCACTCCAGTATCTCTGCCAAGAAAACACCAAATAAAGAGTCATGAAGAGTCAGACAGGACTGAAAAATGATAGAATGACAGCAAACCTCTTAGAGCTTAACAAACCTCTAAGAGCTACATAAATATCAGAGAAAGAAGCAGTATCAAAATGAGGGATTAAAGGATAGGACCAGATTCCAGGAAACATCTGCATTTTTCAGATTGTAAAGGTCTGATATCAAGAGAACCATGAACACAAATGCAATCTGTCACACTGGAGGTCACGTAGCCTACATGAGTTAAAGTTAGGTGTGAGTCACCTAGACCACAGCGAATTCCTTGGACCTTTGTTCCCTTCATTTTCTTCGAAAGAAACTAGGGAGTGTCAGACAAGTTCAGACCACTGTCAGCAAAAACGCTGTCTTTAGCGTCTTCAGCCTCTTTATTCACCTCCATGGAATTTAGGAGGTTGCAGACACCTGTTCACTGAAAACTGAACACACTGAGTATGTCATATTCATTTCTACAAGTCAGATTTAAGGATGGGGGAATGATGAGAAGGTGGGGGGAGTATGGAAGCCTACTTTCAGAGCAATAGATTATTTTTTCTAGACAACTGTCCAAAAATAATGTGTCTTTAGTTATGTTTTTGGGGTTCAAAGGGTTCAGTTGTATCCAACCTTTCATGACCCATCTGGAGTTTTCTGGGCAGAGATTCTGGAGTGCTTTACTCCTCCAGCTCATTTTACAGATGAGAAAACTGAGGGCCAACAGGGTTAAGTGACTTGCCCAGAGTCACACAGCTAGTAAGTATCTGAAAACAAATTTGGACTCATGAAGGAGTACTTCCTAACTCCCAGGCTGGTGCTCTATCTGATGCATCACTAACCAGCTATCAAAGTACACAAGTAAGGGGGGAGGTAGAACTGCTCCTCAATTAATGTAATCAAAGGAGGTAATCAGGAAATAATAGAGTGTTAGTACTTTAACAAGGTGTTCACACTTTAGGCAGTGGAAAACCTTAGATTGAATTAGTAGGGCAGCTTGCTGTTGGCAGGATACTAGCATGGGAGGAACTGTGCTCAAAAGATATCCCAGACTTGGACTAGGACCCTATCACCGTTAATTCAGAGAACATACAGTAATAATAAACGTTATTCAGAGTTCAGATATAAGTTGGCTCAATCCTTGTAGTGATTGCCAGAGAGGTACATGGGTGTGAAATTGAATTGCAGGCATTTCTGCCAGCATTATAGTCAATGATACTCAACAGGCAGGGTTAAAACATGGCATTTTAAAACTGCTAGCAGGGTATTATCTTACCCTGAACACTTAGGGTGAATGGATTTGATTGATTGATTTAGGTTGTTCAAGTTTTATAGTTTATGCTGTGCTGAAAGCACCACTTAAGGAGATGCTTGTGGGGAATAAGAATAAATCCATATGATACAAAATCACTGCAATTTGCCATGTATAACATCAACTAGTTTATACTTAAGAAGCTGAAGTTAGTGGTACAGATGAACCGTGTCACAAACATGTTCCAGCTTCATTCTGTATCTCTTTCCTCTCACCAGCACACCACCCTGCCTTTATCTGCCACATTTTATCTGACAGAGAGCCAGAAGTAAAAAGCTAAAAATAAGAGCTATCAAGGGGCACTACCATCAAGGGCAATTTTCAGAAGTTAGGGTGATCTAACTTTCGGGTGGGACTTTTAAAAGGGCAGAAATGGTACCCTGTGGCAGACTATCAGATTTCTAGTCTGATTAATGATGCATCAGGAGGAGATACAGGGAAGAAAGCTGACCACATTATTATTCCCTGGGGTCAATCTGCTGAGATTGATACCTTGGTACTGACTATAGGTTTTACCTGGGCATCAGCCAGGAATTCAGTACAATCATTTATGAGAGTGTAATGCTAATGAGAGTTAAAGATCTTCCTCACTCATTGATGGACCTGACTATTAAAGGAAGCTTGATTAGGGGAGGTCCATGTCTTTTCTTAATTTCTAATGAGGCATTGGTTCTCAAGGGTTGTGATGCCCTCTGGCTCTGAAAAATGCATAAATACTCTGAGGTGATGTTTCACTTTAGGGCTTAATCACTGGAAGTGTTTGTTTGGCCAGAGGAGACTCTGAGTTGCTGCTAAGGAGTCCCCTGACTTTGAAAGCCCAGATGTTGGTGCTTCTCTCTCTGGTAACTGTATATGTATGATCAGACAGTTGAATCTGTCTGTTGATGTGTGATATATGTATTGCTTACAGTCATACTGTTGGAAGCCCTGTCTGTTGGTTGATCTTTGTTTCTCTGTTCGTATTTTCTCTGAAGTTCAGGGTGCTGACCTTTCCCCCTGAACTCAGTGAATGATACATGTGCTTGATTAAAGTGATTTTTGACACCTCAAAAGTTGCTTTTCTTTTAGAAAAACATATCTAAGAATCTGTATAGCAGGACCTCCTGTGTATGCCAGGGTCCTTGCTGTACAGAGTAATGGTGTGAGATGAATGTGGTGGGTGAAAGCTCTCCCTCTATTTAATCTATAAGAATATGGATGTCCAGAAATTGGGGCACTGAGCCAAGGGTTAACCTAGAATTATTATTATTAGTAAGTTTCTAATAAAGCTGTGTGTGTTCAAAGAGTAATATTGAAACCCATCTATATCTAACATGATTCTACAGGTGGAGCTTAAGAGGAAAACCAAATTACCCCTACCCATTTTTTAAAAGTAAACTACTGATTTTATTGGTATAGAGAATTCCTAGTGAGGAAATTCTTGTTACCAATGCAGATTGGCACCAATTTATATTCATAGAGTTGCTTGGGCCACTGAGATGTTAAGTGCCTTGCCCAGTGTTATAGCAGCATGGATAAGACACTAGGATTCAGGAAGACCTAGGTATACATCTTTATTAGTTTTGTAACTTTGGGCAAGTCACTTTAGTTCTTTTTCCTCATCTATAAAATTGGATGGTTGGAATTGATGAAGATCTCTTAGTTCTAAATTTAATGTCAGACTTCTAATATGTAGGACTTCAATTTAGAGCTCTTTGACTCCAAAGCTTTCTCTATCCATTATGCCACACTGCTATTCACATCAGATGCCCTTTCACAACAGATGGTGACAATACACCTTACCTGAGTTCAGAAATTCTATTTAATTAAAAATAGATATATTGAACACCTTCTATGTGTTATGCACTGTGTGATGTGCTGAAGGGAATAGTGCTTTTAAATGAATAAAATGTATTAGCTATTTCCCCACTTTTTGCCAATTAAGAAGCTGTAAGGAGACATCAGTTGATGAAATAAAGAAAGATATTTACAACCTGAAAACTGCCTTTTGAGGGAGTGTTTCTTATGATAGGATTCAAAAGTTTAAGGGAGATTTGATAGAATAACAATTGATTTGTCATCTAGAATTTTATCGTGAAGAGTTACAAATTTGTGTGTGTATGTTTATTAACATTTGCATGGACTATCCACATCATCTATTATTGGCTGCTTGATAAGCCTATGATCTCATCAGGGGGAGTACTCCCTCATTCTACATAGACCAGAACCTCTTCACACCTTCTCAACTTATTGGGTTCTCATTCGTATTTTTACATAGGTCCTCCATGTAGGATCCATCCATTTTTTTGAATGGGCCAGTCTGATGGGCTGAACATTCAGATACATTATTCCTAATAAGGAGGGAAGAAAGGAAACAAGTGCCTATTATGTGTTAGACGCTATGCTAAGCACTTTACAAATATTGTCACATTTGATCCTTATGACAACTTTGGGAGGCAGATGCTACTATTACCCCATTTTACAGTTAAAGAAATGGAGGCAAAAATTAAGTGCCCTGCCCAAGGTCACACAGCTAGTAAGTGTCTGAATCTAGATTTGAACTCAGTCCTTTCTAACCCTAGTGTTCTAACCACTGAGCTACTTCATTACTAATAAACTTTGAAAAAAAGATGAAGTAGACAGGAAATATGTGTGAAGTAGAAAACAATAGAGAATCAAGCGATAGAAAAACAGCAATTGCAGTGCTATGACCATGAGTATTGTTATGATAAATGCTAATGAGCTTAAGGTGTATTTTTAAGAACCACAGGCCTGTAACCTCATGGTCCCAATATTTTAAAAAAATACATCATTCTTTTTCTATCATTTTTGTATCATTTATATAATTTTCTCCATCATTTCCAAAAAGGAGAATGATTTGGCAGGTGCTGAGAAGACCAACAAGTATAACATTGTGTTCTTCCTAGTTTCCAATAGGATATAAAGTCCTTGAGGACAGAGGAGGTTTTCCATTTCTTTATATCTTCAGTCCAACCTCTTCCTTAAGCAAAAGTTTGGTTACATAGGACCTTATACATTGTAGGAGTTTAATAAATATTAGTTATATTGAATTCAAGGGACTCCTGAAGTTCAGGCATGAGAATCAAAGAAATCAATCAACTCATAAATGCATATAATGTCCACCACTAATCAGTATGTGTGATTATACAAATCTATTAATATCAATAATAAATTATAGTAATTTCCCCAAAATACTCTATAAATTAAAACTGTAGCTTTAGGTGCTTAAAAAGGCATGATAATTAACAATCCTTATCCCTATTGACCAATGGAAGCAATATGGGTGCAGTGACAGTGGAAAGTGTCAAACTTGTAATCAGTGCTTTGCTTGGTACATGATTTTAAATTCCAGCTTTGCCACTTACTAGCTATATGACCCAAGACAAGTCACTTTGTTTCTCTTGGCATCAGCTCTTTCATCTGTAAGATGCTTCTATGATCTATGACCTTCAACAGTTCAGCAGTCCATCAAAAGATGACGGTAGCTTCAAGGCAGAAAAGTGTGCCCTTCAAGCTGCCAGGAGGGCCATCCCAAGGGGGTGTATTCCTATCATGAGCTCATATTGATTTTACCCCAATGTTTTTATACAAGTATAACCCTGGTATCATGGATTCTCACATGACACAACAGATTTTAGGATATTTTGGGGCATTTTCTTACATCTCTGACTCATTGCCCCAATCAGAAAATCTCAAGACTTCACTGTGTGACACCCCAGATTGTCTTGTATTACACCATGTGTTGTCATCAATCCCCTTGGCAAGCACACAGTTCACAAAGCTCAAAGAACAGGGGGGAGAGGAGGAATAAGAAGTTTACTTAATGACTATAGTAAACACATAAAATTCTTAGCCCTGGTTATAGAAAAATACTTGCCATTGGATTTTTGGTTAAGATGACTACAGAAAAAAATCCTAGAGGAGCCCTGCTGTCCTGCAAATGATCCAACAAAGTTCTAAAAATGTACAGGAAAAAACAATGATAAAGGAACCAAGAAGAAAAGTTTACAGGCTCCTTTCTGCAACCCAGGACTGTAGAAGCTTAGAGATCCTTTGAGCAGAGACAAGCTAAAGGAGACAAAGCCATGGTGCCTGGGTAGCCCAGGGAGGATCCATGAGGAACCACCAAAGATTTTTTGATGGGTGAAGAGGTGCTAGATATTCGAACCAATGTTTCAGGAATGTAATTTTGGCAGAGAAAATATGGTACCATGTAGAGGTACCATAGAGGACTAGAGCCAAATCTCACCTCTGTTCCTCACTATCTGTATGACCTTAAGCAAATCCCTTAACCTGTTGGATTAGATGTTCTCTGGGGCCCCTTCTAGCCCTGAATTTGTCATCCTGCTTTCAACATTCCTTTAAGCTCCCCAGACTTTTAACCTTGGAGTTAGTTGCTTTTGCTGTCCACATCTAGCCTGACATGAAGCCTTGGGTAATTTATTTTTGTTTCTGTTTTTAGACCTGCTTTTTCCATTCCATTCCTGCAGCCCTAGTCTAGATTCTAACCATCCTACATTACTTAAACAGCCTCCTAGCCAGCTTCCTGGACCTTACAGAGTGCCCTCCTCATCTTCCTTAAGATTATTTTGATCATATCCATCTTATTCTTAGAAGCCTCTAATAGCTCCCGATTGCCTCTTGAATCAAATTAAAACTCTAATAATCAGCTTCAAGATTCTCCACCAATTAGCTGCCCTCACCCCTCCCCTAACTGACAGGAGATTTTGCTGATGGTTTTAATGGAAATCTTCTTTCCTTTATTCCACCCTAGCTCAGATCTGGGAATGTAAAGTATGTAAAATTGATCTTCACTGTCCCCTAATGGTGAGAATTTCAGGCTTAATGGCAGGCCTGTCAGGAGACTAGTTAGGGGTAGGGGGAACCTCCTTCAAATCATACACCTGCCTACACCTGTTCTGCCTGTGTTCAAGGCCAGTCTTAGTTCTAGAGGAATTTTCTTAAAGATGTTAATTGCAGCAAAAAAAACCAAGGCATATACCCTTTAAAGTAATATCCCTTAAAGGCCACTTTAATAGCTAATGTTATTTTTTTCTTTATACTTTTCTCAATTTGAAGAATTTATTTAAATTACATACCATTTAAGGTGATAAAGTGAATATTATTTTCAATAATAAATTAATATTATTTTCACAAACATTCCAAATAAAGCTACTATTAACTAATGGGTCATTATAAACTTAAGGCTAAGTTTAAGGCTGAGGCTTATACTTGCTAATTTAAACTCATAAAAATAGTTCACATGTACATAGTGTTTGAAGGTTTTCCAAGTGCTTTATGTGTAATATCTCATTTGACTAGAGTAATAAGCCCATGAGATAAGTTCAGTTATGAGTCTCATTTTGCAGATGAAGACGAGACTGAAAAAGATGAATTAACTTGCCCAGGGTCACCTAAGTCAGTAAATATCTGAGGCAGGATTATAATTTACACCTGGGAAATGAGCAAATGCTACAAATCCAGAACTCTATTATATTCACTAGCCATAGAAAATAGATAAAGCGATATTTTGACTACATTTTTGTTCTGGATGTCTTTCTAAAACCATCCATTCCAGTTACTGGGCTTGATCCAATACTTGGTAATTTCCAAATCAACAGCAATGGCTTATCTCAGCCACCACTGTTATTGAAAACTCATTAGCATCTTAGTTCTACTTCTTTTTAAACAGGGCACCACTCTCTTGGAAATATTTAAGTTTTGAGAAATTATTCTCTTTGTAGCTGAGGAGACAGGAAAAACTGAAGAGTTTGGATTGGTTTTGAGGTTGGATGAGATTGAAAGTTGAAAACTCCTGATAGACTTAGCCCTTCGCAGCAATGCAAGGACCTAAAACATTCTCAAGGGACTTGATACAGAGGCCATCCACATCCAGAGAAAGAACTATGGAATCAGAACTCAGAATGAAGCAAACTATTTTCTCTTGTGTTATGTTTTAGTTTGGTTTTTCTCAGGGTTTCTACCATTCGTTTCAATTTTTCTATGCAATATGACTAATATGAGTATGTTTAATAAAAATGTATGTGTAGAACCTATGTAAGATTGCATGCTGTCTTGGGGAGGGAGTGGAAAGGAGGGGGAGAAAATTTAAAACTTATGGAAGTGATTGTTGAAAATTGAAAACATAAATTTTTTAAAAATTTTGAAAAAAAGAAAATTGAAAACTCCTGGTGGAAAAGCTAAAGGGAACTGCTTAGAAGACTGGTTGAAAACATGGCTCATAATCATTAATTTGGTTTTTTCAACAAGCATTTATTAAGTGCTACTTTGTGCCAGGTACTGTGCTAGGTACCATAGATACAAAGACAAAACAAACAACCCAGGCCCTGCATTCAAGAAGTTTATATTATAAGGTATGAAGAAAATTAGAGGCAAAGTAATGCTAACTATCCCTACTCACATACCTACCAAAATAAAACCAACAACTACAGTGTAAGGCAATGAAAGTAAAGGTGCTTGCTTATATGCCTGAAATAGTTAGAGTTTTGTGAGTTCCTACATTTGGTAGGATTTCCCCTTTAAGCAACAAATGATCAATACGGAATAGAACGGTTACTTAAAGGCCTACCCTTAGAGCAGGGGTGGAGAACCAGTCAGCTCACCAAAAAAAGGACACAATTTACTTTTAAGTTTAATCAGCACAATTAACACTTTCTCCATCACTTTCTTAAGTAGAGAATAATCAATAAAATAATAAATCAAGCCCAGATTTACGAGATCTGCCAATAGGATCTGTAAATTTAATAATGAGTTCTTGAGAACCTGTATGAGTCAGTTTCAACCCAACACTGTAACTAATCCTTTTCAGGATGACAACCTCCTAAGTCTTTTCTGTTGGGCCATTTGTTCCTGATAATGGAACTTTTAGTCCCTAAGTACTCTGGATATAGGCCCTTACTCATATGAGAGGCCTAAGAAACTTCATAGATCTAGCTTTGGCCTGATAGGAGCAAATGCTGGTACAACTTGAGATGGTCATGGCAAAGACTACTGAAGAGTGTTTCCCTTAAGTTAGGTCTGAGATATTTATTACAAGGACATGCCCTTTGCAGACTCATGTGAGAAATCATGACAAGCTTCTCATCCTGGGAATCATCTGGTACCCCTTGTACTGAGTTCTCAGCTTTTAATAGCTAATGTTATATTACTTCCAAATCACCTAGAGGTCAAAGTGCAAGGTCTCTTACTACATTTAGCCCTTTCCCCTTTGGATTTCATGCCAACACCACTATCCTTACTACACTATCAGCCAGAGCTTCCTGACAAATGCAGGGAGTCTGACACGTTTTTGATATCACTGAAGTTTTTTTTCCTCTACAGTTATGCAATGAATTTATAACTAAGAGCTAACCTGTGCCTGACCTGTATTCCATTCTTTTACCAAAACAAAAAACTTAATCTGATAGGAATTCCTGGAAACAAATCCGCAAATCATCTTTCTTACTCTTCTGAGGGGATTCAGATCGTCTCTTTAAAAAAAAAAGATGGGAAGGGGAGGTGCTCCACCTGTACCAGAACTATAGACCCTCAACACTATGAAAGTTGGAGGTTAGTTACTTTTCCCTCTAATACTTGGCAGCTAAGCAGCAGAAAAGTCTTCAACCTAGAGTCTAGAAGACCTCAGTTTGAATCCAATTTAGAAACTTACTAGTTCTTGTGACCGTGGGCAAATCACTCAACCTCTTCCAGCCTCAACAACCCCATTTGTAAAAGGAGGATAATGATATTATTTACTTCACAGAGTTGTTGTAAGGATCAAATGATATAATACATGTAAAGTGCTTAGTAAAACTCAAAGGATCTTATGAATATTAACCATTATTACCTTGCTGCTTTCCACCTTCACACTAACCCCATTGCCCTTCCTCTGTTCTTTTTGCCCTGAACCATCCTATCTCTTCTACAAGAACTAGATTTCCATTGGTTTAACTTTTCCACAGAACTTCTGCCTCACCTAGCCCTGGACTGGGATCTCATCTTCTGCTACATGGCACAATACTATTGGCAGTCTTTCTCCTCATAAAGCACACCGCCTAGGAGTCATCTCTCCTACCCAAAACACTTGCTTTCACCCCTCCTCTAGGATTTATCACATATAACCGGTAAGTCATTTAGCCTCCTAGCTTCTCTGGCAACTCTTACAAACTCTTTAGTTGCCGAACAGTTACTGATCTGCCCTGGTAGAAAGGGTCTCCTCCCTCAAAGCTCTTTAGACTGGTGGAATCACGGGTCTGGACAAAAACAAAATCAACAGAAAGAAACGACTGCTAGGTAGATCAAAGACACCCTGTAGAGGTGATTGTTTTGGATTTTAATGAAGCATTTGACAAATTCCTCAGGTTATTCCTGCAGATAAGATGCAGAGAGAGACTAATAATATGGTTAGAGAATGGTCCCCACAGCTGCCGAGGTGTCTGATCATGCTATTCTGTTGCTTGAAGAGCTCCAGAACTTCATTTACCTTTAGGATCAAATATAAACAACTTTTTAAAATTAAAATTTAATTTTTTTGCATTTAAATCTTTTATGATCTAGGTCCATTTCAGACCTAGTATTTATTATTCCTTTATGTCCTCTTTATTGTTCAGTCATTTCAGTCATGTCCAATTCTTTGTGACTCCATTTGGGGCTTTCTTGGCAAAGATACTAAAGCGATTTGCAATGTCCTTCTCCAGCTCATTTTACAGATGAGGAAACTGAGGCCAGCAAGGTTAAGTAATTTACTCAGGGTCACACAGCTAGTAAACATCTAAGGCCAGATTTGAATTCAGGAAGATGAGTCTTCCTGACCCCAGACCTGGCACTCCATCCACTGTACCATCTAGCTGCCCTCTATGGTTTGTCAAGACTGGCTGACTTGTTGTTCCCCATACATAATGTTTCGTCTCCTGTCTTTGTGCCTTTGTACAGACCATCTGAAGTGCCTGGAATGCATTCCCTTCTCATCTCCCCATCTTAGAATTCCCTTTCAAACTCAGCTCCTAAATGAGGCCTCTGACTAGTGCCCAGGCCCCATCCCTTGAAATTACCTTTCACATTGGTTTTGTTTATCACAACAGAACTGCTCGGGGATGAGAGGATTGGGAGTGTGCTGGATAGTCCTCTCCCACTGAGGGCACCCCAAGCTCAGATTCAATCTGAGGACATCCTGGGGGAGAAAGAGAGAGAGGGACAGACAGACACAGAGAAACAGAGACACAGAGAGAGAGATGCAGAGACAGAGAGACGCACAGAGATAAAAATCCTCACATCTTTTATTCTTTTTGATTCTAGTCCAAAGCCCCAAGAAAAATCTTTTAAATCTTAGATTTGACTCATTTCTAAAGTCTCCCCAAAAGGGTGTAGAAAAGTTACTTAATATACAATGTATATCTAGTAAGGACAACAATTTATATCCTCCACAGAAAAGAAATTCTTAAAGATTCATAAGCACATGCCATCAAAGAAAAATTCAAAACATTAACAAATAACTCCATTCTTACTTTTCCAATAGACTGATACTTAAAATATGAAAAAAAAAATTAACTCTTTTGAGCCACTGCTAAAATAGCCTTTTCACCTTTATGGCAGCTTTGCTTTGTCCAAACAACTTCTTTAAGAACCATGTTTTCTGTCAAGTCAGGCCAGGAATTGAGCTCATCCTCCAGGGGGTGATCATCTTTTCCAAGAAGGATATAGTTGCAGGAAATTCTTCCTGCTTTCAATTAGCTCTGACTGAAGGATCCAGGAACTTCTGAAGTTACCTCTAAGGCTAGAAACATCCATCTCAGTATTGCCCAGGATTTCTACCATCTACGCTCAGGTGGAAAAAAGGAAAAGAAAACCCGAAGAGGTAGCAAAGGTGTTGAGATTTAGACTTTAGGCTCATCTAAGTGAGCACATGCTCTATCTTCCATGTACCGTCAGCTACTATATAAGAACTGGAAATCAAGAGGATGCCTAACAATTGGGGAATGGCTGAACAAACTATACTATGTGGTAATGATGGAATATTATTGTGCTATAAGAAATGACATGCAAAACGATTTCTGAAAAACCTGAAAAGATTTACATAAACTGATGCAAAATGAATGAAGCAGAACTAGGACATTGTACAGAATAACAGCAAAATTGTACAATGAAGAACTGAATGACTTAGCTATTCTCAGCAATACAGTGATCCAAGACAATCCCAAAGGATTCATGATAAAGCCTATAGGGAAAGAACTGATACTGTCTGAATGCAAACTGAAGCATACTATTTTCCTTCCTCCTTCCCTCCCTTCCTTTCCTTCCCTTCCTTCCTTAAATTGGGATGACCTTCCTTCCTTCTTTCCTTCCTTTCTTCTTCTTCCTTTTGAGTCTTCCTCTACAAAATGACTAATATAGAAAGGTTTTACATGATTGTACATGGCCAAACTATAGTGAATTGTTACTGTCTCAGGAAAGGAGGGAAGGAGGGATAGAATTTGAAGCTTAGAACTTTTTAAAAAATTTTATTAGCATGTAATTTAATATAATAAAACATTATAATTTTTTTTAAAGGCTCCAAAATCCCCCCACCCCAATCAGTCACCACAGGTGTCTGAGTTAATCGGCACCTCATTTCCCTCAAGGGAAATCCAAGAGAGGGCCTTTCAGAGTCTCTTGCATGCTCAGTAGATGAGAAGAGAGAGAAAGGATGGAAAATGCCTTCCACTTTAAAATTGTACTGAATGGGCAGCCATGGGTAGCCTTTCCTACTCAGGAGTCAATCCTTTTTTGATGCATCTCCTTCCCCTGTGCTATTTCCAAGGGGACCAAAGGATTTCTGCAGTCTCAGATTACCAAATCCCAAAAGCACAGCACATGTGATTGTGATGTGCCAGAAGGTGCAGGTTCCAGAGAGCTCATCTCCGCCAATGGACCCATACTCTAGCCAGAGCACTGGGAATTGTGTTTCATGACTACCTCCCATTAAATATTTATATGACTATTTGTTGTTTTTCCAAATAGAGTATAAACTCCTTGAGGACAAGAATTGTTTCATTTGTGTCTTTGGATTCCCAATGTCTAACACAATGGCTAGCATTGCAATTATGTAAAACATTTCCATATTAGTCATTTTGTACAAGAAGACTCAAATAAAAATAAAAATGAAAGTAAAAAATAGCATAGTAGACACTTACTAAATGCTCAGTATTAATGAATGCAATATACTTGCCGTATCTCTTAACCTGAATTATAAGATCCTTGACAACACAACCTATGTCTTGCTTGTTTCTAATACCTCTTACTGTGGCTGGTGCATCGATTTGTGCATTAGTGGAACAACACTCTTTCTTAACCCTGAAGCATCTTCAAACTCTGAAAGATTGCATGTTGATAAGCAGGGGTTGACCTGCATTGGTAGAGAAGTTTCCTTATCAGGAGTTCTCCAACCTATTGAAATCACAGGTCTTCTCCTCCAGTTCATCCCCCTCCATATGTACAGAAGCTATGTGAAATAATGGATAGAATATTAGAAACAATTTCTTTTTACATGGACGGTTTTCCCCTCTCAGTTTGATTCCTTTGTGAAGGTAAACGAGGCCATCTTGTGTCGTTACTGAATGTTGCCTCAGACAAATGAGACCTGTGAAAGACCTAGCTTACAAAAGCCAAGGTCTACCACTGCATCTTGGGCCATCTTCAGTATCTTGACCTACTTCTTGCCACTGGACTTCGATGACTGGAGGAGAGAGTGAGGCTGATGACTTTACACAGCCCTGCCTCACTCAAATCCAATTCACTTACAAGTCAAAACATAACTCTCTGGATGTTGGTCCTCTGTGAGAATGAAGGACAAATTACAACGACAAGAATATTGAACCTTAAATTGTGATGACCTAGATCCAAATCCTATCTCCATCACTTATTCATTGTGCGATCATGGGAAAGTCACTTAACCTCATTAAGTCTCTGATTCCTCCTATGTAACAAGATGAATAACACCTGTATTACTCACCCACTCATAGTTGTCGTGAGACTGAAATGAGATAATGTACATAAAGTACTTTGCAAACCTTAAGGTGCTATTACAAATAATAATAAACTATCATTAATGTAAAAGTGGTCAGTTATTGAATTGAATTAAGCCTGATTTTTTTGATAGAATCCCAAACTTGACATCAGTGCCACCACCAAGATTATCGAGCTCCTTTCCAAACCATTTTGAACAAGAGTCCCTTTTGTCTACCAATGATATTCTTGTTCTACTGTGTTAAAGTTGTATTGTTTTCCAATAGTAATCATCACGACGGTGATGATAACCAGTGCTTACAAAATGTTTAAAATATCTTAACTCATTTCAGGAATATAAAATGCAATTGATAAGTTTACATAGGGATCTGAAATAAGCAGAATTCCTGAGTAAGCCTGACCAACGCACAACTTGCTGTTATTCATATTGTCAGTTTCCCTCTATTTCTGTAAATAATTGAGAATTGTATCTTGTATATAATCAAGAAGTATCAAAGATTTAGAGCTAAAAAGGACCTTAAAGGTCTATGAATCTAACCAATTCATTTTTACAGATGTAGAAAATGAGCTTTCTGTTTATCCACTGCTACCATAAATAGAATGAATAGGAGAAGGTATACCTTTCTCTGTTTGGAATGTTAGACATTTGGGTTCAATGAGGCTGTTACCAATGTCTGTCTGTCTAAATTTGTCTGTCTATCTACCTACCTATCTATCTCTCTATTGATCTACACACACACACACACACACAGAGTTACTTTCAATTGTTCAACTAACCATTTGTTATCAATAGGAAGACATGAGCTCAAATTTTGTATTCTTTGATTGCCATCTGCTGGTTATCCTCTAAACCTAGAAACAGTATTCTAAGGAAGACTGGGATAGCTTAGTTATTTTTTAAGCAGTTCTCTCAAACATGGATATTTAAATAAAAAGAAACTGTTGGTTCAAAAACATTCAAGAATTTCAATAGAAAGTAACTCAAGATCACAAAAGAGAAAATAGTCAATTTCAATCACATGAAATTAAAAACTTTCATATGAACTTAGCTAGGGTAGCTAGGATAAGAAGTATTGTTAATTGGCAAAAATATTTGTATCAAGTATCTCTGATACTGTTCTGGTGTCCAAGATAAGGGATTCATAAAATACATATATAAGACTCAGAACTATCCTCCAATAGATAAATGGCCAAAGAATAACAATTTTCAAGAGAATAAATTATTAATAACTATATGAAAGATTGTACCAAATCTCTAGTAATGTGGGAAAAAAATTAAAGCAACACTAAGGTTCCACTTCTCCTCCAGAAAATTGACCAAAATGATACAAGATGGAAATTGTTAATATTGAAGGAACTACAGGAAGGCAGGCACAGTAGTAGCCAGTTGATTTTTTTCTTTATGATGAGGGAAAACTTGCTGGATGGGCAGGAGAAAAATAAATTTGGAAATGAATATTATGTAAAAGCAAAAGGCATTAACAAAATCTTTAAAGGGGAAAGAGAATGTGTCTCTTAAAAATACCACACTTTATCCATATACAGAGAAAGAACTATGAAGTCTGAATGCAGATTTAAACATACTCTTTGCTCTCTTTTTCTTGGTTTGTTTTTTTTCTCATGGTTCATCCCATTAGTTCTAATTCTCTTTACAACATGACTAATGTGAAAATATCTTTAACATGAATGTATGTAGAGCCTGTTTCGGATTGCATGCCATCTTGGGGAGGGTTGAGGAGGGAAGGAGGTGGAGAAAATCTAAAACTTGTGGAACTGAATGTTGAAAACGAAAAATTATTTTTTTAAAATACCACATTTAATACAGTTGTTTGTAACTCTATGCAAGTCAAGTTAACAAGCATTTATTAAGCACTTATTATGCATCAGGAAGGGATAGAGTGCTAAGCTTATCTTCCTTAGTTTAAATCTGGCCTCCACACTTACTAGCTGTGTGACCCTGGGTAAATTGCTTAACGATGTTTGCCTCAACTTCTTTATCTGTAAAATGAGCTGGAGAAGGAAATGGCAAATCACTTCAGTATTTCTTCCAAGAAAACCCCAAATGAGGTCATGAAGACTTGGATACAACTGACATGACTGAATAACAAAAAACATCTGTCTATGTAAGTCCTTGATGCACTTGAATCAGATACAAGACTGAATATAGTTACATCCCATAAAGGTGCACCAAACAATAATGGTTTGTAATCACTTTGTTATTTCATTATAGCCAATACCAACACAGGCCTACATTGTTCAGTTAATCTATTTATTTTTCTTCCATTCAGAGTCAGGAAAGGTCAAGGTGACTGAAAATGGTTCGACAATAACAAAAACTGTGCCAGGATTTGTGCTAAGCACTGGGGATACAAAGAAAAGGAAAACAAACAAAAAAAACAGTTCCGGCTCTTAAGGAGCTCACAGTCAAATAGAATATTTGGCCCAACCTAAAGGCAGACTTTGACCAACTAAATGGGTAGTCTGGGAAAACCTGAATTCAGTCAAAGTTAAATCAATTTTTAAATTTGCTTTGTCACTGAATTGAGGTTGAACCCTTGTCTTTTAAGAAGGTGGTATATGGAAGGCGCACTAGACAGGGAGGTAGGTGACTTATATATGAGAACTGACTGTGACCTTGGCTAATGATGTGATCTTGAGCAAATTACTCCACCTTCCTTAGCCTCAGAGTCCTTACTGGTAAAATGAAGGAGCCAGACTGGATGACTTCCAAGGTTTCTTCCAGCTCTGACTTTCTCTGATTGTTAACTGTTCATTTTAAAGAAGAGGGTCATAGATTTAGAGTGGGAAGGACCTTGGAGATCATCTTATCCAAACCCTACATTTCAGAGATTTAACTGATGCCAAGAAAGTTCGATTTGTCCAAGAATCACATCTATGTTAAATGTCTAAGACAGAATTTGAACTCAGGTCTCCCTTACTCTAAGTTCTTAACTCTAGACACTATGAGTAAATGAGCAGTCTATGGAAAAGTTGAAAGTAATGGATGAAGAGCCAAGATAGGTGCCTTGACCAATATTGTTTCACAGTCACTTTGTTCATTTATTATAAGCTGTAGTACAGAGCATTTATCACTGGTATTCCCCACTCTTGATCTATTTCTTTAGTGGTTTCTTTGGCACTACCTTCCCTTCACCTTAGGGTTGGTGACTTTGCCCAGCCCTCCTTCACTCAAATCAGTCAACTGCAAGTCGTGTCATCATCTTGATGTCACGATCCTCTTTGAAAACGAAGGACAAACACAACAATAACAAGGGGTGGTGCTTGACCATTCAGAAAAAAAGAAAAGGATGAAAAGCTGTGAAAGATATAGATATAACCTAGACCAATTTCCTCATTTTAAAGATGAGGAAAACGAGGTTTAGAGTTGTGTTTTCCAAAGGTCACACAACTAGTTAGTGGCAAAGACTGGACAAGAATCCAGGTTTCCCAACTCATAGGAAGCTAGGTGTCTTTGACTGCACTAGGATCTTCAACGTAAGAATTTCAGGGCAGAATGCTTTACAACGTACATCATTCTTGAGTTAATTAAGTTATACTGCATAATGGGGTTCTACCCGAAATATGCATTTCTTGTATATTTGTTACAGATCAACAAAATAGTGTGACCAGACAGTATAGTGTAATGGCTAGAGGATTAGTCTTAGGAAGATGGGTGTGAGGGCTGCCTGTGTCATACTAACCACATGATCTTGGGCTAGTCACAACCTCTCTGTTCCTCCAGACAGCTTTTTAAGATACTAAATTATATAATTTATAATTATATAAATTAAATGAGCTATTGATTTGCATACACGTGGGGAAGTTCTATACTATGAGTTTTCTTCAATGATGAGATCACAGGTTCATACCAAAAAGAAAAAAAGAAAAGATTAGAAAAGAAAAGCAATGTAGCACAAGAGACCTTACATTAGTAAAAGTGTAAGGAAGCTATTCAAAGAAAGCTTTTTTCTTTTCCTATTCTCTGTTTAGGGCAGGTAGAAGGTACATCGGATAGAGCCCTGGGCCTTCAGTCAGGAAGACCTGTGTTCAAATCCTGCCTCTGATACTTACTAGCTGAATGACCCTGAGTAAGTCACTTAATCCTATTTGCCTCAGTTTCCCCTTTCATCAAATGAATTGAAGAAGAAAATGGCAAACCTTTCCAGTATCTCTGCCCAGAAAACCCCAGATAGGGTCATGAAGAGTCAGACATGAATGAAATGACCGAACAACAGCTACAATCTGTCTAGATAGCTTGAATCAATATAGTAAACTTAAATCAGGTACAAAGCTCAGTACAGTTACTCCATATAAAGGGACCACTGACCAATAATGGCTCATAATCACTGCTATTAAATTATAACCAAACACCAACACAAACCTGCTATAATATTTACTTTTATTTATTTATCTTCTGATCAGAAGTTTTTTCTTTTCTTACCATCTGTCTTGGGCAACTAAGTAGTACAGTAGATAAAGCACTGGGCCTGGAGTCAGGAAGACCTGAGTTCAAATCCAGCCTCAGACACTTACAAGCTGTGTGACCCTGAGCAAATCACTTCACCGCATTTGTCTCAATTTCTTCATTTATCAAATGAAGTGGAGAAGGAAATGGCAACCACTCCGGTATCTGTGCCAACAAACCTCAAATGTAGTCACCAAAGTCAGATGTGACTGAAATAACCAAACAACAAAAACATCATATTTTTTTTAAAGTGGTCCTTATTATTACATATTTGACCAACATCAACTAGCATGAACATTTCTCTATACAAAAAAAAAAACCAGACAGAGAGGATTCTATATAAAACTATGAATATACACTACATACAGTTTGGATTTGTTTTGGTATATTTCAAATTTAACATTGTGGTTCCAACATTGCCACACTTGTCTGCATATTCTTCTGAATTTCCTTCTGTTTTCTATTATTTTATTTATTTTGGATACAATCCATTGACACTCTTTTCTTTCTTTTCTTCCTTTGAATTTTAAAGCATGGCTACTCATTGCCTACAGGATAAAATCAAAAGTCTTAAGGTCAATAATATTCAGGGTCATTTACAGCCTGCCTTTTTATGGATGATTATTTCTCTACTCCCTTTACTAGAACCCTCCAGTCTCGTCAGAGTTTTCCTTTCTGTTCCCTGAGAAGGTCTGCTGCATTCCTGCTTTGGACTCTTGTGTTTTCCATGGCTCTGCCTGTAACATTCTCTCTATTCCATTCAGACAACCCAAATTCTACTTTCCCATCAAAGTCCAAGTTTCCTGCCTTCTCCATGACAATTTCTCTGACCACACATCGGGACATGATCTCTCTGTCCTGCCCACTGAAATGTAGTCCAGTAAACTAGAGAATTTAAGTATATAACATAATAATAATAATATTATATATATGGTGCTTTAAGATTGGCAAAGTTCTTTACATATGTTAACTCATTCAATCACCACAACAACCCTGTGTGGTAGGTTCTATTACTATCCCAATTTTTTTTTTAATTTTTTATTTTATTTATTTATAAATGTTCTACAATCACTTACTTAAAATTAAGATTTTATACCCCCATACCTACCCCCCCTACCCCCCTCCCTCCCCATGACAGCATACAATTTTGTATAGGTTCGACATATACTTTCCTATTGAGCATATTTTCACTATAGTGATGTTATGTAGTCACACTGAGATAAGTGGAAGAAATCATATAACAAATCAAAACATAATACACTAAAACCCACAGACACACAAACATGATCTGCTACATTCTG
>CM053770.1:384732732-384770208 GCA_028658325.1 Potorous gilbertii | reverse complement strand
ATACAGTGGAAGCCCATTTAATTGGTTGCCTTGGATTATACCAATAGAAGTAATATTGATATTAAAACCAGCAGTTTTCCCCTTTCAACGTCATCTAAGAAAGAACTTGATACCATACTATAAATATGAACTGAAAAATATTTTATAAAATAACTCTTACAGAAAGTATTGAGATCAAGTTGTATATAGGAATGATGCTGTGGGAAATCTGCGACCTCGAGGCCACATGTAACCTATTCGGTCCATAAGTTTGGCTCTTTGACTGAATCCAAACTTCACAGAACAAATCCCCATAATAAAAGAATTTGTTCTGTAAAACTTGGACTCAGTCAAAAGTCTGCACTCAGGGACCTAGAAGGCCACAATTTCCTCACCCTTGCATATAAACAAGTCATTAGTAAAATAAGTACAGTATGTGAAATTAAGGCCACAGTTTCCTCACCCTTGCATATAAACAAGTCATTAGTAAAATAAGTACAGTATGTGAAATTCATTCTGTAACTCAATTTCAAAAGAATGAAAGACCATATAGTAGTTTATTTGTACCTTTATTACTATTTTAATACTGCATATGAAAGTTATATCTCCTAGTTGGCTGTAAACAACCTGAGGATAAAAGACTGTGTCATATGTAAATTCTGTATCGCCTCAAGAGTTAAGCATGGTGCTTTGCACCAGATGGATGTTTAACAAATAACTTATTTGCACTAGATGATTTACTTAGTGAATTAATGTAAATCTGATGTTAAATAGACAAACAAATGTCCAGTGATGCCAGAGGACCTAGAACAAATATGAACATAGAAATGAAATAACACAGTAGAGTGGATAGAGTGGTGGAGCAGGCATTAGGCACTCCGCTTCAGTCACTTACAAGCTATGTGATCATGGGCAACAGTAACACCTTCGTGTCCTCATTTGTGAAATGCGGTTAGTAATTGTTGTTCCACCTACCTCCCAGAGTTGCCCTGATTCATAAACCTTCAAGTGCTATAAACACTAGAGTTGTTCTCAAGTTGATTTCACAAGTTGGAATAGTTTCACTAAAACCAGTTGAACACCTTACAGATCAGGCCATGTGTTATTATGTTTTGATCACAATAGAGAGGGTAGAACAAGGAAACTTCCTTCACTCTTTCAACAAAGGAACATATGTAAGCCACATGGTCAGTAAGCCTCTACATCTAAATTTTGTTTATACCTATTCTATTTTCAAATGTTAAATCATACCTTAGTTTTACTATGCGTTTTACTTTTTCAAAGCAATTTTCATATTTATTTCAACCACCTTGTGATGTAGACTGAACAGGTATTATTTCCATTTCAATAATAACTCACATTTATAGTGGCCCTTAAAAACCACAGAGTGAATTTCTCACAACTCTGCGAGGTGGGTAGTGAACGTGTATGAGGATGAGGAAAGAGGAACCTGCCCCAATCATATAATTATTAAGCATCAGGGTCAGAACTTAACGTCTTACTTACTCCTCACAACAAACTTGCAAAGTGATCATGATACTTCGTTCAGTCCTATCCTAATCCTCGTTACCCCATTTGGGGTTTTCCTGGCAAGAACACTGGAGTAGTTTGCCATTTTCTTCTCCAGTTCATTTTACAGATGAGGAAACGGTGGCAAACAGGGTTAAATGACTTGCCCAGGGTCACACAGTTAGTAAAAGTGTCTGAGGCTGCTTTTGAACCCAGGTCTTCCTGACTCCAGTCCCAGGGCGCTATCCATGGTGCCTAGACCTAGCTGCCAATGGTAACTAATAATGTACCATTTATATAGAGCTTATTAGGGGCCAGGCACTGTGCTAAAAGCTTTATAATCATCATCGCCCAACAACCTTGGGAGGTAAGTGCTCTTATTATCGTACCCAGTTTACAGATGAGGAAACTGAGGCAGAGGTGAAAGTGCCACCCGGCTAGGAAGAGGCCGGTGCTGGATTCGAATTTGCATCTTCCCGACTCCAGCCGAAGGAAATGACCTCACAGAACAGTTACCAAGAACGCATTACATGTTTTAAATGGGTTTTATGCGAACTCTTTTTAAAACAAAGTTTTTATCGTAGTTTTCCACACTGTCTCTCCCGTCTCCCTCCCAGAACCATCCCCCTCCTTTTAGGGATGAAGAAGCAGAAATCGGGAGGAAAAGCCCAAACGCGCTGCAGAAATGGGAGTACTTTTCTGCCCGCTTTTACTAAGGGGAAAGGGTAGGTTGGCAGGGACCCAGGGAGGCCGGAGGTAGGCGTGGCAGGCTCGCAAAGCCGCCCCGAGGTCAGGCCGGAGGGTGCATCAGCGGGAAACGGCCAGGGAGCAGGGTCGCACGGCCAGGGAGAAGGGGCGCACGGCCAGGGAGAAGGGGCGCAGGTCCACGCTGCTTCCGCCGCTCTCCGTCCAGACCCTTACGCTACCAGAACCGGGAAAGAGGAGGAGCGGCGGTGGAAGGGGGCGGGGCTTTGGGGGAAGGGGCGGGGCTTCGCGGGCAGCCGCGGTGGGCGGGGCGTAGCGTCTGTGGGGCGGTGTCCTCGTGAGGTCCCGCCCCGGAGCGGAGCGCACGGCTGCGCACGCCACGTCTCCTTAGCTAGCGTGCGAGGCCGGGAGGCGGAGGAAGTGGGGGGTGGGGGAGGGAGCAAAGTATCCTCTCGCGAGAACTGGCGACAGCGGCGGCGGCGTGTCCGTGAGTGTAGCGTGGGGGGCGGCGGCGGCGGCGGCGGCGGAGGAGCAGCCCTAGCTGCGCCACACGAAGCCTGGGGGGCTGGGACCGGGACCGGCGCCGGGGCCGCGACCGCGCAGCGGGGTCGTGGCGGCGAGAAGGGGGAGGAGGAAGAGGAGGAGGAGGAGGAGGGGGTCGCCATGGCCGGGCAGCAGTTCCAGTACGATGACAGCGGGAACACCTTCTTCTACTTCCTCACCTCCTTCGTCGGGCTCATCGTGATCCCGGCCACTTACTATCTCTGGCCCCGGGACCAGAACGCCGGTGAGTCCCGGCCCGGCCCGCCCGGCCCGGCCCAGCCCCCGGACGGCCCCTGCTGTTGCTGCCCGTCGGTCCTCCCCGACCTCCTCGCCCTCTCCCGGGCCCTGACACCCACTCACCCAGCAGCCCACCCCCGGCCGTCCAGGCCTGACCCAGCCCGGCCGGGCCCCAGGCCTCCGGCCCCGCTCGGCGGGCGCGTTTTCTTCTGGGTCTTACCTCCCCCCAACCCCTTACCATTGTCCTTCCAGAGGAATTTCGCTTTTCTTCCCTTCTGTTTCGAGGACTCGTGGAGCCTTCCCTTTGTTCTCCTTCCTTCCCCATTCTCTCGTTTTTCCTCTACTTTTGGGGGGTTTATTCTTGGGGTTTGGATTTGGACGGGGGGGAGTGGGATGTATCCTGGAAAGGGAAGGAAACCAAAAGCGTAATCGCAGCTTCCACCCCCCTCCGACCCCTTCCGTCCCATTCCTTGACCCCCTCCCCCTGTAGCTCGTGCAGCTGTTGCAGATGTGCGGTGAACCTTCTGGGCTGGATGACATGTTTACTGCTCCAACGTCCCCCTACCCCCTCCGTCAGGATTGATTGTTTTCAATTCTGTGCCTGTAGCTTGTGTGCCTGAGTAGTTGGAGTTGGAAGTCATGCTGTTATTCTCTTTCCAAGATCAAGGCTATTCTGTTTGTGTGGAAAAAGTGAAGGCACGAAGGAGCGAAGTCCCTTCGGAATACTGACCTTATTAGTGGCTGTGAGGGAGCTAGTCTGTTGTTAAGCCCAAGTCTTTCAAGGTAGATAACATGATTTAGGCAGTCTCAGCTAGGTGGTTTAGATAAATTTGGGGATAATGGTTGAATTTCATTTGTGACTTATTCTAGGGCACATGGCAAGTGAATTAATCCTTCAGAGGCTGCTACACAACAGACAATATTCTGGGCCCAATAGGTTGTTTTATGGCATGGACAGCTGGAAAAATTAGTGACTAGAGGATTTTGTGCATTAAACATGTTGAGCAAAAACTTTTCAACCAGTAACTGTGTTAGCTTGTTTAAGCTCCAATTCTCTTGGCTCAGTGGGTGTTGGAAAAGTGAAGTGCTGTCTAGGTTGCACACATTACTTTGGGGAAACTTGATAGTGGAGTTGTAATCCAGCTCAGAACTTGATGGGTTTGATAGTCTGGCTTGAACCATATAAAATTTTGCATGACGTAGAACTAAATGCTAATACATGTACTCATCTCTGTGTTCATTGATTGTAATAAGATTATATACACATGTATATATATAGATACATTAAATTCAAAAACCTTCCTGGAGTTAATAGTCTTAATGGTTTTCTTATGCAGTGGCTAACTTAGGAAAAATAGATTGGGGTTTATTGTGCTTTTTTATACTGTGTGCATTCAAACCTGAGTTCTTTGGATAAGTTTTAATTGTATACTATCCATAAACTTAGGCCCATTGCCATGAAAGCATTCTCTTTGTGGATGCTTAATTTTATCACATTTTTAAAGATGTTGCATTTATTTTTGAGCATGTTGCTTTTAAAAAAAATTTGTTACCATCTTTATCTGTTCTGGTTAGGATCATGCACTGATTTCAGAGGTCAGTAATAGTTAACATTTAGGTTTTTGTGGTTTCTATAACATCCTGAAACTTTATATTTGTCTGAAAGATTTATATAGTGCTTTTTAGTTTTGGTCACAAAGTTCAACCTCCATTTATCCATTTCAAGTGTAGCCAAACTTGATCAACCCTGAAGTCTATTGGTAATGTGTTATTGAAAAGAGCTGCAACTTTTGATTGGTTAATATTGGGCAGTCTCTAACTTCACAATAAATATTCCTTGCTCTTCTTACCTTACCTTTAAGTTACTTCACTCGTTCTTAGCTTGTGGGAGTGTATTAGTAAAAATATGACCATTAATTATCTGAACACATACTCTATGCTTTGACCTGTTTCATTTTAGTGGAAATGAAGAAAGACTATTCCAGATTTTATTTAAATAGATGTTAAAATGTAGGAATAGTACTTCTTTCTCCTTTCTTTAATAACTTCCATGTAGCTTAGACTGCCTGTATAATAATAGGCTGGTATGAAAAAGATGCTTCTTTGAACTTAGAAAATAGATTTCAAATTAGTATTACTTTGGAGTTGGAGCATTGTGATATCTTGAAACATACGGTACTCAAATTTCACATGAAATTGCCATATGTAAGTTAAATGCAGCCTTTGACTAAACTTATTTTGATTTTTAGAACTGAATAAATTAAGTCTAAAAAAGAACAAAATAGCTTAAGAAATATTAACTGAAACGAATTTTAAAAGGGTTCAGCTGGAAGTATCTATTTTCTATGATCGTCATCTGCACCAAAAAGCCAATTCTATACTCAGCCTTAATAGTGAGTATTAATAATCTTTAAAATAATTTAGTTTTCTATGTTATGTGTAGTTCTTCTCTCAAGGCTGCCATTTTTTAAATGGTCCTATCACATTGATATTTTGAAATCATAAGACTCTGGAGTGTATAAAACTCCTAAGTATCATTCTTATTTGACAAATTGGGATAGCTGAAGTTTGGAGAAGCTAAATGGCTTATTAGTGGCAGGTTTGGCATGATCATTTAAGTTACCTAGACTCTAAAAAGTTAATAATGGAATCCTTCTATCACATAGGTTTTTGACCTGGAGTTCATCCATTTAAAAAGGTTTTAATAATTGTATTTTGGTATAATTGGTTTTCTGAGAAGGGTCCCATAGGCTTCACCACACTGCCAAAAACCCAGAAGGTTAAAAAAAAATCACCCTTTTATAGTTTAAAAATAAATCTGGTGTGCTAAATGCAACTGTAATGAATACACATTTGTGATGAAACAAAAGGGTCTTATTTATCTTTTATTTCTCAGAGTTACTGTAAATTTGTTCAGTAAAACGACTGGAGACTGCATTAGAGTGTGAAACCTAAAGAAGTCTTACTTATGTAAATAATATGCAAGAATGCAAAAAGTTCACCAGACCCTTTCAGAAGGAAGGGAAACCTTAGCAATGTTGGTTAATTTTTGAGATTAAAGATCTTTGGTAAAGTACATAAATTCCAGTGAAATCTAGTATGTTGTAATTTTCCTTGAGTAAAGGCTGTAGGTGTGGGAGACTGCTGTGACATTCTTAGAGATTTTTATAAATTCTTTTCAGAATTGAATTGAATTTGAGATTAATAACAGTTTATCATGATCATTTAATATTGACTTTCTGCTGAGTATATAAAATCGTACTATACTAAGAACTTGGTCTGTATGAGATTTCCTTTAAAACTCTTTAGTGTCACCTTAACTCCACATCACCTGATGTTTCTAACATTTTCTAAACTTCTATACTTTGGCCTTTTATGGATGTTGGTAATGTAATTTAACATTTTCTTCAGAAATGTGTTAAAATATCTATTGCCTTTAAAACTGGATGTGTATGTTAATATTATACCATGCGAATTTGATCTCCACACATATTTGCATTCAACTCTTAGAGTTAAGAGAGGACATAGCTTTCCAAATATTGTTTACTTTTAGATTATTTGCCTTGAGTAAAATGTAAAATAACTGGGTATGGTTTTTGTAACAGATTTCAAGACCATATTTTTTTTATTCTTCCCATAGGTTAAGTGTTGCAGATACTTGGAATACAAATAAAATACACCTTCCCTGTTTCAACTCAGGGACTCTGTTAGACTCAGTGGAACATGTTATTTTTCCCTTACTACTTTTTTATTGTTAGGTAGGCATCTAGTCTAAGTAAAATTCAGTTATATTTTCTTCTCATTGATATGAGAGTTGTTAACATAACTGACTTCATAATTCAGTTTCTTTCTTCTTCCTCTCAGCAATGTGGATGAGCACTGACTTTGACCTTGGAATTTGAGTGAAATTCTTAATATAAAATCAACTCGAGACTATTGTAGTTTTGGTGATCTATATACCCTTTTTCTATCTTTTGGAATGTGCTCACAGCTTGTGTGTCATTTATAGACACCCTGGTGGAATAGAAAGAATTAGAAGCTCTGATTATAAGTCCTAGTTCCTTCCCCAAATAGCTATGTGACCTTGGGCAAGTTACCTAACTTCCCATGATTTTCTCAGTTTTAGTGCTTGCATTACTTAACCTCACAAGGTTGTTGTGAGGAAAGCACCTTTAAACTGTAAAATGCTGTATAAATGTGAATTATTATTATATTACCAAGGTGTGGACCAGAGAGGGAAAAGAAGATGAGAATCACCACAACAGATGGTTGGAAGGGAGAGCTGAAGCAAGTTATTGGCTATAATGAAGTCTTAGTTTTAACTGTGGGTTTTGCTATTTCTGATCAAGAATGGATTTTATTAACCCCTTATTGAGGCAGGTATATGTTTAAATTTTCTTTTATTAGTAAATTTGTTCATGGAGTTTTTACATGTCATAAAAAGTAGCTGACATAAGACTTTGCTTTACAGAGCACATTTTGTGAATATGATATGATGGTGTGGAATTTTAGCACTTGAAAGGACTCTTGAAATCATCTAGTGCAACCATCTAGTTGTACAGATGAGGAAACTGAAGCCTATAGTGAAGCCTATAGTTCCCCAGTCATTGGTTTAGAGCTGGAAGGAACCCATGAAGTTGTCATTTTGAATAAATAGCTCTAGGAATATTAATTGTCTTGTCTAAGGTCACTAAGGCTAGTAAGCAACAGCTAATGCAGTCTTAGGTTTAGTAAATAGAAGCATAATGGAGGCAGTAGCACACTGTACTGACTCTAGTGAGACGACATTTGGGGGATTACTTAATTCATTTTGAGATGCTATGATTGTCAGGAACTTTAGAGCTCCTTGGAGAGAGTGGTCCAGGATGTTGGGTCTTGAAACTGCCATACTAAGATCGAGTATTTCATTTGAAGCGTGGGAGGCTCAGTGAAAATGTGCTAGGCATTCTCCCTTTTAGAGGCCTTTCATGTGGAAGGGCTTTTCCTTTATTTTGCTCTGCCCAAAGGACTGCTTTAAGAGCAATGGATCAAAACTGCTGAGAGGCATATTTCAGCTTGTTGAAAGGAAAAATAAACCCAAACCCTTCTTCACAACTAGAGTTGTTCAGAAGTTGAATAGGTTGCATTTCCTATAGATTTGGAGGAGGATGCTTGATTACCAGTTGTTGCAGAAGGAATTCCTACTTCTTTCTTACTTACCTATGGGTTTTCCTCAGGACTCTTGAAATTACTTCTAGTTCTCATTCTGTGCTTCTGTGACAGGTTAAAGGACTTGTGTAAGGTGTAGTAGCTGGCAGAGCCAGTTTTCTGATACCGTGTTTGATAATTTTTTTAACCATACATTTTAGGGTGCCTTTTCTCTCCCTGTGTTCTTTCTTTTGGTGACCTCATCAGTTCCTATGAATTTAATGATGATTTCTGTGCCAGTGATTCTTAGATCTATAATTTAAGCCCTAGTTTCTTTTGAACATCAGTCTCACATAAACCGTCTGCCTGCTGAACATTTCAAACTGGATGCCCTGTAGAAATCTCTAACTCAACACATCCGGTGTGGTACTTACTATATTTCCCTCTAAACCCACTGTTTTGAACTTCTCTGTTTCTATTGACACCTTATCTGTCCAGCAAACCCTTTGTCATCCTTGACTATGGCTCACCTCACATCCAGTCAGTTATCAAATCTTCTTTCTCTATACATTTCCATCTTTTAGATATTCTTCCTTTTGTCCTGTCATAGTCACTGTCCTAGTTCAGGTCCTTATAGTTTCTCACCTGGGTTATTATAGCAGCTTCCTAATTATTAGTCTTTCTGCCTCAAATTTTTCCCCTCTATCCACAAAACTGTCAAAGGAATTTTCCTAAAGTTCAAGTCTGACCAAAGTACTCTCCTACTTTATAAATTTCGGAAAGTTCCCTGTTACCTCTAGAAAGAAATTTAAAACCCTTCACATCTTAACCTTTTTAACTCTGCTGCATCATAGTCCCTTCTACACATAGTATGATCCAGACAAACTGGCCTCCATACTGTTCTTCATATATGACACTCAATCTTTGCCTTTTGCAGTGGTTTTCTCTCATACCTGAAATGCACTACCTCTTCACTTTGGCCCTCAAAATCCCTGATTTCCTTTAAGGTTCACTCAGATGCTTTCTTCTTCATGAATTGTATCCTCATTGCACAGCTGCTAGTGCCTTTCCTCAACAAATCACCTTGTTTATCTATTTTATACATATGCCTATAGAATATAAGCCGGTCAAAGGCAGGAACTGTTTCACTTTTGTGTTTGTATCCCCGTTGTCTCGGTGCTTAATAATGTTTGTTTATTTTAGAGTTGGAAGGAGCCTTAAAGATCATTGTTTTGATTTTTAAATATCTCCATATTTAACAAAGAATGAGATGTTTTCTCATTTGATCCTCTCAGTAACTTTGCAAGGGAAGTAATATAAGTATTCCCATTTTGCAAAGGATGAAACTGAAGCACTGAAAGCTGAATTACTTACCTAGTATTGCAAGTTGATAAATGGCAAAAACTAATTGGAATTCAGGTGTTGTGATTCAAAATATATTAATTAGTGTTCTTTCCACTATATCGTGCTACCTGTAAATGAAATATTGAAGACATGTGCTGAGTCTTAATAACAAAAATATTTCATATTCATCAGTTCTTTCAGAATCAAATGCTATTCCAGCTTCACAGAAGTACATTGCATTGCATGGTTACATTAAGTAATATGTTGATTTGTGTAGTAGACTGGGGATGGCTGGCAAAAAACAGCAGAGTAACATCTTTTTTTAAGTAAAAATTTAGAAAAAGATGATGTATACTTGCTTGAGCTCAATACATCATAGAATGCAAAGATAAGTTTTACTTTACCTTAGGTATTTGTGGTTTTCAATTTAATCATACTTTTTATTTAGGAATAAAGAAGTGGCTTTTCTTGTTTAAACCTCTTAACATTTTCCATTTGTGTCATATTGAGAATAAGACTATTTTCTATATATCATATTTCAGGAAAAGTGTTGCACCATTTCACTAACTCTAGTCACATTCTTATTGAAAGATATTGCTGGTAGCAAAATGACCCAGTTTACACTGTTAAAAATTTCTTTCCTATATTGCTTTGAGAGCAGGAATAGAAATTAGATTTTCTGACTTTCAGACTAGTTCTCCATTCTCCCAGTATAGCATTACTGTCCTGGTAAGGATTTTGGAGTTCAAAGCTCCACTTTTCCTTTTTCCTAAAATGCTTTACCTTTCTACCCTGGTCCGTGTTTGATAATCTGAAATAGTAAGTTTGATATTTTCTTGCATTTTAGGTTCTATGATAAATAGAATTTCTTGGTCTTATTAAGAAATAAATTTGTACTTTTTTCTTATAGTGATAAGAGATTACATCACCTAGAAAAATATATCTCAAACCTTTTCTGCTCAGATTTTTTTCCCCACACTCTGTCAGTTTTAAAATTTATTTTACTTATTTTTTCTACTGATATACCTTAACTTTCTTGTACGATTTCTGTCATCTTTGTTCTTTCTCCCTTCTTGCTGCTACCCTCTTCTCCTCCCCAATTTTGGCCTGTTGAAGAAGGCCACTTCTCATTTGATCAAAGATTGGTGTTTTCACAAAGGAAAGAAGACAAAAGATTAGGTAGAGAGTGATAATGCTTTGATGAGATATCCAGCTTCCTTATTCAGTGTTCTCTTGGACCTTCCTCCCCTTTCCCCCACTTTTCTTTCCCAAAATAGTTCTGATAATTTCTCTTTGTTTTCCTAGTATCACCCTGAATGTACAACAGATGGCTCATAAACATTTCTGAGTCCTACAATATGGATGTTTGTAGTTCTTCTGAGCCGTATCCTATACTCTACATTATATAATAGACTCCAGTCAGTTTATCTGTGATATAGTTTGCCTATAATCTTTAACTTCACTTGACCTTTTATTGGGAGCAGTTAATTATTTTTATTTGTCTTACCCTCATCAAATTTCTTGACTTTAATATCATTATATTAGTTTTCTTATTAATAATAAAGAATGGTAGTTACCTCATTAATATAGCCTAATTATGAGGTGATTCCCACAGTATTTGCTCAGGCCCTGTGTTTGTACATGCATGCACATATTTAATCCTGTGATTTTATGATTGGTGTAGAAGCCATTGGAAAATCCGAACCTTATAACTGTAGCTTGTGTCAAAGAAATATGATTTAGAGATAGAAGGAGCTTAGAAGTTATCTAGTTCATCTTATTAGGGTTATCTAGATCATGTGGTAGGATAGAGGGCCAGGCCAGTTGACGGAAGACTTACTAGTTGTGTAACTCTGGGAAAGTCACTTAACCCTGTTTGCTTCAGTTTCCCCATCTGTAAAATGAACTGGAAAAGGAAATGGCAAACCACTCCAGTATCTTTGTCAAGAAAATCCAAATGGGATCATGAAGAGTTACATGAGTGAAACAACTGAACAACAGTCCAAATATTTGCATTTTACACATAAAAAAAACTAGGACACGGAGAAGGTATGTGACTTACTTATTAATGTCACATGGTAGAAAATGTCAGAATTGTTTTTTCTGCCATATCATGCTGTCTTGATATATTACTGGATGACAAGAAGGTGAAATTACAGTTTTTGTTGTTCTGTTAGCTTTTTAGGCCTTTGAAAGAAATGCAATGATATATTGAGCCTAAATACTATGTTGGAAATAGAGAGTATGCCACTGAATTTTCTTATTCTCTTGGAAAAGGCATTTTGCATCTGGGATTTTTCTTATTTAAAACTGTGGATATTACTTAATATAAAAGTATTTATTATCTTAATGACTTTGAGACAGTGTGCTTTGCAAATGGATTTCTTACCAGGACCCTTTTTTCTGAGAGGTGTAAAAAACTAACCTAAAGGAACAAGATTAAGAACTAGATATGGTAGCTATTTTTAATTTAAACTAATTTATGTGTATTTATAATACAATAATTCTGACTTCACTGACAGGCAGCATGGTATAGCAGATTGAGAACTGGTCTTGAAATTAGGAAGCTCTAAATTCAAATCCTGCCTATGACACATTCTGGTTGTGTAATAAATGGGCAAATCACATAGTTTTTCAGTGCCCCAGGTTACTCTTAGTTCCGTGTATTGATGAAACTGCACGTCTGGATCAAAAGAAAAAAACATATAAATACCTTTGCTTTGTGAATGGCAGAACTTTTAATGGTGAAATTAATTTAAAATTTGTTTTTAGTATCTGTGGCACTCTTATGGTATGTGTATCTTGTATCATGGAGCATTATGGAGTGCTGCATAAAGACTGAATTAGTATTTTTCATACACTTGATTTTTAAGCTTCTGGGTTGGAACAGTAGAACACCTATGTGTGGGTGAACAGAAAGTTCAAGCTTGAAAGTCGGGTGTAATTTGTACAGTGAGTTGATTAATTAGATAGGGAAACTGACAACATCATTATTATGAACAGATCAAGAAATCTACTCTGAGTATCATCATCATAATATAACAAAATAATTTTGCATTTCATACTTATATAGTGAAGTAATTTGCATAGTACTCCCAGTAGAATAGCATAAACTGCTCTTGGGCAGGGACTGTATTGCTTTTGTCTTTGTATTTCTAATGTTTATAACAGAGCCTTGTACATGGTAGATCTTTAATATATACTTGTTGAAGCAAATTACTTTGGTTAAAAAGTGATATGTTATTCGATTCTCACAAGAATCTTGTGATGTATGTACCCCAAATATTACTCCCATTTTGCAGATGAGGAAACTGATATTTAAAATAGTGATGTTACTTGCCTAAGATCTTACAGCTTAGGACTTTATCCCAAGTCTTCTAACACCATGTCCAATCTGTGTCCTTTCTAATACACCTGATAAAGTAAAAAATTTAAACATGACATTTAAAAAATGCTGATTAAAAGTATGTTATAGTGGAAAGATTAAGGAGACCTGAGTTGTATTCCTAGATGTTATTTTTATGAACTGTGTTACAGTGGGTAAATCAGAGTCTGTAGTTTTCAGTTTATTTATCTGTAAAATAAAGGTATTTGATTGATCTAATAGATCTCTAAAACCCCTTTAAATGTTAAAAAAAAATGACCTGACAGTTAAGGGATCTACTTATAGTTTGTTGGAGTATGTCTATTTGGAACATTTTCAAGCATTTTAAAGTATTGAGGTACTACAAATTAGTCATATAATGTTAGAACTAAAATGGACCTGAGTGGTCCAGGGATTTTTAACATTTTTTTGTGATAAAGCTAATGGGACCCCTTCTCAAAAGGTTTCTAAATAAATAAAATAAGATGCATAAGCTTACGAAGGAAACCAATTATACTGAATTACAGTTATCTCTACGCTCAGAGACCCAAGTTAAGAACTCCTAAATTTGTCCAAGTAATTTTCCTTCCCCACTAAAAAGCAATTTATAGGTGAAGGTAGTCTGGCTTAGGAAAAATATGACCTGTCCAAGGTCATACAAATTAGCATTTATTACATGTGACCAGCCAGAACTGGACACCTAGATGTCATAGTGCAATGTTCTTTCTGTTACTGTGCTGATGATCTTGTATGTGCATAAAAGTTTAATTTTACGAAAATGATTTAAAATATTTTGAGAAATAATTCTGGTTAAGGAAAGAAGAGTTTTGCCTATTCATATTTTAATTGTTAATATTATTACCATCCGATGCCTAATCTTTCATTTAAGGGAGCGTAAACAGTGTGGAGCTGGGACGCTCACTTAGACAGAGGTATCTAGAACTGACATACCTCTAGGGAAGGCTTCTCTCTTAAACTAGACCCTGTATTTTTTTTTTTATATACCTGTAATTGCCTTTCTACTGTATATAGGTTGTGTCCTTAAATCCTCAGTGCTGTTAACAAACTACTTAAACTGACTTGAGGATTTGTTGCTTACTTAAGATTTTACAGTGTAAGTAAGCACTAAGGAGATAATGGGAAAGGGCCCATACTTAAAGATATAACCACTTGGAAATCATTTTAGTCTTATTTCAGATTACTTCCGTTCTCATACACTTATATTCCAGTCAAACTGTACTACTTGTTGTTCCCTGATTTTGTTCTTTATCTCCCACCTTCATAGATTTAATGAAGGCTGTCTTCCGTGCCTGGCAGGTTCTGTCTAGAACTGTATGAAGAAAGCTTTCTCTTTCTCTAAGACTCATGTAAGATTTCTGTAATAAAACCCTGATCCTCCTTGCTGAATATATTTTCTACTTTTTTCAAATTATTCTGGATCATTGATTATCTGCATCATATTTTATCTACTTTGTGTTATATTTAGGTATATACTTTATCTATGCTGCCATTTATCCAAGAAGTAATGAGCTGTGTCATCTTTCACTTACATATACTTAGGCCCTCGTACGTATCTATTCCAGTTTGTTTAAAGGCCCCTGCAGTTCTAGGATGGAACTAGTCCATAATGATTAGCCAGCCAATTAGATAAGTAGTTATAATGGGGGTAGAAAGGAATGAAAAACCTGTAGTGGGTAGGGGAAATGGAGGACAGACACAGGGGGATTTTCATTGGAGATCTTAAGTGTGCTGCCCAGACAGACTGTAAGTGTTATTTATTGCTGTAAATCAGGACTCAGTGGGATAATAGAATATTTTCATAGCTTCATTCTAGCATAATGAAAATAGCTTCTTATACCTGTTTGCCTTTTGTCTTTTTTTTTGGTAGGCCACCACAGTCAAAGGACAGTTGTCATAATATTAAAAGAAAATTAGGGGGAAGAATAAATAATAGTTCAGTGAATTAAGTGTAAGTGGGAGCATTGATTTTGTATCTTGAGAGTATTGTGATGACTAGAGGCTCCCAACTACATTTTACTTGAAGGCGATATGAGAAGTTTGTTAAGGGGTTATAGATAATTTGGAATATGAAATCCTTTTCTTGTTAAACTAGAAAAAGTCAGCAAAAATGACACAGTGAAAGATGAGCTAATTAATTCCAGTTATGGAAGTTATACAAATTTTGGTGTGCCCTTGGAGAAACATGTCATATTCTTATTAAATATGCTCATAAGATTTTAATTCTGTTTATAATAACTTATGTGAATCAAGATTCCCAGTACTGAAACAGTCATCCAAAGCGATAAACAAACCGGAGGGGGAACTTATTATATGGGAATTTGCAAAATTGTAGTAAGAATAAAACTTTTGATTGACAAGGAGTAGTGTCAAGGACCTCACTAATTTATTTATGTTCTGATAAATATTTAACAACTTTATGTTACTGAAAATGTTCCCTACTGAATAAAATTTTCTTTATTACAAATTAGTGTTTCATTTTTTATTGCACGTGTATGGTAAATTCCAGGGTTTATTTCCTTTCACATTGAATTGGGAGTTTGGAAGGTATACTAAAAGCCAAGGGGCGAATAAATTTATTTATTTATTTTATTTATTTTTAACACAATTTATAACAGATAAAGAAATTCAGACTTTTGGTCAAGTGATACATCTTTTTAAAGCATTTACAATATGAACCACAAAAGATTTTTTTTTTTAACATTAATCAACTGAGACACAGATAATATCTATGTTGCTAATTTCACAAGCTCCTGACCTAATTGTCTCTACAGTATTACTAAGAATTAAAGGACCCTAACTTAATGTTGTTGGTCTAAAGTCTTATGCCTAATAGCTTAATTTTAGACAACCTCGGATGTTCCCCTACCCATAATCTATAATTGAATAGATCTGGTATTAAGCTTACAAACCTTTTGACTGTAGGAAATTGCCACCAGTAGTAAGGACATTGCAGGGATACAGTATCTCCCCAACTTCATGTCAACCCCAGGCAGGATTAGACTCTGCCAGATGTCAGTGGGGAAATTGAGTCAGGAGAATCCCACCTCAGCCCATGCTGAACAGCTGCTCTCCCACCCTTCCCTTGAGATCACCTATGCAGTTCATACCAGCATCTCACAGGCTTACTGGCATCATGTATTGGAGGCTCAGATTGCCTTTCTTGCTTCCCATACCTGGAGTTAGACTCAGAAGAACAGTCCCTTAATGGTCCCATAGCATCTAAAAATGGCAAGTTCCAATTAGCAGGTTTCAAATATGATTATAGTTTCACTTTGGCTAAGGAACATCTTTTGAGGCAAGTCTTAAGTGGCTTACATGTCTTTCTATACATGTTCTAGTTCCTGGTTAAATGGCAGTCGTAAAATCTAATTTACCATTAAAACCTTGACTTTTCCATCAATGCCAAATTTTACCTGAGGTTACCTTCCTCTAGGAAATTTAGACTGAAATTCTTTTCTCCAAACTGAAGATGTCATTGATTTATTCTCAGTGATTAATTCAGTCTGTTGTTTTAATACTAATTGCTTTTACCTCACTTTGTAACGTCCATTTTTTCTCCCCATCACTCTCCTCCCCCTGCTTCCTAATACCTTGCATTCTGATTACTCCTTCCCTCAATGTACCCTTCCACACCCCACCCCTCTCCTATCTCCATCTTCTCTCTTTTCTTAGAGGGCAAGATGTATATCCATACTCCTATCCCTGTAGTTCTTAATTTCCTGATTATATGCCATAAAAATTCTCAACATTCGTTTCTACTACTTTTGAATTCCAACTTCTCTCCCTCCCCCACTCCCTCTCCAGCCCCACTGAGAAGGGAAGCAATTCAATACATACTAAATATGTGTTGTTTTGCAAAAGACTTCCATAGTAATCATGTTGAGTAATATTAATTATATTGCCCTCTGACCTACCCTATCCCCCCTTATTTTTCCCCCCTACAATTGACCTTGTCCCTTCTTGAAAGTGTTTATTTCTAGTGACTCCCTTCTCCCATTTGAGGCAAATAAATTAAAAAAAAAGATTGGGAACCCCTACTACAGATTAAGGGTTTTATTTTTTACAGTAAAAAAAAGACAGTACAGCAACTTGGATTCATGTAATCCTGTAGAAACCGTTTCCCATGCCTATACTTTTCTAGAGAAATTCATGGAGCTCATGTCTATGCTTTAAAAACATGATTTTAGAGTTAGATAGTACTTTAGGTAATGATCTAGTCCAATCCCTTCTTTTTACAGATAAAGAAACTGTGACCTAGAAAAGTTAATCATTTTTTTTCAAGTGCACAAAACTAGTTAGTGGCAGATGGCTTTTGATGATTGTTAGTCCAGTACTTTTCTTTCCTATATTGTATTGCTTTTAAAAAAAAAAATTTCCCACAGCACTGTGCCATAGGAGAGTAATGATAACAGATACTTTTTCAGTGAAAAATCTCCCCAAATTTGAAGTCTTTGAAGGGAAAAGGAAAGGAGGAAAAATTTAAATATACATATGAAAATTTACTGTTATGTGAGTTGTTTAGCTCCTGTCCTACTAGTGTGTGTCACAAACAGCTAAGGTTTATTTTCTCCCCAAATACAGCTTTTTCAAAAGTAAAACATTTCAACACCTCCAGTCCCTTCCAGTCTATTCTCTCAGACCTGGGCTGGGTCAGTTATTTTGCACTAATAAGTTCACTCACTTGCAGTGGCTTAGCAGCTTCTTTTAAGTCTTGGTTTAGATACAAGGAGAAGGATTCTTAAAGTGAGAGAAGTGCGTAGATCAGAAGAAAATAAAGAACAGAAGAATAAAATACTTAATTGGTTTCATCATAAACTGAATAATATTAATTGCTACTTCCAAACCATTTCTTTACTTTTCTTCCTTCAAAGTCTATATTGGTTTATCCCTCTGGGTATTATTCATGGAGAAAGTTTCAAAATAGAGCTAATTTCACCCACTGGAAATTTATGGTGTGTAAGCTATTCTGGATCCTTCTTGTTGACAGTACTTTTGTTCTAACCATATTGACCTTTTATTTCTTTGCCTAGAGCATCTGTAGAAGACTTTTTCCTTTTTCATTAATTTCCTCTATCCTCTTACCTAACTGGTGATGACTTACGCTATCTTCTCAGTGAGACTGGAGGCTAATCCTGTAGAAGCTTCCTCTATTCCACCCTTCAAAACTTCGCTGTTATTATGACTTCTTCCTTCTTGATGCAGAAAAAAAGCTGTCCCTACTCATTGCTAAGTGTATCTCATCTCTTTTCTTTTAGATAGCTGTACCAGTAATCAACCCCATTCTTGTGTCTCTTCAGTTTCTTTTCTTTGACTCCTCATCTGTCTACAAATATGAGCATATCTCACAAACTTTAAGAAAGCCTTCAGCTTTGAATGTAGTCATGGCCAATGGCCTCCTTACTTTTTTTTTCAGTCATAGTCCTTGATTTCAATCAGATTACCCTTCACTATTTGACATTCTTGACAACTCCTGTCTTCTAAATGTTCCTTCCACTTTTGACTTTAAAGACTTAATCACATTCTTTTTAATTCTCTGAACTTCCTTTCTTGTCTTGTTTGCTAATGTTCCTCAAGAATATGTCCTCTGCCTCCATTTCTTCTCTTTTGCAGTCTCATGCAATGCCAGAGCCTGAAGTAGCTTCTCTAATTAGAAGACTTCCAAATCTTCTTATACAGTGGTGAACTTTCCTGTCTTTAAACTTTTATTTTCACCTAGCACGTTAAATTCAGTATATTCAAAACTGTACTTACGATATCTGACATTTATCAGGTTTGGGAGATGGAGTGTGTGGTATGAAGTACATAGAGTAGGCTATATCATAGAGTATCTCAAGGGGAGTCAAGTATGGAAAGACTAGAAAGGTAGGAAGAACCCAGATTGTGAGGGCGTTTTATGCCAAATAGCATTTAATATTTAATCCTGCAGGAAATTGGGATCTCTGGAGCTCATGGTAGAGCAGAATTAGTGATGACATGGTCACACCTGTTTAGGAAAATAACTTTGGTAGCTGAATGGAGGATTAATTGGAGTGGGGAGAGACTTGAGGCAGAGCAACCACTGTAATAGTCCAGGTTAAAGGTAATAAGATTGTGTACTAGGTCCTCTTGTGGCCTCTGTGAATAGAGAAAAAATAAACATGTTGTGAAGGTAAAAATGACAATGAGATTAGTGCAAGTGAGGAGTCAAAGATGACTGATTTTGAATCTGGAAGGTGTTCTCTAGACAGCAATTGGAAAACTGGGAATAGGGTAGAGTTTGGGGGAAAAGATAATAAGTTCTAGTTTGGACATTTTGAGTTTGAGAGGCCTCAGGGGACAGCCATTTTGTGATATTTAAAAGGCAGGTGTTGAGCGAAACAGGATTTGCTCAGGGGAGAAATTAGGGCCATATATATATTTGGGAATTATTGGCATACACATAGTTGAATCTATGAGAGCTGATAAGGTGGCCGATAGAGATAGTACAGGGAGAGAACAAGAGAGTCCAGAATTAGAGGGCATAAACTGAATGAAGATCCAGGGAAGGAGACTGAGAAGGAGGGATCAGAAAAGACCAGGCAAGAACAATGGCATGAAAACCTAGAGAGAGAATGCAGAAGAAACAGGTGGTTAACAGTGTCAAAGGTAACTGAAAGATCAAGAAGGATGAGGATTGTGAAAAACAAACATAGATTTGCCAATTACGATATTGCCAACTTTTGAGAGGGTAATTTCAGTTGTATGATGAGGTAGGAAGTCAAATTATAGAGGTTCTAGAAGAGAATGAGAGGAGAGAAAGTGTAGTCAAGTGGAAAAGCATTAAGCTCTTCCATGTGTCAGGAATTATGCTAAGTGCTAAGAAAGACAGTCTCCTTTTTGGGAACTCACAGTCTAAGGGAGGAGACAACCTGAAAGCAACTGTGTACATACTAGGTAAATACAGAATAAGTAGGGGATAATCAACAGATGGAAGACAATAATGGAGAATTGGGAAAGGTTTCTTGTAGAAGGTGGGATTTTAGTTCGGATTAAGGAAGCCCGGGAAGTCTGAAAGGAAGAGATGAAGAGTCATCTGATAATATATGGCTTTTTAAGCAATTTATTCCGAGGGGATAGTCAGATCAATCAAGGATCTTTTTGTAAGACTGAGAAAGACGTGAACATGTTGTAGGTCAAATCAGTAGAAAGGGTGCAGTTAAAAGCTTAGAAAGATAGTGGGGGCAGTTGCTGGAAGAGTTGGGTGGAAATGGGATCTAGAGTATATGCAGAGGAGTTTGGCAAGAATGGTCACCTCTTCATTGGAGACAGGGAAAGATAAGGAGCAGAAAAAGATGAGATCTTACTGAATGGCTTCCACTCCTGTAAGTGGGAGGGCTGTCTTAGAAGGCTTACAGAGGAATCAAAAGGTGTGGTGAGTGGGTTAGTGAAATTGACTCAAGAATTGTAACAAGTTTGCTTTGCTGCATGCAGTCAGGTGACCACTTGAAATAATGTAGTTAAAGCATAGTGTGATGATTTTTCTCCAGCTCTGTTCTGTAGTGAGTAAATAGGAGAGAAGGACATGAATGGTGGAGGTAATCCAAGGTTGGGATTTAGCAAGATATGACTGGCGATAGTATTAAGGGCAAGGGGTTGAAGTGTGGAGGTTAGTGTAGCATTTAATTGACTCACCCGGTTAAGTTATTGAAGGGATGTGTGTGGGATAGCATGCCCCCTCCCTACCCCCCTACTCAAATTGACTGCTCAGAGGCATCTCAAAGTAGAAACAAAATCTCCTTTATTCGGTTCTTGGGAGAAGCAGGTGGTCCCTCCACTACTAGTAAAGCTGGAGTCGGGAGGCACCTTACAGAAAAAGTCCCCCTCCCACCACTGACCTTTATTCTCATTGGCTGAGAAGCATGGTCTTACATTCTAGGCATGAAATCTAACCAATCCCTTTTGGAACCCGATTCAAATTTCCCACTTCTGGCTTTTACAAAGCCTGAGAAAATACACGTCATCGTATGCAAATTAGGCACTGAAAAACATGCAAATGAAGCATTGACTACTCATGCAAATTAGATGTTGAGAACTTTATGCAAATCAGGTGGACCAAAGTGAGGACTACAGACTGTGCGCATGTGCAGATTAGGTATTGAGAAGTTAGTGAGCCACAGTCAATCATTGATCCTAAGGCACTGTATAGCCTTATATAGAAATCACCTAACTCTGGAGGAATTGAAATCTGGGCCTAAGGTCTCTTCTACTCTAGGGAGGAGTCTCCATAGTAATGAGAAGTCTTCACTAAATCTGTTCCCATTCAAATGGGAATGTAGTGAGTTGATGGCCTGGAAAAAGGACTCAAAATTGGAAGAATTAGAGGTCACAGGATCAAAAGCAAGAGTAAGGGTTGTAAAACATGGGGGAAGATGGAATAATAAAAAATTATGGTCAGATTAAAGAATTTTGGTGTTCATGAATATGGAACTAAAATCTTTATAAATGATGGCAATGTCTAGGGTGTGATCATCTCTTTGTAGCTAAAGTGGAGTTGAGTAGTAGATTGTCTAGAAATTGAGTAGATTGGGTAATTAGCATATTTCAAGGGAATATGACTGCATATTGAAGTTCTGTAAATAAGAAGACTCGAGATGGTGAGACTTTTACTGAGGCTTTGAACTAATTGAGGAAGGAAGGAGAGTATTCTGGGGAGCAATTTATAAAAGATCTAGATTCTAGATTAGGTCATAAATTTGGATTGTATGTTTGTCCTTCATTTTTGAAGAGGACCGTGACATCAAGGAGTCATGACATGACTTACACTTGACTTTGGGTGAGGGGGGGTTGTGCAGTGGCACCAGTCTCACTTTTTCCTCCAGAGCTGTCTGGTTCCAGTGGCCAGATATTTATCAGGTCGACTGGAGATGGATGGCTCAGGAGGTAATGGGAGCTCGGGACCATTTTAGACTAAGGCCTTTTTAGGTTCTTACTTTGAGTAGAGTGACTCCCATTCAGTAAATAGGACTCTTTAAGAAGTAAGTCAAGGGATGGCCTCTTTAATTAAAAAAAAAAAAATCAAACTGGGAGGAGAAGACCCTCAGGGTTCCTCATCAGAAGAGAAACAGTTGCCATTGGCATTCACTCTTGAGTCAAGAGGTCCCAAAATGTGGCCATTAAGTGAAACTTGGATGAGGACCAATTGTGGTCCAGTCTATAGAGTGAAATGGGTTTAAGGTTTGATCTTGGAGAAGAGAGGAGAGACAGAAAGACAGACAGAGAGGGGATGGAGAAGGGGGAGGAAGGGAAAGGGAAGAAATTCGGAGAGCATAAAGCTCAAGGGAGGAGAGAGGCTGCTGAGGGAAAGTAGTAGGAGAATTTGGAAGTGGCTTTGGGAACAAGGAGTTATCCCAGACTCTGCCATCATAACCAGTAAGTCTTGGGTATGAGTGACAGTTCGGCCAGTGTTGGAGAGGTTTAAGGTAAAAGGAAATTCTTACTTAAGATAGTGCTTCACAAATAGGTGCTTAGTAATATTTTTTTTCTGGTAATGATAGTTTTTTATAAATGAGTCACTCGTTAATTGAAAGTGATTTGGTAAGAAAACAAGACATGACTGATGAGCATTGATTCAGAATATACCAATTCATATTGATACATAGAGTATTGATGGCCCAGTGAATAAAGCTGAACTCCCATTTCTTTGATATACTGAGCCCTTTAGATTTGGGCATATATAGTCGCGATCTCATTTTTGTCATAGGTGTTTTAATTCCCAGAATTGTTGATGTGAAAGACTGCTTAACAGTTATAAATCTTATTTGTTCTGTTGAGTCTGTCAGTTTTTTTTTCCTGTAGGAATGTTTTAGTTTTCTTTGCGGTAGGGCCTGAATTTTGTTCAGTATTTCTCATTTTATGCTTCAGGTATGAATTAGTGGCAATGTATACATTTGACAGTATGATAGAGGGAACCTTTGCTATTTTCTGTATGTTCTTTGTGTGGACTGTATTATTTTTAAAATGTGTCATGAAATTCAGGTTTGAAAATTGGTTGGAGTTTTATTTAGGTTCTTAGCAAAATAAAAGTGTTTAGTAGAATAATAATATGGGGCAGGATGCTGCTTGGTATTCTAGAGTTTCCCAGGAATAGGAAGTATACTGTGTTTATAGTGTGTTTAAACATAGAGAGGAAAAGGAGTGGGGGAATGAAAAGGAGAGTTGCCTAAGGCAATAATAATAATGGCATTTAAAAGTTCATTAATCAGCAAGAATTTATTAAGAATAATTATGTACCACAGAATGCTGTTTGTGGGAATGCAAAGATGAAAATGAAACAGTTTGTGGTTTTGAGGACCTTGTGTTCTGTGATAGACTTTTATAAAATACATACAGAATTTATATATACCTATATATAAATACCTATATTTATATACCTATATATACAGAATTTATATATACCTATATATAAATACCTATATTTAAATACCTATAAATATATACCTAAAGAATACAACTAAGTAGTATGGTAGGGAGAGAACTAGAAGTTGGAGTCAGGAATGACTTTTTGTAGAGAGGTATCCATTCTCAAGCTGAGTTTTTAAGAAAATGGGATTCCAAAAGCTGAAGGTGATGAGAGAGAACATTCCAGGCACAGGGGACAGCAAAGGCACTGAAATATAAAGGTAGAGTGTTATATGTGAGAAGTAGCAAGTAGGTCAGTGTAGATTTACTCAGAGGGTAATAATTTGTAATGAGCATGGAAAGTGGAGGCTATGAAGAACTAAAACAGCAGAAATAAGAATATTTATTTATTTGATCCTAGAGGTAACAGGGAGGCACTGTAGTTTATTGAGGGTGTGTCTGTGGGGGGAGGGGCAGGGGAAGTAGGGAGAAGGATATGTGTGCATGTGACATGATTAGGCCTGTGCTTTATAAAAATAATTTTGTGTGGAGAATAAATTAGAGTGGGGAGAGCTTTGAGGTAGGAGGCTGTTGGGGTAGGTAGTCCACATGAAAGATGATAATCTCCTGACCTAGAGTGGCAGCAGAGTGAGTGAGAGTTTATAAATGCTTCATAAGGGTTCTGTAAGGTAGGTAGTGTAAGGTAGGTAGGTAAAACTCCCATTTTACTATTAAGGAAACCTGAGATCTTGCAGATAGTAAAAGCTAGAATTCAAACTTGAGTCTCCTGATGAATTTGGTATTCTTTTCACTATACCAATCTCTCGTGTGTTGTGTGTGTGTATTAGGCTTCTCTTCCTGTTCCCCATTCCACCCTTCCACCCTTTATTATTCTTTCTTCTTCTCTTTGGAAGCAAAATACTAAGTTATTAAATTTGTAGGTAAATAAATTACTAATTGGTTATCTTAACAAAATAACCTACATGCAAATTCTGGCATATACTACAGTCTTCCAGATATAAAATCTATATTCCTCAGCCTTAAATTTTTATCTCTAGGATGAAATACAAACTCCTCTATGTGGCATTTAAAACTTTTCACAGTCTACCTTTCAGTCTTGTTTTGTATTTACTCCCTCCCTTTCATATGCTCCATGATCCAGTCAAACTAGACTTTGTAATTTCCCCTTACACACCATTCCATCTGCAGTCTCTGCAGTTGTACTAACTATATTCCATGTTTGATTGCATTTGCTTCTCACCTCTGTCTCTTAAAATCCCTAGTTCCATTAAAACTCAGATGAAGACCACCTTCTACTTGAAACCTTTTCAGATCTTTCCATTTGCAACTGTGTGCCCCCGCCTCCATTTATCTTGTGTATATTTTGTGTAGATACACACACATTTATTTCCCCCATAGAATGCAAGTTCCTTGAAAACAGCAGCTGTTTCAATTTTTTCTGTTTATCTTTTAGTAGTGCCTAGCATAGTACCTACTACATAGTAGACATGTAATAAATGTTTGTTGCTTGTTTGATCTATGTGGGGTCTGGCCCCCATCTACTTTTTCTTACCACTACTACCTGCTACATTTGTTCTAGCCAAACTACCTTTTGTAGCTAACTCATTCTTCCTTCAAGGTCCAAGTGAAATTTTAAATACCAAATGAAATTTTTGATATCCCAGTTCTTAGGTGAATGTTACTGCTTTACACTTACTGTTTATACTACTCATTTGGTATTTAGTACTAGGTAGCATCTGTGTGTTTTATATTTGTATTCTGAAAATGTACGTTGCCCAATTCACATTAGGTCCTTAATGTTTATTGATTATCAAGTATTTGAAATAGGTATAGATGATATTTCTGAGTCACAGAAAGATTATATAGTTAGAACCAAAATGAGAAGGTTGGACTATATGACCTCTGAAGTTCCTTCTCTAGTCTAAATCTGTGCTTCTTTGAACTACCAGTGAAACTAAGGTTGTCTGAATATTTAGTTCAGTTTTCTTTCCTTTTTTTTTTTTTCCCCAACTCTGAAGTATTTTGAAATGTAACAGGGTTAGATCTCACTTCAAGGTCTGTAAACCTTTAAACTTGATACTTTTAATAGTGACTAATTGCTGTTTACCAGCTTAAGACAGATTGCTCAGTTCATGAGAATCTAGATGGAAAAGATTTAGTTTTATTTTGAGATAAACTTTTGAATAAAAGAGGGATTTTTGTATTGCCTTAATGGAATGACTTTTGGCTGATTGGAAAATCAGGCTTTAGTGCTTTGGAGTGAGAATCCTTGAAAATTTCTCAGAACCCTGGATTCAAAATCAGAAGACCTGAGGTTTTGAATTGTAGCTCTCCCACTTACTATATCTGTGTGACTGTGGGCAAGTTGTAGGCTTTATGGACTCTAGTTTCCTCATTTATAAAACCAGAGGGTCAGATTAGTCTACCTTGGGTTCTTAACAGAGGGTTTGTGAACTTGTTTTAAAAAATATTTTGATAACTATATTTCAGTATAATTGATTTCATTTGTATTTTATTTTATGCATTTGAAAACATTATTCTGAAGGGTTCCATAGTTTTCACCAGAGTGCCAAAAGTGTGTCTATGAGATTGAAAAAAAAAGCTAATCCTTGAACTGAACAATATCTTATGGTTCCTTTGGCTTTAAAATCCCATAATCTGATGAGTATTTTATTTAGGATCATGGTGGCTCTCTATGTGGCAGCATTTGAACTTGGAAGTCTCTTGAATCCAAGTTCACATACTATTGTTGATTTTTAACAAAAGTGTACTTTGTAATAAGCTCACAATTTGTTTAATGTTGAGCTTACATTTGCAAAATGTTTTCCTTTCAAAAATTTTGTGAGGTGTTACAGGTATTGAGGGGATAAAGTGGACATAACAGCTATAGAGTATCTGAGGCAAGAATTAAATCCAGGTTTTCTCATTTCAAATACAGTTCTCTTTCCACTAAACTTTTTATTACTTAACAGTGAGTTTAATGAAATAGTATATGACATTTTCTGTTAGATTAAGTGTGACCTAATATTGTATCTTTTCAAATTTTCCAGTATCACTATTAAAATTCTCGTTTTAAACTAAAGACTTGTTCATGGTTTGACTGGTTGGTTTTTGTGTGTATATGTACATATGCAAACACATAAAATGATATAAATGAAATATATAGATATGTCTATACATATATAAAGAATACAAATTTGTGAAACTAAATTAGATTTAACCTTTTATCAAAAACTTCCTTTAAAGTTTCAAAATAGTATTAAATACATGTTAAATTGGAAGAAATTGATCAACATGTTTTGATAGTGTTTTATTATAGGGGTAGTTCTGATAAGCTCTTTTATATTCTTTTTCATTTTTCACTTTTGAAGACTTAGTTTATCATGTTTCTTGGTGGTAATATTAATAATAGCTAGCATTTATTTGGTACTTCAAAGTTTGTAGAATGTTTTGCAACTACTGTCTTATTTTATCTTCACAACAATCCTGGGAGGTAGGTGCTATTATACTATCCCCATTTTACAGATGAGGAAACTGAGGCTGACAGAAGTGAAGTGGCTTGCCCAGGCTTACACAATCTAGTGTCTAAGACAGAATTTGACTCTGGTCTTCCTGACTCCAGATCCAAAGATGCTGCTGCCTCTAGAAAATTTCAAATATGTTTTGTATCTTTTGTTTTTTCTTATCTCATAATTGAAGAGGAAATAAATTATTCTTTTGGAAATAATTGACTTTACAACTACAAACCTTTTGGGATGGAGACCAATGTTAGATAAATTTACTTTCAGTTAGGATAATTATTTCTGTTTCAAGATTCACAAGAAAAGTAATTTTGAAGTTTGGGTGATTTTTTTTTTGTACTATTCAAATTTTTATCTATCAGACAGATCCTTTTTTTCTGATTGTCACTAGCTGAAATATTAAACTATGCTCTGATCTTTTTAAAAAATTTAAATAGCAGTATTTGTTTATCCCAACATGGTGTAAAGGTTAACACTTTTTGCCTTGGCTGTGAAGTAAAAGGTTAACTGTCTCTTCTCTCTTTTTTTTTTGACAGAGCAAATTCGATTAAAAAATATCAGAAAAGTATATGGAAGATGTTTATGGTATCGTTTGCGGTTATTAAAACCCCAGCCAAATGTAATTCCCACAATAAAGTAAGTATCAATTCTTTATTTAGAAAGTATTTAATTGCCTGCTAAGTGCAAGACCCTGTACTGAGAAAAAATTGAGTTCCTGCTGTTGGAAGATTAAACATGTTCATATGTAACTATTATAAAAGACAAAAAATATGATAAGTGCTCTAAGAGGACTTCAAACAGAATTGTGGAAGTTTAGAGAAAGATTAGCTTGTTTCTGCTTTTGGGGGATCAGGGAAGTCTTTGTGGGATTGAGTAATAACCTTGAAAGAAGGGTGTAGGATGTCAACCAAGTGGAAATTGGGAGAACAATATTTTAGGTAGAGGAAATAATATGAGCAAAGGAAAGGAGGCTGTAAGTTGGGGGAAAGTAAAATAGTCCAGTTTGTCTAGACATTGGGGATGGGGTTGGAGAAATAGATTAGGATCTGGTTTCAAAGAACTTGCAATAGTAGGCTAAGAATTTGGACTTTTTTCTGTAAATAGTAGATAAATCAATCAATAAGCATTCAACAAGTGCCTATTATATGCCAGGCACTGTGCTTGGTGCTGGGTATGCAGAGATGAGGTAGTCTCTGTTAAGAAATTTACCTCCCATTGGGAAAGACTATATATAAGGAGATAATTTTGCTAACAGTGAAGGGAATCTGGGAAAGCCTCATATTGAAAGTAGAATTAGAATTGAGCTTTGAAAGAAACTAGCGATTTTAAGATGGTAAGGATGAGGAGGGAATGAAGTTCAGTCATGGAGGAAAACCTTGGCAAAGGCAAGAAAATGGGTACTGCAGTGTTATGTGTGAGGAATGATAATTTGACTGGACTCTAGAGGGGAACTAGAAAAGTAAGTTGGGAACAGAAGGGCTTTGAATGCCCAACAGTTTTCATTGATCTTTCAGGCAAAAGGGAGGAGCCACCAGAGTTTGTAGAGTAGAATAATCAGACCTATACTTTAGGAATATTACTTTGGAAACTTTGTGGAGGGTAGTTTAGAGAGAGAAGACTTTGTCCTTTAGGAATACTATTGGGATGATGATACATGGGGTGGTCTAGGTCTCAGACTTAAGGCAGGGAAATCAATTGAAAGCATCTTATAGCTCTAGAAAGAAGTAATGCTTAAACTACTATGATGGTGGTGAGAATCAGTTGGTGGCTAGACTTGGTGGCTAGAATGGACAATTAAAGGAAAGAGAGGAGTCAGAGTAATTAATGTTTTGATCCTGGGTGCCTTGGAGATTGGTGGTCTATTAACAGGAAATAGGAGCATTAGGAGGAGAAGCCCTCTTTTGCTCATGATGTTTCCTATACCTAGAATGCCCTTTTCTTATCTTTGCTGATTTCCTACCCATCCTTTAAAACCCATTTCATCTCCTTTATTAAATATTCCTGATCCTTCTTGTCAGTAACAAACCTTCCTTGGACTTCACAGAGCTTTTTTTTTTTTTTTTTTTGCAACTCTAATGTGCTTGTCATGTAATGGCATATATTATAGATGTTTCTTTATTTTGTTCCCACCCCCCATTAAAGTAACAGCTTTGTGAGGGCAAGGACTGTTTCATATGTAAGTTTTGTATCCCCATTGCCTAGCACAGCATTGTTTAGTAGGTGCTTAATATTTTAAGAAGGTGCTTAATAATACCTGACATAGTGCTTTAAATTTTGCAAAATACTTTACATATATCATCTCATTTGAGCTTCAGATCAACCCTGTGAGGTAGTTACTACAGATATGATTATATCCATTGTACAGAAGAGAAAACAAATTCAAACAGCTTTGGGTAGTAGTAGTTGGAAGGAAAGGGTTTTAAAACGATGAGTGTATTTTTGTGTAAATCGAGTTGATGTGACAAGGGTATTGAGGTAGAGATATTTAGGAAGATTAGATTAAAAATATATGCAAAGAGGTTTAAGCTGCAGTATTTGCAGTAAGTTAGAAAGAAAAGAGTATTGAAAATAGAGCCTTGGAAAATACCCACATTTATGAGTGAAAGAGTAAAAGAAGCCAGTGAAGGAGAAAGCCAAATTTTTCCTCATCATTGTTTATGCTGTTACTGGTGCATTTAAGTAAGCCTTTTAAAACACATTTCTAGCACTATTACTCTGGCAGTAGTAGTTTTTAAAGAAATAATGTGGTGGTGATGATCTGATCTCAGGGGCAGTGTTATAGCTTGATAGCTACGACTTTTTTTTTTTTTAAAGCTAAATAGATGCTTAAATGAAATGTTCTGATTTTACTACCTTCAGGTATTTTAATTTGGATAGATTTGGATAAATTTTTGTTTTCTTTTAAATGTGTGAAAAGATAGGGAAATGTCTTCTTTCTCAATTGTAAAGTGCCTTCCCTTGTTTGCAAAAGTCTTCTGTTAACAGTAAGAATGACTACAACAAAAATCAAACCCCCACAAAAAACTCAGTGGATTTCTCACTGTTTGTAAAGAAGGATTAACTTTGTTTATTTTAGTCCTCAGATATATTTAAAATATATTTATATGAAATAAAAAGTAGAATTAATTTTTTTAATGAGTAGTTAGAATTGTCATTTGTAGCATTTTACTGGCTGCATTTGAATTTTAGACTTTCAGATAGAAGAGTATGATGAGACATTTAGGTAAATCATTTTTGTTCTCCTGTTCTGCTGCTGCGTTGGTATTTAAATTGATACTTGATGATATTTTGAAACTCTCAAGTGTAATTTTGTCTCTAACTTACTTTACTGGGAACACTAAACAGTTTCTTAAGTTTTCACTTTAAATGAAAGTAAAGCTTAAAAACTATTCATATTCAGAGAAAAGGTAGATGCTGATAGTAGCTTAGATAGTTGAAAAAGCCATTATGAACCTATATGTTTCTTTAATCCTAGAATAGTTTTTGAAATAAAAGAAAAATCACTGTAGGCCCTAGTTTGTCTTTTTCTCCATTCTTAATGTAAGGGCCAAATGTGGGAAATCTCAAAGAAATAATTTGTGAACTGTATTTTAAGAAAGACCCTGAAGGCTACTTAAGTTGGATTCCAATGTGGAACTATTATGTTAAGTTTTCCAAGTTTCCAGTACAAACCTCCGAGCCCAAGTGTGTACCTTGTTTTTATTTCCACTAAAAGGTCCAGTGATTAGTAAATGGATTAGCCTATTAAATAATTGTAGCTGTTGAGTATAAATGTTATAGTATAATTTTGTTGAACTGAATCAGATTTTATGTTTGTTTTGATCATCCTGTTTTTTCTTGCAGTTCTCAAATAAACAAAATATATAAATCTATTTACATCATACTCATTTTTTTCCCCCCAAACAGGAAAATAATTCTGCTTGCAGGGTGGGCATTGTTTTTATTCCTTGCATACAAAGTTTCCAAAACAGACAGAGAGTATCAAGAATACAACCCATATGAAGTCTTAAATTTGGATCCTGTAAGTAGTGATTTTTGTGTAATGCACAGTACTTTAATAAACCCATGAAAAATAATGTAGGCCTAAGTCCTAACAGAAATCAGATAGTGGGCAAATAAAAGTTTAGAAATGCAACTCAGGTTCTGGTATAAAATTTTTTTCAGGGTATTTTCCTCAGGATTAATTTTTACTATTTGTTTAGTCATTCTGTTGCAGAGAATTTGGTGAACTGGTAAAATAACCTAAGGAAGCAGAAATTTTTTCTAAACAAATATCTGGTTAAATGAACAGAATCAAAGAATCTGAAGTGCAGATGTGTCTGAGATCCTAGAATCATAAATATAGAGCTGGAAGAGACCTAAACCTAAAGTAAACAATACAGATTAGTCAACAAGCATTTATTAAGCACCTATTATGATCTAAGTGTTGGGGATACAAAAATAAAACCATATTCCTGCTGTCAGGAATATTACATTCTTTTGGAGGAGAGAACATGGAAGTACATTCAAAATACAAAAAAATAAATACAAGTTAACTTTTTTGGAGGAGGGAAGAAGGCAAGGCTTCATGTAGAAAGAGGTGCACTTGCTGAGTTTGTTGGAAACTAGGAATTCTTAAGAAATAGAGGTGAGTCAGGAGGGCATTCCATCTGTGGTTTGATCACTGTCTTATGAATAGAACCATTATGGCAAACATTATTTGCCATAAGTAGTTGGACAAATCCAAAGTCATTTGAAGGCTAAGATGGTGGAAAATATAGGAGAAAATTTAAAATTCACCTATGATATTCTTCTTTCTCACTCTACTTCCTATGCGAGATGCTATTTTCAGATTTATTAATAATTAGGAAATTTCTTTTTGAGTGTGCTTAGCATTTTGGACTGGAAAAGGACCTGAAAAGTGGTCTAGTTTGGCTGCTTTATCTTATGGATGATTAAAGTAAGGCCTCTTTCAAATTGAGACTTGTCCGAGGTCTGTTGGTGCTACAGATAGGACTTAATTTCTTTCCTCTTTCCTCCTAATTCCTCCCACTTCCCCATACCTCAGCAGAGAAAAACTGCTGAGTGGGATGGGTTAAGCCTGCAAAACCTGTTTTTATAATAGTGTTCGGATTGCATGCCATGTAGTGTACCCTTATGTGTAGAAGAAATTTTCATGATTTATTAATTGATCTATAAATACTTTAGAAATCAGTGAAAAAAATATAAGTAAGAATGGTAACTTTTTGGAAATACATTACTCTGAAGTAAAAAACATAAAGGAAAGTTTTAATGGTAGTTATTAGTTGAGACATTAAGTTGACCAAAGAAATATTGTCAAATAATGGAACAGAATAAGACTTCTAATCTTTGTGTTCAAAATTAACCTATTTCACTTGATAACTCTAAAACACTTCCATGTTTATATCTGAGTGTAATATTTTATTTATGGAATGTCAACTGCGTATTCCACAAGTGATAAAATGTTTTTTTTTCTTAATTCGTTGCAGTATATGTTTTAGGTTATGTAATATTGTAGATTGTGTAGTGCAGTCTTAATTAGTACTAAGGTTGGCTTTTTTCTTTTAGGGGGCAACAGTAGCAGAAATTAAGAAACAGTATCGTTTACTGTCACTTAAATATCATCCAGATAAAGGGGGAGATGAGGTTATGTTCATGAGGATAGCAAAGGCCTATGCTGCGTAAGTATCTTGTTCATGTTCTCTAATATGTATTAAACATTTTAATGTAGTGGTAATAGTAGTTTACTTTTTACTTAAAGTACAGAAAGAAATTGAAGTGTTCTTTGGTTACTACCTTTCTTATTAAATGTTGAGTTCTCATGTTGAGTCTATCATCTATGGCACTGATTGTTAAACCATTCCAAAGGGCTGAGTATTTCAAGTAACTTTAGTTTACGTATTGACAAGTATTTTTGCCATATGAATTAGTGAATGATGGTGTAAGTAAAATGACATGTTAAGCAAGCTTTTTTTGAAGTGTTAGACCCTTCCCTCTCTCTATTGCTTTTTTTCTTTCTGTTCCCTCCCTTCTGCCCTGTAGGTTTAATGTCTTCTTTCTAACATATCATTCTAGCTTATCTTTTTATCTGTGTTTTATCTGTATTTTGTGTGTGTAGATGGATATATACATTCTCTTAATTTTTCTTCCTTTAGAAGTTCTGTGTGATTTGCTATTCAATCTTTTATCTTTAGTCTCATACTTTGTTGTCCTTACTATGACAGCTTTTTTTTTTACCTGCTGTTGTATGTGGGTATTTAGGGTTTTATTTTGGATTTTCATCAGTTTTTCCTTAAGTTTTCAAAATTTCTAATTTGATTTTCCTGCATTCCCTAAACTAGAATGGTTCAGTACATTGTGTTAATCTTTTCTGCTTTATTATTAAGTTGTATTTGTTGCCAACTGGTTCCTGGAGACATTTGCTAATACACCAGAATAATTTCATATGTGGGGCCTTTTTAGTTGCAGAAATTCTTAACTTTTTTTTTCCCTATGAACTCCCATTGCAATCTGTGGAAAGCCTCTGCATTCCTTCTGAGAATACTGTTTTTAAATGCATAAAATGAAATATCTAGAATTACAAGAGGAAATCAATTATACTGAAATACAGTTACCAGAATGTTTTTCAGAAGTTCAGAGACCCTGGTTAAGAAATCTTGCCCTGTTGTGATCTCTTTCATCTGTCCCCCTTTGAAAAAGACTCCTTCAGTAATCTAATAGTTAAGTAATGGTGGTGAGGATTAGTAGATTGTTTGTGTACTATGAGCTCCATTTTTCCTTCTCTTCCCAGTTTTTTTTTCCGAAAACAAAGAGTCTATTTCTCTTTGTTATTAAAGTGAGTTCAGTGATTAATAGAGACTGTCAGGACTGGATAGACCTGATAGAATTGCAAGAAGCTCATATTCTTTCTTATTCTTATCCATATTCACTTGTCTATTAGATAGTTATAAGGAGAGTTTGATTCATGCATACTATATACTGGCAGGCAGCTCCTACCCCAGGAAGTAGGACCAGTGTTGCTGTGATGGAAATAGTTTACTATATATGAGTCTTTGCAGATTACTTGCTGTACCTGTGAATGGCATAGCTCAGAAAATAGGTTAGTCTTGTATTCTTGGGGCTACCAGTAGTACCATTCAAAGTCACTGTATCTTGAACCTTGAAGTAATTTTTTTTTAAAGTGCCTGCAAAAGGTGATGTTTAACTTTCCTTTGTCCATAGTTCTCTCTTCACAGTTCTATTCCTAAAAACAAAACAATATTTTCCCATGTCTTTACTTCTCTTTTTACCCTCCTTCCCCTTCCACTATATATTTGAAGCCCCAAATAACTATTCCTGGGGAAAGGTCCATAGAGAAGTAATTTGCTTGCACACTGAAGCTAGATGCTGAACGACAGGTCACAGTTGATAAACTTAAATCTAATTAGATCTTTTGTGCAAAAATAAGATGATAGTATTTTAATCATTTGCTTATTATTGCCACAGTAGTTCAGAGTCAGTCATAATGTTCAACGATGGTATAGAAAATAGGACTGCTATGTTCCCATTCTCTTACATCTTTTTTAATCGTGAATTCCAGAGTAGAGTGGTATAGGACTATCAGCATCCTTTTGACAATTTCCTGGGGTGTTGAACATATGATTCTTTGTATATGACTAGAAAACTGCTGTATATATTGAATCTGCTTTTAAGCCTGTTTTTCCATTTACTGCTTTAGCTTAGAGGTATATAGTAAAGATGTAGACAGAAGCACCAGTGCAGGAATCAGCACCTGAGTTCAAATCTCACCTCAGACATGACACTCACTAGCTTGTGTGACTTTGGGCAAATCACTTAACCCCAACTCCCTCATCCTGGGTCATCTTCAGTTACCCTGATGAATATCTGGTCACTGGATTCAGATGGCTCTGGAGGAGAAGTGAGGTTGGTGACCTGCACAGCCCTCCCTCACTCAAAACAAAATCAAATACAAGTCATGTCTCATTTTTCTGATGGCATGGTCTAATTTGGCAACGAAGGATGAACTCACAGAACAAAAGGTTAAGAGTATAGAGTAGAGTTATAAAACTTTTTTACATAAATGTATAGGTTGATTTGTATTCTTATATTTAAAAAACGTTGTAAATTATGATTTAAATAGTTTTGTAATTTTGGAATTTTTTGTTGTCATCAACAAAATACTTTTGCAGATTGATTTCCAAGAAAATTTTGTTATCAAAACCTTACTACTTTTGTGCTTTTATTCAGTGACTGTAAAGGAATGATTTTGTTTCAAGTCCTTCAAACTGATATATATATAGATAGATATCTATCTGTCTATCTATCTATCTATATATCTATATATATATACTTTTATTAGTCTCCTGTTCTAATAAGAACTAACTTTGTGCTTTTGTTCAGTGACTGTAAAGGAATGATTTTGTTTCAAGTCTTTCAAACTGATATATATATATATAGAGAGAGATATATCTATCTATCTATCTATCTATATATATATATCTATAGATATATATATATAGAGAGAGATATATATAGATATCTATCTATCTATATATATACTTCTATTAGTCTCCTGTTCTAATAAGAACTAACTTTAATATTTCTTTGAGATTTATGCAATCTTTTATTATTTAAAATAAATTTTATTGATATCTTTGGGGAGGCTGAGACTGGTAAAGTACTTGAATTTGGTAGTTTTCAGCTGCAATATGCTAAAGGTGAGTGCATGTCTTTACTCAGTCTGGTACTAATTTGGTAAGCCCCCAGGAAGAAGAGGCTGCTTTAAGGGTAGATAAACTAGCTCAGGTTGGAAATGGAACAGGTTAGAGCCCCTATGCTGATCAGTAGTGGGGTCAGGTCTGAGTGGCAGCTCTATTCTAGTTTTGGCAAGATGAAGACATGCAGTTTTCTTTCTTCCTGCCCTCATAGATATGTCCTGCTCATAGCTGTGAAAGATATGTGATCTGTTTAGCACAGTACCTGGCATATAATACACACTTAATAAATGATTATTGACTAATTACTTTTCTTCTAATTATTTTATGGTGTGAGTTTTAATTTTCAGGTCACATTCATTTTGAATTTAGTGTGAAATATGGAGTAAGATGTAATTTAAGTAATTGAATATGTAATAAGTAAACCTGATTTCTTCCAGGCTGATTTTCAATTTCTCCAGCATTTCTTTCTTTCTAATTTTTAATAATATTTTTTCCCAGTTACACCTAAAGATGATTTTTAGCATTCATTAAAAAAAAAAAATCCAAAACAAGGGCAGATTGGATTAGAAGGAAAATAGAAAGCTGAGAAACAATTTTTACAACATTTCCAATAAAGACATTTCTCAGATATGTAGAGAATTGAGTCAAATTTTTAGTTGTTCCCCAATTGATAAATGCTCAAAGGATATGAAAAGGCAGTTTTCAAATGAAGAAATTAAAGCTATCTGTAGTCATATGAAAAAATTCTCTGATATTTTAGTTAAAACAACTTTGAGGTATTACTTTGCACCTGTCAGATTGGCTAATATGACAGAAAAGGAAAATGATAAATGTTGGAGAGGATGTGGGAAAGGAACCTGGGACACTGATACACCATTGGTGGAGTTGTGAACTGATCTAAACATTCTGGAGAGCAATTTGGAATTATGCCCAAAGGGCTATAGAACTGCGTATCTTTTGATTCCATAATACCATTGCTAGGTGTGTATCGCAAAGAGATTTTTAAAAAAAGGAAAAAATGCAAAAATATTTATAGCAGCTCTCTTAGCAGTGGCTAAGAATTGGAAATCAAGGTATTGCCCATCAATTGGGAAGTTGTTGAACAAGCTATGGAATATGATAGTGATAGAATATTACTGTGCTATAAGAAATGACAAGAAAAATGCTCTCAGAAAAACCTGGACAGACTTAAATGAACATGCAAAATGAAATGAGTAGAATCAGAAGAACGTTGTAAACTGTAACAGAAGTAAAGGTGATCAGTTGTGAATGACGTGACTGTTCTCAGCAATACAGTGATCTAAGACAACTCTGAAGGACTGATGATGATAAATGCTATCCACCCCCAGAGAAAGAACTGATGGAGTCTGAATACAGATAGGAACATACTTTAAAAATGCTGTCCAGACTTTTTTTTTCTTGTTTATGACTTCAGATAATTCAGTTATTCTTAAATCATCTTTCCTGAATCTGTTTTCCAGGTCAGTTGTTTTTCCAATGAGAAGTTCACATTTTCTTGTATTTTTTTCATTCTTTTGATTTTCTTTGATTGATTTTTGATGTCTCATGGAGTCATTAGCGTCCAGTTACCTAATTCTAATTTTAAGGAGTTGTTTTCTTCAATGAATAAATGTAAATCTTTTTTCTATTTTTTGTGCTCCCTTTATCAAGCTTTTGACTTTTTTTTTCCTGGTTCTCATATCCAGCATAAGAATCATAATACCTGCCCTGTATACTTCTTAAGGTTGTTGTTAAGATCATGCTAGTATGTGAAAACATTTTGAAAATTGTATATCTTGGAAATGCAAGGTGGCACTGTCTGTGAATATTTTTTTTAAAATATAAATATTTATTTAACTTTTTACATTCATTTTCGCAAAATTTTGGGTTCCAAATTTTCTCTCCATTTGTCCCCTCCCCCACCCCAATACACTGAGCATTCTAATTTCCCCTATCACCTATCTGCCCTCTCCTCCATTATCCCTCCCTTCTCTTGTCCCCATCTTCTCTTTTGTCCTGTAGGGCCAGATAA
>CM053770.1:384676350-384732232 GCA_028658325.1 Potorous gilbertii | reverse complement strand
GATCCCCCACTCCCCTCTCAGCCCGTCTCTCTCACTGACCTGTGCGTCTGTGGGTGGAGGGACCTTCGCCGCTGCCGGAGATTCAGGTCCCAGATGCCTGCTGGGCTCTGCTTGCTCCTCTCAGTGCCGCGTGGCCGGGGTGGGGGAGGGGAGCGCTCGGCAGGACAGGACTCCGCTCCTGTCCGGGGTACCTTTGCGGTCGGTTTTTCAGGGCTCTCTGCAACGGAAATCTCCTTCACTGTGTTACTGCGCGGCTTCCACTGTTCCAGAATTTGTCAGGAGTTCTTTTTACAGGAAATCTATGGGCTGTGGGTTCGGAGTCTTTCTACTCCACCATCTTGGCTCCGCCCCCCTGGTCTAACTTTTAGCCTGTGAGTTAGGATACAGATCTTTCCCTTTCTCCACTCCTGGGAGTTTAGCTATTAAGTATTTTTATATTTTTTGCTACTTGAACCAGTTTTGATGAGAAAGAAATTCAAGTATTCTCCCCCCTTCCCACCCTTCCTTGTTTGTATAAATTCCTTGTGCACTCTATTTATGTGAAATAGTTTTCCCCATTCTTTTTCTTTTCTGTCCCTGCCCCATGTCCTCCCTCTTTTTCACTTTTCCATTCTACTTTTGAGATTATCATATTTATGTCCTCTTGACTAAATAGACTCCCTCCAACAGTCATAATGATGAGGGGATTACATGTATCATCTTCTCATATAGGAGTGTAAATAGCTTAATCTTGTTTAGTGCCTTATAATTTCCAGCTCATGTTTTCTTTTTTATGCTTCTCCTGAGTCTTGTTTTTCAATGTCAGATTTTCTATTGAGTTCTCATCTTTTCATCATAGATTGTTTGAAAGTCCTCCAGTTCATTAAATATCCATTTTTTTTCCCCTTGTAGGATTATACTCAGTTTTGCTGGGTAGATTTATTCATGGCTGTAATCCTAATTCCTTTTGCCTTTTAGAACATCATATTCCAAGTTTTCCCATCTTTTTGTGTGTAAGGTGCTAAATCTTGTGTTGATCCTGACTATAGCTCCATTTAAATTAGTTTTTTCTGGCAGCTTGCAGTATTTTTTCTTTGACCTGAGAGTCCTGGAATTTGGCCATAATATTTTTAGGAGTTTTCATTTTGAGATTTCTTTTGGGAAGTGACTGTTAGGTTTTCTTCAATATGTACTTTGCTGTCTGGTTCTAAGATATCTGGCCAGTTTTCCTTTATAATTTCTTGAAATACGATATGTAGGCTTTTTTTTTTTATTGTCGTTTTCAGGTAGTACAATAACTCTTAAATGATCTCTCCTTGATTTATTTTCCATCTGTTTTTTCTGATGAGATATTTCTCATTTTCTTCGAAGTTTTTAACCTTTTGACTTCTATTGTTTCTTGATGTCTCATGGAGTCAATAGGTTCCATTTGCCCAGTTCTACTTTTTAAGGAGTTATTTTTTTCAGGGAAATTTTGTCCTTTTACCATCTGGCCAATTCTGATTTTTAATGTTATTTTTGTCAGTATTTTTTTGTTCATCTTTTTCAAGCTGTTAATTGATTTGAAAAAATATTTTATTTTTCCCCAATTATACATAAAAACAATTTTTGACATTTGTCATTTTTTTAACCTTTTAAGTTCCAAACTCTATCTTTCCTTCCCTCTTCTACCCTCTGTCTGATATTGTAAGCAGTATGATAAAGGTTATGTATGTGTAGTCATCATGTAAACCATTTCTATATTAGTAATTTTGTGTAAGAAGACAAAAAAAAGGAAAGTAAAAAATAGTATGTATACTTCAGTCTGTATTCAGACATTATCTCTGGAGGTGGATAGCATTTTTCATCATGAGTCTTTTTGGGATTGTCTTAAATCATTGTATTGCTGAGACTAGCTAAGTAATTCACAGTTGATCATCCTGTAGCTTTGCTGTTAGCATGTACAAAGTTCTAGTTCTGTTCACTTTACTTGTGTCAGTTCATGTTTTAAGTTTTTCTGAAGTCATCCTGGTTGACATTATTTTAAGGGCAATAATATTCCATTACCACCATATACTGCAACTTGTTAATAAGCCTTCTCTGTGGATGGGCATCCCTTCAATTTCCTAATGGATTTTTAAAATAAAATTTTTTTGCCCCTTATTAATTTGTTTCTTCTAGGAATTTTTATTGAACTGGGTCCAATCTGTATTTTTCTTTGAGGCATAATTGTAAATGTTTTCAAGTCATTGTTTTCTGTGTATGTATCTTGAACTCCTTGTCACTATAGTAGATTTTTATGGTTGAGTTCTTTTTTTTTTTGTTTGCTTTTGTTTGTTCGTTTTGTAGCCTACTTTAAAACCTACTTTAAACTTAAAACTGTGCTCACCTTTGAGGGTTTGTGTGGGATGTCTAGCCTGAAGTGTTTTGTTCTTTTTTAATGTCCTTCTATTGCTTTCAGTAGAAAGGAGTATGTAAATCTGTAAGCTTTTATGTGCTTCCGAAGTGGTGTGATGTGTTAAGAGGTCTGTTCACTACTTTTCTGGTTTGTACTCTGCAAATTCCTTACTTGGTTTAGGTCTGTTGAGTTTCTACAGAGTGCTACTCTACTCAGTCATAGTTGGCTGGCTGGAAGGTTCTGCCAATTCAGAATGACTGACTCTCCTTTGGTTTGGTCTCCTGACCTAATTTATTCCATTGCAGTCTTATGCGTGGGAATAAAGGTTAGAACTGAGTTCCCACTCCGCCCTTGGGCTCAGAGCTGCATTGCTATAATTCTGGAACTTGTTCCTTGTTCCATATATAGGTAGGTCCACTGCTCCCTAGTGACCATGAATACTTTGCTCTGAAACGGTGACCTGGAACTCAGTAATGGGCTACATAGGTGTCAGGTGGCATTTGTTCCTGTGCCCAGCGGTATTTCCTTCTGCTGCAGCTGCTGCCCCCATAGCCTGCTGCTGCTGCTGCTTTCACCTCTTGTGGCATTGCTTCAGTATGCTCAGGGCTAGCCCTACCCCAGTGTCAATAGGCCTGTCTTAATCTGCCATGGACTGTAGTTTGGCATGTTTTCTAGGTTTTTGAGGGTGGGAGTAGGGGAGGTAGAAGAGGAGGATATATCGGGAGAGCTGGGTGAACTGTTATAGAGAAACATGAGTTGGGGTGTAAGAGGGAACAGTATTATAGTAGCCAGTAGTGGAGATAAGGCTCAGACCTTAGTTCTGAGCACTGAAATGGCCCATCTGGCCCCTAGTACTTGACATTTCTTGTCTAAGCAAAGTTATGATGCTGTGTATAATTTCTTTTTCTTCAGCTAGGTACAGCTATGAAAAATTGATGTCTATGTTATTAGACTATTTACTTATCTATCGTAATAAATCAGTTAGAAGAAGGAAGGTACTTTTTGGTGAGAAAAATGTTCTCAGTTCCTTTTGTTCCCATTTATAAAGAGACTTTTGGTGTTTTGGCCACATCATAGGCATTTAATATGTGCTTTGATTTTGATGATTGATTGATTTGATCAACAATAAGTGCTACTTATTTTACTACTAGATATTATATAAGCTAGTAAAATGTGATTATGCCATTTAGTGAGTCCTTAGCATATATTTTCCTAAATCCCGGTACGTTCAGGTTGCTGGTCCTCAGGTCTTACACTAATATGTTGGGGATACTCATTGAAGCCTAAGAGACAATTAATTACTAGACAATCTGGCATAATTACTACCTCCCATCAAAAGATAAAAAGAGTATTTATATATGAAAAGCTCTTTGGATTTCTTGAAAAAAGGAAGAAGGCAAATAAAGGTTAAAGGTAATCATGAAGATAAAATTGCTAATTTCAGTTACATAAAATTGAAAAACTTACGTGAACAAAATCAATGCAACTATAATGAGGGAACTTTTTAATTGGAAAAAAGATCTTTGTATCAGATATCTCTGATAAAGATTTAAAATTCAAGACATGTAATAGAAATATATGAGACCAAGAGACATTCTCTGATGAATAAGTGGTCGAAGAATATAAGCACTTATCAAAATAGAAATTGCAAACTGTAACAGCTATATGAAAGATTGTTCCCAGTCACTCATAAGAGAAATGAAAATCAAAAACAGCTCTTTGGTGTCATCTTACATCCAGCAAATTGACTAAGGTAAAAGATGGGAAATAATCAAACTTCTGGAGACTACAGAAAGCCAGGCATGCTAATTTGCTGTTTCTGGGGCATTAGTTGGCCCAAACATTTTGGCAAACAGTAAAAATAAAAGGACTTGAGAAATATACTGCTAGGCATCATCCTTTGCTCCCATCTCTACCCTCCTTCCCCCTTCTCCCCAGTGGTGAGTGGGAAAGAAAATAAATATTTGGTGATTGAAAAAGACTTAATTAGAAAAAGAAATTAAGCTGACTAATAAACATTTTGTAAATGTAAAAAAAGAAATCGGTATAGACAACTCTTTGCTTTATGTAAATGTGCATTGTGCAAATTTGGCCATGTACATAAGAAATTCTGAAAGAAATCTGCATTCCCAAAAAAAGACCTACGCTAACTTTGTGCTCATGCTCTCTCTCTATGTCTGACTCTCTCTTTTTCTCCCTCTCTTCCTGCCCCTTGGCTTGACACTCTAAGGCCGCCCCCCCCCCCCCCCCAAAAAAAACAACTTTAAAAAAATCCTCTTAAGTGAAAGCAGAATGTATTTACAGAGACACTGCCATCACCATTGCTGTCAACCAAGGGTTTGTTGACTTCAGACCTTTAGTGTCTTTTCTAGCCCTAACATGACTGTCTTCTGTACACTTGCATGCTGCTTGTTTGTCTCCAGCCCCCATGTATTGTCCGTTCTTTCCTGTCTTTGTCCATTCTGGTCTTTTACGTATCTACCCCCTATGTGTTCCTCCTCTTGGTTCTGACCAAGTGGCCCTCACCCCCCATCATGACTGGTCCTGGCCCTCGTGGCTTTTCCTCCCCCTCCCACATTTCTTCCTCTTGCTTCTCTATCCCTGGCTCCAACATGCCCTTGAACCATGTCCTGACCTACCTCCATAGGCATGCAGGCTCCTTTCTGTCTTCCTCCTTCTTTTCAACCACATTTGTGGGCAAATTTGTATGTAAAAATTGTTTTATGTAGAAGTCTGCAGAACCAGTCCACTTAAAGCAAGAACTCTCTGTATATTATCAATTTGAAATCTGTCTTCCTAAATTAGGTTATTTTCTGAATAGCAGTATTTTCTAATGGAAATCTGAGTAGAATGAAGTTGAGATTAAAAAAAAGTAAGTTCAAAAAGACTTTTCAGATTGATTGTTGAACTTAAATTTTGCTATAATTAATACTGGGCCTGTTACTCTTGAGTATCTTAGCTGAATTATATCAGAGAGGACATTAAAGCTATAAAAGCCACACTTATTCCATCTCTTTGCAGACTGGTGTCTCCTTCTCATTAGAATTAAAATTCTGTTATTATGGACCCTGAATCACTTTGGTCTTCTTTAGTTGATCTAGTTAGAAAACAGTAATATTTTAAAGATGCAGTCAGTTTTATGTAATCCATTTTTATACTGCTTTTGAAATGATGTTTCAGCTGAATAAACTATTTTAAGCTCATTATAATTTTAAATTTCAGAAAATAACACTACTAATAGTTTGGTTTTATTGTCTTTTCTTTGGTCAGGATCTGTGATTTTATTGTTGTAGAAAACACTTGGTGAGGAAACTTCCTTTAAAAATGATGATCAGCAATTCTGAACTTTATAGCCTTGTTATAGACTCCTTTGACAGCTCTTGAAGCTTTGATCACTTCTCATTGTTTTTCAATACATAAAATAAAATATAAGGATTACAAAGGAAATAATTACGTTGTAAAAAATGGTGAAGATATTAAAAAAAATTCAAATTCATGAACCCTAGGTTAAGAACCACTGCCTAAGAGAGAGTTGCCTAGGGCATTGAGAGATTAATTTGTCCAAAGTCACAGCTAGTATGTGAGAGAACAGAGACTTAACCCAATCTTTTCCTGAGTCCAAAGCCTGGCTTTTAACAGTCTTTCCAGTTTTAATAAGCATAGAAAAATTCATGTTTTAACTTTTGGGAATTATGCTAAAATAAAATTTAAAATGGAACATTTTGTATGTTCAGTTAAGACATTAAGAATTGCAGTGAAATATGAATTAACTGTTCTTTGTTATTGTACTTTTCATTCAAGGAATTTATTCTATACATCTAAAAACTTCCAAAGTAGATATCATAGATTATAAGCAATGTAGGAGTATTTTTGCAATTAAATAAAGTGTTTTTGAGGGGTTCTGGTTTACTCACCTAAACAAAATAGCAAGTATCAAAAACACCTTTTATTGATAATGTTTTGTTGTAAGAATGCTTTGTTACCTGGTAGTAAATTTGCCAGTTGTCTTAATGTTTTTCTTTTTCCCTTTTCTTCCCTCAGGAAGTATTTGAAAAGGAACAGTCTATCTGTGCTGCAGAAGAGCAGCTGGCAGAAGATGGGGCAAGTTAATTAAGAACTTGGGCTCTCGTGATAGTACCTGCACTAATCGGTTGAAGAAATAGTTTTTTGTTTGGGGAACTGATTGACTTGTTCATGTGGATTTTAGAAAGTTTAAAAAATTATTATAGCCATTTTATTCTGAAAACATACTTATTTACCTTCTAAAACATATCCAATACCACAGTTCTCAGTTTGTATATGTGTAATTAAGATAATTGCTTACAAAATTAATTGTAGGTATATTTATTTTTAATGTGCTATACTCTGCACTTACCCTTTTTTTGGTATATTATATAGCAAGGTGATGCCAACAAAAATAAGACTAAAGGATGGCAGCAGAAGAGTAAAGGACCTAAGAAAACTGCTAAATCAAAAAAAAAGAAACCTTTGAAGAAAAAGGCAGCCCCTGTGCCATTGCCCCAGTCAAAGCAGCAGAAGCAAAAGCAGGCAAATGGAGTTGTTGGGAGTGTAAGTATTCTCTGTGCAGTCAGATTGTTTTTTTTTCTTTTTTATTCTATTATGCAAATCAGAAAAAGACTCCAAAGTCATAGCTGATGAGCAAGTTAATAATTTTGTACCTCTCCTTCTAGCCTCCTACCTTTTGAGAGGGATTGCTTAGTATTTTGTCACAGCTTACTAAAAAAATAAACATACCGTGTGTGTATATGTACTATATATGTACATATACATATATATGTACATATATATGTATATGTATATATATGTGTATGTGTGTATTTTTATGTATATTTGTTTTGTCATTACTATAGAGTACTTAAAATTTTGGGGGGTGATGATGGAGCCAAGATAGCAGAGGAAAGAGGGAGCATTCTTGATGAACTCTCCCAATATTCCCATTTAAACAACTTTAAAATAATGCATCAGATCAAATTCTAAAGTGGCATAACTAACAAAGGTATGGGACATTTTTCTAGCCCAGGACAACTTGGGAGGTCAGAAGGAGAGGTCTCTGACACTGAAGTGAGGGCTGAACAGGAGCTTAGTGCACTCTAGCTGTGGGACTTGGAGGAGGTAGTGACAGCAGCAGTAGCATTAGAACCAGGAACTCTTAATACTCAGCAACAGTAAGGCTGTTGAACACCTAGTCAGAGATTCCATAGGAGCCCTTTGCTAGTAGAGACACAGGACCAGGCAACTCCATTGCCCATTACCTACTTTTGGGTTTTAGTTCTAGGGCAGAGAGGATTGCTTGTAGTTGCAAGAGAACAGGGACGTTATGTGGATAAGAACTAGAGTTCAGATCAAGTAACCATGACTGTACTGAAAACTTAACGAGCCCTCACAGAACTAACTTTGAATTTGGGTTTAGTGATGAGTCAGCATATCTCTCTCATTAGGAGCTAGCCTCGCTAATTAGAGAGAGGGTAGATTCAGGACGATGGGTTGTCATGTGAGAGAAGTAAATACTTACACTGACAAAATGGTGGATTCTCAAAGTAATGAGTATGAAATGCAGATAACACCAAAGTAGCATGGAAAAGCCAGGAGCTTGGGGCAGTGGCCTTTCTCCACCTCCTGCCTCCACCTCTTATGAGCAGAATCCAACTCTGACATAAAATTCTTAGACAACAAATAGGCTGGAAAAAAATGAACCCCCTCCCTCCCACAAAAAATAACTTGACCAAAAAAATCTGTTACAATGACATAAAAGCTGAAGATGCAAACTCAGAAGACAATGACATGAAAATGTCTACCAGCAAAGCCTCAAAGAAAACTACAGATTGTACACAATCCAAAAAGAATTTCTATAAGAGCTAAATAAGGTTTATTTCTTTTATCAACTGGCCAATTATGATTTTTAAGGAGTTTCTTTAATGTTTTTGTGTCTTTTTTTTTTAAACCAAAGAGTTCTCTTTTCATAATTTTCTTGCATAAGTCTTATTTCTTTTCCAAATTTATCCTTAACTGCTATTAACTGATTTTAAAAATCACTTTTTGCTCATTTTTCTCCCAAAGCAAACTTGGGAATAGAGGATATTGGGGGGAAAGATGGAAAAGGATTAAGAGAAAAGGGACAGGGGTGATAAGAAGGAGGGCAGATTGAGGGAGGCAGTGGTCAGAATCAAAACAAACTTTTGAGGAAGTACAGGGTTAAAGAAAAAGGATAAACAGAAAATAGGATGGAGGGAAATACAGAGTTGACAGTAAATGGGATAAAGTCACCCATAAAACAAGCAGATAGTAGAATGGATTAGAAATTAGATTTCCAACAGTGTACTGTTTATAAGAAACATTGACACAGGAAGACAGAAGTTAAAAATAAGGGACTGGAGCAGGTTTTTCCATGCTTCAGCTGAATAAAAAAGAGCAGAGGTAGCAATTATGATCTCAGACAAAGCAAAAGCAAAAATAGATCTAATTAAAATATAACCAAGGAAACTACATTTTGTTAAAAATTAATTGAAATAATGCCAATACTAAACATATATGTACTAAATGATACAGCATCCAAATTCTTAAAGGAAAAATTAAATTATGGGAAGAAATAGTAAAATTATACAAGTGCAGGATCTGTTTGCCTCTCTGACAACTAGATAAATCTAACCATAAAATAAATAAGAAAGAACTTAAGAAGATGAATTGAATTTTGGAAAGCTAGATATGAAAGACCTGGAGGAAACTGAATGAGAATAGACAGGAATATGCCTCTTTCTCAGCTACCCATGAAACATTTTAAAAAATTGACCATGTATTGGGGGATAAAAACCTCACAAACAAATGCAGAAATATTAAGTATTGGACCATAATGCAATAAAAATTGCATTAAATAAAGGGCCTTGGAAGTATAGATTAAAAATTAGAAACTAGGCAATTAAATCTTAAAGAGTGAGTGGATCAAAGAATGAATCATAGAAACAAATTCCAGAGAGAGAACTGATGAACTCTGAGCGTATATTGTAGGACATTTTTTCACTTTATTTTTCATTATTTTTTTATCATGGCTAGTACCAAAATATCTTTTGCATTACTTCACATGTATAATGCGTATCGTATTGTTTGCCTTCTTAATGGATGGGGAAGAGGCAGGAGGGAAAGAATTTGGAACTGAAAAAATAATTTTAAAACATAATTTAAAAAGGTTTTGTTGATATATTTTATTTCTTTCCACACCTGTCATTCCCAATTAATACCCTTTTCCTCCTCCCACCCCCCCTTACAACAATCATAGTGTACTTTAATTGTAAAAATAATTTTTTTAAGGATGATAAATGTATTGCTCACTAGAATCATAATCTTGGAGCATGGAGACACCCTTGCATTTTAAGTCTATTTTAGCAGAATGCAAAACTCTTGTAGTTCCTACCAAATAGGAAGGGGCTTTGAATTTGGGTTTAGTGGTGAGTCAGTATATCTCTCATCAGGAACTAGCCTCACTAATTGGAGAGAGGCTATGTGCAGGATGGTAGGTTGTCATCTCTGTGGGAGAAGTAAATGCCCACATTGACAAAATGGTAGATTCTCAAATGAGTATGAAATGCAGATAACACAAAATTAACAATGCAGATGTATTTAATATTTAGTATTTTGGAGCATAAGTCTTAAAACCTTTAAATGAAAATTTTAGGTTAGCATTTCATTTTAAAGCAGACTCAGGAAGCCTTTCCTTAAACTACTCAGACAACACTATCTCACCTAAATAATTTGCTATGAGAAGTAATATTTTCATAATTCAGTTCAATAAAACTTTATTAAGCATCTGTTCATTATTCTTGTTTTGCATATACAAAAATAAAAACAGACGAAGGCATGTTTTCATGGTGTTTTCTGCCTGTGGCAGTTAAGCTGCGAATTACTTATCTTGGATATAACATTTTTTCCCTGAGCCTTTCTGGTCCCAGGTAATTAAACGTTTTTCTGTGGCTTCATTTTCTTATAGGAAGCTGCTATAAAAGAAGAAGACGATGATGTATCTGACAAAGGCAGTGACTCTGAGGAAGAAGAAACAAATAGGGACTCCCAAAGTGAAAAAGATGATGGAAGTGAGAGAGACTCTGACAGAGAACAAGATGAAAAACAAAACAAAGACGATGAAGCAGTAAGTCTTTGTATTGCGAGCTTATTAGATTTCTGAACTGTGCCTCTGTTTATTCACCCTCAGCATTAAAAATAAAACCCTATATCCTTTTAATAGTATCAGTATATTATGTTTGTTTGTTTTTTTACTTTATAATGAGGAATTTTTAGTCAAGGACAGAAAGCAAGTTGGGCCACAGTCTGGTAATAGATCTTATTCTTCACTCCTTAACTCCTTTAACCACGAGACCAGTGTTTACCAAAAAAAAAAAAAAAAAGGTTTTAGTTCTAAGATGGTAGACACGGTGCCTTCTCTGTTACTAGTAGTAGTGAAATTTTCCAGATGATCAGAAGTGCATTGTGAACTAAAGAGTCCTATACCTTGGAATTTTCCTTAGTCTTTCTCCTAGTCCTGATTGAATTATCAGTAAGGGAAAAGTTGACAGTGCTTCTGAGAAAAGTAGAGGGGCATCGAATGAAGGATAGTCCACCACAGATAATCCACAATAAATGTTCTGTACTGAGCACACCACCATTGATTCAATATTAACAATTCAGTTCAAACAAAAATTGTGTATTTTGTACAGAGCACTACGGGAGAGGGAAATGGCAGGGTTGGAAAACTTAGATATGTGGTGCTACACATCTAGTTGGGTTATACAGCACAACTAAAATATAAAAATTTATGTGATAATTTTAATTATAGTGTTGTATTTGATTTAAGGAAAAAGAATTCATTACTCAATAAAAGGATCAGGAATTTGTTAAAGGAATTTGTCAAGCCGGCAGGGCAGGACATTTTAGGTCCAGCAAATAATATAAGCAAGTGTTTGTGCTTGAGAAAAGTCTGTCTTTGAGAGGGGATGGCAAACTTTAGCTTTTAGAATTAAGTGCATGAAGGGCAACAGTATTAGAAAATAAGAAAAGGATATCTAGTATGCATCAGAACTTTATTTGGTGGGCATTTAGAGGATCCAGTTTAGGGATTTGAACTAGAAGTGTGCCAATAGCGTATTTAGCCATAAGACTACTAATGGGTAGATCAGATGAGACAAACAGTACAGGTAGAAATACCACTTAGAAAGCTTTGCAATCATTGAAGAAGGTGTTTAGGCAGTAGGATAGTACAGTGGGAAGAGCACTAGACTTGTAATCAGAAAGAAACGAAGGCTAGCTCCTGTCTCTGACTCATGTGTAGGACCATGGGTGAGTCAACCTCTTAGCCTCAGTTTCCTTGTTTCTAAAATGAAGGATGATCATAGCTCCTTATGAGGAGCAAATGAGATGGTACAGTTTAAACTCATAAAGCTTTAAGATACAGTAAGGTTTTTGGGATACTGTGTATATGTAAATCATTTTGCAAACTTTAGAGTGATATATAAATGTTAGCTATTAAAGACTCTGCTAAGGTAGTGGTAATGCATAGAGGGAGAGAGGGAAGGAAGCCATAAATTCAGGATATACTTGAAAGGACTTTAACTCTTTGGAGGAGTAGAGATAAGAGGCAAGTCAAAGATAACACCAACATTTCCTGTATTAGGAGATTGTATAAATGATGGTACTATTGACAAATAATGATGAAGTAAGAAGATACAGGGGTTTTGGATAGGTTGAATTTTCAGTAAATCTAGAGCACCCAGGTAAAATTGTTCAGTAGGAAAATGATGTGTGGATCCTGGAGTCTAGAAGAGAGTTCTGAGGAAGGACCAGAAATAAAGATTTGGGAACTAGCCCTTTAGAAGTCATAGTTGGAATTGTATGAGTGAGTAAGATTACCAGGGAGGAGAGTGTAGAGAGAAATGGGATGAGGAGAGAGTTTTGGGGAGGACTTCCTGGAGGCAATGGTAAGAAAAGTCATCAATGAAGGAAACAGTGAAAGATCTGTTAAAAGATTGAGAGGGCTACAGTAATGCTTATTCTTTTTCTTTTTTTTAAACCAAGAGAAGACAAAGTGCTTAGGAGAGGATGTGGTGTATAGTGTCAGATTGAGGAGATTAATGACTGGTCATTAAATTTGGTTATTGTGAAGTCACTAGTCTTTGAGATTAAGCTGGATTGATTGCAAGAAGTTAACAAGGTAGGTAGTATCCGAGTGGAAGTATTGGATGTAGGCTGCCTTTTGAAGATGTTTTTCTATTGATGGTGGGGTGGGCCGGGGTGGAGAATGGTAGGGAAGTAGAAAAATTGGAGGGTAATTGTATGAGGTAAAATGATCAAGGGAAGAATTGGGATTTAGGATTGGGTAGACCCACCCTTATTTGTGGCATATGGGAAAGAGCCAATGCAGAGAGAAAGATTGCACATGCGTGAGTGAAAGAGAATGAGAAGAGAGTCAAGAGGGAAGGGATCCAAAGACCTAAGTAAAAGCATTATCTTTGGCATTGAATTGTAAGGAAACCTCTTTTGAGACTTGAGGAAAAGAGATGATACTTAGTGCTTTCAGTCTTTGTGAGGGTGAGAGGTTTGAGACTTGAGAGAAATGCTTTAGCACTGGCACTATAGGGAATATCATAGAAATTTTTTCATTCTAATACATTTAAAGACTCAGGCAATAATAAGGGCCCAGCTGCCAGGTTATACCTATAATTGGTAATGGTTGAAATCAACTTGCTTTTTGTGACTTTGTTAGCGGTGACATTATTAGCAGTAATGCACTGGCAGAGAAATTGGCTCATAGAGGGTCCCAGAGTTGGAAATTAAAAGATTGGGAGTGTTGGAAGGTTGGGGGTAGGTTTGAGTGAGGGTTTCTTGAGTGGTGACTACAACAGTGCAGTAATGGCAGAGTGAAACGTCTGAGCTATCTGTATATGGAGACAAATGGAGCCATAACAGTGGAGTGACTAAAAAATTAGGAAAAAGTCAAGTGACAGGTAAGGTCCTTTGAGAGTGGAAAAGTGCAAGTTTAATGTGATGGAGGAATGTGACCGATGGAAAAATAAGGGTTATGCGTTGGTGAGTGGAATTTGAGCGTACAGAAACTTAGGGCTAGCACAATTCCATGGGTATACTGTGACGGTGCCTTGTCTTGAGACTCCGTGGAGTGAAGAAAGGTGATTGTTGTGGACAGGGGGGTTGTCTGTATGAACGTTAAAACTAGTAAGTTAAAAGTAGAAAATGGGAGAAAGAGACCATGAATATATGAGAAAGTCATTCAAATTGAGTGAATGACCTGGAAAATAGGAGAGAATAATAATAAAAATGATGAGAAGATTATCTGTTGCACACACTTTGAAAAAGAAAAGATTATTGAGGGATATAAAGAGAAGTTGGGAGCAAGGAGTAGAATTATACCCAATATCCGTTATGTACTAATGTTGAAGTTTAGGGGTGCTGGAATCCCCAAAATAGCAACATACAGGTTCTTCCTGAATGACTTCAACCCAAGTCTTCTTTCAGCCACAGCCAGGATTTATTATAACACCCCCTCGGTGGGTATGATTCTAAAAATCTGCCATATTGGCCAGACTTAAGGAATCTGAGCACCTTAATGGAGGCAAGATGGATCTTATATACAGAAGACTGGGAACTGAGAAGGGGTCTATATGGAACTGAGGAATAGTGTCTAGGGTGGGGCCAGGTACAGATAGTGAAAGGGCAGTTAATTAATTGGGAAGGACCGATTGCCCCAGGTGAATGCCAGGGACCTGGACCACATTGGAAAGTCCATGTCTTTTCTTTTTTGGGGTACAGATCCCAAAGACATGGTCTTTTTCCTTTTAGGGGTTCAGATCCCATCCCCATCCCTAATATGAAATTACAGGTAATAGCACAACTGAAACATGGCCATGTAAAAAATAGAAACTAATTTTTTTCTAGGATTTGTAAATGTGGAGTGGGGTTGTTGTTTTAATTCTCAGGAAGAGGTAAAGTATATATTCTGTAGGCCTCAGAGTAGAATGACTTATTTAAGCGTATGTATTGTTAGCATCATTGCCTGATTTAAAAGGAAAATGATTTGTCATTTATTTGAATAGGAGTGGCAAGAATTACAACAAAGTATACAGCGGAAAGAGAGAGCTCTGCTGGAAACCAAATCAAAGATAACACATCCTGTTTACAGTCTTTACTTTCCTGAGGTGAGTTGTATACAGACAGTAGTTTTGTTCAAGATAAGGATTTTTCCCCCCTTTTCTTCAGTACCTTAGATCTAAGAAATGAAACTTGGCAGGGAGATGTTACTCTGTGGGATTTCTCAAATAGCTCTTATACTTACTTTTGACTCACAGGATTCAGATCCTGTCTTCACATGCCTTAAGTGCCTTGGCCAAAATATGAGGGTAGTCATTTCTCAGGTGAAATTTCCCTTAGAGGCGTGGAAAATTTAGGGGATAAATATTCTTAGTTTTGCTATGTGAATCTTATTTTGAAGCTGGCACATAGCCAAAATTCATTTATAGTTAATGTGTCAACAGTTGGATTAGGCTATTTAATATTTTAAAAATTCAGTATTTAGTTGTGGAATGTCTCCATGTATTCATGAAAGCATTGACCTCCATTAATGGATCTTCCTTGAACAAAATTCCTTTAGATGAAACTGCTCTGGCAAGAAAGTCTTGCTGAGATTGTCATGGGAGCAAATTTCTCAAATCTTTAAAGGGGAGATAGAATCTATGTCTTGAAACATTTCTCTTATTTTAGTTATGTCTCTCGAAGTGATGTTTCTGACAAAAATCTGACAATGGAATATACTCTTGCTCTTTCAAGTGAAGTACAATGCATAAAAAGTCTGTGCTAATTTATGGTTATCCTGAGGGTTCTGTACATGAGAGAACTCAGGTATTTTTTTCTTGGTGATCTTCAGTTTTATATAGTCATTAAGTATAGTGTATGTTTATATTAGGAAAATAACTACCTTAGTTTATGTTTTCATATGTCTTAGTCGTGTGGAATTTTAATATAAAATTACAAAGTGGAGATAAATTAAGGTGATTTTTCTTTTGAAATTAGGTGATTATTTTGACGGACTCCAATTTTAACCAGTTATTGACTCTTGCATAATAAAACTGTGATCTAATGATGATTCTTGTGTTAATTTTAAAAATCATAATCTTAATCTATTCCTAAAAAATTAGGTTACTTTTTCAGCAAACATTTACTGAGTATTACTACATGCAAAGCACAGTCTTCAGTAAGCTTATAGTAGGGGAAATAAACCATGTGACTATACTGATAGGCACTTAGGCACAATGTGGTGCTTGCCGTAACAGACGTGCATGTGGAATTGAGAGAAGAACATGTGCTTCCAGTTGGGGGAAAGAATCAAGAATGCTTAATGAAATGTAGCATTTTTGCTGAGCTTTGAAGGATGGGGAGGATTTAAACAGATACAGTGGTGGGAGTGGGAGAACATTCCAGTTACTTGGGTCCTTTTGGATAGCTGAAGATTTATACCATTAAACAGAAGACTTAAAAAAAAAAACACCACCAAAACAACTTTAATCATTTTAGAGGGAAGATCTGTTGTTTTACTTCTTATTTTTTTAAACTGAAGATGCTCAGCTTTTCTTGATGATTAAAGTTCATTATGAACACCAGTTACTGAGCTGTTTTATAAATACATCGATTCCCTTAGAACCTATTGAGCTTTATTCAGCTGTTTGCTGCTATTCTTTAGGACACTTGATGACAGCACTTTTTTGTGTCTGTTTATCTCACCCTGCTGTCAGCTGGAACTTCTTACTGCCATCTATGCACCTTCCTGGAGCAATGTCCTTTTTCCCTGCCTGGTTAAAAAACCAGACATTTAAAAAAAAACTTGTTAGATTGGTATGTAGAGTAGGAGTTAAGTATGGCAGTGGTGAGCAGACCATTGTGTCTTGAAGCTCCTGTGGTTGCCCTCCATCCTGCCTTCTCTAGTCTTTTGTGTGCTTTTGCTTACGATGACTCTTCTTCCTGTAATAGACATACACTAGTGCCTCTTCCTTCTTGAAGCTTTCCTTGACTTCAAAATGATTTCTCCCTCAGTTTATATCCTGAGTCAAGTATGAGTTGGACTAGATGACTGAGGTCCATTCCAACTCTGAAGTTCTGTAGCTGTGATTCTTTTCCTAGACTGTAACACCTTTTCTCAGTCCTCTGCCCTTCTGCCTTGTATTAAAGTTATCTGTGTACCATTTCCCCACCCTTCACTAGATATTGCTAATCTTCCCTATCTTTCCTTTCCAGCAGCTACTTGTGCTTTTTCCCCTCTGAGATTACCTCCCATCTACTTGGGTGTACTCATCTCTTGTATATCCAGTAATTAATGTGTTGTCTGTCTTACTATAATGTGTGCTTGAGAGCAGGCATTGTATTGACCTTTCCTTGTATATTTTCCAGTGCTCACTTAACATAGTGCCTGGCACATAGTAAGTGCTTAATAAATGCTTTTTAATTGATTACATGTTTTAGCTGCTCAGAGACCTTTTGGCTTACTTTTTGGTTCCTGGTTCTCTGATAAGTGAACTTTACATGTAAGGAAACTGTATTTTTTTGTACTTTTTCTTTTATGAGTATTTGTCAATCATCTGATTATGCTGTATTGCTAATATTAGACAATCCTCCTCTTAAATTCACCCAGTTAAATTGGTTTTAAATTTTTTATTGTTGCTTTATGGTTTTTACACTGTAGTGCCTTTCTGATATACCGTCTCACTTTTCCCTGCCTCCATATGATTCTCCTTTTTAATGTAAAGTGGTTGGGTTTTTCCCTAAAGATTTATAGAACTTTTCTTCTTCACAGGAAAAACAAGAGTGGTGGTGGCTTTATATTGCAGATAGGAAGGAACAAACATTGATATCTATGCCGTACCATGTGTGCACGTTAAAAGATATGGAAGAGGTAATTAATTGCATAACACCATTTCAGTATTTGTGACATATGTACGTATATAGTAGCACTGTTCTTTTTCTTTCTGATTTTAAAATTTTATGTTCATTTCCCTTGCTCCATACACTGAATAATCTTTTCTCTAGAATATCTTTTGGTTTTTCCATGGAAGCGGTATGTTTTGCCTTCAGTTAAGATTTACATATGATTGATTATCAGAATTTACTAGCCAGATTGTCTTCTTAACATTTGCTTTTCAAGGTTTTTGCAGTTTGAATATTTTAATGCTAAAGAAAATATGATTTGATGTATTTCACCTTTTCAGGAATTGTGTTGTCTACAAATTTTATAGGGTTTTTTCCCCACTAATCTGTTACTCAGTATAAGCATTTTGTTTAAAAAAGTTTTTTCTCTCCTTTGAGTTACTTAAGAATGGAATCTGAGAGAATTAACAAGAAATACTTCTGTAGTGACACTCTTGTGTTTCACATGATGCATTTATCTTGATTAATGGACAGTTGTGACAAAAAATATATTTTCTTCAGTTATTTAGGAATATAATTGCTTTCTCCTGCCCCTACAATCTTCCTGCTTATATGTTTCTCTCGCGAGGAAAAGTATTCTTAGTTGGCCTTTGTATAGAGCAATAGGAATGAGGAGTAAAGTCTGGAGATAGTTTTGTTACTTCTCTAGTGTTAATTCTTCTTTGAAAAACAGCTTTCTCTCAGTTTTTAAGTGAGTGGCAAGATATTTAAAATGTTTCATTGCTGTTTTGTTTAATGCTCAGAATAGCAGGTGAGCTCATTGGCTATACCTTGCTAATGCAAATATCAGTTTTAACTTTAATTTTGAGAAAGAGGTGTGTGTATGTGTATCTAGAATAAGGATCATGTACCAGTTTAAAGAGTTAAATTAGTCATTTCTTATGGACAACATAAGATTTCCCATTTTTAATCTGTTCTGATCTTAGTAATAACTGACATGTATATAGCATTCACTATGTACCAGACACTATAAATGCTTCATAATTATTATCTCACTGGACCCTAACAACCTTGGGAGGCAGGTATTACCCCATTTTAAAGGTGAGGAAACTCAAGTCAAATAGGTTTATTGATTTAACCCGTTTCACACAGCTAAGTAAGTGTCTGAGGCTGGTATGTCTTCCTGACTTCAGTTCCCACAACTCTGTCCACCATGTCATCTAGTAGCCTATAGTCCCTGTGAAGTAGACCTGGATTGGACATAAAGAGTTTGGATGCATTGGATACTCATTGCCTAGGGTCATAGGGCAGGGATAGAAGGGACCTTAACAGATCATTTAGTGCAAGTTCTCTTTTCTCCTTACCACCCCCCCCTTTTTTTTAAGACAAGAAAAATAAATTTTCTGCCTGCCAGATTTTTACATTGTACACCAGTCTTTTATCTTTCTACTTTAGTATGTCCGTTCCAAATATCTCTTCTAATTACCTTCTTTCCTACTTCCCAAGCAAACTTATCCCAATTACTTTTAAGCATTTTCTGTTTGAGAGTTGTAATAAGTGTGTCTTGGTCATTCAGAACCTGTTTTACATTAATGATTGGAGAGACTCTTTTTACCTGTATTTTGGTATAGTGCCCTGATTAATAGACCTTTTACCTCCATGTATCATTGTTTGAAGGCATTTCTAAGGGTTTTTCCTAGTACTTTAATTTGAATAAAATGTAAATAGTGTTGCTGTGATATTTGATGTCCAAAGCAAACTAGTAAAGAAAGTTGTTAGCCTCTTACCATCTTTCACGTCTCTAGGAAACTTAAAATGATTAGGAATAGTAAATAGCAAATCTTTTTGCACCTTATCAACGCAAACATTGATTGGTATGGCATTATTTTATTATTAAGAACCTTACTAATTGAATAGCATAGCTGTAAAAAAAAAGGACGTATGTGTGCATTTGTCATTAGTCTCCCTGTTCCGCCTATCCTCATGGAATTTGTTCTGTGTTGCATCATCGCTTCTCATATCAGTATCTACCATCAGAGGGTTGTCTTTTTTTCAGTTGGTCTATTATTGATTCCAATATTCCCCTCTATAAGAACTTTCAGAGTGTTATTGCCTTCTCTAAATAGTAAGGGTGTACCAAGGCTGTCTTCTTTGCTCTGCTGAGACTGCCTTATTGTTCCACAGAAACTCTTGGACCCCTTTGGTGGAGAATAGTATAAAGGTCCAAGTCAAGTGTGCAGAGGCACATCATCACAAGAACGAGAGCTTTAAAACAACCAAAGCATATTTTACATTGCCATGAATTACTAGCAGGTAGGGTTATACTGAGTTCAATCATTTTTGGAAACAGCAGCTTGCTTGCTGTTTCCAGGCAACTTAGGTCATTCTGATGTTGAGAGGTTTTCCCAGCTCTGGGTTTATGTTGATTAATTTCCAGTTTAACTTAGTTTCATTAATTGCTTGTTCCTTCTTATCTTTAGTATGATAGCTTATCACTTTACATTATTTTTTCCCCTTGTTTTCTGAGCTACTAGTATTTTCCTTTCCTTCTTGAGTTTGCCAGCCCTGCCTTGCTTTGTTATACTACATCTGTCCTAGACAATGTACTTTAAAACAGCACATCCTCAAAGTCCATATTGAAATGGCACAGTTTATAAACAATTTCAGCACTCACAGAAAAAAATACTCCACTAACTTGTAAAAATTAATCTTATAAACAAGAATAAATTAAGAAATAGTAGGAAATTAGTCTTTTGAATTTTTTGTTTTCATGATTTTTGTATCTTTAAGGAAGTGATTGAAAATGGGGAACCAGAACCAAGATAGTGGAGTGGAGGCAGAGACCTGTCTGAACTCTCCCCCAAACCCCTCAAAATACCTGTAAAAATGACTAAACGAATTCTAGAGCAGCAGAAGCCACAAAATGACAGACTGAAGCAAATTTCCAGCTGCAGACGATTTGGAAGGTTGACAGGAAGGCTCTGTCACACTAGACTTGGAGTGAAGGGCAGTCTAGTGTGAACTGCACCAGCACAGATGGGGATTGAATCACTGGCGTCTGGGGCAGTTTCCAGACTTCTCAGCCTACAAATGCCAATGACAGCTTTGAAGGTCAGGGGAAGAGTGTCTCATCTAAGTGAGAGAGGAGCATGGTCTAGCCCCAGGGCAGTGGCAGCCACTGCTGTAGGATGACTGCTTCTGGAGCTTTTGGCCTGCAGATGATGGGGGAATTGAACTGCTGATTTGGGTCACAGTCCTGGGTTGGTGGTCCTGGGGCCATCAGGAGCACTGGCATGGTGGATCTTGTGGTGGCAATGGAGAGGGAATCCTCCTCAACAGTTCCAAGGCAGAAAAGAGTGCTTGTGGTTGCTCACAGATGAGAACACAGGTCATGAGAGGAGTAAACACCTCTCCTTTGATCATATCACTTTGGAAGAACTGAAAATTTACAAGTCCTTGGAAATATCTCTGAAGACAACTGCACCAAACCCCTGAAGCTTGGGGCAGGACACCCTCTCCTTAACAAAGAACTCAAAAAGTCAAGTAATTGTCTGGGAAAATGAGCTGACGGAAAAAAATCAGACTATAGACTCTTACTTTCTTGGTGAAAAGGTATTTACTTAAATCCTTTGTGACAAAGAAGATCAAAACATAGAACCAGAAGAAGGCAACAACATCAAAGCTGCTGCATCCAAAGCCTCCAAGAAAAATAGGAATTGGTTTCAGGCCATGAAAGAGCTCAAAAAGATTTTGAAAATCAAGTAAGAGATGTAGAAGGAAAATTGGAAAGAGAAATGAGAATATGACACAAAAAAATGATGAAAAACGAGTCAACAGCTTACAAAAGGAGATTCCCCCCCCAAAATACTGAAGAAAATGACACCTTTAAAATTAACCCAGATGGCAAAAGAGATCCAGAAGCTCATTAAAGAAATAATTCCTTAAAAATTAGAATGGAGCAAATGGAAGCTAATGACTTTATGAGAAATCAAGAAATTATAAAACAAACCAAAGGAATGAAAAAAATAGCAGACAATGTGAACACCTGGAAAATAGATCCAGGAGAGAGAATTTAAAAATTATGGGACTACCTGAAAGCCATGATCCAAAAAAGAGCCTAGACATCATCTTTCAAGAAATTATCAAGGAAAACTGACTGACATTCTAGAACCAGAGGCTAAAATAGAAATAGAATCTACCAATCACCCCCTGAAAGAGATTCCCAGAAGGAAAACTCCCTAGGAACATTTTAGCCAAATCCCAGAGCTCTGAGGTCAAGGAGAAAATGTTGAAGCAGCCCGAAAGAACAGTTCAAGTATTGTGGAAACACAGTCAGGATGATACAAGATATAGCAGATTCTACACTAAGGGATTGGGGGACTTGGAATATGATATTCTAGAGGTCAAAGGAGGTAGGATTAAAACCAAGAATCACCTACCCAACAAAGCTGAGTATAATACTTCTGGGGAAAAAAATGAAATTTCAGTGAAATATAGAGGACTTCCAAGCATTCTTGTTGAAGAGACCAAAGCTGAATAGAAAATTTGACTTTCAAATACAAGAATCAAGAGAAGCACAAAAAGTTAAATAGGAAAGAGAAACCATAAGGAACTTATTAAAGTTGAATTGTTTGTATTTCTACATGGAAAGATTTGTAACTCATGAGACCTTTCTCAGTATAAAGGTAGTTGGATATAATATATATGGTGGAACTGAATATGAAGGAATGATATCTAAAAAATAAAATTAAATGTTGAGAGGAATGTACTGGGAGAAAGAGAAAGGGCGAGGTTGAGTGTAGTCACTCATCTCACATAAAAGAGGCAAGAAAGAGCTTTTACAATGGAGGGGCAGAGAGAAAGGTGAGAGGGAATAAGTGAGCCTTATTCTCATTAGATTTGACTTAAGGAGGGAATAAAGTACACACTCAATTGGGTATGGAAATCTGTCTTACTCTACAGGAAAGCAGAGGGGAAAGGATAACAGATAATTGGGGGAAGGGATAGTCAGAAGCAAATACTTCAGTGGAAGGACAGGTCAAAGGAGAGAATGGAATAAATGGAGGACAGGATAGAGGGAAATATAGTTAGTCTTTCACAATATAACTGTTATGGAAATGTTTTGCCTGACTACACATATGTAACCTATATCAAATTGCTTGCCTTCTCAAAGAGGGAGGGGGAGAATGTGGAACTCAAAGCTTTAAAAATAATTTTTACATGAAACTGGGAAATAAAATATATAGGTAATGGGGGTATAGAAACCTATCTTGCCCCTACAGGAAAACAGAAGGAAAGGGGGTAAGAGAATGGTGGGGGAGGGGGGCAGTGATAGATTAGAGGAAGGGGGTAATCAGAATGCTTGCTGTCCTGGAGTGGGAGGAGGGGAGAGATGGGGAGAAAATTTGAAATTCAAAATCTTATGGCAGTAATTGTTGGAAACTGAAGATAAATAAATTTAATGATGAAAAAAGTGATTGATGTGCTGCTTCCTAGGATAATGTTCTACAGTCACAAGTATTCTGATTTTTTTTAAAATTTATTTCCAGCCAGCACTGGTAGAGTCCTATGACACTTTAAAATCTAAACATAGCAGTTAATCTTATAAATGCCAGTTATTTCACATTCCCAAGAAGCATATTACATATATTCAGTAAGTACCTGTGTTATTCACATGGAGTAAATCTTCATGCCTATCTTTAAGTTTTAAATTTCATGGTAATTGTACTTTGAACTATCACAAAAAGTAGTGTTAGGTTAAACAAAGGGGGAGGAGTATTTCTGTATTTACTGATAAAGATCAAATATACGTCTACTATTGAAGTCATCCCAACAATTGAATTCTAGAATCATGGATTTTTTTTAGTTAGAATCAACAAAACTTAATTTGAAATACCCTTTTTAAAAAACCTCAGATGTCTAATTTCTTATATGTGTGATTTACTAGTGTGGAATTTAGATTGATTAGAATGGAAAAGCAAAGTTCAAATTCAGTGATGTAAAGTTTATAAATGATAACCTTTGTCAGATTTCTTCTTTGGTGTATTGGTCCAGATAATTGTGTGATGGTCACACATGATTTACACAAGTAATTTATAATAAAGGCCAAGTATTTTACGCTTTATCTTTCTCTAGTTATTAGTTGAACATTATAGTAGTTACTCTGGCCAGAAGCAAAAGTGAGGTGCAAATTTGCATGTTGCAATCAAATCAATTTAATAATAAATAATGAATGTCCAGTTTAAAAATATTCCTGTTTTTTCCCCGTATAAGCTTTGTATTTTGCTTACTCATATCTTAAATTGCCTTCTGCTGTTGTTTTCATGTAAATCAAAGCTTTAACTTTTGTTTAAATTTTGAAATGAACAAGTCCATTTAATTTCACATTTAGCAGTGCACTATTAAATAAATTACATAGACCAAATTCATCTGGATATAGTGATGTCACATTTAGTGGACATATATTGCTAACATGGATTAAAAGGCAAGCTACCTTACCCTGACCCTAATTAAAAAAAAAAAACAAAAAAACCAAAAACAACCACCTGATAAAAGTAACCTTTTTTTGTGGGACCAGATAACAAAAGATAAAAAATATGCCCAGGAAATAATAGGATCCTTTCCCTTGCCTTGGCAAAGATTTCTCTTTAGTACCATCTTACAACTTGAACAGAAAGAGCATTTGAGGACATTTTTACTTTTTTAGTTTCTTTTTAAATCCTGGTAGGACCCGAAGGTTTTGGGACCTTAATTAGCAATTTGTTAACATTCATTAATTTTGCAAAGCCAGGAGAAGCTAGCTGTTACCCTGAAACCACGACAGAACTGTTTCAGTGCGTGGCCACAGTGATACATGGTAGAGTGATTTATATTATATAGCAGAAGGTCCCTTGGCTTTCAAACTCCAGAAAGGGAGTTAAAAGGCAGAGATTTACCTAAACCAAGATTATATGTAAGGGAGTCATTGCTCCTTTTCTCTAACCCCTATCCATTAACTCCTCTGTCTTTCCAGCTTTTGGTTTTCTTACTTGGCGTATTTTTAAATGTATAGTGAAAATTCACATCATCTTTATATCCATTATCCAGGTAAAATAGCTGTTTTCTTAACCACCAGAAAAGTCCTTTTCTAACCTTGTCAGTATTTAGAATTGACTACTTAGAAGTGAAAAAAAGGAAAAAATGTCTCCATTCTCTTTACCAACTCAGCCAGTATTGTGATTGACTTTCACACATTATTGTGATTTCTATAAATTCTACATACATTATACCAAATAATATATTTTTCACAGACCTTTCAAAATTTGGATTTATCTTCAAAATTTTTCTTAAATGAAAACTATTATTTTGAAAATGCCAATGATGACGTGGATTCCCTTGTAACAATTTCTATTGAATTAGAAATCATGGGAATACAGATAAATGATGTCTGCTTTCTCTGGTTGGTTTCTTTTTTGGTTTATGTATTATTTTGTATTGAGAGGCAATGAAGGGAGCATTGGACTTAATCAGAAAAGCCATCTTATGTTACTTCCATAATTATTTGGCTGTGTGTCAAAGAGCAAGTCATTTAACCTGTCTCTACCTATTTATTCATCTGTAAAATTGAGTTTAATTATGCCTGTAGTACCTACTTTAGAGTTGTTATGAAGCTCATGTGATCATGGATTTTAGTGTTTTACTTTGTAAAGCTTATAGCACTAGAGAAACAGCAATTATTAGGCTTGATTTAAGACTTGTAACTCTGAAGTTAACAAATTTATCTTTTATCTTTCAGGTAGAACTGAAATTCCCTGCTCCAGGAAAACCTGGAAATTATCAGTATACAGTATATCTGAGATCAGATTCCTATATGGGTTTGGACCAGATTAAGCCATTGAAGGTAGGAATTAAAGGCCATTCAGTAAATATATTTCCTATTTTTTTATTTGAATAATTATTTGATTAAGCTGTCTTTAGTTTATAGAAGTAAATAATGGAACAGGAAAGAGTTCATCAGATGTTTATGTTCAATATGTGTTATGGGTTGGTGTGTTTTTAAGAGTAACATATTTCTCTTGAAGTTTTAATACTAAGATTTGTAACATTTTAGAAACTTGAATTGACAAACCAACTGAAAACCCTCTGAGACAGCAGTATGAAAGGACTTTCAGAAAAGTTAATGAAAACCTTAGGTTGTATTAACAGAAGTATAGTGACTAGAATAAGGAATATGTTATATTTTTCCACTAATCTGACCACACTTGGTGTGTTATGTTCAGTTCTGAGTGTCACACTTGCAACACAGTAGTGACAAATTGGAAGATGTCCAGAAGAAAGTAACCAGAACAACGTGAAAATTGTTCACATTGTTCTGTGAGGAAGCCATGTCATATGAGGAAGACTTTAAAGACGAGGGAATGCTTAGTCTAGAAAGAGAACACTTGGAAGGGGGATGCGATGGAATTAGGTTGGATGATGAAAGTTGTCTCAAGGTCTCTAAGCATTTGAAGGACTATCATGTGAAAGAGTATTTAGCCTTATTTTGCTTCAAAAAGTGAAACCAGGACCAAGGAATTAAGATTATAAGGTGGTAAATTTTATTTCAGTTAAAAATTTTTTTTCTAAGTTGCCCAAAAGTAGAATGGGATGTAAAATTTTTGCTGAAATTGTTCAAATAGAGCTTGGATGATTACCTGAAGGGAATATTGTAAAAGGAATACCTGCTGGAAGCAGGGAGATGGGATTTCAGGACAGATTAACAGTAACTTTAGAAAAGTTCAGTATTCACTCCTGACCACTTCCTTACCCAATTACAGTATTTCAGTTTTTTACACTAGGAATTACTAAGACTTTCATTTACCAATCTCCAACGTGAACTATTTTTGATGGCCTCATTTTAGTACTTTGACATTCTGACATTTCCTTTCCCTAATGAGGAACATAGCAACCCAATCACCTGAAGCACATGCTCACTAGGATTCAGTTAATTGTTAGAGCTGCCCATTTGCTTCAGAAGTCTTTCTAATTTGTAGTGCAAGCAGATGACTTCTAGACTATTAGAAGGCATAAAAATGGTTGGTTATTTGGAAAGAGGAATGGGCAATAAAGATCATCTTACTTTGCCTCCCATTTGTGTGCTACAGGTATACAAGACAGTATTTATAAAAATGTATTCAAAAGGGACTGAAAAATAAATAGCCATTATGTATGTTTTGGGGAAAAGGCATACAAAGTCTTTTTCAGCCTTCTGATATACATCCAAATTTAGACTGTAGCTAAGGTATAAAAGAAAATTGAAAATTCAAAGCTGAGTGTTCTTTGGAGAAATGATGGCTTATGGTCATATTTCTGGTATATATTAGAACAAGATCCCAGGTTTCCTGACTTTCTGTTTGCTCTACATAAGGAACAAAGGAAATAATAGATTTTAATTGCTTTGTAAGCTATAAAATACTGCCTGTAAGCATAAGCTGTCATTGTTATTAATGAAAATTATAATTTTGACACTCAAACTTTCTTTTGCAGTTGGAAGTTCATGAAGCTAAGCCGGTGCCAGAAAATCACCCTCAATGGGATACAGCAATAGAGGGAGATGAAGACCAGGAAGATAGTGAGGGCTTTGAAGATAGTTTTGAAGAAGAAGAAGAGGAAGAAGATGATGATGACTAAACAATACTCTGAACTGACTACACTATTTGCACACATTTACAAACTTTTTGCTGTTATGATGGAACTGTACAGTAAACCAGAAACACAGACGTGCAGAAGTGTTGTTGAGGAGAATTGTTTAGTTTCTTTGCCCAGTATGAGTGCATTATGTAACTTGCCAGTGGAGGTCTAGCAATATTTTGCCGTGGGTACAACTTGGAAGATGCTTGTGGCTTATTTAAGCCTCTTAACTGTGGGATGGTGCATTTATTTCAACAATGATAATAAATCTTTTTTTTATTATAACTGTCCAAAAGTGTGGGCTATGTATCGTCTGATCGGTCTATGGTCCCAATAAATGAAAAAGTACCATGGGGGAAAATATCTCAATGAGTAACTTTCTGCAGTCAGCTTTACTTTTTAGAAAAATAAACATCTTTTAGGTACCAACTGCACAAGTTTTAATCTTGATAAACTATGACTCATTTTCTCAATATTTTTCACTGATATGAGAATGTTACGACAACTCCATCAATAGCTTTAAATCTCTTGTTTTTACTTGTTCTGGTCATCAATTCGCATCCTGTCCTGAGGATGCACATTCCACAAAGTGTAGAGGGCTACATTTTGGGATTTGCCTTTTCTTAATTGCTCACGATACTCATACAGATTATAAAAAAAATTATTGACTATGTCATAAAATGCTCTTAATGGCTTAAAATATTTTTAAGCCTCTATTTCAGCAGATCAGTGCAAGAGCTAATTCTTTTGATAAGCTGTGTGTCTAAAAATGACTGTGGGACCATATGTTATCTGATGTTGCTGACTTAACGTATTATTATACCTTTTGTCAAAGGTATAGTATAAAAGCTGAAAGAAATTCTTAGCTTTTAATCTACCTGACTCTTGTCAGAAACGTTTTAAGGCAAAAACAAAAACATGCAAAGGAGGCATCTTTTGTATTCATTTTGAACTCCTATCAATAAACCAGACATTTGACTCAGTTTGCATTTGTAATGGTGTTTATCTTTTTTACCCCTAGAAATAGTTTATACAGAGGAGGAATACATGCTTTTATTTTTCCACTTAAGTATTTGTTTACAACATTGTACAAAAATACTGAAGTTATGGTATTTCTGTACAGTATAAGAAAAGAAATCTATCATGGATTGGTATTATCCTTCATCTATCTCTGGTCTCCAGACACAATACAACCTGTAAAGATAGTAGCTTTTAGTGATTATTGAATGTAGAGATTCAGCCACAATGGTAAGATAAATATTTTTAGTACTAGATATTGAGGAACCATAAATCTGCAATACTAAAGAAGATTTGATTTTGACATTTTGTCACATATTGAAATTATAATCCTGTCTTACAAAAACATCTATAGGGCAGAATACCCTATTTCTGACCTTGTTTATTACAGAAGGTTGCCACTTTACATACAAAATTACGTTGGTATTTTCTTTGTTTATTGCAGTAGTTGGAAATAAAATTTGAAAGTGACCTAAATATGAATTGGGGTGTTTTTTGGTTTTAAATTCAGACTAATATTTCATATCAAATTAGTTCAAAGATAGAACACTTTATGTTTCTTTTTACATTTTAACACTGTTTGCAAACAGTTTCTTGGCAATTGACAAGTTGTGTTGCCCTGAGTTTGCTTTGTATTGTACTTAATTCTCTAAAGAAGAAGATAAACATAATTTTAGGACTAATTTTTCTCTACATTAAGAGTATACAATAGGCAACTGCTATTCAAGCTCATTTTTGGAAAAAGTTGTCTCTATATTAAGAAATTTTTAGTTAGTGGCACATAGAATAATGTGTAGGGCTTTATTTTGAAGCAGACAAAATTAATATAGGTTTTTTGGGAAATCTGAGATGTGACAGTGACTTTTTGAAAGGAATTTCTCAAGGTATTTCTCCAAAAAATAATGAACAAGTATAAAATGCTTATAGAGAGAATGCTTAAGAAAGATGCATTGTATTTCAAACATCTCTCTCCCTCTTTTCCTCCCTCTCTGCATATTAAAGCATTTGTAAAATTCATCCTAAACAATTCTACTCAATACAGGAATTTACTTTTTTTGGCTAGAAGCTTAGTCTGTTTTATAGTTTTGTAAATAATTCTTGACTTTTTAAATACTTGAATAAATTTCAATGATGACATTAAATTTAGACACTTAGGATTGTTAAGTGATTTTATGAGGTCATTTAGTTCATTCCCCCAGCTAGGTCCCATCTAAGTCATTCAAACAAGAATTTCTTATGTTTTAAAATATCTGCATAAAATTACTAAGAACTTGTCTTTACTCTTTTGAATGTATTCACAATCTTATCAGTGTGGATACTCTCTCTACCGATGTAGATCGTTAGGCCATCCGTACATTACCCCTTGTGATTTTTGTTCTTTCTTAAAAATCTCCTTAGAATATATATCCAGCATGCTGGAGACTTTCCTCTAGGTGTAGTATTTCATGGATGTCAGTGCAAAACTCAGATGGCCCATCTCTTATCCCTTTACCCCCTTTACTAGTCATAGATGTTCTCACCATATTTTATACCACTTACAGTGACAGTGTGTGGTAGCTTATGTATAGCCATTATGCGTCTTTCTACTGCTCTTTGAGTTGCTTTTAGTTTTTGTTCTTTGAAAATTTATACTGTTCTATGATTCATTGGGAGAATGTGGTCTTGTTTAAGGGGACCCTTTGCATTTGATTATTGAAAATACTGGACAGTTTACCAAATGCTATCCAGCACTCTTGTCCCTCTTCAACTTGGCTTCCCTCATTGCTCATCTGTAATGTCTGAATTGGCAATTAACAATTGTAATGCCTGGCGTTACAATTCTATCTACTTGATAGAAAAATCCTGTTTGATACCTATTCAAATGTAAGTCACAACCTGGGCAATATGCCTTCATCCATTTGGTTTTTCGTGTGAATTTCTTGATGCATTTTTTCAATGAATAATGTCAGGAAAATATTCCTTATAGTAATCTAGATGTACTTAGCTGTGGTGTGAACATTATTTTAAAAAGAATGCTTTCTTCCAATAGAAATATATGATAGCAGACAATGAGCAATTCATATAGTTTCTTCCCATATTGTACTTTGATGTGAGGCAGAACAATAGTTTTGGGACTTTAGTTATATTAATTATATATATATATTTAGTTATATTTGGGATTAGTTATAAGGCGCTGAACCAACATCCCTCCCATCAACCTATCCACAAATGGGTTTCGTACTTCTCCCTATATTTGTCTTTAGTCTACATGGATACATACAAGGCGTGTGACTATAATGTCATGCAGCTTATTTTGTGTGAGGTTACATTGATTGTGCAAGAATTCCCTTAACTCAGTTTTCCATCTTTTGAACTTCCAAAGTGCCTTCTGTATAAATGATCTAAAATAATGTTATAGAAAGTTGCCTATCTGGAGTTGTAGCAAATCCAACATTGTCATTTTCTCTTCCTAGAATGTTCTATGACTCCCCATGTCCTTTAGCATAATTTTCTGGTTCCAACCTGTCTTTCCAGACTCATTCAAGTTACTTATATTTATACAATCAAACATTTCAGCTCTGCTTGTTGGAAATAACATTCCTTCCTCTTTGAGTCTGTGCCTTTTCAAGGAAGATCATGCCTGCTAATGTTCTTCCTTTTCACCTCCACATTTGGAATCCCCTTTTCCCTTCAAGTTTCAGCTCAAGTGCCACCCCTTACAAGTGGTCTTTTCTGATCCGCCCGCTTACTAATGCTTCCATCACAGATTACTTTGTATATATTTTTGTATAATTTGATATTTGCTTATCTGTGTACATGTTTTTTTTTTAGCCCAGTAGAATGTTAGCTCCTTGAGGGCAGGGGTTATTTCCTTTTTGTCTTTGTAGTTCAGCCTCTACAAAATGCCTAGCTCATAGTAGTTACTTAATAAATGCTTATTAAAGTTGAAATACTAGCATTGTATATTATTCTGTTAGCACAGTGAATCTACAAGATGTTTTCTGTATGCATATCAATTTCAAAATAATTCATTTTAAAACTTAATTTTCTTCCTGCCCACTTTATGTTATGCAGAAAAATTAATGTTTTTTAATTAATGCATGTTTTCAAGGATAGTACTCCTAAATTTCTCATGGCCTATATATTCCTGTAACTTACATAGAGATATCTCATTATGCTCTTGTGGAGATGATGGAGGGATGAGATGCAGGCCATATGATAACATTTTAGTAGATTTGGAACTGCATTTACAGTAGAATGGAATTTGGAGTCCGAAGACAAGAGTTTGAATCCTGGGTCTCCTGTCTTATGAGATGTTGGGTAAATACTAACTTTTCTAGATCTCAGTTTCCTCAACCTTCAAGTTAGACTGGATGATCTCTAAGATCCTAAGTCATATGTACATCCTTTTGTCCTTTAAAAGATCATTTTTATCATTATGAGACAAGTTATAGAGAATTCTTTAGTGATATGCCTGGAGAAAGGAAGGAGGGCAACATGGTCTGATCTTTTTCCTATTCTGTTGAACATTTTTATTGCTGACTTGGAAGAAGACATAATTAATGAGCTTATCAGATTTGCAGGTAACACAAGAGCCTAGATGATCTCTTATCAAGTGTTGGGATTGGGCTAAGGACATAGTCACAATATTTGCCCCTTGCAAGTTAGAATGAATGATTTATTTTTTAAAAATTAAATTTTTTTTTACGTTGATGCCATCTCCCAATGACTACTCCCCTTCATAACCAAGATTTGTTAAGCAAAACACACCAACAAATTGACCATTATCTGACAGCTCATACATTAGTTCTTGTACTTCTAGTCCACCACGGCTCTGCCAAGGGAAAAAAAGTGTTTTGTGAGTGGTCAGTTGTCTGGAATCAAGATTGGTTTTTGCATCAACCAGAGTTCTAATATCTTTCAATGCTGTCTTTTGTTATTGTGATGGCTGTGTAAATAGTTTGCTATTTGCTCAATGCGAGTTAATACAAATCTTCGCATTATTCAAAATTTTTCATGTTTGTTGTTTCTTTAAAAAGTCCTAATTGATTCTTAAATCACCTCCATTTCCCAACATATCCCTCTTCCCTTTCATTTCCAGAGAGTAATCCCTTATAATAATGAAACAAAAGAAGTGGGGAAATAGTTCAGCAAAAATAACCAGCCCATTAAGAAAATCTATCATTATATTACAATGTTCCATGCCTCTACAAAGGAGAAGGCTGAAAAATACCTTCTTGTAACTACTTTTTGGAACCAAGTTTGGTCATAATTTCATAGCATTCTGTTCACATATTTTTTGTTTATGTTTTAGTCAATGTATATTGTTTTCCTGGTTTATTTCACTTTGCTTCAGTTCATATTAAATCTTCTATGCTTCTCTGTATTTAGTGTATTTACAGTTTCTTACAACACAGTAATATTCATTGCATTCATATGCCTTAGCTTGTTTATAGCTGTTTCCCTATTAGTAGATATTTATTTTGCTTCCAGTTATTTGCTATCACAAAAAAATATAGCTATTCATAATTTTGGTTATATGGGACCTTTTTTTTTTTGTCATTGACCTCCTTGGAGGTGTTTTTTTTCCCGATAGAATTTCTGGGTCAAAGGGTATCAGGAATGGGGAGCTTGCAGCCTTGAAGCTATTTGTGGCCCTCTAGGCCCTCAAGTGTGGCCCTTTGAGTTCAAACTTAACAGAACAAATATCCTTACTAAAAGAATTTGTACTTAGTCAAAAGGTCATACCCCAAGGACCCAGAAGGCCACATGTGGCCTCATGGCTGCATGTTCCCTACCCTTGGTAGACATCTTAGTTACTTGTTTAACACAATTCCAAATTGCTTTCCTGAATTGTTGGGCCAGTCACTACCCCACCAACAGTATATTAGAACCTCTCCAATATTAACTATACCCATCTTTTAACACTTTTGCCAATTTGCTGGGCATGAGGTGAAACCCTAGAATTGTATTAATTTTCATTTTCCTTGGTGATTCCCTTAGAGTAGTTTTTAAGTGCTTGTGGAGAGCTTGCACATTTTTTGAGGATTGTCCATATCATTTGACCACCTACTTACTGGAGAATGGTTTTCTGATAGTTACCTTGGAGAGCAGACCCTGAGAGATACGATACAAAGATTCTTCTCCCCCTCCATTGACCACTTCCTTTCTTAACCTAGTTGCATTAATCTTCTTCATGCAAAAACTGTTCAATTTCACCTCTTAAGGGTATCATAATCCTTCCAGCCCCGCAGGTTCACAAAGTGGGAGTCATTTTGCATCTTCCTTCTCAGTCCCAACATTTAATCCCTTTTCAGATCTTAGCAATTCTCCCTCTGCAACATTTTATAGGTCATCTAGGTGGCATAGTGGATAGTACACTAGGCCTAAAGTCAGGAAGACCTGAATTCAAGTTCAACCTGAGTCACACTTAACCCTTTTTGCCTCAGTTTCCTTGTATGTAAAATGAGTTGGAGAAGGAAATGTATCTTTGCCAAGAAAACCCCAAAATGGATCATGAAGTGTTGGGACATGACTGAACAACAACCCAAAATACTGTATCTCATATCTATTCCCCTACCACTCATGTGGTCCTTTTCCTAATTCAGTTACTCATTACAGATCATCTGATCTATTATGATAATATTCTATTTGGAAGTTTCTAATTAGTTTTCCTGTTTTAGTCTATCCAATCCTCCACACAATGACCAAAATTCATAATCCTAAATAAGAGTCCTAATCATCTCAGCCCCTCCTCCTGCGTCCCCTCCCCAAAATGTCTCCGAACTATTTAGAAAATGCTTGTAAACTTTAGAGGTTACATCTATGCCAGACTACTGTTTTTAATCTACCTTCTAGTTAGTGTGGCAGAGACAGTCAGTTGTGGGTTGGTCTTCACACTCGTACCTCCCAGGGAACCCTTTGGTAATAGATTCAGCAGAAATATGACAGTCTCTATTTGCAAATGAAATTGTTTAGTCCTTGAAGTTCACAGCATAAGGTTTAAATTTTACAATCAGGATGATGGCAGGAGTGATTCAAAAGTCTTTTACTTTAGCATTATGGAGGAGGAACATTACGTTCCTCTGAAGGAACATAAAAGGTTTCCCTCTTCATTCCAGCAGAGGGAGACAGGGTTACAATTTTCTGGAAGGAAAAGAAGAACTTGAGGGTGCATACTATACCTGCCTTTGGGCACCTGGGGTGTGTGGAATTGAGATAGCTTTCTGTAAGCAAGGTAGCACAATCCTCAGACTTGTAATTTATTTTCATCATTACCCTCAGCATTACCTGTTGTCCCTTTCATTGTTTTCTTCTCCTTCCCTCTCTCCCTTTTTTTGTTTCTCTCCCCTCCTCTCCTTCCATCCCTCCCTCCCTCTTCCTTGCCTTACTAACTACGACTTAAGACAAGTCACAACCTCTCTGGCACTTATTCGGTAATATAAAAGAATTGGACAGATGATCAACCATTCAACATACAATTTATGGAGTTCCTGTGGTATGCCAGATACTGGCAATACAAAGATAAAAGGAAAGCCTTCACTCTGGATGATTTTTTTAAGGTCCCTTCTAGGTAGACATTCTAGGATCATTTTTTGCTTACTTCTCTTTGCTTTAGGACAAATTTGTTCCCAGCTTTTCAGATTGAAAGAAGGTCAAATTTTGTTAAAAATACAGTGTGGGAAAAGGATTTGGACTTAAGATTTTCTTGATATGGCAAACTCCTGGTGAGGACACTGCTTCTACCAATGCATGTTGACACCTTTTCTGCAATTTAATAGTCTTATTAAATTTATTATTAATAATTAATAATCTTATTAAATTCAGTCTTCTTACTAGAAGACTGAAAGGTTAAATTATTTTTCTGGGTCACAGTACCAGGATGTCAGAGGCAAGACTTCAATTTAGGTATTCCTGGTTTCCAGGCTGCTCTCTTCACATTTTTTTTTTGTCATGCTAGAATTGTGTTACATCACACAGTGTTGTCAAAAAGTAGTCTATTAAGCAGGGTTTGGAAATTCCTTTATTCTATAAATTTTCTTTTTTTTTCATGGTTTTTATTATGTCATCTGACTTTGTGAATTTTGTTTCTAAAGAGATACTTCCCAGAATGGAGTCTCATTTTGTTGAGGTTGGATCCAGCTAGCTCATTTTCCCTGATGAATTTTTTTAAATAGAAAAATAGCTCACTTTGGTACCAGGTTTTAAGTTGTACAAAGCAGTTTTGCATACTCATTGGTGAGGATATCAAAGGTAGATGCACAGAATTCAACCATCAGACTTTCAAACACCAAATTCAATTTTTTTAAAAAACTGAATAAATGTTGAAAGACGATGGATATGTTTTCTCTTTTATGGAGATTCAGAGAGGTAAGTGTAACCTTTGATTGGCCCATCACTACTACCTATATCTTCCCTCTATTTCTTGACTAAACTCTTTGTGAAAGCTGTATGTACTAGGTGCTTCCACTTCTCTTTCTTCTAAACTATTTATAGACTCCCTAGTTACTTCATATTTCAACTGAAACTGTTTTCTCCAAAGTAGCCACTGATCTATTAATTGACCAATCTAGAGGCTTTTTCTCAATCCTCATTCTTCTTGACCTCTCTGACACCATTTGACAGCATTTCTCATTTTTTTCCTCCTAGATATCCTCTCTTCCAGATTTTTGTGACTTTGCCGTCTCCTCTTTTTCCTCTAATGGGCCAACCATTGTCCCTCTGTCTCCTTTGCTGCACTTCTTCTGGTTCACATTTTTAATACCGAAGAGTGTCCCCCAATATTCTGTGCTGGGCCTCTTCTTTCTTTATGGTATCTTGCTAGTACCCATGGGTTCAATGATCATCTCCATGCAGATGATTATCCAGATTTATCTATCAAACATCATCAACTGCCTTTTGGATATCTCAGATTACATGTCCCTTAACCACCTGAAACTCAACATACTCAAAACAGTTCTAATTATCCTTTCCAGTAAATCAGTGATGGGGAACCTGCCACCTTGAGGCCACATGTGGCCACCTCTGTGAAGAGGGCCTTCATAGAAAAAACCCTCTTAATCAAAGGATTTGTTCTGTGTTTGGATTCAGTCTAAAGGTCACACCCAAGGACTTGGAAGGACACAAGTGGCCTGGAGGCTCCAGGTCCCCCACCCCTACTCTAAACTCTTCCATTTTTCCAACTTTTCTCTTACTGTTTTGGACATCCTTCCAGTAACCTCTGTTCAAAGCCTGAGTGTCATCCTTCACTCCTCACTCTCACTCATCTCCCTTAGCCAATCTGTGGAGAAGACTTGTTCTTTCTACCTTCTCATTCCCAGATATATCCCCATCGCTCTACTTATATAGCTGTCACATTTGTACAGGCTCTTATCACCACTCCCCTGGACTCTTAGAATAGCCTCATGGTTGGTTTCCCTGACTTAAACGTCTCTCCACTTAGCTGTCCAAGGAGTTTTCCTAAAGTACGTCTGACTGCGTCTTTCCATTACTCAATAAACTTCAGTAGCTCTCTAATTACTTCCAGAATAAGTGCTCTATTTTGCATTTACAGCCCTTCTCAAGTTGCTTCTTTCTACCTTTATGGTCTTAACATTACTCCCAGCCCCAACTGCCTGCCTCCCATATACTCTCTGATTTAGCAACACCGGTCTTCTTTCTGTTACATGAACATGAGAGCTCTTCACTGTCTGATCTCATGCCTGGAAGGCAAATCTCACCTCTAACTCCTCACTTCCCTGGCTTCCTTCAAGATAAAGGTCAGACCTCACCTTCCATAGGAGACCTTTCTCAGTCCCCAGTGCTTTTTCTCTGACATTAGCTCTGTCTACTGTTACTCCCATCTCTATCTTGTGGAAGGCCTTCATAGAACAAATCCCCTTAATAAGTTTCATTTATATGTATATATATATACATGTATATATATATATGTATATAATATAAATATAAATAAAATAGTTATTTACATTTTATTTCTACCATTCCAATTTGAACTCCTTGAAGGCAGGAACTGTGTTTTTGTCCTACTTTGTATCCCCAGGGCTTAGCACAGTACGTGGCGCATACTAAGCTCTCAGTAAATGGTTCTTGACTGACTGATGCTCTCTTTCATCCCAACTCTCACATGTGCCAGAAAATAAACTCCCAAACCTGATATAATTCTTCCTGGAAGGCTAAATGATTCTCTCCTGAAGCTCTTTAGGAGCTTCAATATCTAAGAAATTGAATTTATTTTGAATTTAATAAGAAAAATAATAGAGAGGCTGTATAGTGCAGTGGTTCAAGGGCCAGCTTTGGAGTTCAACTCAGCAAACATTTATTATATACCTACTGTGTGGTGGATATTATGCCAGACACTGGAGATATAAAGACAAAAATAAAATAATTCGTCCCTCCAAATAATGCTCTACTGAGAGTGCAGAAAAAAGTTCCATACATTTTTAGCTTTGTCATTTTCCTTTGTCTCATACTTTCGCTTCAAGGAGGTAACTATCAGATGAATAACACTGTCCCTTTTAGTTAAGAGTTATGTCTAATGTGGGAAAATTGAGAAACAATGCATGCTTGGTGGGAGTTAGGAACTGATCCAACCTTTCTAGTGAGCAATTTGGAACTGTGTTCAGGGATATCCTTTGATTCGCAATAATACTAGTAGGCCTGTGTCCCAAAGAAATCGTTCAAACTTACATGTACAAAAATATTTATAGCAGCTCTTTTTATCGTAGCAAAGAATTGGAAATCAAGGGGATGCCCATCAATTAGGGAATTGCTGAATAAGTTATGGTATATGAATGTAATGGAATACTATTGTGCTATAAGAAATGATGAACTGGCAGATTTCAGAAAAACCTGGAAAGATTAACATGAACTGATACAAAGTGAAGTGAGCAGAGCCAGGAGAACATTGCACACAGAAACAGCAACATTGTACTGTGATTAGCTATGAATGACAGCGATTCTCAGCACTAAAATGCTCCTAGACAATTCCAAAGAACTCGTGATGAAAAATACTATCCACCTCCCAAGAACTGTATGAAGTTTGAATGCAGATCAAAGCATACTATTTTTCACTTAAATTTTTTTTTGTTTTTTTCTTTAGTCTGTTTCTTCTTTTACAACATGATTGATATGGAAATATATTTTAATGATTGTACATATATAACCTATATAAAATTGCTTACTGTCTTAGGTGGAGAGGTGAGGAAGGGAGAGGGGGATAGAAAAATTGGAACTCAAAATTTTTAAAGAAATGAATGGTAAAAATTGCCTTTACATGTAATAGGAAAAAATAAAATACCATTTAAAAAGAAAAAAAGAGTTATATCTAAGTTGTGTAAAATAATCACGGAAAATATGACACTGAATAAATACTCCATATAATTAATACAGGTATTATTTGAGTATATATTCCTGAGGTAACTGAAATCTTTGAGGATACCTTACTGTAAAGGGACACTTTTTCTAAACCAAAGATATGTCATCCTGATAAGAAGAATATTTGAGGGGAGGGATGTACCGGGTACAAGTCCTGCCTCTGACACATACTAGATGTGTGAATATAGACAAGTGGCTAATCTTCTCAGTGTTTCAATGATTTTCCAAGATGGTAAGTCACAGAGAAGTTACCAATCAGTACTGATGAAGGGAGTTTGGACACTCACAAAGCCTGGATCAAAAGAGAAAAGGAAGGGAAGGGAAGAAAAGGAAAGGGAAGGAAAGGGAATGAAAGGGAAAGGAAGGGAAAGAAAAAGAAAAGATAAAAAAAGAAAGAAGAGGAGAAGATGCTATTATAATTGTCCCCATTTTACAGATGAGAAAACAGACCAAAAGACACAAAATGACTTGCTCATGTTCACAGAGCTAATAAGTATATGATGGAGAATTCAAACCTTGGTCCTTCTGACTCCAGGTCATCCATTCCGCCTCGCTAAATGTGATTGGTGTCAGCAAATCTTTATTGTTTGAGGGTATTGGATTTAAAACAGGCCAGAGTCCTTTGGAGTCATGGTGGCCCTTCTCTGTGACTTAAAAAGAAGGAATTCTCAGGTATATTCTTGGAATAAGTATAGACTTGTCTGTCCAAAGCATCCGCTTCAATCGTTGTAATAGCTGACGTCATAACGATATTTAAGGATGGAAAGTATTTTCTCTACACTGTTTCTCATTTGAGCCTTAGAACAGCTTTGTTAGGCAGGTGCCATTATTATGCCCACTTTATAGATGAGAAAACTTAAGGGTGACTCTTTCTCTGGGTCAGTAATCTGGGACTATAAGGTGTATCAGAGGTCATCTATTCCAGTCATTTTTCAGAGAGAGAAACAGGTCCAGAAAGGTTAAATTATTTGCCTGTAGTTACAAGACCCAAGGTTGTGTTGTTTTTTTTAAACGTCAAATCTAGTACTCCTTCCACTGCGTCAAAATAAGTTCTGATATATATTTTTACAAACTCCAAACCCCGGCTGCCTTGTAATAGTTCCATTGCTTTCAGTAATCTACACTAGAGCAAAGCTTTTCAAACTTTTCCATTCCTTAAATTTTTGCTCACCAACCCTACCCTTCCTATAAGTTTACAATTGACTGTGTTCCACCCTCCCCACAACACACACACAGAGGCATACACACAAGCTTACAGTTCATCATCTTCTCTTTAACAACAGATGTTAAAAGGATGGGGAGGGGGCAGGAAGAGGTTACAGGATTTGTATAAGGACAACCATTCACTAGCCTGGAGTTAGCTAGGATCACCATTGCCAGTTGGTGGTAGCCAGTTTGGAGCCCAGCAGTGGTTCTCTTTCCCACGACCCCCTCAGGCCTCCCTTGCAACCCCCCTGGGGATCCTGACCCCCTGCTTGAGAAACACTGATCTAGACCCATTGTCATGGAAATTATGAGGATTAATGCGATTATCTGTAAAGTGCTTTTGAGATTTGTGGGATGAAAGGTGGTGTTATGATCCCCTGCATCAGGGCTTTGTGTAGGGGAAAAACCAAGAATTTCTGATCTGCTGACTTAATGATAGGGGATTACACTAAATGTCAGGAGGGATGTTTCAGGAGTGTCTTGTTTCAGAGAGTAAGAGTCAGTTCAGATTTCCTTTGGGGATGCCAAAGCTGGTTTTCTGTTTGATTTGTCTCTTAGTGGTTTTCAAACTTGGGGCATCAGTGGAGACTTTTACTTAAAAAAAAAGTTGGGCAAAACTCTTGCAATAAAACATTTTAAAAATGTTTTCTGAAAATATCTATATGATTAGTACTAAATAACATGGAAACCTAAAAGTTAAAAATAACAATCTTCCTTTATTAGTCTCTATTTCCTAATCTGACAGTATTACAAACAAATTTAGGACATGATTGTTATCAACATTTTATATTAAATTCAATTATTTCCAAATGCTCGGGAAACAAAAGATATCAATTTAATTTTAAAGCAGGACACTTGGGAACTTGCCTTCCTGGATTCTTCAAAATAATTTTCATTTTCTCTTTTCCTTACATTTATTTACAGGGCTGTTTCAATCTTATCTTTCTACTCAATACTTCTGGAGGGAACTTTAAATTCTTAGCTTTGTTTTTAGATTAATTTTTAAAAAATTTGATCACATAGCATACTACATCTGTTTGAATTTCCTGCTTTTTACCCAATTACCCGTAATCAGCATTGGCATAAAATATTTATGTTTTTAAAAAATGACAAAAACTGTAAAAGGACACCAGGTACAATTCAAACCAACCAACTAACAATAGATTGTGGGCCATATGTTATTGGCTCCATTCAGTGACTGATCTAGAGCAATAAGAAGCCAACCTTTCAGACTCAAGATCAATTTTAATCTAAAAGTTGACTTTTTGAAATGCTGAAGAAGCCAATTTTTAGACTTCATCATTAATTTCATTTTCAATAGTTTTCTATATTAATTGAACATATGCACACTTGTGTGCAACTAACAAGATCAAGCAAAGTGGAAGTGTTTACTTTGTGTACTACTTCTTCATGACAACTTTTGTCGTCCCAGAACCTCTTGGAGGGTTTTGCAGAAGTGTCAAAGAATACAATCTAAGAAATACTATTGTAGATATTTCCTTAAATTCAAAAGATACTCTTTAGTTTTAAAAGAATTTAGTTTCTTACATGGAAAAATAATTTTCATTCTTGTTTTCAATTATTTGGTGTTAATTGATCTCCATTAAAGCATTTTTTAAAATGTTTACCCCTAGGCTAAGGAGGAATCCTTCCACAATGGACTCTGACTCTGGGTGCAAATATGCTGGGTTTAGATCTGGTCCATAGAGGGAATCATGTTTATTCCACACCTACTGCTTCATCATGCCTCTCCATCAATGTTCAGGGGGCCATCTTCAGTCATTCTTATTTACATCTTGTTATCAGATCTAGATGTCTCTGGAGGAGAAAGTGAGGCTGCTGACTTTACACAGCCCTGCCTCACTTAAATCTAACTCACAAGTCATGTCATCATCTTCCTGATGTCATGGAACTCTTCAAGAATGAAGGACAAATGACGTTAGTGTTCCAGGGAGAATCTCTAAAACAAAGCTTAGGTAAGGTTCGTATCTAGGGTTTCTCTTAGCAGAGATTAACAGGGTCCCCTCTAGAAAAGTTATAAATATAAGGTATAAGACAGCTACTTAATTCCTCCATTGCAAAAGAAATACTTAAAGCACAAGACACTCAGCAGCATGCACTAATTTCAAAACGTGAAGCCATAATAGCTAGGATTTAGTGTTTACTATGTCAAGGTGCTATGCTAAGTGCCTTACAAATATTTCCTCATGTGATCCTAACAGCAATTTCACCAAGTAGGTGTTATTAATATCCTCTTTTTTATAGTTGAGGACATCGAGGCCTACAGAGGTTAAGTGTCTTGCCCAAAGTCACGCAGCTTGTGTCTGAGACCATATTTGAATTCAAGTCTTCTTGACTCCAAGCCCAGCTTTCTATCCATTGCTCTACCTGCAATGCTGAACTCTCCCAGAGCATTAAAGATAGTTTTGTAGGGCTTCTAAACAGATATTTCACATTCTCTTGAGCTGCCCACAATTTCAGATCTTTGGGCAGGGCTTGGACTTTCTCAGGCTTTACCCCTGAAGCATCTTCCTGGCAGTGGTATTTTTTCCTCTGAAAAGCAGTGGCATTGTGGAAAGTACTTTCTGCTGGGCAGCAAACACACACCCTGGGAACTCTAATCTCAACCTCACAAATTAGTTATCAAGTTTGGAAATATCCATGTCTCAGGATTCCTTTTGGTAATCTGTGCCTAGGAATAGAATAGACATGTGGGGACTTGAGGTCCAGCCTTAAGATCCTGGAGGCAAGTACTTGTTGTTGTCATTGTAGGCTGGTCCTTCTTGAAAATGGAGGAACAACAATGATCCTGGGAAGGCAAAAAAGTCTCCCCTTCCCAAGCTGGAAGTCCAAGGGAGAAGTGGTTTTGTCTGTATTCTAATAAAGTATATTCCTTGAAAGAGAATAGAGGCTATCTTTTCTCATTTCTTATAGTCCAGAGAATACTGACAATTCTTCTTAGTTCAGTCATGGTCTCTTTATTTTTTATTTCAAATTTTAGACAGATTTTGTCATTCCTTTTTAATAAGCTCCTAGTCACCATGAATCAAAAAGGGATATTTCCTCATCTGAAAATGGAAGGTGTTTAGTACTGAGTAGGCTACATCACCCCTTTTGCATTTATGTAGGAAACTTTGGAGCTCCAGGCATTTGTGGTATATAGAGGACTCGAAAATCACAGTTAAGTACGAATATTTTTTTTTCCAGATGAGAACAGAACTAGATATAGGCTCATTGCTACAGTTACATGGCCATATGTGGAAATGTTATACTAATATAGCTGTAGAAATAGTTACGGAGCTCCCAACCCACACACAAACACACACACACCTCGCAAGCTTCAATTACCACCTTCTCTCTCCTCCCCAGAATGAGGGAGGGAAGGGCACATTGTTTTGTTTTCTAACTGTATTGTCTTGGAAATTAAACAAGGTGGTACCATTAGTCAAACAAACGTCTACAGTTTCCTTCTTTTGTAGTATAATAATATTAATAACTTAAATTTTCATAGTGCTTTAAAGTTTGCAAAGAGCTTTACATGTATTATCTCATTTAAGCAAATTGCAGCCATTTATTTGCCTGTGGTTCCCTTCCCAGACTGTTTATTGGTTAAGCTAAGATATGAAAGAAAAAATGTATACTCTAATTCTTTTTTTTTTTCTGGCTGCTTTAAATCTGCATCTCATCACCCTAAAATTGCTGAGCATGTCTAGATGAACCCAGAGGTGTCCATTCATTCTCCTTTCCTCCCTCTTACTTGCACCAATGGTTCAAAGTGGCATATGGGGGGGGCAGAAATTGGGTGATCAAGGCCTAGGAGTTAGTTCCATCCTTTCTATTTCCCCGCCACAGATCCATTAAGACTAAGTAAAGGAAGGAGCAATATCTCTGGATCCGAACTATGTTTTCTTTAGGACTACATCTCCCAGAATTCTGAAGGGTAGTTTAGCTGGTGCTGCTCTTACCCAGGACATCTCATGGGACATGGGATAATTCAAGATAGAAGACAGGGCAGGGAAAGGAATGGAGGAGACTTTCTATGGACTTTGTTTTCTCCTGTCAGTGTTGGAAAATACTAAGATATCCTACCCTTCTTCTCCTTCCTCCTCCCTGTCCCCCACTCATGCCAGGAATCAGTAACTACAGAATCCTGAGGTTTCACCAGTCTAATCTTAGAAGCAGTATTATCAGGCATGACATGTGGTAATATGGTATTTTCTGGATTTATCTGATGGATAAATTCGATATTTTTCCTACACCGTTCCTCTAGATACTCTCTTTCTCTCTCTCTCTCCCTTTCTCTCTGTCTCTCTTTCTCTGTCTCTGTCTCCATCTCTTTCTCTCTCCCTCTCTCCCTCTCTCTCTGTGTCTCTCTTTCTCTCTTTCTTTCTCTCTCTCTCTGTCTCCCTCTCTCTGTGTCTCTTTGTCTCTCTGTCTCTCTGTCTGTCTCTCTCTGTCTCTCTTTCTCTCTCTCTCTCTCTCCCTCTTTGCTAATGACAGTATTATTCTTTGCCATGAAGAATAATGGTACATTACTGAATAGGTAGAAAATTTCAGAATGGGCATGCAATTTAACTGTAAATTCCATGCAATTTGAGGCACACAACTAAAATTTAGGACATACAAGTGTGTTTTTGCACACTCTTTGAGAGCTGCTGATTTAGCAATGTGAGAAAGTAATGACTGAGACACAATTTTTCATCCCTTATGGTTTCCATTCCCACCCTTCCCTTGGAGAGATGAGGAAACAGAACCAAATTGGTTTACTGATTTGCCCCAATTCCCATGCCCCAAAGTCTTAGATCAACCAGAAGGACCCAGGTCTTTTGATAGCTAGAATTGCACTGATGCACCTTTCCAATTCTTCCCACTTCCTAGAAAATAAAATGTGCAGAAAAGTTAATTCTCTTATATTTCCTGATGTTTTGACGTTCTGATGTAGTTTTGGTTCACTTATTTTTTTTTTTAGACTGTAAGTGACCAGAGAGCCGGACTTCTGTTTTGCTTTGTAGCTTTTATATGAACTCCTCCAGTGCCAAGGGCTCTCATGAAAATGACAAATAAAGAATTTATATGCAGTAGGCAGACATACAATGATGAGCATTGGATCATAGAATTCTACAGTTAAAGCTGGACGGGAACCTTAGAAATCCTCTATTCCTATCCTTCATTTTATAGGTCAGTCAGTCGATCAACATTAAGCTTCCACTATGTGCTGAGTGTTGTGCTAAGAGCTGGGAATGAAAACACAGACAAAAGACAGTACCTTCTCTCAAGGAGCTCACAGAGTGATGGGGGAGATAACATATAAACAAGATACAAATAAGCATATGTAGGATAAATTGGAAATAATCAGCACAAACTGAGACCATTTTCTCCATTCGAATCTGTACTCCTTGAGGGTAAGGACTTCTATTATTTCCCACTTTTCTTTGTTTCAGGAACTTAGTCCAATTTGGGATACATAAGGAAGTGCTTAATAAATGGTGCCCAGGTAAGAAGTAGCAGAACTGAGATTCACACCTAGATCTTCTGACATCAAATTCATCACTCTTTGTGTTGCTCTATGCTGAACTACACCCTCTCTGTGTCATTACGGCAAACCAGAGGCTTTGAACCTTTACTGTAATGCACACAAGTTGATTTATCACACAATGTAGACATCCCATCAAGCCTTAATAATCCATGAATATGCTTGTTTTTGGACTCCACTTGTGTCCTTTGAGTACCTCCACCTCCTTTTCCTCCTCTTTTTCTTTCTCCTCCTCCTCCCCATCCTCTGTCTCTTCTCGTTGCCTTTCTCTCAGATATTCTATATCTTGGCTATTCTCTTACTTCCCCAATGACACTATTAAAATGGGGTTCTAGTGAACTTCCTGCTGAGAAGAAATGCAAAGTTTCAGGGAGTCATATAAACCATTATTAGTAGTTGATCTCTAAGATTCTTTCCACTTTTAGGGTTCTATGTGATTCTGTCATTCTGAGTAATTGTAACTCTATAGGGATGTTCACTGAAACTCCAGGCCCTGCTTTGGCTCCTATGAGGTGCTCATTAAAAAGCCTTGCAGGTACCCTGGCATTGGAATTAAGCAGCCAGGGTGACTGACAAACTGATTGGATCTATGTTCTTTCACTGTCTCATCCAGTCACTTTTCCTTCCACTAAGTGGGGCTAATGCACTTTATTTGAAATTGGAACCTTTGAAAAGAGCTGCAGGAAATAGTTATTCTGGTTTTTTTTAATCTTTTATTTCCACATCTGGTTTGACTAAAGGTGGAGGAGCATAAGGGCAAGGTTAGGAGAACTCCTGGCTCCAGGCCCAGTTTTCCCTTGGGGACCCTTCTTGCCCAGGCCCAGTTGGGATCAACTAATTCAGCCTTAATAATGGTTTACATGAGGCTCTGGAACCTTCTAAATCTTATAATTAAAGTCTTAATCTGCAGATTTCCTCTGTGCCTAACACTCAGTTTAGTGCCTGGAAGTCATGGAATTTTCTCAGCTTTGGTGGCTGGACATATCTTTAGCTGAAAGTAAAGTGCAGAGCTAGAACCTTGTTTGTTCAGCACTCAGGATGGATGGGTTTATACAGGGGGAGCCTGTAGGCACTAGCAGTTACCTGTATCCAACCTCATTATCAGTCAGGGAGAATTTAAAAGTTAGCAAAAGATGGGCCATTTTCTCCCCTTTCTTTTCCAATTCCAAGAGAGAACATGAAAGGCACTATGACATGGTGAATAGAGAGTCAGCGCTGGAATGAGAAAGAGCTGAATTCAAGTCTTGACTGATACATGCTGGCTGTGTGATCCTGGGCCAGTCACTTAACTTCTTAGTGTCCCAGACATCTCTCTAAGACTATGAAATACTGAAAAGTCACCAATCTGAATTGTCAGGAGAAAGTTGCCTAGAGCTCCCTACACTGAGGAAATTTCAGTTCTAGAGATAAAAAACAAAACCCAACCCCAAAACTCCAATAACGAACAGACAAATATCATACTGACTTAGTCAGCTAGGTTGTGCTAGGCGTGCTTTAACAGCATTTCATTTTTTGCCTTTGTCTCCTTAACACCCACAGCAGTGCTTGACACATTGTAGGCACGTTAAACAAGTGTTTGCTGATTTGAGAGCAATTAAACTGGAATACCCCTTCACAACTTACCATAAAACCATTTACCTTCCCATGTTATGCCTAAAATCATTCCAGAATCAGGGAATTTTAATTGGAAGGGACATCTGAGGTCATCTCTAGAAGGTCAGACCTCTGGACATAGTCTTTATGATTTGCCATGGCCAAAAAACAGTCATCCCTCTACTCATTATTCTCTCCTCCTCAGGTGATAGACATACAATCTGTCATTGACCAGAATTCATTCAACCTTTCCAGTTTGGTAGAAGCTGCCCAAGGCACTTCTGTAACAATGAGTGGGACTTTAGCAGAGAAAGTTGGATTACTGTAGGGGCAGGTCCTTAAACTAGGGTCTGTGAACTTAAAAAATTTTTTTTGTAATTACAGTTATTTACTAGACCTAGCCCTCTGAGACTAGAATCACAACCCTATATTTCAGTATAATTGACTTCCTTTGTAACACTATGTAGTTTATTTTAGGTATTTAAAAACATTATTTTGAGAAAGGGTCCGTGGGTTTTGCCAGATTGCCAAAGGGATCCTTGAGACAAAAAAGAAAATAATAACAGACTAAGAGAGTTTCTAGGCTTATAAAAGTCAGATCTTATATTCCTGTGACCATTACCATAGTAGATGCTAGGTGGTGCGGTGACTAGAGGGCTGGTTCTGGAGTCAGGAGGACCTGATCTCAAATCTGACTTCAGATACTTCCTAGCTAGGTGATCCTGAGCAAATCTCTTAGCTGTTTGCCTCAGTTTCCTCATCCGTAAAATGAACTGGAGAAAGAAATGACAGATCAGTCCAGGGTCTTTACCAAGAAAACCCCAAATGGGATCACGGAGATTGGTCCGTTTCTTGAACACAACTGAAAAAATGACTCAATGACTGAGTAAATGCTTCTAGATTTTCCCAGATTTACAGGGAAATACCACAGTGGGAGGAAGCCAGATGCAAATTCAGAATTTCTGGTACTCAAGTCTCCGCTGGAAAGAAATGTAATAAAAAATGTCCAACTTCCAGGTGACAATTGCTAACCATTCTCTCTCTCCTCCCTTGAGTAACTAGCTTTCTGAGTCCATATCTGTCAAGAGTGTGTCTCTGCTCTTTCAATAGAGTCTTAAGCTCTATTGAAAAGGTACTTTTCTTTTTGCACTAGATACCACAATCAAATGGGGTAAAGGGAGAGAAATTTCTTCCTCTCCTTCCTGCAGGAATTTTTCCCATAGTGCTGCTACGTGTCCCCAGACCTTTGTTATTTAAAGCCTTACAAAGGCATATCTGATTTTTGTTCATCGAATAAGTTTACATCCTTTTGTTCCATCAGAAAAAAATACTATCTCACTATTAAGGGATGAGAGCATTTGCATATATATTTAGAATTAGTTTAATATCTTGTCAGATCAACTCCTCTACAGATGGTCCTCGATCACTTTGGAAGAAGATATCTAGTGGAAGGCCCCAGGGATCATTTCTTGGCCCTGACTGTTTATCATTATTTATCAGTTATTTGGATAAAGGCATAGATATTATGCTTATCAAATTTGTTGATGACCCAAAGCAAGAAGCAATGAAAGGAAAAAACCAGTTTATAAAAGGCTTGGCAAAAGGCTGAACTAAACAAAGCCAACTCGAGAGCATTTAAGAATGAAAATGGAAAGAAGATAACAAGTAGATGTTTGACTAACTTTCCATTGCTCTTTTCTTCCTGTTTACCAAAGAGTGCCACCATTTCCAGGACCCCAACCACTTTTGGGGGCTATTTTGTATATTACCAAGATGTTCAGTCTTTTCATGACTTGGCATGGGATGGGAAGAGAGACGATGGCTGGCATGACCAGGGCACTGGTTGTGCTATACCTATCTAGTCAGCTTTGGGGTAGGTAGAAATCCTCTCTTATATTTGAGAGACACAGAGCAGGTTGATGGGGCCTTCTTCTTGTACTGCCCATTAGGGCAATCAATATATCCTGAAGGCTCTATGCCAGGTGCTCAAACAACTGCCGCTAGATCCAAGGTAGGCCGTTCTGTCTCCTATAGGAGAGTGGTATTCCAGTGTCAAGTAACTCCATCTTCCAGATGCCTAAATCCCTGCTATACTTATGGTGATTTGCAAATTGTTATTCCATATTTCTAGCTTCTTTTATTAACCTTGAGATCAGGTGTGGGCCATGGGATTAGAGTGAACTAGACTCAAAACCTTCTGTCCTTGGAAATGGTTTGCTTGGGCCACAAGGTTGGAAAGAGTTGTTACTCATACTTTCATGAAGTGTATTTGAAGTAAACTGTTTCTGTGCTTTATTACCAATACAAATTTGAAGTGACTTGCTAGCATGACTATATCAGAGAGGAAGTAGGTAATTTCCTGTGGGAAAAGGACAGAGGAGTCAGTGAGAATATCTAGAACCTGGGAACAAAGGGGAAGCAGGCCCTCAAACAGAGATCACATACACACCATACTTGTTATGTCATGTCTTACTAGATTTTTCAAATTTTTTCCAATCCAAGACTTTATGGATCAAGGACTAGTAGTAACTACATCTTATTCTTTATGTGGCAGCTCTGCCTGGTTTCTACTCCATAGAACAAGATGCCCTTCCTAGGAGAAGGTCATCACTTCTATACTCACTCACCATGTTGCTTAAGCCTTGATGGACACCACCTCTCTCAGCCTCCACTCCCCTCTGATTGGAGGGCTGGAAGATGAATGAACAAACACCACAATGGGATGACGACAGTAAACAGCAAGTGGAAGGCTGGGGAGCCATATAACAAACGCTTCCCAATGCCTTCCTTTACGGAAGGCAGAAATTGAACTCTCTTGTTTTGTACTTTGCATCAGCTCTTCTGCCTTGTTTCAACTCCATGGGACAAGATGTTGCAGTGCCAGACTCTCTATCTCCCATATCCCTCTCCATCCTTTTTTGGTATGTTTTCTCCCTCCATTAGATTAAACTCCTTGATGATGAGGACTGTCTTTCTTTTTATTGCTTATATTTCCAATGTTTAGCACAGTGCCTGTCACCTAGAAGACATTTAACAAATGTTTATTGAATTCTATTGGGTACAAATTATGTACAGAATATGATCTAATACTATGCCTTCTTGATCCACACAGATGAAGCCCAGAGAAGTGAGGAAGAGACAGAGAAAGGAGAAACATTTCCTTTCATGCTACTGTTGATTGGGATCTAGTTAATCAATATTATATGATGGACCTGTGACTTAGATTTATAAGTTCCTAAAAAGTTTGAGCTGGAAGGAACCTCAGATAATATGAGAAATAACTTACATTCTTGTAGGGCTTTGTTTTACAAAGCTCTTTCCTCAATGCCATCCTGTGAGGAAGCTTGTACAATTAGCACTGTTCATTCATTCAGTTATTTATTCAGCCAACATTTGGGGCAGCTAGGTGGTGCAGTGGATAGAGCACCATTGCAGGAGTCAGGAGGACCTGAGTTCAAATCTCACTTTAGACACTTCACACTCACTACCTGTGTGACCTTGGGCAAGTCAGTTAAGCCTAATTGCCTCATCCTGGGTCATCTCCAGTCATCCTGATGAATATCTGGTCACTGGATTCAGATGGTTCTGGAGGAGAAGTGAGGCTGGTGACCGGGACAGCCCTCCCTCACTCAAAACAAAGTCAAGTGCAAGTCATGTCATTATTTCTCTAATGGCATGGTCTTCTTAAGCAACAAAGGACAAACACACACACATACACACACACACACAGTCAACATTCATTTAATGAACATTTTAGTAAATGTCTACTATATTTTAGGAGCTGCACAAAAATAAAACATTCCTTGACCTCAAAGAGCTTACATTCTCCCCTGGGGCTAGGGGCTGGATGTAGAAAGAGAAGAATGTATAGAGATAAGCATATATACAAAGTAAGTATAAAATGAATACGACAGCAATTCTTTCCAGACAGTGAGTTTAATATCTACCTGAGGAGCTGGAGTTATTTATTTTTGTCTTTGCTTTTCATTAAATCCAGTCATGGCTTCATTACTCAGCACCCTTGGGCTAACCTGCTTCATGCATTTATTAACCTGGAGGCAGCAGGTGTAGGAGGAAAGTAGCTTGTATTCCAGACAGGTATGTAATGGTGCATTTTATATTTTAGTTGAACTAAATTTAGTATATTAGTTTTTATTTAAGCTTGAAATTCTTTTCTTAAATAGGTTTTTATCGATTTTTTTGTTTTTACATTACCAGGAAGTCAGACATTCTCGGATTTGCAGCCATAAAACAGGAATAGAAGATTATTGGGATTAAAGAGATGTTTCTGTTTTAGAGAGAATACTGGGGAAGGGGTTTTATTTCTATATCTTTTCTTTTATTTCCCACTTTTTAGTTCCCTTTACACTTAATATCAGTTCACTTTTACAAAGGAATATTTACTTTGAAAATGTTGCATGAATAAAGTACAAATGTTTTCCCCAAAGCCGTAGGGGCATACTGGGGGTGGAGTCTGGAATTGTCTCAAATTTAGCCCATTATTTACGTGGATCCCATCCACTTTATGTCCAGAGGTGGCACCACTGATTGGTAAGTCCTTGGACTGGGTCTCAAAGGTCACCCCTTGCTCGTTCGAATTGGCCACAAAGCCCAGATTCTGGAATACCTGCAGGAGGCTTTAATCCCTTCACCTAAAACAGAAAAACAATCTCAGAGGCCAAGGACTAAGGTTTGCTTCTTGGAGACACATGGTCTTCATGGGGAAAAGACCCCAAGGTTTCTCCCATTATAGTATCGTTTCTCACTGAATTCTATGAGCAAAGGAATCTAAAAGATAGTCCAAGAAAGCAGCAGAAGAGAAAATGGACAAAACTGGGGATGGGGAACTAGGTCCTTGGGTGTGGTCTTTTGACTGAGTCCAAGCTTTACAGAACAAATGCTTTTAATAAGGGGATTTGTTCGGTGAAGTTTGGATTCAGTCAAAGGGTAACACTTGAGGGCCTAGAGGGCCACATATGGCCTTGAGCCCTAAGGTTCCTCACCCCTGATAGACTGAAACTAACTCAGCCTCTTTAAAGATACCCTTACTTCTGACTACTGACGATGGAGAAAAATGCTTCTCCTAACCATGTGGTCGACAGGCAAGAATCAGTTACAAACTGTACACACATACTGCCCTGTCTCTCCAAGGTAATTTTATTGAATGTCATCATGACTAACCTGGAAGCAGGATATCCAGCCTCTCCACTTAAGGAATTTCTGTTAATCAAGCAAGCTGATATATTCGTTCCAATTGAATAAATTGAAAAAACATTTATTAAGTGCTTATGAAGTGCCAGGCCCTGTGCTAAGTAGTAGGGATGCAATTAAAAGAAAAGATTGTCTGCCCTCAACGAGCTTACCATCTAAAGGGGAAGACAACATGCAAAAGGAGGCAGGAAAGTGGGCGTGGAGGACTGCATTCTGTGACATTGAAATGAGATAGGACAGCAGATGCAAAATGGATTAATCTGAGAGTGCAGTTTCTGCCCTCTATAAAAAAAGATATTGGGAGGGGAAATTAATCAAGACTTGATTTTGCACCATGATGGATTTTAAGAGTGATGAACTTATCTTGAGAGGGACTACTTGTTCCAGGGAGATGAAATCAAGCAAGGCAGCAGATGCAAGGTGGAGGGCGTGCACTCAGTCCTTGTAATATAGGGATAAACAATGCCTCTAATACATATTTTCTAGAGTTATTTAATGTAAAGATCAAGGGAACTCATGCCTATAAAATACTTTGTAAACCTTAAAGTGTTATATAAATGTCATGAATTATCATCTTCTTAATACTAGTTTGGTGTCAATTTTGATTATTTTCTCTTACAAATTTATTGTCTGACTCCCCAGATAACTGATTTGTAAATGCTTCCTGCAGAGTAACAATTCTTGTCTGTTATAATATAATCAGCTTAATTTCCTAATCCTGAGTTATGTTTCCCAATATATTTTTCACTGTTTTTTTTCAATACCCAATTTGCTTTGAAATCACTGAAAATTAAGTTGTATGTTAATTTAAATAGGAAAATTTTAAGAAGGTTCTAGTAGAACTTCGTTATCTCCCCATCCTTTCTAGTGTTTGAGAACAAGCTACAATGATTTCCTTGGTGGTCTTTGTATTTGGCTAGGATGATCCTTGGATAACAGGCGAAATTTGTTGCTACCTAAATGTGATTGAGTCTTCTAAGCTTTAATCAGGTAGCCTTTAAGAACCCTGGGTTACCTCCCTGTCATAATGAGGCTTCAAAGTCGGACATTTGTAGGGGAAAAAGTTACTTGGGTTACAAAAATATGCTTATGCAGTTAAAAGGTGTTAGCTCCAGTACCTAGTAGTGGTTTATTAAGTACCTGTTGATTGATCATTTTAAAGAATTTCCAAATTGATGAGAACATAGATTCCTTTTTGTACTAAGAGATTCACCTGCCTTATTTCACCAGGGACAAACTTAGATGCATCCCTAAATTCATGAAACAAGCCACAGTAAGAATAAGATACACATTTGAAATAAGACATGAGAAAAAATATGTAATGGATCACAAAATTATTTGCATAATTCTAGACTTAAGTATTGGAAAAAATGCAAATATTTCACTATGAAGTATTTATTTGGCAAATACTATTTAAACAAAAAACCTTCCAAAAACTTTTCTTTCTAGGTATGCCAACATTTTTTTCACATAGAAATTGAAGATAATATTTTCCTTTAAAATTATCCCAAATTTGCCAACCTTTTTAATAAGTGGTTATCAATAGTATATTGATATATATGTCATTGGGGTATCTAGATGGTACAGTGGATAGAGCACCAGTGCAGGAGTCAGGAGGACCTCTGTTCAAATCTCACCTCAGACACTTGACAATCACTAGCTGTGTGACCTTGGGCAAGTCACTTAACCTAAATTTCCTCATCCTGGGTCATCCCCAGTCATCCTGATGAATATCTGGTCACTGGATTCAGATGACTCTGGAGGAGAAGTGAGGCTGGTGACCTGCACAGCCCTCCCTCACTCAAAATAAAACAAAGTCAAGTGCAAGTCATGTCATTTTTTCTCTGATGGCATGGTCTTCTTTGACAACGAAAGACAAACACGCACACTATATATCATATAATATAGCAAAGGTGACATTGAAAAATATTATAAATTGTTTTTATATCACCTTTATTTCCCTATATATTCCTTTTCCTTTCCTCTACAGAGTCATTATTTATAATAGAGAATAAAATAGGAAGTGGGGGAAAAGCAGCTTAACAAAGTCATCCAATGCATTAATAAAATTTAACAGAGTATGCAGTGTTCCATATTCATAGTTACCTACATCCGCAAAAAAAAAAAAATAGAGGTCAGTACATTCTCATATATCTTCTCTAGGACCAAGCTGATGATAGAGTATAAGAAGTTACCCAAACATCCTGTTAGTCTCACATAATAAAGAGCAGATCATTGGTAGTTGTTGATCAATTTGAAGAAGTTTCTGAGTCCTAGAAAGGGTCGGTCATCAGATAAAGGCAATTAAGAGGACAAAGAAAACTTCTCACCATTGACTGGCTGAAGGATCAGTCACATTCCTGATGACCCTTAATAAGCAAGAATCTAGTTCTCAGGAACAAGTGAGAAAAAATTTCACCTTTGGCAAAGGCATCCTGGAGGAGAAGCTCATGGCAGTATGGGGTAGGTGAGGGAAGAGAGCGCAAGTCTTACTATCCCATTTTGCAGATGTGGCTCACACAGAAGTGAAACGATTTAACTACGATCTTTGTTGATCAGTCATTATTCGTACCTGACTCTGTGTGACCTCATTTGGGGTTACATGGCTAAGACACTGGAGTGATTTGCTATTTCCTTCTTCAGCTCATTTTACAGATGAGGAAACTGAGGCAAACAGTGTTAAGTTGACTTGGCCAGGGTCACATAGCTAGGAAGTTTCTGAGGCAGAATTTGAACTCAGGAAGAGACTTCTGACTTCAGGTCTGGTGTTCTACTGCACCCCCTTGCTTAGCTAAGGTCATATGGCTAATTGTTTCTTCTGATTCTAAGTACAGTTCTCCTTCTACTATGACATGCTGTATCTCCTAAATGTACTTCTAGATGTGCTGGTTTAGCTCAGTTATTCTCTACCATATCTTAAACTCCACCCTGCTTCAAAGGAGAGATTTGTAAGAGGGGAGAACGAGGCTTCTTGATAAAGCTGTTTGCATCAGCAGCAGGCTTGACTGAATGTCGCTGCCCCAACCAAAGGAGGAGGACCCATTACTGAACTTTCTAGTTCTGTCTAGAAAAAAGTCTAAGGTCTAACACTGTATTTTGGGACATTGCCAGTTGTCCTGAATTATGTCTTGCCATTGGACTCTGATGATTGGGGGAGAGAGTGGGGCTGATGACTTTGCGCAGCCCTGCCTCTGTTCAGTTCAATTCACTTGCAAGTCAAGATTTCACCTTCCTGATGTCACTGATCCTCTTCTACAGTGAAGGATGAACACCAACAACAGTTCTGTCTATGAAAACTAGTCCGGGCTTTTTCTTCTTTTGTTTTCTCATTTTTGTTTATTCTTATTAAGCTCATAACCAGCTTTGCATATGAACATTTCTGTTTCAATCCAGTCCAATCCGACCCAGCAAGTATTTGTTAAGCTTCTACTGATGGGACAGCAAATAGGGCACTGAGCTGGGAGTCAAGAAGACTCACTTTCTTGATTTCAAATCTGGCCTCAGACACTCACCATGTGATCCTGGGAACATCACTTACCTGTTTGCCTTAGTTTCCTTATCTGTAAAATGAGCTGGGGATGAATATGGCAAACTATTTCAGTATCTTTGCCAAGAAAACCCCATATAGGTTCAGTTCATGAAGAGTCAGACATAACTGAAAATGACTGAACACAATGGCAACAATAATATTGTTGTATTAACAGTCCATTGGAACAAAAGACAAAGATGAAAAATTGTTCCTAAGCTCAAGATGCTTTCATTTGACTGGGAAGAGATAACATAAAAAAGATAAGCAGTTAGATGATCATTTGAGAAAGGTAAAAGACAGCAAGACTTCAAGAAAAGGTTGTGGCAATTCTCTACCGCAGATGGCCTAGGTTAGCAGGAGATGGAGACCTGAGCCAGCATGATCAGACTTATGAACAGTCTAACTTTTTTTTTTTTTAGTCAATATTTTTTTTTATTTAAATAAATTTATTTAGCTTTTTACATTCATTTTCACAAGATTTTGGGTTCCAAAATTTTCTCCCCATTTG
>CM053770.1:384654144-384675850 GCA_028658325.1 Potorous gilbertii | reverse complement strand
AGGGCAATGGGAGGAGGGAGCAATTTGAAGTCAACACTCAAGGAGGGACAGGATCAAGAAAGAGAATAGAAACAATGAGGGGCAGGATAGGATGGAGGGAAATATAGTTAGCCTTACACAACATGACTATTATCAAAGTCATTTGCAAAACTACACAGATGTGGCCTATATTGAATTGCCTGCCTTCCCAAAGGGAATATGTGGGGAGGGAGCGATGGGGAGAAGTTGGAACTCAAAGTTTTAGGAACAGCTGTTGAGTATTGTTCTTGCTACTAGGAATTAAGAAATACAGGTAATGGGGAATAGAAAGTTATCTGGCCCTACAGGACAAAAGAAAAGATGGGAACAAGAGAAGGGAAGGATGACAGAAGAGAGGGCAGATTGGTGATAAGGGAAATTAGAATGCTTGGTGTATTGGGATGGGGGAGGGTACAAATGGGAGAAAATTTGGAACCCAAAATTTTGTGAAAATTAATGTAAAAAGTTAAATAATTAAATTTGTATAAAAAAACAAAGAAAATCATTTTTATCTCTAGCTTCTTGGTGCTTTGTGAAATACTGTTAATTATTTTTTTAACCTGGTTAACATAAAATGATTGTAGAAAAGAATGGTAATATTTCTAATCATTTAGGAACCACATTGTTTGGAACAAATTTTGATATTATAGGACAGGTCTTATATCAGGGTTCCTGACCTGACAGTGTAGAGTTCCTCAGGTCCTAGAACCATTCTTATGCATGTATCTGTGATAAGTAGAATCACTGAAAAAATTCCATAGCAACACTTAGTGTCAGTGTAGAAATTAGATTGTGAATTACCTGTCCATGTTTTGCTCCACTTTTGCTAGGTAACAGGAGGGCTATCATAGAACACCAACTTTCAGGTTTGTTCTCTTTCCTCTTCCTGTGCTATGGTTGAAAGACTGAAGGGAAAAGAGAAGTGCATATCAACCTGAATGGATTTTTTTTCTTAACCAAGGAGGCAAGACCTGAGATTAGACAAAATGCTAATGTTATGTCCAACTGATGCTTCTAATTTTACTATACATATATATGATTCAATTACACCTCTTACTAAGGTAATGATTATGCAATGTAGGGTAGAAAGGGTGGGATGTGGTCTGAGTAGAATAGTGCCAGGGGTTAAATGCATCATAAGGTAAGAGCCTGAGGAATTGTTGGTAGGTATTGAACAGCTTAGGTGATAGTCATATGCCCATGACCTTGCCTAGCGTTGATCATAGTACTCCCTACCTGTTACATGTAGTTTGTATAAAACTGGAGTGTGCCTATCATTTAGCTTTTAATAAGAGAGGAATAACAAAAGTGATGAAGACAAAGAGAGTTATGATAATAAAATATTTCTTTTGAACTGGGGGAAATGTGAAGAAAATTTTCACAGTTCTGTCATCTCCTGGTTTCTGGACCCAGCTATTCTTTTTTTTTTTGAAGTTCTTAGCTTTCTTTCTTTCTATTTTTTAAAAAAGCTATCTATTTATTTTTAGTTTATAATATTCAGTTCCACAAGGTTTTGATTGTCAAACTTTCACTCTCCTTCCCTTTCTCCCTCCCCAAGACAGCATGCAATCTGATATAGGTTCTACAAATACATTCATATTAAGCATATTTTCACATTAATCATGTTGTAAAGAAGAATTATAACCAATGGAATGAACCATGAGAAACAAGAAACAAGGCAAAATAAAACAAAAAGAAAGAGGACAAACAGTCTGTTTTCATCTGCATTCAGACACTATAATTCTTTTTCTGGATGTAGATAGCATTTTCCATCATGAGTCTTTTGGAGTTGCATTGCTGAGAAGAGCCAATGAACCCAGCTATTCTAATATTTAACCAGACACCAGTCTAGAATCTTTTGCTGTATTCCCATTACCAATTTACTCTTCCTGACCTACGAATCTTCATTCCTAGATAACCCTTACTTCCTTATTCCTTTGTTTCTGCCCCAAGACTTTTGGGTATCACAGGAGAAAAATCAAGAAACTGAAGCTGATGTTTTGGTTTTAGAACCTTAGCTGGTCCCTCACTGTTGTTCAATAACTTTTCTCCTTTTCCCTTGATGATGTCTTGTCCCATTTCCCAAGGTGGTTTGCTCCAAAGCTTTTACTTCCCTCTCCTCTCCAACTTTACTTTCATCTTCCACACTTACAACAGCTAACCTAGCTTCCTACTTCACTGAGACGACAGATATCTGATGTGAGCTTCTTCACTACCCATTGCTCTATTACTCAGATCTTTTCAGCAGCATCATACTCTCTCTTTCTCAACTTTGTGTAGAGAAGAAAAGGCATTCCTTCTCCTTAATAAAGGGAATCCCTCTACTGGTGTCCTTGATCCTGTTCCTTCCATGTCCTCCAGGACCTCGCTCTAGCATCTACCTCTCTCTATTGCATCTTCAGCCTCTCCTCCTCATTAACTTCTTCCCATCTACCTACAAATTATGCCCAACCAAAAAAACCGAACATTTCCCCTGACCCTTCTTTCCCCTTCATCTATAACTTCATATTTCCTCTCCTCTTCAGTACTAAAAGTGTTTGGAAAGAAAAAGCAATCTGTACTTAGTGCTTACACTTACTACCCACACTCTCCTCAAACCTCTGCCACCTGACTTGTAACATTTCTAGCTTCTTTGGAAATTGGTTTTTCAAAGGTCACTAATGACTTCTAATTTCTGTAACCCCATCACCCAATACTTCAAGCTTCATATTTACATAATCAGGTTCAGTCTTAGAAGAATATCTCCCAAATCTCTCTCATCCAAGATATTAACTTTTTAATAATATTCTGTTCTAGGAGTATGCTTCAATACAGTCACAACTATATTGACAGTTTCTTCCTGACATATGATGCTGTAGCTCCCATTTTTATACCTTTGAAATGACCATGTCACATGCTTAGATTGCTCTTCTTCCTTATTTCTATCACATAGGATCCCTTTCTTTCTTTAAGGTGAAGTACAAGAACATTGAGACCTTTCTCAATCATTCCAAAGGCTAGTGTCCACCCTCCCAAACTACTTTATATTTAACTACATCATTTGCATTTATTCACTTTACATGTAGGCAACTTACACAAACAGGTACACATAGACCAATGGACCAAATTCTAGTTTCTAGTCTCTGGTTGACCTCAGATCTCTCTGGATCAATCGCACTGAAATATTCCAGAAAATCTGTCTGCTTACTTTTATAAATGCAGGAGAAAGAAGCTCAATAACCTGAGCCAATCAAATCATTCCAACGCCAAGCCTTTACTACCATAGAAGATGTTTGTATCTCGCTAGGTGATACATTCAAAGTCCCAAACAATAGCTCATCCTTTCAACCTCAGAAGAGTTAACCAGTCTTTCTCAATCAACCCTCTGTATTTCCAAATCCCATGGTCTTTTATTTTTCAGACTATATCTGCCTTGACCTCTCTGTATCTTTTAGCACTCTTGACCACTTTGTTTCTAGGTTATCTATCCTCTTATGTTTTTAAAAATACTACATTCTCTGGCTTTCCTTTTACTTCTTTAAAGCATAGTCTATGTAAACTTTAAGAATTCTTTTCCCAACCTCCAGTTGGATGCTCAGAGGACAACTACAGCTCCATCTTGGGGTCCTAAGGGTATCCCCCTTAGGGGAATTGGAATGTCTTTCTAATACTATTGGCTCAAGCCTCCATTCTGGTGTATTTATCAATCATCAATTAACATCTCCTCAATATAATTGATATTATTGATTAGCGCCCCACCATCATTTTAACAATTAACATCAGTTTTTGACGAAGAGCTTTTACAAAGGGATATTTACCAAAGATATATATATACATACACACACACACATATACATTTGTGTATGTATGGATGTATGTATATACAAGAAGAGAAGTTACAGAGTATTTCTGCCCAACACCAAGGACACACTCCCCTCTACCACTTCAGTCCTTAGGAAGAGTAAGCTCAAACTTAAAGTGGTTGCTACAAAGCCTTCCCACCAGGTCCACTTCTGGGTGAGGAACTGCTGATGGATGAGTCATTTCCTTGTTGTTGTTCAACCATGTCTAACTTTTTGTGACCCCATCATGGACCATACTGTTCATGTGGATTTCTTGGCAAAGATATTGAAGTGACTTGCCATGTTCTTCTCCAGTGAATTAAGGCAAACAGAGGTCAAGTGACTTGCCCAGGGTCACACAATTAGTAAGTGTCTGAGGCTAGGTTTGAACTCAGGTCTTCCTGACTCTAGGCTCAGAACTCTATTCTCTGAGCCACTTAGCTGCCTCCAGCTTTCTGCAAGACATTATATCTAGGCTACCAGGTGGATCTACTACTGGACTGTGTCAAAAAGGGCACTAATAATGGTGATGGTTTATTGGGCTTAGCCTCTGACAAAGTCTGTTATGGACTCTAGTTCTTGGGCATTTAGTGGCTCACTCTTCTGACCTTTCAAAGATCACAAGTTTTTAGCTATTTCCCATACTCCCTCACCCAAGAGGAAGAAAGAACAGAGACAGAAAAAATAGCCATGCCATTCTCATGATAATATATTGGTCCAAATGGAGACAGTAGTTGGATAGGCATGGAGATTAAACTCACTGTTATCTCTCTATGTGTGTCTCTTTCTATATCTGTGTTTGCCTCTGTCTCTGTTTCTGTCTCTCTCTGTCTCTGTCTCTTTGCCCTTTCTGTCTGTCTCTGTCTCTGTCTTTCTCTCTGTCTCTATCTCTATCTCTCTGTCTCTGTCTTTCTCTCCAGAAGCATTCATCAGTCCTTGCCTCAATCACTGTCAGGAAAAAGAGAGACAGTTTGACTGGTTAATGTCTTTTACATACACAATCAGTTCTTGCTCCATAGCCAATCAAAAGGCTTTTCTTCACTATAGAGTAAATGGCCAGGTACTAGTTACATGATGCCAGTTACATAACTTGCAGAGCAGTTACATTCATGCTCTGATGTCAAGAATGAAGTCACTCCATTTCTCATGGGACGCTTGCAGAAACAGGCTCATCAAACACCTGTATTCCCAGAACTGCACCCTCACTGTCCACTTCTCTGTCTCCTCCACCATCTTTCAAATCTTTTAAAGTGGACATTTCTCAAAGATCCGCTGCATGGGTTCTCTCTTCTCTATGTATGCTTTCTCCTCCAGCCATTTCATTTATTCCTATAGTGTTAAACATCACCTTTTGGCAGATGACTCCCATATCTCTCCCTCTAGGCCTGATCTCACTTTTGAGTATCAAATTCATATCTATAACCCCTTTACAGTCTATATCTGAATGTCTCATTGCCCCCTGAAACTCATGTATATTGCGAATTGAGCTTATTGTATTTCACCCTAAATGTCTTCCTTCTTCTGACTTCATTATTTCTGTCTGCATGACTGCTACTGACATTGTCTTTTCTGTTTTTAATTCTTCAGGATCAAGTGGTTGAACAGCTAACCTCTCGGTCAGGAATGCCTAGGTTCCAGACCTGCTTCTCACATATAACAACCATATGACCTTGCACAAGGGGGCTCTCTAAGATACTTTATACTGATATCTCCAAAACCAGAAATTTGGCTCAGAAAACTCTCTCGTTGCTACACATTCCTTCAAAGTGACTCCTCAGTCTGACATTAAAATTCCTTCAAAGTAGCCTGCCTTCTTTTCCAGTCTTATTACATATCATTTTCCTTCACCCATTTTCTGCCTTAGTTAAATGAGACTACTAGCAACTCCCGATGGGATGACATTGCATCTTCCTACATCTTTGCCTTTGCCCAGGTTATCCCCAATGTCTGGAGTGCTCCTCCTCTTCACCTTCATCTCTTAGAACTCCTACCTTCTGTTCATGAGTCAAATTTCTGTTCTCTCCCAGTGGTTAGTGTTCTATTTTTCTTGAAATTACCTTATATAAATTTCGTTTTTTTCTTTTTCATGTGTATATTGTATTCCCCCAGGACAATATAAGCTGCTTGAGGGCAGGTACTATTTGGCTTTTATCTCTATACATTTCTAGTTCCTAACATAGTAGGTACTTAATGCACATAGTAGGTACTTAGTAAATGTTTGGTAAGTTGAATGAATCTTTTCTGAACCACCTTCCAACTCAAACATCACAGTATTCTATGGAAAAGATTCCACCTGTTCCCACAGTTTTCATTTATATGGTTGAACAACTTGACAAAGGAGAGTCCATTGTAGTACTGACTTATGTATTTCTTCTCTCAATATATTGTATTTTTCACACTCATTTTGGATGAAATCCAACAAAATGAATTGATTGTTTAAAAAATTTCATTACTTATGTAAGTTGGGGCTCATATCTGGCACAAGATTCGTCCCCTTGATGGAGAGTGCCTATATTGATGACAGGATTGTTGAGAGCCTGGGAGACGGGAGATTTTGCTTCTGCCTTCTGGCTTCCTGCTTCCAGAGAGGCAGCTCACAGTTCCAGGTTCTAGCCAGCTCCACCCTTCATGCAGACACTGAACACTGAGTATTGTTCTCTCAACCAATGAGGAGCATCTTATGCAAATTCCAGGCTCGAAGCACAGGTTACATTTAAATTATAGAGTCATGCTTGAAACTCCTGTAGGAATTAATTGGCCCTGAAAACATTTCCTTGGTTGGTTTTTTTTGTGTACTTTGCAAGCAGATGAGAAAAATATGAAGGCTTAAAGACATTTATAATGCATCGTAACATTATTCAACCTTTTTAAAATACTACAGCTGAATAAAAATGCTCTAACAATGGTTGAAATTTCAGTGGCCAAAGGAAATGGGGTAGTAGAGCCCTGAAATGTTACTTCATGCTTCAGAATTCTCATTGACTACAAAGCTTTATTTCTTTCACATCTTGTTTTTATTTGAGACCCTGGGTCCATAGATTTAATCTGAATTTAGCATCTGATTTAGTGAGATTGTTTAAGACATAGACAGTTCAGCAGGGTTTGTTCTGTTAACCTCAAAGAGTTCTTAGGAGGATTACGTCAGAATGAATGGGATAATATATTCTTTGTTGTTGTTTTTTAAAGACAGCTAATGACATTATGGGGTAATGCGGTGATTTGCCTGTGAATTGGATTTAAGTGAGGCAGCCTCAGCAGCCTCACTCTCTTCCAGAGTTATTGAAGTCTAGTGTCAGGATGAAAGTCAAGATGATTGGCAATGGCCCAGGATGCAGTGGATGACCTTGGCATCTTCCATGTCTGACCAAGCTCTAAGCATTCTATGGTGCCTGCTTCAGCAGCCTTCATGACCATTGGAGCAAATTGTTCTCATCTGCCCATTCTGCTGGGATAAGTCTTCACATGCTTGGGGTAGACATCCTGCATAGGTAAATCATCTATGGGTTTGAGGTCTATTGGTTACTCTCAACCAGAGTCTACTGAGAAGGTTTTACTGGGGTGTGGCCAGTAAAAAAAAAGCTAGGGCTTTTTGGAGCCACAGGTGAGAGCTGGGGAACAGGTGGATGCCAAAAGTGGATGAGCAGCCCTGAAACGGGACCTGCAAGCCCTCACACCAGAGGTGCCAGTCCTCCCTAAACACCCCATATACCCATATTCTGTGTAAAGCACTACAGAAATGTATGAGATTAATGTTCATCACTCATTTACTGACTTATTCAGCCATTCAATTAGTAACCATGATTAAGTACCTATTATGTACAAAGCATCGTGCCCAGTGCCTTGGAATTTACAGATCTTCAAGATCTGTTCCCTGGCTTTATGGAGCTCACAATCTGGCAGGGGAATTATGAAATTTATACAAATAGACAACAACCATAGTGTCTCCCAAAAGAGTCCAGAAAGTATCAAAGTCAATAAGCACCAATCACCTTACCAAGAAGAGAAGTATGGAAGGCAAGTATAGCGTTAGTTAACAAGACAGTCTTATTTGCAAAACGTTGTAGAGAAAGATGACAGACAGCTGTAAGCAGTATTGTCTCACCAAATGACAAAAAATGGAGAGGGAAATGTTAATAATAAATGAATTTATTAAATGGTTTAAGGCCTTCCTAGTGCTTTTTATAGTTCATCTTTCCCAGTCCTCCCAACAACCTTGAGAGGTAAATGCTATCATTATCATGCCCATTTTTCAGATGAGGAAACTGAGGCTTAAAGTGGTTTAATGGCTTTTCTAGGGTCACACAACATATAAATGCTTGAGGTAGAATTTGAACCTAAATCTTCCTAACTCTAAGCATCCACTACATTTTGCAGCTTCTCCATTGAAATTTCAGAAGTTGTAGCAGCCCAAGAATGTTTGTAGATAAAACTGCAAGAACAATAAATAGATAATAAATTGTTCAGATACCACTTCTGTAAAAAGCCTTTTCGAATTATCCAGGCATTCACACTCACTCCTTGCAATTACTTTGTATCACCTTGCGTTCTTGTGTATCTCCTAGCAGAATGTGTGCTCCTTGCGGGCAGGAACTGTTCTATTTCTGTAACTTTAGAGCTTAGCACAGAGCTATGAAGATATCAGGGGCTTTACAAATGTTTGTCGAACTGAATGTAACAAATGGGCTACCATTTCTACTGTAGAATCAACACATTTAAACTCTACACACAAGCACTGACAGCACTGTTGAGCAAGTGGAAATATAACACTTAAGAAGATGAACCTGGAAAGAACAACTGACTTGCCTCTCTTTTTTCCAGAGAGAGAGAGAGAGAGAGAGAGAGAGAGAGAGAGAGAGAGAGAGAGAGACAGGAGAGGAGAGGAGAGGAGAGGAGGGAAGAGGAAAGGAGGGGAGGGAAAAGGGAGAGGAGGGAAGAGGAGAGGGAGAGAGGAATCCCATGCTAGAGGCATCACAATTTTGAAGACACTCAAACTGGATTGCTTTTCAAAATATCTCAGATGAATGCAAAGGAGGAACAATGGGCAGGCTTCATAGAATGCTTTTTTTTTTAAACAGTACACTAACAAGATGTATAAAGGATATGAGAAACTGAAGTGTTAGTTGTTTGTTGATTACAAAATAGTACTTGACTCAGTAGAGGAAAATGTAGACTTAAAGGCTCTTCTCCAACAGAATGTTTCCTATGCATATGTTAAGATATTTGATTACTTGATGGATTTAACTACAGAGCTAACACAAGTCATCTTGTTATTAATAATGAGAAAAGCATAGAATAGGGAGGCCTATACTTGCTAAAGTTGTTTTGTTTTGTTTTGATCATTCTCATGCAGGATATTCTATCCAGGTATAACACAGAACAGGAATGCCCAATATAGAGAGGAGACTTATGACTCAGTGGAAAGGGTATTGGATCTGGAGTCAGAGGTCCTGGGTTCAGATATCAGTCAACTCTGGCACTTACTAGCTATGTGACCTTGGGTAAATCACTTAAACTCTCTGTACCTCAATTCCCTCATCTGTAAAAGGAGGGAGTTGAATAGCATGACATATAAGGTCCCTTGTAGCTCTAAACATCTGATCCTATGGAAGTGAAGTATTCTGTAGGTGCTTCTACTTACAGATGACATTGTATTGATTGCATGGAACTTCAGCATGCTGTAATACCTCCTTACTGAGATCTAGTATCTATTTAGAGATTGGCCTACTAATCCTTAACAAAAAAATTAAGAATGTATATTGCCCAGATTATGATGTACAAGGAATAGTCCTGGGTTCAAATCCTGATTCTGCCTCTTACTGTATGATCTTGGGCATAATGGATAGTCCATTAATTTAGTCAATCATAGCATATATGTTAGGCACTGCAGCTAGGTAGTGAATTAGACACAGAACAAAAAAAAAATGAGTAATATAAGCTGCATTTGGGTAACTAACAGTCCCTAGGTGGCTGCTGGCACACACATCCATGGGCATCCATGTACATGCACACACACACAAGCCTATATTTTAACATCAAAATTCTCCCAGATGACTGTGAATCTTGGAACATGACTACAAAGCAAAAGGCGACAACTATACTTGAGGAGTGATATTGACACACAGGGATGGCAGCTAAAGAAAGGAGATAGATACCAATGGGAAATTGTGTAAGACATTTCCCCCCTCACTGTCTTTAGCTCCATGGTCAGTCTAATGGCTTGAACATCCAATAAACTATGTACTACAGTCCAAGGTCCCAGGTCACTTAAGGCCAAATATACATAATTTTAGACAAAGACTTAATGTGACAACTGGAGCCTGCCCTGTCACTTGCTAGGTGAGGCAGTTGGGGTAGTTCAGACTCTAGACTATTGAAATCAAGGTGTTTTCTGAGTTGTCTAAAAAGGAATAAAGATTTAGGGTCAGGGTCCCAAAACTCTTAACTCTAACTTTGTCACAGCAAATACATGTCTGGAGACTGGAATAACTGGTCCCTCAGTCATTTAAGCCTTAGTGTATGTGCACCCTGGGTCCTAGGTCTAGACTATGCTATTAGTAATACTAGTTTTCACTAGCAACTAGCATGATGTTTGAAGAATCAAGATTGTGCATGACCCAAAGAGAAAAAGTTAGCTTTAGTGTGGTGGAAACTAGGCATAGACCCATGCCTGACATCATACACAAGAATAAAGTCCAAATGGGTAACACGATCTAGGTATAAAGATTGATACCATGGACAAACTGGAGGAGCAAGGAATAGTGTATTTATCAGATTTATGGAGAAAGGAAGACTTTTTGACTAAAGAAGAGATAGAAAGCATTATGAAATGCAAGATGGATCATTTTGATTACATTAAACTGAAAAGTTTTTGCACAACCAAATCCAATGCAGCCAAAATTTTGGAGGGATGTAGTAAATTGAGAAAGAATTTTTACAGTTAATCTCGGGGATAAAGGCCTCATTTCTAGAATATATGGAGAACTGAGTCAAATGTACAACAATACAAGTCATTCTCCAATTGATAAATGGTCAAAGGAAATGAACAGGCATTTTTCAGAGGAAGAAATTAAAGATATCTATAATCATATAGATGCTCTAAATCACTTTTGATGAGAGAGATGCAAATCAAAATAACTCTGAGGTAACATATCACACCTATTAGATTGGCAAACATGACAGATTAGGAAAATGATAAATGTTGGAGAGGATGAGGGAGAGTTGAAACACTAATTCATTGTTGGTGGAGCTGTGAACAAATCCAACCATTCTGGAAAGCAATTTGGAACTATGCCCAAAGGCCTACAAAAATGTGCATACCTTTTGACCCAGCAATATGGCTTCTAGGACTGTATCTCCAAGAGATCATAAAAATGGGAAAGGGTCCCACATGTACAAAAATATTTATAGCAGCACTCTTTGTAGATGCCCCAAACTGGAAATCAAGGGGATACCCATCAATTGGGGAATGGCTGAATAAATTATAGTATATGAATGTAATGGAATACTATTGCACCATAAGAAATGATGGCCTGAAAGGCCTTATATGATCTGATGCTGAGCGAAAGGAGCAGAACCAGGAGACTTGGGACTTTGTAACAACGTAAGAACTTAAAAAAAAAAATTCCCAATGGTCTTCTAAGGCAAAATGCCTTCCACATTCAGAGAAAGAAATATGGAATTCATTTGTATAACATAGCAGATCATTTGTGTGTGTGTGTGTGTATTATGTTTTGATTTGTTATATGATTTCTTTCATTTATTTTAGTTCATCTACACAGCATGACTATAGTGAAAACATATTCAATAGGAAAGCATGTGTAGATCCTATATAGAATTGTATGCTGTCTTGGGGAGGGAGGGCGGTGGTGGGGGGTGGGTAAGGGGAAAAAAATCTAAGTTTTATGGTAGTGATTGTAGAATATTAAAAATAAAAATAATAAAGTTACTAAAAACACACACACACACAAAATTTAGTTTTGATTTCTGTGACGTTTGGAGCTTGCTAGGTCCAGTGGTCTCAGATTCTCTTTTTGAAATCAGTATTCATAATACAAAGGTATTATACATCTGAGTAGTCCTGACACTAGGACTGGAAGAAATTGCTACACAAGAAAAAGTTTAATCTGGCAATGAAATAAAGGGCGAATTAGAGGAAAGAAGAAAGCTCTGGTCTTTTCATCAAGAATGCTTGGAAATTCTCGATTTCATTAAATATTTATCTTCTCCCGCCCCCCCATCTGGTAACTTTTTTTCATTTTTTTCTAGGTAAGTTATTCTTAGTTATGATTCTATATCTTTTGCCTTCTGGAATATCATAGTCTCAGTTCTCTGCTTCTTTGTGGTGGTGGCTGCCACATCATGTAGGATCCTGACTATGTCTCCTTAGTATATGAATGCTCTCCTGTCTGAAGTATTTTTTTCTTTGACATGAAAATTCTAGATTTTGGTTCCTGGGAGTTTTCCTTTTTGGGGTAGTTTTCAGGAGGTGATCGGTGAAATCCTTTTTTTTCCACTTTGGTTCTAAAAGATCTGTGTAATTTTCTTTTGAGATTTCTTGAAATATGATGTCTAGGCTCTTGTTTTGGCCATAATGTTTAGATAGTTCAGTAATCCTTACTTTTTTTCATCTCAATCTATTTTCCATGTCAATTGTATTTGCTATAAGATCTGCTACATTTTTTCCCATTTTTCAGCCCCTTGCTTTTATTTTACTATTTTTTGTTGCTTCATGGATTCATTGGCTTCTCTTTGGTACATTCTAATTTTCAGGGAGTTTGTTGCCTGGTCAAAGATTTGTAGCTTCCATGCCAAGCTGTAAACTTCCTTTCTAATTCTTTCTTCCCTACTTTCCAATTTTTGGAAATTTCTTTTCTAATATCTTTTCCAACTTTTTCCTCAACTACTCTCATTTCATTTGTAAAAACATTTAAAAACTCTTTTAAAAAACTCTTGCTTCATCTCTCCAAGGAATTGTAGTTGAGTTTGTGTCCAAGCTTTGCTTTTCTATGAAGTATTGCTTTTATATGTTTTAAAGTGATTCTCTTCTGTGTTTGTGTCTATATTATCCACACCACTATATTAGTTCTTTTTGGTAGGGTACTTCCTGCCCCGCCTCCCAATTCTTCCTACGTCTTGACTTTAGACGATGTTGGGAATGACTCTGTCACACATTTGGAGAGGAGTGCCCTGGTTATCTTGCTGCTTTCTTGGGGATATTGAATGTTGTGTTATTCTAAGATCTCAGGGATAGGCTGGGGATCTGCAAACTTTCAGTGCTCTCAAAGTGGTCTGATCTAGGGCAAAGTCTGTTTAGGGCAAAGTCTGTTTGCTGCTTCCCTGGTCTGAACTCTGCCAAGTTCCTGCCCTGGGTTTAAGTCTGTGCAAGGATAGACTGCTATTGAACTCAGCCTTATCAGCTAGCTGAAAGTTCTGATGGTTTAGAGTGACAGAATTGTAGGCTTCCCTTTGGTCCAGGCTTCTGGCCTTGATTACTCATCTGTGTGCCAGGTTAGATACTTTAAGTGAGACCTTGCTCTATCTGTGGTTTGAGCTACACCGCTAATGGTTTCTGAACTTACTCCTTTTTAGGTACATCATCCAGGGCTTCTCCACCTGGAAATGCCATTCCCCTACTCATTCTCCTTAGTCTAACCTGGATCTATAACCTGGAACTGAGTAGTAGACAGCAAAATTCCAATTGATACCTCTCCCCATGATAGTCCCATGCGTGGGTCTGGTTGTATGGTGCTCTATACAATTCTGGGATGTCCTCTTGCCTTGGTAAGCTGCCTCTCTTTGGGAGCTAGAATATGGCATGGGCAGTGTGCTCCTGGTGACCCCATTCCTTGTATCCATAGAGCTCCTTGTCTATTTCCTATGTTGAGCTAGGTTGTTCATTTTCTCTTGCTAATACTGTATATTCCAACTAGAAAAGATACAATCTTGTCTAAGGAATTTATTTTAAATACATTTTTATTTATTTGGTTAAATATTTCCCAATTGGATATAAGACTTTTAATATTAATTTTAAAAAATTTCAAGTTCGAAATTCTCTCCCTCTCTCTTGTCCCCTCTGATATATCAATTATACATGTGAAGTCATGCAAAACTAATTTTTATATTAACCATTTTGCAAAAGAGAACATAAACACACAAGCAAGAAAAATAAAGAAAGTAAAGAAAATGTACTTCAATCTGTACTCAGAGTTCATCAATTTTCTTTCTGGAGGTGGATACCATTTTTTCATTATATTGCTCAATAAATTTAAATCAATCCAATTCAATGAGCATTTCTTTTAAAAATATCTTATTTCCCCAGTAACATATTAGAACCACTTTTAATATTTTTTTTGAAAAAAGTTTTAGTTCCAAACTGTATCCCTCCCTTCTTCTCTGCCCTCATCCTTCCATGAGATGGAAAGTAATCCAATATGTGTGAAATCATGTAAAACATTTCCATATTATTCATTTTTTATAAGAAGACTTGAGCAACAACAAAAGAAATAAAGAAAGGAAGGAAGTGAAAGATAGCATGCTTCAATCTATATTCAGACAATATCAGTCCTTTCTCTGGAGGTAGATAGCATGCTTCATCATGAGTCGTTTGGGATTGTCTTGGGTCATTGTATTACTGAGAATAGCTAACTCATTCATAGTTCTTCATCATATAGTATGGCTGTTAATGTGTAGAATGTTCTCCTGGTTCTGCTTACTTCACTTTGCATCAGTTCATGTTAGTCTTTCCAAGTTTTTCTGAAATCATCCTGATTGTCATTTCTTATAGTATAATAATATCCCATCACAATCATGTACTGCAGACCAATTGAAGGACATTCCCTTGATTTCCAATCTTAGCCACAACAAAAAGAGCTGCTATAAATATTTTTATGCAAATATTTCCTTTCCCTCTCTTTTTTGATCTCTTTGGAATACAGACTATACAGTGGTATTGATGGATCAAAGGGTACCATATTTCACCACATAATCATTGCACCCTATTTTTTCAGTTCAAAAATTAGCTTATAACCTTTAATCACATAATCATCACATGGTATAATTCTGTTCATCATACAGTTTAAAAGGTAAACAGAGTAGCAATGTACTCATCAGTGGCATATGGATACACACTTAATCTCTTGTGCATTGTGAGCCTGGGACCTAGAATTCTCAGCTCATGTTCATAGTCAGTATATTTTCAAAAGTTGACCTGTGTAGTTTGTTTAGAGTACTGTAGTACTGACGGTATTGTCATCCAACCCAATGAAGAGTCACAGATACCAGGGGAGCAGATGGGGAGACGAAGTTGGGATGGCTAAGTTATGGGACATGGAAAGGCTTGCATCTTCCCAATTTTACTATATGAGCATTTTATGCTTCATAATCTTACATCAAACACAGTTTAGTAATAAATAATTTTTAAGAAATACCAGCACAATTGAAAACATTTCATATAATGGTTGCACCCCATTTTTTGTGCAAAAAAATATTTTATTTGTGATAATTATGTGGTGAAATATGTTATGCACAACTTTATAGCCTTTGGGAATATCAGCAAGCATTTCTTAAGTACCTTTTATGTGCCTATCGTACTTCGTGCTGGAGATACAAAGACAAATGAAATATTACTTGTTCTCAAAGAATTCATGTTCTGTTGGGGGGAAATGACAAGTACACATGTGTGTAAATGAAAAGTATATACAAATTAATTTCCAGAGAGGTTGCAGAGTTCTAACATGAAAGGCAATATGTGAACAGAACAAGAGTTCCAGGGGCACACCTAAAGGAAGAGTGGGCTAGGGACACTTGAGAGATGGGGCTGACAACGACGGCTCTGAGGGAACAAAGAGTAATAGTGTTGGAGGGGACCTTGTCTAACCAACTGAAAACTCAGCAGTAGATTGTCACGCCCTTCAAAGTAGTAAAAATAGTGTTGATTTGATTTTCAATCTGAAAAAGAGGTAGAACAGAGAGGGAAGACACAGTACATTTCCTGGCAGGGTGAGGTCAGATTCTAAGGAGTTCTGGGGCCAGAATGGTTATAAGTCGATAAAGAAAAAAAAAAATCACTCTTGCAAAATGTACAAGTACATATGCATACATACATTTGTGAGTGTATAGATATATATATATGTGTGTGTGTGTGTGTGTGTGTGTGTGTGTGTGTGTATGTGTATATGTATGTATGTGTGTGCATATATGTGTGTGTATATACATATATATATATGTATATATACATGCCTATATAGTTAGAGAGAGAGAGAGGATGGAAAGGAAGAGAATTAAAATAAAATACCATTTCCTATAGGGATTGGGTAAAGAAGAAGTAACTGTTATTAAATAAACTCTCTTAAATGAGTCTATTGGTGATTGTTCAAGTTCACTCATTTCTCTGTTTCTGGCTTTTTTTCCTGCATCTTCTACATTTATGAGAAAGTCATATTAAAGAATATTAGAGCTAGAGGGAACTTTAGATATCATCTAGCCCAACCCTCATATTTTACAGATGAGGAAACTGAGACCCAGAGAGTTTCTCATTACTCTAAGGATGATTCTTTCTTTGAATTGGTGGACAAGACTGTAGAAAGTGGTTATAAAAGAAAAACTTGTGATGAGTGATGAGAAAATGCTTGGCTAATATCTGTGTGAAAATTGAGTAATGGTAAGTCTTTCCACAGCCATGGTCTACTAAAAACAGAGAGAATACAGTTTTAAAGTGAATAATAACAACATAAAGGGCAAGGGACAAAAGGAAAGGAATTCCTGCTCTTTCAATGTTAGCAACATAAGGACATTTTTTATTTTCTGAAAAGGCCTGACAAAAGCTGATTATACTAAGCCCAAAAGTTCCAGAAAGCTGCATAGAAATATCCCATGGTCCCTGTACTAATTATGCCTTTTGCCATGGGGTAGCACTAAATTGAGGGGCAGTCAGGTGGCACAGTGAATAGAGATTCCTCCTGGAGTCGGGAGGGTTTGAGTTCAAATCAGGCCTCAGACACTTACTAAATCAAGTCACTTAACGTTTTTTGCCTTAGTTCCTCATCTGTAAAATGAACTGGAGAAGGAAATGGCAAACCATTCCAGTATCCTCCTCTCCCCCAAATCAGGGTCATGGAGAATTGGAAATGCCTGAAAGCAACTAAACAAGTGCTAAGTTGAACCAGGAGAACAATGTATACAAGACCCATTATTATGAAAAGGGAAAAGAACACTAAAAGTTGAACTCTAAGTAAGTATAATAAGTAATTTGGGTCCTGGACAACAAATAATGAAATTAATCGCTCTCTTCTCAGAGGAGAGCTGGGGAACTGTAGGGATAGATTATTGTATACATTGTCTATCATTTTGCATAACTGTCTTTGTTATGGAGGAAGAGGAGGTTCACTTCTGAACTGGGTTTGATATTTGAGAATGACAGTGATGGAAAAATAGAAGGCATCAATAAAACTTATTTAAAAAAAGATTAGAAAGCACTGCTTTTCCCATGGATCTCATTCTCTCTCTCTCTCTCTCTCTCTCTCTCTCTCTCTCTCTCTCTCTCTCTCTCTCTCTCTCTCTCCCTCCCTCTCTCTCCATCTCTTTCTCTCCATCTCTCTCTCTCCCTCCCCCCTCCATCTCTGTCCTTCCCTCTCTCTCTCTCAATCTCTCTGTCTCTCTTTCTCTCTCTCTGTTTCTGTTGGTGTCTCTGTCTCTCTCATTCTCTGTCTGTCTCTGTCTCTCTCTGTTTCTGTCTCTCTTCTCATTTGTAAAGTGGAGATAATGATAACTGGGGTGCCTATACCTCACAGGGATATTGTGAGGATAGAATCAGATAAAAATACATGTAAAAACTTTAAGGAGCTCCACCTTTGTAGGTTGTTGTTATTTTATTAATGTTATCATCTTAAGTTCTGCCACAGCTGACAAAAATAAACTTTACATTCTTCTGTTTCAGTATTAGGTTTCCATGACCACCCTCTGCTATATGAAAGCAATAGACACTCTCCTTAAAACCTGCACCTTGTATTGACTGTGGGATAGATGTTACCACAACAAAAGAACCAATTAGCTAGCCTCAAACTGCCTTCATTTTAAAAAGACTCACTACTAGGCAATGAATTTCATGGCAGATGCAAAGATCAAAAGTTTCCAAGAATGGAAGCCAGGTAGAAAGAAATCAAAGTTTGTGTCTATGCAGATGGGGGAAATTTCTTTTTCTTCTTATATTTTGACTCGGATCATTTTTACACAGTGTTGCTAGTATCTGGGTTATTGTTGACTCTTGAGTTCCAGTTCCTCCCAGATTGTACAATTCTCTGAAAGGATAATTGTGGAAGTGTGGACTTCTTCTGTAATGTGCTATCAAAGCTTTAGGTCAGGGTCAGGTACCTTGTGGTGGGAGGGGTGGTGGTATTGTTAAGTCAAGGAACTGATAAGTAAGTGCCTACTCTGTGTCAGGCACTATGCTAAGCACTGAGGATACAAAGAAAGGCAAAGATAGTTCCTACTCTCGAAGAGCTTACAGTCTAAGGGAGGAGACAACATACAGACAATTATATTACAGCAAGACAAGTATAGGATAAATTGTTAATAACCAATAGATGGAAGGCACTAGCATTAAAGAAGCTCTGGAAAGTTCTTGTGGAAGGTGAAATTTTAGCTGAGACTTAAAGGAAGCTGGGGATGTCAGGAGGTAGAGATGAGGAGGAAGAGAATTCCACGTCTGGGGGGACAGCCAATTAAAATGCAGAGTTGAGAGATGAAATGTCTTTTGTGAGGAAGAGCCAGGAGACCAGGGTCACTATCATAGAAGAACATGGAGGAAAGTAAGATGTGAGGAGGTTGAAAAGGTAGGAGGTAACTGGGTCATGAAAAGTTTGGACACTGGGAATTTTATATTTGATCCTAGAGTCACTGGAGTTTAGTGAATGGAGTTGGTGTGTGTGTATATGTGTGTGTGTGTTTGTGTGTGTGTGTGTGTGTTTGTGTGTGTGTGTGTGTGTGTGTGTGATGTAGTTAGACCTGCTTTTCAGAAAGATCAATTTGACAGCTGAAGGTAGGATGGGCTAGAGGATGGAGAAACTTGAGGCAAGGAGACCAATGATAAAACTATTGCAATATTCCATATGTGAAGTGATGATGGTCTGAATCAAGTTGGTGACATTTTCAGAGGAGATAAGCAGGCATGTATAGGAGATGCTATAAAGACAGGATTGATAGAACTTGGCAAGAAATTGGATATAGAGGTTAAGAGTAAGGAGTTGAGGATGCCTCCTAGGTTGTGAGTCTGTATACCTGAGAAGATAGTGGTACCTTAACAGTAAAAGGAGAGTTAGGAAGAGGGTAGAGGGTTAAAAAGAAAAACCATCAGAGGATGATAAAGTAGGTAGAGTGAAAAGTGGCCGTGCTGACCTTAGCAGTTTTTGGGGCCACGAGACTGAAATGTGAAGCATTGGCTTGAAAAATAGGTGAAATCTATTACCACAGAACAAATCAAGGTTTCATTCATTCATTTATTCATTCATTTATCTATCTAGCTATCCTTTCATTTATTTATTTATTCATTCATTTATTTATGGCTATTTATTCACTCATTCATTCATTAATTTGTCTGTATCTATTCATCTATCTGTCTGTCTGTCATCTCTCTCTCTCTCTCTCTCTCTATCTCTCTATCCATCTATCTTCTATCTCTTTTTAAGTATAGCTTTTCCAGCTCCAAGATACTGGGTTAAAAGAATTCCTATGGGTTGACTCAAGGAGATTATTTGTGGTTGGTTTATTTGTGTAGGCTTTATTTAACAGGGAGAAAGAAAAGTTAGCAAGCTCTACATGGATTTAGGGAAGCTAGGTGGCTCAGTGCATAGAGTGCCAGTCCTGGAATCAGGAAAACTCCTCTTCCTGAGTTCATGTCTGGCCTCAGAAACTTACTAGCTGTGTGATGGCCCTGGGTAAGTCATTTAACCCTGTTTGCCTCAATTTTCTCATCTGTAAAATGATTTGGAAAAGGAAATGGCAAACCACTCCAGTATCTCTGTCAAGAAAATCCCAAATGGGGTCCTGAAGAGTTGGACTCAACTGAAATGACTCAACAACAACAAAAGATGAATAGATGCCACCTTACCTGCTCCCAATACTGTTCTGGTCTCAAGAAACTCTCAAATCCCAGGGAATTTGCTCTAGACATGTCTGGTCTTACGTGGGAGTTGAAGGAACCCAGGTTATTTTTTTTAGAGGGGCAGAATCGGGCTACGTAGGGACTCTAGAATGAGAATCATATGGAAAGGGGACTTGGTTGTAACTTAGTACAGTCCAGATGGTTTTTATCCCATGCAGTGGTTTTCTACCCTAAGAGTGGAGCACCAGGTATGTTCCCAGGCATGTTCTAAGTGATGTATGTAGGCTGGAGCATACTGACATAGCTCTTGGCCTGAGCCTGCATCCTCAACAAGCTTCGAATTTTCGTTAAAAGTATGTCATTAACCTTCTGTTTTTTATATCAAATGTGACCAAAGTCAATGCATATAGGTACATAAGAGGAGCATGATTATGATGAGAAATTGTCCCAGATACTTGGAAGTGAGGTTAAAAACAGTGATACCAGTAAAGTGATACCAGGTAATATTCTTTACTAGCAAAGTGATGACTTTTTTTTATTCCTGATATGGGTTGCTTTTTCCAGCATTGTGTACATTCAACTCAACTCTTCTTTCTGTTATGACCTACCACCCTTCTGACATATACAGTCTCTGGTCAAGCAGATCATTCAACTCATCCAGTTTTTCAGTGAGAGAGAGAAGAAGTTTGAGGCCAAGATCCATGAAGAGTATAGCCAAGAACATTTATTGTCACATATAACCAAGAAATATTAATGAGCAAAATTGGCTGAGCTGTCAATCATCCTGAAACCAGTGGCTCCATTTGCACATGCTAGGGGGACTCCCTACTCTGTCCTTTTGTGTAAGCAGGACTTCTCTGGCAACTCGCTGTCTTTCTGGGACATGGATTTCCTATCATACCCTTTGTGCTTGTTCACCCTTCCAAGAGAAGGAGAAAATGGCTGCCAATCTCACTCATTCCTTCTTTTTTAAAAATTTATTTAATTTTAGTTTTCAATATTCATTTCTTCAAGATTTTAAGTTCCAAATTTTCTCCCCATCTCTCCCCTCCTCTCACCACAAGACACTGTGCCTTCTGATTACCCTTTGCCCCAGTCTGCCCTCCTTTCTATCACACCCCTCCCTTCCCTTATCCCCATCTTCTCTCTTTTCTTGTAGAGCAAAATAGATTTCTGTACCTCATTACCTGTATTTCTTATTTCCCAGTTGCATGCAAAAACAATTCTCAATATTCATTCCTAAAACTTTGAGTTCCAACTTCTCTCCCTTAATCCCTCCCCACCCATCCCCACTGAGCACGTAGGCAATTCAATATAGGTTATACATGTGTAGTTATGCAAAAGATTTTCTTAATAGTCATGCTGTGAAAGACTAACTGTATTTCCCTCCATCCTGTCCTGTCTCCCCATTTATTCTATTCTCTCTTTTGACCTTGTCCCCCCAAAAGTGTTTGCTTCTAATTACTCCCTCCTCCCATTTGCCCTCCCTTCTATTATCACCCCACACCCCACTTCTCCCCTACTTTCCTGTAGTGTAAGATAGATTTTCATACCAAATTGAGTGTACATGGTATTCCCTCCTTAAGTGAGAGTAAGTTTCACTTTTTTCCCTTCACCTCCCCATTTCTCACCTCTCCCCTTTTCCTCTTCATTGAAAAAGTTTTTTCTTGTCTCTTTTATAAGAGATTTGCCCCATTCCATTTTCCCCTTTCTCCTCCCAATATATTCCTCTCTCATCCCTTAATTTAATTTTTAAAAATATCATCCCTTC
>CM053770.1:384599055-384654044 GCA_028658325.1 Potorous gilbertii | reverse complement strand
TCCTGTGTCTGAAAGTCAAATTTTCTATTCAGCTCTGGTCTTTTCATCAAGAATGCTTGACAGTTCTCTATTTCACTGAATGGCAATCATTTTCCCCTGAAGTATTATACTCAGTTTTGCTGGGTAAGTCATGCTTTGTTTTAATCATCATTCCTTTGACTTTTGGAATATCATCTTCCAAGCTATTCAATCCCTTAATGTAGACACTGCTAGATCTTGTGTTATCCTGATTGTATTTCCACAATACTTGAATAGTTTCTTCTGGCTTGCAATATTTTCTCCTTGATCTGGGAACTCTGAAATTTGGCCACAATATTCCTAAGAGTTTCTCTTTTCAGGTCTCTTTCAGAAGGTGATCAGTGGATTCTTTCAATATTTATTTTGCTCTCGGGTTCTAGAATATCAGGGCAATTTTCCTTGATCATTTCATGAATGATGATGTCTAGGTTCTTTTTTTGATCATGACTTTCAGGTTGTCCCATAATTTCTAAATTGTCTCTACTGGATCTATTTTCCAGTTTAGTTGTTTTTCCAATGAGATATTTCACATTATCTTCCATTTTTTCATTTTTGTTTTGTAATTTCTTGGTTTCTCATAAAGTCATTAACTTCCATCTGCTCCATTCTAATTTTTAAATAACTATTTTCTTCAGTGAGCTTTTGAACCTCCTTTTCCATTTGGCTAATTCTGCTTTTTAAAGTATTCATCTCCTCATTGACTTTTTGGACCTCTTTTGCATTTGGCTTAGGCTATTTTTAAAGGTGTTATTTTCTTCAGCATTTTTTGGATCTCCTTTAGCAAGCTGTTGACACTCTTTTCATGATTTTCTTGCATTGCTCGCATTTCTCTTCCCAATTTTTCCTATACTTCTCTTACTTGATTTTCAAAATCCTTTTTGGATTCTACGGTCTGAGACCATTGCATATATATTTTGTAGGTTTTGGCTGTAGAAACCTTGACTTTTATGTCTTCCTCTGATGGTATTCTTTGTTCTTCCTCATCCAAAGGATGGGAGAAAATACCTTTTCACCAAGAAAGTAACTTTCTACAGTCTTATTTTTTTTCCCTTTCTTTTGGCATTTTCCTGGCCAGTTACTTGATTTTTAAGTCCTTTTTCAAGTGGAGGGTGTACTCAAAGAACCTGTAAGTTCTATGTTCCTCCAAGGTGGCACAATCAAGTGGGAAGAATTTACTCCTCTCCTGGTCTGTAAGCAACCACAAGCTTTTCTGCCCAGGATCTGTGAGTAAGGTTCCCTGTCTATAACCTCCACCAGTTCCACCACGCCAGTGCTTCTTCTCATCCCAGGACTGCCACTCAGGACTGAGATGCAAATCAGCTGCTTGATTTCCCCACAGGTTTTAGGTGGAGGACTCCTGCCACAGTGGCTGCTGCCTGGTGTTGGGGCTAAGGCTGGGCCCTGTTCCTTTCTCAACCAGGTGAAAGAGCTTTCCCACTGACATTTGAAACTGTCTTTGGCATTTGTGGGTTGAGAAATCTGGGAACCACAGCTGCTGCCCATAATTCCATGCCCTGAAGCCTGCTTCAGTCCTGTCCCTGCTGTGCTGCATGGTCACTCTGCTCCAAGCCCAGTTGATATACCTTTTCTGTTGGCCTTCCAGGCTATCTTGGGCTGAAAATCTCTTTCACTCTGTCATTTTGTTGCTTCGGCTACTCTATAATTTGTTTAGAGTCATTTATTACTGGTACTTTATGGGATATGGGGATAGAGTTAGAATAGGTCCATTCTTCTACTCTGCCATTTTGGCTCTGCCCTCTCTCACTCATTTCTTTTTGGGGCTGTACTAGTTTATATTTACCAAAGTTATCTTCCTGAAAATGGCTCTCTCTCTTTTTATTTCATGATACTCATTAAAACAACCTAACAAGCTCTAATCTCTGTTAATTTGTGACTTTATATTGGCAGGCTGTTTGGATTAGCCAACTATAAATAAAGTTTACAAAATCTCAATAATTTGGATCTCTATCCCTTCTATGTTTTGCATAACAATTAAATAGGTTCAGAATTACTTGATAGTGTGTCTTAGGACAGACATATTGTGGAGGACTATCTAATTAGGAAGAAGTCCTTAGAATATGTGCAGTATTCTCTGTCTGGTTTCAATCTTCCACATGGGGACTTGGTGAGCCTTGTTCAAGTCATGCATAACTGAGGGTCTAGTCCTATATGTTATCAAGGAGTTTTCTAATTGCCTTCAGAGCCCAAAGGACTGCTAAAATGGAGCCAGAACTCATTCATATACAGAGAATCATTTTGCCCTTTGACTTTTTTGTCTCCCCTCTGTCATGCTTGTGAATGAGAGCATGTGAGTCTCTGGCAGATGATGGTAGTGGTGGTAGTGGTAGGGATGGGGTTGGAAGGTAAGGGTAGCATCTTTGGCTGATTTATCTCTTGACCACCATGTGTCCTTGAACACATGATACTCGTTTCTGTTCTGTTTATATTTTCATGGTCTTAAGTAAATGAGTATCTGGGACAGAATGGCTCAGGCTATGACCTTGTGAGCTTTGAAAGGTAGAAAGTACCATTAGAGGTTCCCTCAGCAATTGTGGTTGGCAAGAAGCTGGTAAAGCAACAGCTGAGTCCAGTTAGGAACCAGTTCTGAGGAGCAACCTACTTGACAAAGCCCAGGAACAAATTAACCCCATCACCAAGAAGTTAAATCCTGCAAGAATCCAGGCCAGCTAGGTAAGAGAGTAACTCATCCATTGTGGTTTCCTATGCCACATGCAAAATCCTTGTTTGGTCTGATCATCCCTATTTACTATCATCTTTCCTCTTAGCTCCTCTTAGCTCAACTCCTTGAAAAACTCAATCTATGTTAGGTCAATAAGTCAATCAATCAACAGGAATTTATTAAGCACTTACTGTGTGTTAGACATTGTGTTAAGTGCTAGGAATACAAAAAAAGGAGAAATAACAGCCTATGAGCAGCAAGAACATGCATTCTAAAGGGAAAGACAAGATGTCAATAACCAGGAATATAGAAGATATATACAGAGGAGGTAAACATAGGGTAAAGCCCTAGCAACTTTAGGAAGGAGGGACCAGTAAAGGTCTGAAGATGAGCTGATTCCTGAAAGAATGTACATGCCTCTTGTGTTTCTCTTCTCTGACTCACTTTTAAACAGGGGTCTTGTTTTTGACATCATCATTCAGTGAAACTGCCCTCTAAACTTACTGATTATATCTTAATCGCCAAATGTAATGGCCTTTTTTCAGTCCACATTTTTCAATCCTTCTTGACCTTTTTGTAGTCTTTGACATTGTTCATTGTTTTCTCCTCTTGAATCCTCTTTCTTCTACAGATTTTCATGAAATTTCTCTATCTTGTCCTTTCTGATCCTGCCTTTGCAGTCTCCTTTGCTGCAACTAAACACTGGATGTTTCTCAAGGCTCCATCCTGGGCCCTATTTTCTTATCCTTCTGTATTGTCTCATTTAATGATCTCATTAGTTCTTTGTATTCAATTATTATCTCTATATAGATCATTCCCAGATTTATATATTCAGTCCTAGTCTCTCTCCCGAGCAGCCTACAGTCATACATCTTCAACTCAACATATCCAAGACAAATCATGATCTTCTCTCTCCCAGTCCTTGCCTCATTCCAAAATTCCACTGCATCACTATCTTTCAAGTCATCAAGGTTTGCAGTCTTGCTGTTATGGTCAACTGGGTATTATGCTGGACTTCTCATTCCCATTCATCCTATATATCCAATCTGTTGTCAAATCCCAATATCTCTTGTACTTCTCTCATCTGTCTGTCTCTGTCTCTCTGTCTTTCTCTTTTTCTCTATTTCTGTCTGTCTCTGTCTTCCTCTCTCCCTAGAGAGCTGTCATTCCTAGCACAGACCCTTACCCCTGTCTCCTGGACTCCAGTAGCCTTCTATTGATCTTCCTGCATCAAGCCTCTTCCTTGTCCAATTTATCCTCCACTAAGCTACTAAAGTGATTTTCCTGAATCATAGGTCTGACTATGGCATTTTCTGACTCAGTAAACTTTGGTGGCTTCCCATTATCCCAGGATAAAACATAGTCTTCTGGGATTTAAATTCTTTCACAAGCTGGCTGCATTTTACTTTTGCAATCTTCTTATACTTTGCTCCCCTTCACATACTCTATAATCCAGCTCATCAGTTTCCTGTATCCGTATTCTCTATCTCTGGACTCTCTGCCTTTGTATCTGCTTCCTCCTACACTTGTAATACAGTGACTCCTTACCTCTGCATCTTAGCTTTCCTAGCTTTCTTCAAGACTTAGCCCAAATCTTACCTTCTGTTGTAAGTATTCCCTGGTCTTTCTCTCCTCTCCAGAATATAGGGTAGAGGTAACTTACTTTAAAAAGACTAATGTCTCCCACTGCATCCTGGGCCATCAGCAGTCATCCTGTCCTATCTCTTACCACTGGATTCAGATGACTTCAGATGAATGAGGCTGATGACTTTGCATAGCTCTGCCTCACTTCAATTCATTTGCAAGTCAAGAGCAATCTCCTGATGTCATTGGAACTCTGAGAACAAAGGATGAACCACAGCAATCTATTTTGTGTCTATTTTTTTAATCATACCTAATAATTTACATATTGTAGTTCCTATCTGAATGTGAGCTCCTTGGTCACAGATGTAGTGTTTTTGCTTTTCTTTATATACCTAGTGACTATCATTTAAGAGAAATTTGGTGACTTATTGACTGACTGACAATTTTGTAAAGGAGAGGGCATACTTTTTTCTGGGTATTTCTATTCATATTCCTTTCCTTATTTGCTAGACTGGCTTCGAATAAAGGCCTGATTTTGCAAACAGAGTCTTTGGGTGAGAGAAATCGAGAGCTAGCGAAGTCCTGTGTTTAATACCATAACGGTGATAATGATAACTCAATCTATATAATGCTTACAAATGTTACCTCATTTTATGCCTGTAGCAACCTTGGGAGGTAGGTGTTATTATTATTTCCATTTGACAGAAGAAGAAACTGAGGCAGACAAAAGTTAAATGACTTGCTCAGGGTCACAAAACTGGTGAGTGTTGTAAATCATATTTTAATTCAGGCCTTCCTGGCCTCAAATTCATTGCACTATCTGGTATACCACCTAGCTGCCTAGGGATGACGTAGCCCTCCCTTGTTGCTCTGCCTTTAATTTATTTGGCAAACTGGCTTCACAAATTGCTATCTCAGGGACCTCTTTGGTCAAATGGTGATGATGCTACCTGCCATCACCCCATCTCTTTGAGTTACTGTTTCAACTCATGCCTTCAAGAGTGTCAAGGGAAGATGTTAGGCTAAATGGGGTTAATGTGGGTTATGGGGTTACTTTTATGTGACACTAATATTTTTTTCCCACATAGGCCTTTATTTCATTTCTCATAATTCTCTCAATTCTCCCAGAAACCCAACACTGCATTCCAGTAAATCAATCTACAGTAACATTCTAGATCTGGAATATTTAGCCTGGGATTTGTGAACATAAAAAAAAAACCCTTTTTATAAATGTGTTTCAATATAATTGGTTTGCTTTGTAATCCTGTACATTTCCCTTATGCATTTTAAAAACATTCTGAGAAGGGATTATTGTTTTTTAGTTGTATCTAACTCTTCGTAACCCTAGGGACCATACTGTCTATAAGGTTTTCTTGACAAAGATAGTGGAATGGTTTACATTTCCTTCTTCGGTGGATTAATGCAGACAGAGGTTAAGTGACTTACTCAGGATCACACAGCTACTCAGTATTGGAGTCTGGATTTGAGGATCAGGTCTTGCTAACTCCAGGCCCAGAACTCTTATCTATTGAGCCGTGAGCTTTAGACTAACAAAAGGATTGATGCCACAAAAAGATTAAGAACCCTTGACTCTAGACAATCTGTTAAATTACATAAAATACAACATCTTTTCAGAACTAGGTGTGTTTTCTATGTGAATGACAGTTTGGCCAATTATTAAAGGGAAGGAGCTTGAAAATTTATATATAGCTTCAATCTAAAGAATATTTTGGAAGTTGCCCCCATAAGGAAAGAGAGAAAGGAGAATGGAAGTGGAAACATAGATAACTTCAACTAGTGTGTGTGTGTGTGTGTGTGTGTGTGTGTGTGTGTGTGTGTGTGTGTGTGTGTGTAAGAGGTCAGAAGATGCAGAAAGGGAGGTAGATTGGAACCAAAGACAATTTTTGCCTAATTTAAAGCTTTGCCAAGGTTAGACTCTGCCAGTGGTTTGATGAATTTGAAGTGTTATCTTTGGTTCTGGGGCAGTTAGATTGCTTAGGGGACATGTTGTGGTCTACGGATGCTGAGAACCCTAAGATGCAAAGGCAAAGGGCACAAGTGTGCTTCAAAAGAATTCAACCACTCAAACCTCCTTTCAGTCAGAAACAAGACTTATTGTATAGTCAATAGAAGTAGGAGGGATTTTAAGATTCTGCCCAATTTAGTGGGGGCAAGAGGGACACTTTAATACAGCAAGAGTGTGGGAAGTTCTGGATGGGATTAAGGAGTGGCAAGTAGCTTGGAGTGGGTCCAGGTGCAGACAATGAAGGCCAAAGGGCAGTTAAAAAGATTATTGACTGGGATGGGCTGAGTGCCTTTTGCAAACACCAGAGAACTGAGTTCAGGAATTTTAGGGTCCAGGTCCCAAAGATATGATCTTATCCTTTTAGGAGTCGAGTGCAAATCCCATCCCCCATCCAGTAGAGCACTGGGCCTGGAGTCAAGAAGACCTGAATTCAAATCCAGCTTCAGACACTTACTACCTGTGCGACCCTGGGCAAGTCACTCAACCTTGTTTGTATCAATTTCCTCATCCATAAGTCTCTCTGCCAAGAAAACACTAAATGGGTCATTAAAAGTCAGAGAGTACTGAAAAATGAACAATAATAGCTACATATAAATGTGTTCTCTTTGACTCCCCTAAGAGGAAGCATGGTATCATGGAGAGAGAGAGCTGGCTTTGGAATCAGGAAGCTCTGAATCCAAGTCCTTGTCTGATGTTTATAGACAGTGTCCCCTTAGGGAAATCACTTAACTTCTCTGTTTTCTAGCTCTATTTATATACTTACATTCTGTTATATATCTTATTCTTTTTATTTGTTTATGTGTGGAATAAAAAGACCTTTACTCAAAATCTTAAATAAAGAGGCTTCTCAATAAGAACAGAAAGAAAAAGGATTTATTACAATTCTCGAGAAAGGGACGTCCTTCCACCAGGTTGGGGAAACCTGATGGAAGGAGGCAACTCACAGAAACTGAAGCACAATTTTTATACCCTAACACAGAGAATACCACCTCACCACTATCCCACCTCTCCATTGGCTGGGAGGCGGGCTCACAATCTAAGCTTGAAAAACTAGCAAACCCCGGGGAAATCTTCACCTATCCCAACGCAATTACCTCATCTAATATCTAACTTAACTAATACCTAACTGGCTTTAGAAAAGAGGGGAGGGGGAGAAGTAGGAGCTGGTAGCATTGATGTGGCAACAGTACAACAAAGAAAGGGGAGATTTGAGTAACTTCCAAGTTTTGGCTACAGCCCACCACACTTTCACAAAGAAAGTTGGTAGCTGGTAAGTGGGGGGGAAACCAACTGACCGTTCACAAGCCCTGGATACCTGAAACTTAGGTATCCAGGGAGAGAGGTGTTACAGAAGAGAAATTTTATTTAGAAAATCCAATATTCCCCATATTTTTATTATGAAAAGTCTTCACAATCTCCTCATCTCACTCACTAATTAATTAATTTTTCTTTTTCAATATTCATTTCCACAAGATTTTGAGTTCCAAATTTTCTCCCCATCTCTTCCCCACTCCTGACCCTGATTTGGCATGCATTCTGATTACACCTTCCCCCAATCTGACCTTCTTTTTATCATCCACCCACTTATCCCCTTCCGCTTTACTTTATTGAAAGTCAAAACAGATTTTTTTTACCCCATTGCCTGTACGTCTATTTCCCAGTTGTATGTACAAATAATTTTTTAACATTTGCTTTTAAAACTTTGAATTTCAAATTCTCTCCCTTCTTTCCTCTCCATCCACCCTCATTGAGAAGGCAAGCAATTCAATATAAGTTATACATATGTGGTTATTCAAAACGCTTCCATAATAGTCATGTTGTGAAAAACTAACTATATTTCCCCCCATTCTATCTTGCTCCCCAGTTATTCTATATTCTCCTTTGACCATGTCCCTTTTCTAAAGTGTTTGCTTCTGACTTCTCCTTCCCCTAATCTGCCCTCCTTTCTATCATTACCTCACCCCACTTTCTTCCTTCCCATCTATTTTCTTGTAGAGTAAGTTACCCAATTGAATGTGTATGTTATTCCCTCCTTAAATCAAATCCAATGAGAATAAGGTTCACTCCTTCCTTCTCAACTCTCCCCTCTTCCCCTCCATGGTGAAACCTTTGTCTTGCCTCTTTTATGTGAGATAATTTATCCTATTCTATTTCTCCCTTTCTTCTTCTCCTAATATGTTTCTCTCTCACCCCTTAATTTTATTTTTTTGACATCATCCCTTCATATTCAACTTATCTGGTGCCATCTATCTATCTATCTATCTATCTATCACCTATGTGTCTATGTATTTGTCTTTCCATTTATCCATCTATTTCCTCCAACTACCCCAATACTGAGAAAGGTCTCATGAGTTAAAAATATCATCTTTTCCATGTAGGAATGTAAAACAGTTCAACTTTAATAAGTCTCATGATTTTTCTTTTCTGTTTACCTTTTCATACTTCTCATGCTTCTTGTATTTGAAAGTTACATTTTCTATTCAGTTCTGGTCTTTATCAGCAAGAATACTTGAAAGTCCTCTATTTCATTGAAATTCCATGTTTCCCCCTGAAGTTTTGCTAGGTAGGTGATTCTTGGTTTTAATTCTAGCTCCTCTGATCTCTGTAATATCATATCCCAAGCCCTTCCATCCCTTAATGTAGAAGCTGCTAGATCTTGTGTTTTCCTGATTGTATTTTCACAATACTCAAATTGGTTCTTTCTAGCTGCTTGCAATATTTTCTCCTTGACCTGGGAACTCTGAAATTTGACTACAATATTCCTAGGAGTTTTCCTTTTAGAATTTCTTTCAGGAAGTGATCTGTGAATTCTTTCAATTTCTATTTTACCCTCTGTTTCTAGAATATCAGGGCAGTTTTCCTTGATAATTTTATGAAATATGATGTTTAGACTCTTTTTTTGATCATGGCTTTCAGGTAGTCCAATAATTTTTAAATTATCTCTCCTGGATCTATTTTTCAGGTCAGTGGTTTTCCCAGTGAGATATTTCACATTGTCTTCTATTTTTTCCTTCTTTTGGTTCTGTTTTATAATTTCTTGATTTCTCATAAAGTCATTAGCTTCCATTTGCTCCATTCTAATTTTTAAGAAATTATTTTCTTCAGTGAGTTTGTGGACCTCCTTTTCCATTGGGGAAATTCTGCTTTTAAAGGCATTCATTAGTTTTTTGGACCTCTTTTGCTCTTTGGGTTAGTCTGTTTTTTAAGGTGTTTTCTACAGTATTTTTTTGGCTCTCCTTTAGCAAGCTGTTGACTTGTTTTTCATGATTTTCTTACATCATTCTCATTTCTCCTGCCATTTTTTTCCTCTGCTTCTCTTACTTGATTTTCAAAATCCTTTTTGAGCTCTTCTGTGGCCTGCAATTCTTGGAGACTTTGGATGTAGGAGCTTTGACTTTGTTATCTTCTGGTTGTATGTTTTGATCTTCTTTGTCACCAAAGTAAGATTCCATAGTCCGAGTTTGTTTTTTTTTTACAATGTTTACGCATCCTCCCAGTCAAATACTTTTCTTTCTAACTCTTTGTCAAGAGCTAGACAACAACAAATTTTTTTCAGTGGGGATGGGTATACTCTCCCAGGCTTCAGGGGTTTTGTATCAGCTGCTCAATTCCCCACCATCTGTGGGCCCAGAGCTCTGGAAGCAGTCTCTGCTGCTGCTGTCACTGCCACCACTACAGCCATCACTGCTACTGCCACCACCACTACTCCCACAACCCTAGGGTTGTACCTGGCCAGACACTGGCCTCCTCTTTCACCCAGGTCCCATAGAGTTTTCCCACTGACCTTTTTGGTGTTTGTGCTTTGAGAAGTTTAGAAACCATGAGAGCTGCCAATGATTTAGTCCCCTGAGGTCTGCTCCTGCCCGGTCTGTGCTTGTGTGGCCCATACTTGACTGTGCTCCACCCCCTGCCTAGTGTGATATACTCTTTATTTCCTTTAGATGGTTGACTTTCCAAAGTTGTCTTGGGCTGGAGATTTGTTTCACTCTGTCATTTTGTGTGTTTTGTAACTCTAGAACTTGTTTAGAGTCATTTTTTTTACAGGTATTTGGAAGGCTTTGTAGGAGAGCTCAGGAAAGTTCCTACTTTTACTCTGCCATCTTGGCTCAGTCCTTCTATTTATATGTTTTATGTATAATATTCACATTCTATATTTCTGAGACTATAAGTTATAGAGAAAGTATCAATTTGCTTTGCTAGAAGGAGTTCCTTCAACCAGTTCCTCTCCCTGTTTAGCCCCCAAGGGCAGACAGTTTCAGTTCTTGGAAGTAGGAAAGAGAGAAATTTAAGTCTCAGGCAAAGGAAAAGTCTCCCTAACAATCAGAGCTGTACAAAAAAAAAATATTATGTCTTATAGGAAAGACCTAGTGAAAAACTTTGGAGTGAATGAAGTAGTCATTGGGGAAATTTGTTCTACATTACAAATAAGGAAAGAAAAGGAAAAAAATCCCAATTCAACCCTTTACAATGTACTGCCTTCATAGGGGATCAGTAGGTTTCCTTTCCCTCAAGATCTCTGAACAAAATGTGGATGACCACTAGATCAGTATCTTGTAATGACAATTCTTTTTTTTTTTTTAATGTGATTTAGGTTATGAGGCCATTGAATTCCCTTACAATTCAAATTCTGATTTTTGAGAAGTTAAGCTTCTCTTCCCAGGTCACCATTGCTAATAATTAACCAAGAAACATTTCTGTGGGGTGAACATAAATTTTTGTAGTTTTGAATTTAAAAAAATTAAGCAAGTGTAAGTGAGATTTTCCTCTTTAAAAACAATAGCAATGAAGTATACATAGAATAATTTTACATTTATATATACATACATACACCTATTTTGTCTAATAGTGGCTTTCTCCAGGGTTGGGGAAAGGGGAAAAAAAGAAAAAAAGAAATTTACATGACTACTTTATTATGTATTTAAAAGGCATAGCAAGTTGATATGTTTTAATATATAATAGATTCGCAGTCATATTTTCAATTATGCTATGTTATGGAGTTGCATCTTTTATTCCATAATTTAAAATGTTATTAAAATTTATTTTTAAATCATAAATAAAAAATAAAATTTATTATTAAAAATTAAAAATAAAATAAAAACAACAACAGTGATTTAAAAAATCCAACCTCCACTCCACTACAAAATCACTGCTGATGAGTAAGGGACTGTTTTGGGGTTGCCTATATCCATGTTGATTTCTGCTGGTAACATCTTGAGATGTTACCTCAGACTAATGATCTCATTGTGAGAAACCTCAACAGATCACATCTGCAAATTAAAAGAGGAAAGACAGAAATGGTTTAAGAGCTATCTCAGTTCAAATCTGGCAGAGATTCAGGTAGAAGAAAAGAAATTCCCTGCCTTTAAGACAGAATGACTCCATTGGAAATTTCCCACTTTGGTGTTTGTGTCTTGACCATGTACAGGAAATAAAAATATTCGAAGTTTCTGATAAGATATCCTCAAGACACATTTTCTTCTCAACCCAACAAAGGCATTTGTCAGAGGAGGATCAAGAAATCTTTAAGCAGAAAGGGACTTTGGAGATCATCATGTTCAAGCCTCTTTTTTGTTGTTGTTGTTGTTTATAAATGAGGAAACAGGCTATTAATGACCCATGACAACTTATTTGTTATCCTTTGGAATGGCTCACGAGCCCAGGAACATAAATAAACATGATGGCACAAGTGGAATATGAATGCCGCTTGATGAAAAAGAGGGAAAGAGGAGTAGGTGAAATTGCTTGTCTTCCAACATAGTTCTTATTCCAAATTTAAATTAAATTCAATTTGTTTGGGGGGAGGAGGGGAAGGGAAATAATGATTGCGCCCCTCCTTCTTCAATTACCCAAGTTCATGTACTTGAGCTAAGATCTCAAGTTCATCCTGCTTGTTTAAATTTGTCTTTCTCTGATTATTAAGGATTTTGAACAGTTATTCATGTGGTAGTTGAAAACTTGTGTTTCTTCTTTTGAGAATACTTGTTCATATCCTTTGATGACTCCTTTATTGGAAACTGGGTTTTACTCTTTGAAGTTTTCATCAATTCCTAATAGGTTTTCACTGTTGGACTTTTATCAGAAATGTCTGGTACAAAGAATTTTTCTGGCCTCTTTACTTCTTATTCTGGATACTTTCCTGTTGTACTTTTAAAAACATACATAATTCAATTGATTTTTTTTTTGACTCATGGAAAGTTTTCCGAGTCACAGCTGGTCGAATATTTCCTCAATTTTCTCTCCATAGTTGTATAAGTACAGCCCACTATCTCTAGTCAGGTCAAGTCTTCAAGCATTTATTAAGCATCTAAGATGAGCCAAACACTATACTAAGTGCTTGGGATACAAAGAAAGGCAAAAAGACAATACCTGCTCTCAAGGAGTTCACAATCTAATGTAGGAGACAACATACAAACAGCCATTACAAATAAGGCAGGATAAATTGGGAATGATCTCAGGGGGAAGACATGTTAAGGGGATTAAGAAAGGCTTCTCACAGAGAGTGGGATTTTAATTGAGACTTAACTGAAGTCAGGGTGTAAAGATATACTTAAAAATAATCATGTTTCATGTTGATTATTTTTTATGGATATGAATGGGCATAGCTAGTTACTTTTAGATCAATAGCCAAAATTTAAAAGATTTTTAGAAAGGTAATTTTCTCCCAAACTCTAACATTTGGCAACAAAATCCTTATGTGTTTTTAATATTACTTTCTACATATACTCAGAAAGTTCATGAATTATAAGTATATTTTTTGACTTACTGAAAATGATTAAATTATGTCCTATGCCATAATTAGTTTCAATTTCTACTGACTTCCATGTACATACACTCTAGCAATATCCCTAAGGTATATTCTTGTGTGTAGTCACAATATTTGTTAAAAAAAAAAAAAAAAAAAGGATGTGTCTTGAGGAAATACCCAGTGAACTGGAATGAATGAAGTGGGCAATGGAGAAAGTTGCCCCACTTTACAAAAGGAAGACAAAAGGAAGAAAAAGACCCTTTACAAATATAAATTGATTTGCCACAGAGGGAGCAATGGAGCCCAAATGATGTATAATGCAGCTCCCTCCCCTCCTTTTTGGGTGCCATACTTTGCTATAGGACCAGATGTTTTCATATCTGAAAAAAATCAGCAAAATCACTTGGTCACCATAAAGTGCATTATAGTTTTGAGCTTAATAAATGTTTATTAAATTGAATGGAATCATTATCAATAATAGTATTTACATAGAAATGTCCACGGAGTAAGGGTACAGAGCTACCATACTAGACATCCATGTTCTATGTAGTTGTATCTTTCATATGAACATCTACAATGTACCTACTTATGCATACACATTCCCAGGTGCAAAGCCACTGCTTACCCCAAGCATCCATGCCATCCTCATTTTTAATTTCTTTTCCCATTGTCAGAAGTATAACAACTGGTCTTTCGGATCACCAATATCTTTATGAGCTCAGTGTTGGCCCACACTGCTGCATGATTGGGACAAAGAGACGATGTAACAGTCTGGTTTCTATGGCAACAGAGGAGGGATAGTTAAAACCGAAATGTTGGGAACACCCATTCTGATAATTGGGACATAATTCTGGCTATTGCAACTACACGGAGTCCTGAAGAAGCAAAAGTAGCTTTACCTTGCTACTCTGGCTGCCAAAAAACCTGCCCTGTACGTTTTTCTTAGTTTAGCTGTTAAGAGGAAGGAAACATCTCACACACAGGCCTCATTTTCTGCATGTAAAATGTGTGTGTTCTTTAAAAGCCAGTGGTTGGCTGGTTTTCCGGACATGATGTGGTTGAAGCTGTCATCGTAATGGAAATTCATTGCTGTAGCTATGGTAAATCGAGTTTTCTGCCTGTGCTGAATGCATTAGTCTAATGAGATGTTTGCAGCTGGAGAGCTGAGCTGCAGGAGACGTACAGTGTCGCCACTAAGAGACAGGGAGAAGATGGCTTGCGCAATAGTCCATGTGCGTGTCCTGAAAGTCCTCTGTCCTCTGGGTCAACACTCTGGGTCCCGATAAAGAAACTGATCAGAATTCTAAAATAAAGTAATAGGTAAGGGAAAGGTATGATTTTTTTGGAGGGTGGAGGGGAGGGGAGTGGGAATATCTTTGGAGGAAGAACCTTTTTCTCCAACTGTCATACTGTGAGTATTTGTATGTTAACTTCTTTCGTGGTTTCTGGATTGCATGCCTCCGCCTGTGGATGTATGAACGCACTGCCCATGTGAACGTGGCACCCAATTGAAACTTTGGTCCCAGAGCCTCCAAATGCAATGTTTGATTCCCCAAGAACTCTGGGAGGAAAACTTAGCATAGCTCTATGTTCTACAAGTTTTAGGGAAAGAGGTGTGTATGCATGTGTGTATATTGGATCACCTTTCTTTAATTATGCATTGCATATGTATAAAAGTCTTCATTCCTTTTTCAAATGGAAATCCAGATTCAAGTGGCAAGTTGTCTTCCTCTACCTGGTGTTAAAAAAAAAGAGTCTCCTCTTTTGCAGCACATCCTGACACAGAAGGATTTTACATCAACCTGATTTTTAAAACTGATGAAACAAGTGTGAGGACTCCTTTGTTGATGCCTGTTTTGCTTTGCTTTCTTTTGAAGTTGAATTTGGTCATCAAGATTTTGGATTGGAAATGTCAGTTGGCTTTCTGTAACTCACAAGATGTAGACAAAGACACCTAAATTGTTTCCATTTGCTGCTTTTACTGCATTTTGGGGTGGGTGGGTAACCTCCCCAACAGGTTGATTATTGATCCATCATCCATTTCTTGAGTGAAAATACAGATATGCTTTCTTAAGGACTCATAAACAAAAACCTACTAAGCAAAATGTATGTATATATGTATGTGTATGTGTGTGTGTGTATGTATTTGAGTGTGTATCTGCGTATAAGATGGGCTGCCTGGATATATTTTTTTCTGAACTTCACAAGGCATACATCTTCCTTCTCCATTCTGCAGGAAGAAACAGAGAAACACACAGAAAGGGAGGAGGAAAGAAAAACAGAGACAGAGAAGGATTTATTGAAAGAGAGTAAAGAATAATCTGCTTTGTAAGTGATTTAATGAATAGTTGAGATGCTTAGGTAGAAGTTATTTTTTTCATATTCAAGTAAAGGAGAGATTTTTGCCCTATTTATGTTGTCTGTTGGGTTTGGGAAAAATATTTGAAAAAGGTAGATAAAATTGACTTGTTTATGGGAGGATGGTGTGTGTGTGTGTGTGTGTGTGTGTGTGTGTGTGTGTGTGTGTGTGTGTGTGTGTATGTGTGTGCGTGTGTGTGCATGTAAATTTATCTGTGTCAATCTGGAGTATAACCCATACTGAGCTTCAAAGAACAGTTTTAGCAACCACAGTAAAGTCTGTTTGAGTACTATAGGGACTTTGAGAGAGAAAGATATGTAGGTAGGTAGATAGGATGCATTCCTTCTTTCAAACTAGAAATTTAGTAGCCATTTAAATTTAGTTAGGGGTATAGTTTTTTAAATGTTTCACGCAATAGTTGAAGCAAAAGAATAAAAAATAGTTCAAAAAAAATTCACGATGTGTCCAATGATGAGAATAAAAACCTGGAAGACCCAATATTTTGTGGGCATTCTGTTGCCTGGCTTAACCAAACAAATAAGAGAGCATTTCACAACATGGGAAATGAGGGTGACTTAGGAGCGCAATGCTGACAAGCTCCTAATCACAGAAAACATTTATTAGGAACAGCCTATTTTAAGGACGACTGGAAAATTTCCAATTGATTGCTTTTGGGGTACCTTTGTGTCATATTTTAAAGAATAAAGATGTGGATTCATTTCTATCCCTTTCTTCTCCCTCCCCAAATTGAAATCATGGAATGCTAATGAGTGTTGACTTCCTAAGATTATGTGCAGGAACTTATTTCTGAGCTAGTCTGATTGGCTTAGGAAGTTCACACACACATAGACACAAAGACACACACACAGATACACAAAGTTCATAATTGCTTGGTGTGCAACAGTGTTCTCTTTGCTGAAAGAAAGAGAAAGAAAGGAAGGAAGGAAGAAGAAAGAAGGAAGGAAGGAAAAAAAGATAGAAATAATCAAACACCTCCTAATAGCAGAAGTCAGTGTTAGTTTTCACCATTTAATTGACTTTGAGTTTGGTGGGCATGAAGAGGATGAAAACACAAGAATCAGTTTCACTTCTGGGTCTCAGTCTTCTTCAGGACTGAAACAGAAACCCAGCAGGCAAAAATAAAAGATCTATGTATTTTTCATTTTCTAAAAGTGGCATTAGATGTTGGGGTGTGAGTTGATTTGAAAACTATTTTCGTAATGGCATTTCTTGGCTAAGTCTTACCTCATCAGTCTGTTTTTCAGACAGTATAGGATTTAAAATACCTAATTCTCTCAAGTACTGCCCCCCTATATATACACACACGTGCTCACACACACACACACACACACACACACACACATTTATACCCCTACAACCTTCTCTTCAAGAATAACCTTAGGAAAAGCATGGATAACTGAACGTTTTTCCTTTTGGAAAAGGGGAAGAGCTATGACCATATTTAATCTGGGCAGTTAAATACAAGATGTTCTTTGGAACTCTTTTTTAAAGTTTTACAGGATGGCCCTCCCCTTGCCAGTCTATGCACATACTTATGAGCCTCAAGATACATACTAGGAAATTCAATTTTGATGTGTTCCACTAACTTGGGGCTTCAAAGACAATAGAGCTCCTTCCAAAAGATAGCCAGCCATTGAGAGACCCTTCTGAGAAGCAGGTTACAGCCAAATGTTTTTTTCTTCACTCCCTTAGACTTTGATACCATCTCCTTTACTTCCTAGGGCCATGCTGTGCCTATAGTTTGCACACTGATGCACACATAAAAGTGTCTATGGATACTAGCTCCTTTTCAAACAGAGGCTTTAGGACTGTAGAAGGTTAATGACTTCTAGTTTAGCTTTGGGGTCGTGATTCTTTTTCATTGGCTTTTGGACTTTGGGGTAGCAGTGTGTGTGTGTGCATGTGTATGTGTGTGTGTTGTCTTTTAATTTAAGTATGAACTATCATTGGATGGAGGCTTTCTGGAAGGAAATATGTGAAAGTGGCAAAAGAGTTTGTGCAAAGACTACAGAATATTTCTCTTGGTGGCAAGTGTTAAATCTAGAATTGGGATCCTTGTTTAATACTTTTCCATAGAATCTTGATTAAATGCCCATGGACTCATCCGAGGATAGTTTGAGGTATAAATATTTTTGTCTTCAGTGGAAGAAAGTGCGGAGAGAAGAGAGAGAGAAATAAGAATGGCCTCCAATGATAGATGGTACAAAGAATGCATGTTGCTGGTACATAGAACCTGATGCAGAAGTCACCAGTGAGCCCAGAAAATTACTCTAAATTTTAATTAATGAGTCGCAGAAGCCAAACTGCATGCTTAAAAAATTACCTCTGTATCAATGAGGTGATAATTAACTCTCTCCAGAATCAGCAGTCCTCCCAGACCTGAAGCAGTCTTCACTGATATTAAGTTTGCTGGCATGTGTCCAGTGCTGAATAATTGATTCTTTGGCAGTCATGTCTTGGATTTTCATTTAAACACTTGTGACATTTCCTAATGGGGCCAAAAGGCCAACAAGATCACCAGAGATCACTGACAGTTTTGAGGTCAGGAGATATACTGGTATTTGGGAAAGGGATTTGACCCTCCCCTCACTTTTCACCATTACTTTTCTCTTTCAAATCTTCAGAGAGAGGGAGAGACAGACAGAGAGATAGAGACAGAAAGAGAGAGACGGAGGGAGGGAGGGAGAGACAGACAGACAGAGAGAGAAAAGTCAACCTAGAGTTCACAAACCACTGACAACATTTATTTATTTTAAATACATTTTTATTTATTTTGTTAAATATTTCCCAATCACATGTACAATTTTTCAAAAACATTCATTGTTAAAATTTTTGAGTTCCAAATTCTCTACCTCCCATCTTCTGCCCCTTGAGAAGGCCACTTACAGCATTTGTTATAAATCTCAGTTGCCACCTATATTTGAAAACTCACATGTGCTGGGAGTGCACATGTGGTAAGTTTGTACAGTCTGCCCAGGGGCCAGTCAGCTTTGAAGTGCATTTCATCCATCTCTGTTTCAGCTCCAACCAGGGTCTGTTTACATTTCTGCAAACATGAGCCGGCAATTTGTCAGTCACTGAGAGTTAGGTGGAACCTTGAGGTAAAGAAGAGGGAAGCAGGAGATCTCTTTTTGGGTCCTGATGCTTGTGGACCTTTTGAACAGGTGCCTTTCCGAGCAGGCTGTTTTGTAAATGCCATCTTTCTCATGGAATAAAGACAGACCCTTTAGTCACTGTCCTGCCCAGATAAGGGGCTGCTCATTCCATGACTGGGCTTTGAGTCCTCCTCCCTGAGGAAAGCTAGAGCTTGGCTAGCATAGAAAAAAGACAATTCAAGACCTCTTTCATCTCCAGCGAAGACTCCTCAAGCCTCAAATGTTTGGGCTTTTGCTTTTCAGAAAGCTGACATATACTGGATTAGGATTAGTCTTGGGGCAAAATTTCACAAGATAAAACATTCGCTTTCGACTTGACGATGACTTCTTTCCTGCTCTTTTAGGACAAACTTCATATGCTATCCTGGGATAGGAATCACCTGATATAAAGCCTGAAATCCATTTCCCTGAACTTGTTGGACATTCTTAACTGGGCAAGACCATACTAATAACTTTAGGCATATTATTTTATTTTTAAAATAGTTATATTTTCAGGGGGACTGCTGGTACAAACCAGGGAGTGGTGGTGTCTACTTCCTGCTGCTCAGAGAGATAACATACTCCTTCTTTTTCTCCCTCCCTCTTTCCAGCCTTCTTTGGGAGTTGCGAGGGCAGGAGGAGAAAATCTAGATCTTTGGAACAAAACAGTTTAGCAATGTTTCTTTTTAAATTTAGGAGACTTAGAGGAAAGGTCCTCTTGGATAAAGGGAAACAATATGGTTCTTGATGTTTGTTCATTCTCAGAAATGACTATGCCACAGTGAATGTGCAGATCCTGCTTTGTCCTTTTGTGAGGTAGGAGTATAGGATTATATTTAGAGCTGGAATTGACCTTAGAGATTCAGTCCCCTCATGTTACAGGAGGGAATTGAAGATTAAAGTACCCAGGTCACATAGGTAGTAAGTAGAGAGCAGGGTTTTGAACTCAGACCCTCTGATTACAAATCCTCTTTTCATTATATTCCTGATCTTTTTAAGTACTTGAAGGAGAGTGACTTTGGGGAGATGTTTTCTACCAACTGTTCTTAGAGTTAAGTAAATTTAATTGTGTCCTGCATGCTCTTCATGACCACATTTGGGGTTTTCTTGGCAAAGATACTGGAGTGGTTTGCCATTACTTCTCCAACTCATTTTACAGATGATAAAATTGAGGCAAACAGGTTAAGTGACTTACCCAGGGTCTCACAGTTAGTAACTGTCTGAGGCCAGATTTGAACTCAGGAAGATGTCTTCCTGACTTTAGACCTGGCACTCTATCCACCACACCACCTAATTTCTCATTGTTCTTAGAGTGCCACTTTAGTAAATATCCTTTTCTAAAATGTCTTTAAGACTATCTAATTGGTTGGGCCTTGAGCTGAAGGTATTAACTACTCCCTGACCCTTCAGGATTACCCCTACAAATTTGAGGGGAAGAAGTAGCCAAGCTCTGAAGACTCAATATGTCATTGGGAATGGAAGTGGGAGCTGAGATAATGATCCTCAGATCCTCAGAACTTAAATAATTTTCCTCTTTGCTTTCTCTAACCCTTTCTTTTTTAAAAAAAATATATTTATTTTTAGTTTTCAACATTCACTTCTACAAGATTTTGAGTTTCAAATTTCCTCCCCATCTCTTCCCTCCCCCCACCCCAAAGCACTATACATTCTGATTACCCCTTCCCCCAATCTGTCCTCCCTTCTATCACACCCCTCCTTTCCCTTATCCTCATCTTCTCTCATTTCTTGTAGGGCAAGATAGATTTCTATACCCCATCACTTTGTATTTCTTATTTCCCAGTTGCATGCAAAAACAATTCTCAACATTTATTCCTAAAACTTTGAGTTCCAACTTCTCTCTCTTCTTCCTTCCCCACTCATCCCCACTGAGAAGGCAAGCAATTCAATATAGGCTATACATGAGTAGTTATGCAGAAGACTTCCATAATAGTCATGTTGTGAAAGACTAACCATATTCCCCTCCATCCTACCCTGCCCCCCATGAATTCTATTCTCTTTTTTGACCTTGTCCCTCCCCAAAAGTGTTTGCTTCTAATTATTCCCTCCTCCCATTTGCCCTCCCTTCTATCATTCCCCCCACACCCCACTTATCCCCTTCTCCCCTACTTTCCTGTAGGGTAAGATAGATTTTCATGCCAAATTGAGTGAGCATGTTATTCCCTCCTTAAGCCAAATATGATGTGAGTAAGCTTCACTTTTTCCCTTCTCACCTCCCCCCTTTTCCCCTCCATTGTAAAAGCTTTTTCTTGCCTCTTTTATAAGAGATAATTTGTCCCACTCCATTTTCCCCTTTCTCCTCCCAATGTATTGCTCTCTCACTCCTTAATTTAATTCTTTTAGATACCATTCCTTCCTATTCAACTCTCCATGTGCCCTCTGTCTGTATGTATATAATCCCTCCAACTACCCAAATGTTGAGAAAAGTCTCAAGAGTTACAAATATTATGTAGGAATGTAAACAGTTCAACTTTAGTAAATCCCTTATGATTTCTATTTCCTGTTTACCTTTTTATGCTTCTCTTGATTCTTGTGTCTGAAAGTCAAATTTTCTATTCAGTTCTTGTTCATCAAGAATGCTTGAAAATCGTCTATTTCATTGAATGACTATTATTTTCCCCTGAAGTATTATACTCAGTTTTGCTGGGTAGGTCATTTTTGGTTTTAATTCTAGTTTCTTCAACTTCTGGAATATCGTATTCCAAGTCTTTTGATCTCTTAATGTAGAAGCTCCTAGATCTTGTGTTATCCTTATTGTATTTCCACAATACTTGAATTGTTTCTTTCTGGTTGCTTGCAATATTTTCTCCTTGACCTGGGAGCTCTAGAATTTGGCTACAATATTCCTAGGAATTTTCCTTTTGGGATCTCTTTCAGGAGGTGATCAGTGGATTCTTTCCATATTTATTTTACCCTCTGGTTCTAGAATATCAGGGCAGTTTTTCTTGATAATTTCATGAAAGATTATGTCTAGGCTCTTTCTCTATCATGAGTTTCAGGTAGCCCCATAATTTTTAAATTATCTCACTTGGACCTATTTTCCATGTCAGTTGTTTTTCTAATGAGATATTTCACATTATCTTCCATGTTTTTTTCATTCTTTCGGTTTTGTTTTGTGATTTCTTGGTTTCTCATAAAGTTATTAGCTTCTATCTGTTCCATTCTAATTTTTAAAGAACTATTTTCTTCAGTGAGCTTTTGAACCTCCTTTTCCATTTGGCTAATTCTGCTTTGTAAAGCTTTCTTCTCCTTATTGGCTTTTTGTACTTCTTTTGACTTTTGGTTTAGTCTATTTTTAAAGGTGTTATTTTCTTCAGCATTTTTTGGTCTCCTTTAGCAAGCTCTTGATTCTCTTTTCATGATTTTCTTACATCACTCTCATTTCTCTTTCCAATTTTTCTTCTACCTCTCTAACTTGATTTTCAACATCTTTTTTGAGGTCTTTCATTGCCTGAGACCAATGCATATTTATTTTGCAGATTTTAGATGTAGAAGCCTTGACTTTGGCGCCTTCCTCTGATGGTATCCTTTGTTCTTCCTCTTCTGAAAGGATGGAGGAAAATACCTGTTCACCAAGAAAGTAACTTTCCAGAGTCTTATTTTTTCCTTTTTTGGGGGGCATTTTCTCAGCCAGTTACTTGACTTTGGAGTCCTTTGTCAAGTGGACCTGTAAGTTCTAAGTTCTAAGTTCCTCTAAGGTGGCACAATCAAGGGAGAGGAATTAACTCCTCTCCTAACCAGCACTCTGGTCTAGGAGCAACCACAAACTTTTCTGCCCAGGATTCTCTCCAAATCCTCTACCAGCTCCAACACACCAGCACTCTTCCTCACCCCAGGGCTGCTACTCTGAGTTGAGATTCAGAGTGGCTGCTCAATTCCCCCAGGCTCTTTAGGCTGAAGGCTCCTAAAACGGATGCTGCTACTGCTGCTACTGGAGCTACCGCCACTGCCCTGGAGCTGGGGCCAGACCATGTTCCCTTCTCACCTAGGTGAAAGCACTTTCTCACTGACTTTTGAAGCTGTCTTTGGCATATGTGGGTTGAGAAATCTGGGAACCCAAGCTGATGCCTGTGATTCTGCACCCTGAAGCCTGCACCAGTCCTGTCTGAGCTGTGTGGCCCAGGCTGGGTTGTGCTCCACTCTAAGCCCCATGGGATAGACCTTTCCTGCCAGCCTTCCAGGTTGCCTTGGGCTGGAATTCTCTTTCACTCTGTTGTTTTGTGACTTCTGCTGCTCTAGAAGTTGTTTACAATTATTTTTCACAGGTATTTTATGGGTTTTGGGGGTAGAGAGAGAGCAGGCCCATCCTCCTACTACACCATCTTTCTCTAGCCCTTTCTAACAGGCAGCATATGGACACAAAAGTAGGGTGGCATCTCAGCAGAGTTAATTGCCATGAGAAAAATGAATATATTTTGGGCAAAAATGTGCATTTCATTTGATGCTTTTAAAGATGATTATTTACTTTGTGAATTTTGTAGCTGTGGCTTGACTTTTGAAAGTTGGTGGTTTGTGGTAGAGTTTTATTCTAGGTCTTCCTCTGTACAGGTCACTGAGACTAAAAGTCCAAATTCTCTAGAACTGGAATCACTTTCACTTTGAGAGTGATTCTTAAAAACTAATGAACAAAAACTGAAAAAACAACCCCCTCCCCGCCACACACACACAGTGGGCACTTTGCAAAGTTCAGCAGTCATTTTAGGATTAAATGAGGAGTTAGACAGAGGAAAGGATTGTTATAATAGGTTCCAAATTCAGTGAGTAGGAAAGTACACAGAACAAATTGCACAGTACTGAGGTATGAACCAGATCTGGTAATGTTGTCCATAGACTAATGAACAAGGAAAATATTCCCCAACTTTCCCCAAGATGAGGATTTCAGTACTATTCTTGAAAATCCTGATTGCCTACTCCCATCTACTGCCATCTCCTCTTTGGAAACCTTTGTGCATGGCTAAAAGAATCCAGTAACTAATGTGGGGATTTGCCTCTCCACATATTTTCCTTGTTGACTCTTTTCTTTTGGGTCAAAGAAAAACTTTCCCCCACTTCCCTTTTCTCCTTCTACTTTGTGTGTAGTGCATCATGGTACAGCATATCAATATGAAGAGAAAATCAGGGTAGAATAGTAAGGAGGGCACTTTTTGGACCAGCCTCTTTCTCCCTCCATACTGCCCTGTGAACCTTTTTTTGAACCAGGTACCTTCTTCCCTCCTGCTCCACCCTGCCCCAGGAAAGTTGGTCCAGATCATGTCTGTGGAGACAATACTAAGTTAATGCTGGATGGATGATACATTAATGTTGAATCTGAAGCTACATTAAAGCTACATTAGATCCCTGCCAACTTCTAGATTTTAATTATATTTTATTAGGCAACTAGGACCAGGGATAAATAAATAAGGAAAGATACAAAGAAAGGTATTATATAGAGGCTAGGAGGCATGAGCAGATATTATTCAATTCTACAAATAGCTCTTAAGTGTCTTCTATGTATCTATTCCACTTGTCATCATTTTTGAGGTGGGGTGGGCCAGTTATGTTAATTTAGGAACATAAGATCCTTGAGGACAAAGATATTTTCATTTTTTTCTGTCTTCGTATTTCTAATATTTAGCACAACAGTTGAAACAGAGTGGTAGGCTTTAAATAAATGTTTGTTGAATTCAAGTCATGTCAATTTGTTTGACCTAGTAGCAGCCTATCCAATTCATTGTCTAGTCAGCTGCCAAAATGATAGTTCAAAATCATGCATCTAACCAAGTCACTCTTCTGCTCAAAAACCTCTAGTGAATCCCTATTGTCTAGAAAACAATAAAAACTCTTCTATTTAATATTTAAAGTTCTTCACAATCTGGCTTTATCAAGGCTAGATGTAATTATGATTGTACGAAGTATTATAAATTACTATTAAATCATAATAAAATTACTATTAATATATTATAAATTATTATTGCATAAATTATACTAATAATTTATGTCCCTTCACACGTTCCTTCCTTACCTCCAACTATTAACATCCTTCCTTAGCTTCCTGCAAAGATTATTTCTAGTGTTACCTCCTATTTGAAGCCTTTCATAGTCCTTCCAACTGCTCATGTGTATTCCCCTCCCAAATTTCTTTGCATTTCTTTGTGTGTTCATATTTGCATATGTACATATTATATATACATACATACTATTTATTTATACACATTTATATATCTATGTCTTTCTGTTTATTTCCACCAACAGAACTTACATATCCTTCTTGAGGGCATGGAGGTGTGTGTGTGTGTGTGTGTGCGTGTGTGTTTATATCCCTGATATCTAGCACAGTGATGGTACATAGTCAGTACTTAATGGATACTCACTTGGTTGGTTGGTTGATCCAGTTGAGAAGGATAATGTGTAGTGGGAAGAGCACTGAATTTGTCATCAGATGACCCAGGTTTGGGTTCTGACTGCTACCTATTCACCAGGAACAAATCACTTCCCCTCTCTGTATCTCAGTTTCTCCATCTTTGAGTACCATTTTATTTTTTTCCAATTACATGTAAATATAGTTTTCAGTATTTATTTTTTATAAGATTTTGAGTTCTAATTTTTCTGTCTCCCTCACCCCTCTCTCTCCTCCCCAAGATCAAGCAATCTGATTTAGGTTATACATGTGGAATCATCTTGAACATATTTCTGCATTAGTCATGTGGTGATAAAAAGAACCAGAACAAAAGGGAAAACCCACGAGAAAGAGAAGACAAAAGCAAAACCAAAGTAAAATAGTATGCTTCAATCTGCGTTCAGACCCCATAGTTCATTCTCTGAATGTGGGTAGTATTTTCCATCATGAGTCTTTTGGAATTGCCTTGGATCATTGTATTACTGAGAAGAGCTAAGTCTATCAAAACTGATCATCGCACAGTGTTACTGTTACTGTGTACAATGATCTCCTGGTTCTACTCACTTCACTCAGCATCAGTTCATGCAAGAAATTCCAAATTTTTCTGAAATCTGCCTGCTCATCATTTCTTATAGCACAATAGTATTCCATTGCATTCATATACCACAACTTGATTAGCTATTCCTCAACTAATGGACTTTTTAAAAAATGTAGCTAGCAAAACTGCAACATGTTAGACCTGAAACAGACTTTTAAGGTCATCTAGTCTCAACTTCTCTTTTAAATTGATGAGGAAACTGAGGCCAAGAGAGGGAGCTATTTGTCCAAGGTCATACCCATTTCTCTTCCTTCCCCAATCCAGTGTTCTTTCTACCTCCTTGTGGGGAAAAAAAAAATCACAATTTACCTCCATGAAGTGTACAGTTCATCTCTTGGCTTGGTGTGTATTGCATGCATCTCACTGTGTGATAAATTAACCATGTCTGTGCCAGTGGATGTGGTTAATTTATCACACAGTGCGATGCAACATGACTGTGTACTGCCTTAATGAGATGTAGTAAAGATATGCTAGCTGTAGGAAAAATGAAGCTAGCCAAACTATGGGGAGGTTAGAGTGGGGAGAGGAAGAAGTAGGAGTTTTCTTCTGCCTGGGGCCTTTCCCTTAATGACCAGTCATCTCACTGTGGATCTTATAATATAAGCGTAGGATAGATTCCACCCTCCTCACCCGCTTTTACTGGTCTTTTAGTCCAACTAAGGAATGCAATTCTCATGGTTCTTGAAAGTGTTACCTGTAAAGACTGACCACTTGGCCATTTCAAGCAAATGCTAGGAAAACTTGACCTAGTTGGGGGCCTGTGTTGACAGAATACAGATATAGTCAAATGTGGGTATGGAAAAAGTTAGCATTTTGGTGCTTTACTTAACCCACACTTTCCTAAAAGCAACCCAAATCCTCACCAGCAGAGCTCTGTTTCAACTGTCCAGATGGGGGACTGAGAAATGGAGTTCCCACTACAGGCCAAGGGAGATGAAATAAACTTGATATGTATAGCCCCCTTCCCATCTCTGTATGGGTCCATATTTAATCATTGCACTCATAAAAACCACTGAAATAATTGTGTCCTTTGAAAAATTAGCTTTTGATAAATGAAACAACCAGGGCTTAACAGTGAGCGTTGGATTCTATGTTGGAGGATGGTCTGGGTTCAAATTCTTATTTACTTCTTTACTACCTGTATGATCTTATTTAGGCAGTGACTCCTCCGGGTCTCACTGTGCTCATCTGAAAAACAAGATTATTATTACAGGTAAAAATAGATTAAATTATCTGTACAATCCCTTCTATCTCTAAATTATATGATCCTATGAATGACCTGGAGATTATTTGTAGAGTTATAGTGTATGTATTTATATGTATACACACATATATGTATATATAGGTATATATATTTAGTAATGGATACATAAAGAGAAATGTAGTATATATATAGTAATGAATACATAGATATAGAGAGCTGTTATATATACACATATATACATACGTATATATGTGTACATACGTATGTATATATACATTTTTATTTTTATATATAGATATAGATTTATATCTATATATAAATACACACACACACACACACACACACATATATATATATATATACTGAGAGAGAGAGAGAGAGAGAGATCGCGAGATCACAATGGATAGTTTGACGTTACTCGGTGTGATAGGACTAATACTTATCAGGTTTTCCTTGGTAACTTCTGTGCCTCACCCACAGTACGGGAAGACACAAGCCACTCTTTTTTTCCCTTGTTTTTAGGGATTGATTTTATAAAGCTGTCCCTGGCATCTGATTGGTCTTGACTTCACTGAGACACTTTCCTGGTCACTGAGAGTTGGGCCCTTCAGATCTGGTGGATTTCTGAAGACTAGCATGTCCTCCATCATACTCTGTCCTGATGATATCCCCACTTCAGATGTTCATAAGGACTGTCTGTGCCTGACCTGTAGTTGAGTCTTCCAAGCTTAGATTGGTCTGACCAGCCGCAGCTGGACACACTATGCCCTGATCTTAATATAGTGATGTTACTTTGATTCTCTTTAAGAATGAAGGACAATAACCAACCAATCAACCCTGCCCTGATGACCAGATGTTCCCACATAGAGATGAGGGAAAACTAAGTGTCACTATACTCTTACAGTGTTAGGGCAAAGTAAACCTCCTCTTGTTTAATCTTTTGTGACTTCTGACCACTTTATTTCATCTTAACATTGAAGCTGAGAGTTAATGCTAAAGTCACACCTTTGATGCCCAGCGAGGGCAAACCAAACCCCAAGTAATTAAAAAGTTTAGGAAATAACTTAAAAAAAACCAAACAGATCTGTTATTTTACAGGTCCAGGAAATTTTCTCTGCCAATATAGTTTGGCACTTAGTAGCTCATAGACTTGGTAAGAGCATTGAGAATTTAAGTGACTTGCCCAGCTTTGCCCAGTCACTATGTGTCAGAGCTGGGAAGTGAACCTAGCTATTCCTGGCTCTCTGCCTACTATTTCGTGCCCCCTTTTATGAAAATGCTGTGCGTGACCTCCTCTGCTGTTTCTCTATGTACACTCTGGATGACCCACCAGCTCATAATCTATTCCTCTTTCTGTCACTGTGGATGCTGATTTGAAACCAGATGGAGAGAATTAAGGAACATCAGGCACTTAACTGAGAACAATAGCTGGCTTTTGATGAAAAGGTTTAAAAGACAAAAACCTGATCCACAGGAGAGAGTTGGCTTCTCTCTTTGTGTTTTGAAATATTGCTTGAGGAGGCCAAGCAGTTTCACCTGTGAGGGCTAGGATGGGGAAAAAAAACAACATTCATGCAGCAAGCTTTGTTATCCTTGCTTTGATTTGGCTAGAGTGGGAATCTGTCCCACTTCCAACAAGTTCTAGAAGGGAAATTCTTCCCTGCTCTAGTCACTTAAAGGCACAGGTTTATTTAGCCCCAAAGTCCACTCCTGGAGAGAGTTGACTTTCTTTCTAGACTTCCTAACATGACTGATTTCTTGCCAAGCTCCAGTTGACTGATGTTTGGGAAGAAAATGCGTACTGCTCTTCTGCCTTTTTCTCACCCTGTGGCCCTCTCAGGGTCCTCTTAGATAATGTTCCTCAGAGATATCTATCCTCATATATAATGTTCCATATTCCCAGGGACTCTAGGTGTCTTAAAAAATGAACTGACTAAAACTTGGAGTTTCCAGATAAATTAGAAGACCTTGGTCTCCTTTTGACCCCTTCTCCTCCACAGTGTGCAAGAGTTTACTGTAAATGCAATGATGTCTCGTCTTTGTATGGATATATTTATCCTGAGCCTCTTAGCAAGCACTCCAGTTGCCATTGAGTCATTTCAATCGTGTCCAACTCTTTGTGACTCCAATTGGGGTTTTCTTGGCAGAGATCCTGGAGTGGTTTGCCATTTTCTACTTCAGTTCATTTTACAGATGAAAAAACTGAGGCAAACAGGGTTAAGAGAGTTGCCTTGCTGTAACAGCAAAGACTCTGGCATACACAGGAGGACCTGCTGTACAGTTTCTTAGATCTGCTTTTCTAAAAAGAAAGCAACATTTGAGGGGTCAACAATCTACTTTAATCAAGTACATATATTATTCACTTAGTTCAGGGGAAAAAGTCAGCACCTTGAACTCCAGAGAAAATACAAACAGAAATTACAAGCAGAAGTTACAAATAGAAAAACCGACAGACAGGGCTTCCAACTGCCTGACCAGAAACAACACACATATTGTTACCAGAGAGAGAAGCACCAGCATCTGGGTTTTCAAAACCTTAGCAGCTTCCCAAAATCTCATCCGGCACATGAACCTTCTTCCAAAGTAAGGCCCAAAGTAAAACCTTACCTCAGAGTATATATACTTTTTTTCAGAGCTGGAGGTCATGACCTTCATGATTCAACACCTCATTAGAAATTAACAAAAAGTATCTGAGGCCTATTAATGGGTGGGGAAGATCTTTAACTCTTCCCCCTACCTACCATTAAGCTGACATTAACTTTGCACCTGCTTGGAAAGAGAGAAAGAAAGGAAGGAAGGAAGAAAAGAAGGAAGGAAGAAAAAGAAAGAAAGAAAGAAAGAAAGAAAAAGAAAAAAGACAGGAAGGAAGGAGGGAAGGAGGAAAGATACAAAGGGAGGAAAGGAAGGAAGGAAAGAAGAAAGAAAGGAAAAGTTTTTTTTGTCAAGCTAGTGTAGGGTTTCAACTTACTTTAAGATGACAGAAAAGGAAACTGAGTCCTAAGGAGGTGGAATCAGTGGCCCAAGGTCACATAGATAATAAGTGGAATTTGCATTTTGATTCTCTGACTCCAAATCAATCTGTCTCCTATCCCATGCCCTATTCATTCCCATAAGCTTCTGTGGATTCTTGTTGTCGTCATCTTCTGACCTGCAGGTCACTCTGCCTTCTTTCTCAAGGAATCCAGCATATGATTTATGCTTTTCAAGTTCACCATAATCCTTACCTTCATACTCTCAGATCACAATAGACATTTTAATGTCCTCTCAAATCTCTTGGTAATCCAAGAGAAAGAGGCTTGTGGTCAGCATTTTTATTCCTTTGGTCTCTCTCAACTGAAATGTCATGGTGGAAAGTATAGTAAGTGATGGAAATCTGACCAGTATAAAGAAACTAGCCCTTGAAAAAAAAGAATGTTTGTGAGCTGGGGTGTAGTGGTGTGCTACTGAGGAGGTTGAAGCTGGTTAATCCCTTCAGCTCTCCGGTGAGGAGTTGCAGTACGACTGAAACCAGTCTGGGTCCACAACCACATGGTGAATACCATAGAATGGAACTGGAGCTGGGTAGAGGCTGGGGTGAGTGTTAGGGGTAGGAGGGCAGGGGTAGGAGGGCAGCAGCCTCCAAGAAGGGATAAACTGGCCTAGGAGGGAAACAGAGGAGGTAAACCTGATGTGAAATGAGGAAGTTGAGCTAGATATCTTACAAGATCCCTATCAGTTCTATATCTAGAATCTTGCTGAATAAATGGAACTGATTTGAATACAGGTAGCTAGGGGGCAAAATGAATAGAGCATGGGGCTTGGAGTCAGGGGGACCTGAGTTCAGATTCAACCTCAGACATGTACTAAAACTGTGTAACCCTGGCCAAGTCACTTAACTCTGCCTCTTTATCTGTAAAATGAGCTGGAGGACATAGCAAACCACTCCAGTATTTTTGTTAAGAAAACCCCAAATGGGGTCACAAAGAATTGGATATGACTGAAATGACTGAACAACAGTGATTTAAATATACCAAATGGCTGTGCATTCATTAGAAGGCATGTTAGTCTGTCTGGCCATTAATATCATCTAGGTCTTGGGTACTGCTGCTAGGACTGTTCAAGGAACCCACATGTGTGATAGAGATTGGTAGTTGCACATCTCAAAGCTGTACGGGAGTGTGGCATTTACATGTCTCCTCACCTGTGGTGTTTCTAATTCTATGAGATGATTAACCTGAGTGGCCACTGCACTTCAGTCTGGGAAAGAGAAAGAACCAGTCTCAAAAAAACAAAAAAAACCCACACCCATAGCAAAAAGAAAATTTCATTGTAAATTTAATATACAAAGCATCTATAATTTAATCAATGTAGAAACTTGCTCCAAACCTAAGTGGTAAGGTGGAAAGAGCACCAGACCTGATCAGAAAGATTCATTTTCCTAAGTTCAAATCTGGCTTCAGATACTAGCTGTGTGAACCTGAGCAAGTCACTTAACTCTGTTGGCCTCCATTTCCTCATCTGTAAAACAAGCTGGAGAAGTAAATGGCAAACCACTCCAGTTCCTCTGCTAAGGAAACCTGAAGTGGTATCCAAAAGAGTCAGATATCACTGAAAAATGACTGAATGACTTGCCCAGGGTCACCTAGAAGGAACCATGTGAATCCAGGTCTTCCAAAGAGCAAACCAAGACCTCTGTCCACTATAATTTCTTTCCTTCATGAATTTAAAATAAATATAAATACAAGAATAAAAGAACAAAATATGAGATCAAACCAAATAAAAGCACAGACTTTAAATTATTCATGTTTTGATTTTCAAAAACATGATAATATAAATTTTGATTAATTGTAGCAATTTATTGGCTTTGTATCACCTTCTTTTCTTTCCCATCTGTTTACTTGCAAAATGTTGCTAATGGTTTTTTCTTGTGTAGTCATAATCAATATGTCTGTTGTATGAATTTTTCTCTTCTTGAGCATCACTTTCTCTCTCTATTTCTTTGTATTTTTCATCAGTGATCTTAATGACACCCAAGCATTCTATTACTTCGACAAACCACAGTCTATTTGATCATTCCTTAGCTGTTGGGCATGAAAGTTGTTTCTAGTTTTTTTACTATTACAAATAAAACTTAGTGAATATTTTTACACAAACAGATCATTCCTGTACTACTAATAACGTCATGGGGATATAATACTAGTAAAAGAACCACTGGGTCAAAGGTTAAAACCAATTTTTAAATGGATTTTATATTGCCAGTTTGCTCTCCAAATGGCATACAGAAAAATTCTGAAAAAATTCTACCAAAAATGTAAGAGAATACGTGTTTTCCCACGGTTCTATCACCATTTTATTTTGATTTTTTAGCCCTTTTTTGGGGGGGGCTAATTTAATGAGTAGAAGGTAACCTTCTAAAGTTGCTTTGATTTGCATCTATCTTATTATGTAGAGATTGAACAACTTTTAAAATTAACTGTTAAAATTATTAATAGTTTGCATTTTCCCTTTTGAAAATAGCTTGCATATTATACCTTGACCATTTTAAGGACATATTATCTGTGTGGCATTGAAATCCCTGAAACTTAGTTTTCCTCATCTATAAAATTAAATTGGACTAGAAGATCTCTGAGCTCCTTTCTGTCCTTAAGCTTCCAACTCTAAAATCCCATCTGGAGATTTTGTGCTCTCTCTAGGCCCTCCCATGGGAGAAAAGAGGAAATAAGGACTGGAAAAACTATTTTCTTGTACCAACTGATATTTGCGGTGTTTATGTTCAGCTGTGTCCAACTCGTTGTGACATCATTTGGGGATTTTCTTTGCCAAAGAGACTGGAGGGGTTTGCCGTTTTATTCTCCAGCTCACTTTACCAATGAGGAAACTTAGACCAATAGGGTTAAGTGACTTGGCCAGAAATTACACAACTAGTACGTGTTTGAGACTGGATTTGAACTCATGTCCTCCTTACTCTGAGGCTGATGACCTATCCACTGCACCATTCTCTAAGACCCTTCTCTAAGCAGATACACTAGGGAATTCTGGATAGCAGTTAGAACTGCTTTATTGTTATTCCACATGAGGGTTTTGTAATACACGGAAGACAACTAACTAGACTCCAACTCTTAAAACCTGAGGTTTATTTCCTTGCTGAAATAGGACATTCATTAAGCCACTTAAATTCTTTGACTTCTGATCTTTAGTCACATGGGAGGAGGGTTGGAACAGGTCATCTCTCTGGTCCTTTCCTGCTCCTTTACCTTACTACCATCTTATGATTCACACCTTCAGACTGCCAGAGAAGACAGCCAGTTTAAAGAATATATATATAATGATGGTTCACATAAAGGGGAGGGCGTTGATTCAAAAGGGGTGGTAGGAACACAAAGAAACATAAAATGCAATAAAGATAACAAGGGCTTTCACAAAACAATTTATATTTATTATTATTATTTATTTATACACAGAAAGCCACAGTAAGCTTTTTTTTGTCTTCCCCCAGGGTAAAGGAAGAAAATGTATTCATGGTGCTTATCTCCTGATTTCATCTGACAGTTTTCATCTATTTTCCTATAAACTATGAATGAGAGATGTGTCTCATAACAATCTCTTATGGCTCAGTAAATACTTGAATTTATATGCATATTAAGTCACTTACTTTCCTCCTGTCCTCACTTCAGGCAGTAGGCAGCTCCTTCTGTGTGCAGCATAAAGAGATCCAGGCTTCTGCCAGGGCAAAGGAATCTATCTGGTGCTTCGAGCTTCTTTTTGAATGGCCACATGGGTCTCGTGTGTAGAGAATGCCATGAAAATTCATTATAATTTAATATAAGCAATTAAACCAAAGAGAGCAGCAGCCCACTATGGTAAAGTGGCCCAATATTCCTGGCTGATGGAGGACAGAAGGGTGGGCTTCCTTCAGACAGTTTGACAGAACTATCTTCTCCAGGTGGCACTGTCCCATTGTGTCAGTATCATCTTTCATGATGAGGTAAGAGTGGCCCCAAGAGGTCACCCAAAATCCCATAGCACTTTAAACTTAAGTGGAGGTCCTATCTCTCTCTCTCTATCTGTTTCTATTTATAATACACACACACACACACACACACACACACACACAGTTATGTTTTTATTGCGTATCATTTACTAACTATGGTTTGGAATTTTGAATTTTCTTTCCCTTCCTTCTACTTCTTATCCTAAAAGTCTGATTGAAAATGAGTAATAGAAATATCTTGAAATCAGGAATACAGAGGAATACCATGAAGTAGGTGTTCACAGCCTCACTGTGTTAAGAAAACTTAGGCTCTTATTGGAGCCTAAATTAAATTAAATGTCTCCCATGCTTAGTAGCATAATTGGAGCCAAAGCTTTGAAATCTTGAACCCCTTACCACAGCTCAATTCAATATTTTAAAATCTTTGATCTGCTTCTGGGACGGTGCTTAAAATGAATAAGGAGACTTGAAAATACTACTCCAATTATTAGGTAATGACATTAGAAATGTGTGGTTTCTAACTAGGACTACCTGTAACTTTGGATGATATTCCAGGCTTTGAGGATCAATCAATTAATTAGCAAACATTTATTAAGTGCTTATTGTGTACCAGGTACTGTGATAAATGATGGGACACAAACAAACGCAAAAGACAGTTCCTGCCCTCAAGGAGCTCACAGTCTAATAGCATCATTGGATCCTAGCATTAGAGCCAGCAAGGAGGTACAATGAATAGAGTCCTGGGCTGGGAGTTAGTGTAGCCTCAGATACTTACTAGTGGTGTGATCGTAAGCAAGTCACTTACTCTCTTGCTGTCCTCAGTTTTCTCAGCTGTAAAATGGGGATGATACTAATAGCACCTCCCTCCGAAGCTTGTTATGAGGTTATCAGGTTATATCTCATTTGATTATGAGATGATATTTGTAAAGTGCTTAGCACAGTGCCTAGCATGTAGTAGGTGCTTAATAAATGCTTATTCCCTTTCTTCATAGAATGCTAAATCTGGAAAGGACTTCAGAGCTCATCTAGTTCAATCCTGGAGGTTTTTTTAAAATTTTATTTATTTATTTTTAGTTCTCAACATTCATTTCCACAAGATTTTGAGTATTAAATTTTCTCCCCTCTGGCCACCTTAAAACAGTGTTCTGATTACCCCTTCTCCCCAATCTGTCCTCCCTTCTATCATATCCCTCTCTTTTGCTATCCTCTATCCCTTCTATTTTCTTGGAGGGCGAGATAGATTTCTATACCCCAATTGCCTGTATATCTTATTTCCCAGTTGCATGTAAAAACAATTTTTAATATTCATTTTTAAAACTTTGAGTTCTGACTTCTCTCCCTTCCTTCCTCCCCACCCATCCCCACTGAGGAGGCAAGCAATTTGATATATGTTATAGATGTATAGTTATGCAAAAGACTTCCATAAAAGTCATGTTGTGAAAGACGATATTTTTCTCCATCCTATCCTGTCCCCCATTTATTCTATTTTCTCTTTTGACCCTATCCCTCCTCAAAAGTATTTACTTCTAATTATGCCCTCTTTCCATTTGCCTTCCCTTCTATCATTCTACTAACCCTCGCTTATCCCCTTCTTCCCTATTTTCCTGTAGCATAAAATAGATTTTCATAACAAATTGAGTATGTATGTTATTCCCTTCTTAAGTCAAATGTGATGAGAGTAAAGTTCACTTTTCCCCTCTCACCTCCTCCTCTTCCCTTCCATTGAAAAAGTTTTCTCTTGATTCTTTTATGTGAAAGATAATTTGACTCATTCTATTTTTCCCTTTCTCCTACCTATATATTCCTCTCTCACCCCTTAATTTTATTTTTTTAGTTATCATCCCTTCCTATTCAACTCACCCTGTGCCCTCTGTCCATATATATATATAATCCCTTCAACTACCCACATACTGAGAAAAGTCTCAAGAGTTATAAATATTATCTTTCTGTGTAGGAATGTAAACAGTTCAACTTTAGTAAGACCTTTATGATTTCTCTTTCCTGTTTACCTTTTCATGTTTCTTTTAATTCTTGTGTTTGAAAATCAAATTTTCTATTCAGCTCTGATCTTTTCATCAAGAATGCTTGAAATTCCTCTATTTCAATGAATAACCTTTTTTTTCTCTTGCTGGGAAGGCGATTCTTGGTTTTAATCCTTGTTCCTTTTACTTCTGAAATACCATACTCCAAACCCTGTGATCTCTAATGTAGAAGCTGCTAGATATTTTGTCTGATTGTATTTCCACAATACTTGAATTGTTTTTTTCTGGCTGTTTGCAATATTTTCTCCTTGACCTAGGAGCTCTAGAATTTGACTACAACATTCCTAGGAGTTTTTCTTTTGGAATCTCTTTCCAGAGTTGATCAGTGGATTCTTTCAATATTTATTTTAACTTCTGGTTCTAAAATATCAGGGCAGTTTTCCTTGATAATTTTTTGAAAGATGATGTCTATGGTCTTTTTCTGATCATGGCTTTCAGGTAGGCCCATAATTTTTAAATTGTCTCTCCTGGATCTATTTTCCAGATCAGTTGTTTTCCCAGTGAGATATTTCACATTGTCTGCTGTTTTTTCATTTCTTTGTTTTTGTTTTATAATTTCTTGATGTTTTAAAAAACTCATTAGCTTCCATCTGCTCCATTCTAATCTTTAAGAAATTATTTTCTTCAGTGAGCTTTTGGGCCTCCTTTTCCAACTGGCCAGTTCTGCTTTTTAGAGCATTCTTCTCTTTATTGATTTTTTTTTTTTTTGGATCTCTTTTGTCATTTGGGTTAGTCTAGTTTTTACATTGTTATTTTCTTTAGCAATTTTTTGAGTCTCCTTCAGTTTTTCATAATTTTCTGTCATCACTCTCATTTCTCTTCCCAATTTTTGCTCTACTTCTCTTACTTGATTTTCAAAATCTGTTTTGAGCTCTTCCATGACCTGAGACTAATTCATATTTTTCTTAGAGGCTTTGGATAGAGGAGTTTTGACTTTGTTGTCTTTTGTTTGGATGTTTGTGTCTTCCTTGTCACCAAAGTAAGATTCTATAGTCTATTCTTTTTTTGGGTTTTGCTCATTTCTCCAGTCATTTATTTGACTTTGAGCTCTTTGTCAAGGTAGATCTCTGCTTCCAGTGGGGGTGGAGGGTTGTACTATCAGCTGCTGGATTCCCCCACAATCTGTGGGCCTAGAGCTCCAGAAACAGTGGCTGCAGCTGCCCCTGCTGCTGCTTTGGCTGCTGCAGGTTCCTCCACCCCCACCCCACTCTGCTGCCCTGGGGATTGGGACCAGATCTCTCCATTCTCCCACATTGGTCCCATAGGCTTTTTCCACTGATCTTCCAATTTGTCCTTGGTGTTTTGGAGTCCTGAAGTCTGGAAACTGCACAGGTGTGAGAAATTCATTCTTCCCAAGGCCTGCTCAGGTCTTATCTGTGCTGGCAGGGCCCAAGTTGGACTGTGCCTTGCCCCCTGCATGGCACAATAGACACTTTCCAGTGACCTTCTAGGCTGTCTTGGGCTGGAGATTTGCTTCACTCCATCATTCTATGGGTTCTACTGCTCCAGAATTTGTTTCGAGCCTTTTTTGTAGGTATTTGACTGGGCTTGGGGGCAGCCTTCTAGAAAATCTGTGCTGTTACTCCACCATCTTGGCTCCACTCAGTGAATGAGCACAATGAGTGTTGTCTTGATTCAGGTGAGCCTAGCTTAGGCAGGATCTTGTTTGTCCCCTGATTTTTCTCTTCTAAGGTCTTAGGATGTGTCTCTAATGGCTCACTTGGAATGGGTGACTCTAATGACTCACTTTGAATGAGTTCAAGCCTACTTTTCTAGAAAGTAGGCAGTCAAATGGGGGAGTTTTTCCTATATTTTTTCCTATATTTTCACAGAATGTTAGAGTTGAAAAGGACTCCTCATCTACTCATGGAGTTCACCAAATTTTTTCAGTCTTCATATTGCTTGACTTTCAGTAAACCTTTCCGTACTCTTGTGAGGGCAAGCAAAGTAGGATCTTCTGCTGTTTTTATTTCAAGAAGTATAATGCCTCTGAATGGCATGACCCTCTGACTGAGCGCCTCAATACAAAAAACAAAAGGTACTTGGGACCCCCCAAAAACAACTCCCCTAATCAAGCTTCCCAAATGGGATGACAAAAGAGTCAGACACAACTGAAATGACTGAACAACAACAAAAATAATTTTGAAGACATTTCCACAGATCATTCTCAACTCCAGTTTGTTTCTCCTTTTGGATCTGGTTGAGAATAGGACTGTAGATTCTGATTCACAATGACAAGCTTTATGAATGGAAACAAAGTCTTGTCAACATGTTTAGAAAACAAATAGCATGTACTTCTCTAGGAGCACACCCAAAATTTTGGAACTTCATTGATTGGAAATCAATTCAAAGTTTGTAGTTATTGGGGAGATCATTTAGATCGCCCTATGCTAAATCATTGCTACTGATTTTTTTTCTAGCTCACCATGAAGAGTTTTATATCCAAATATCCATTTGCTTTTGGTCAGTAGGAATTATTCCTCAGCTGACTCTTTCAATTTTTTCAGTTGCACTACAATCCCACCCCACCCTTACTCATTGCTATTTCTCTTCAATCTACATTCAACAGGACAATTTAATCATTTATCAAATATTCTCTCATAGTCCTTGATAAACTTTTCTAACTTTCTAAGTATTTGTGTACCCCAAAGAACCCTGAATCTAGTCTAACCTGTACACCCCTTCTACAATGTCCTGACAAATAGTTCTCTAGCCTCTACTTCAGTATCTCCCCTGAGGAACCATGCATTATATCTAGAGAAACTCATTCTACTTTGGGGTAGGTCTAACTGTTGTTTTCCTTTCATCAAGCTTAAACCTGCCTATCTGAGGCTTCAACTCATCCATCTGCCCTTCTAGGAATAAACAGAACATGTCTAATCTCTCTTCCCCATGACAATCCTTCAATGTTCGAAGACATATGAAAGAAAAATTCAGTACGGTGTTTTTTAGGAAAAAATCCTCTAGAGATGAATGTATTAATGAAATCAATTCCAAGCTTTTCAAAAGCTCAGAGGGAGTGAAAATCCAAAGAGACAAAGATTTATCTTACCTGTGAAAATCTCTCTACTAAACTATTTTTGAGTTTCAATTTATAAAGTTCAAGAATAACAACAAATGACAAAAAATTCCTGGCACATCTCCAGTTTTCTTGTCTTTTGTCCTGCCACTGGACTTCAATTATTCTGGATTGAGAATAAGGTTGACAACTTTATGCAGCTCTGCCTCACTTAAATCCAAGTCATGGGCAAGTCAAGATATTATGGTCCTTATGATGTCATTGGTTCTCTTTGAGATTGAAGGATGAATAACAATGAGAGAAAACATTTTCAAAGTTCAGGTGACAGTTTTGAATGGACAAATGTCATTTAACTTTTGGCTTACCCTGGAGAATTATTTTATTAAAACTATTCAATCCTTCTTTATCTAGTAAGTCTAAGCATTTTCCTTATAACCTGGTTGAAGGTGAGCTCAAGAGATACTTCCATTAACTGAATTAGTCAAAGATTTCTTTTGTTCAGTAAAGGTGATATTAAAGAGCCTTTTTCACTTTTTTTTTCTATTCAAGGGAAAAACAATTATATCTTGATTTTAGATCAAGACATTGAAAAAATATTTTTTAACATTTCCAAAAGAGGAAATGCATGGGCTTTGGTGTCTTTCCATGTTAGCTGGGATGTTTTTAGAGATAAAGAAACATTTCTACATCCTTTAGCTAATGCTCTTTTAGCGTAATTCCAAGTCTCTTCTCTTTCCTTGTCAATCTCCTTTTGATATACTAGTCTTTTAATGTTCTTCCTAAAATGCGATACCTAGAATTGAACCCAATATTCTACAAGTAGTTAAGTTCTAGAGTAGAATATCCTTCCTTCATTGAAATTGTCACTATATTGTGTCAGAGTTTCAAAATGAAGGGGAGGTAGCCCAATGGTAGGACTTATTTTTCCTCCATTTTTTCCTTGCTGCCCTTCCCTGCACTCAAGAACTATTTGGCCTTCTTCCTCATCAAAAGCCTTGAGATTTCTACCATTTACTTAAGAACTCCATACCAGAACTGCTCTCAAGGAAAACTCTAGTCCAAATATAAACTATAAGTTCCAACAGAAATTGACTTTGGACAACTCATACCCTCTCTGTCAAGAAAATGAAGGCATCAGACTAGATGGTCTCCAAAGTCCTAAATTTCCATAGTTCTGTTTGTTTTGTTCCCAAGAAAGGGCCCAAGGATTATCTTCCTCCCCACCTCCGAATGGACCCTCCACTTTGTGTCTGCTGCTCTGCCTGGATTCCCCTCCAAGAATAAAATCTCCACTTCCAAACTAACCACCATGCTGCTCACTCAAGCCTTGATTGACACCACTTGCCTCAGCTTCCTCTACCCTCTGATTAAGAAACTGGAGGTAGGGGTATCAAACCCCTCCCATTATCTTCCTTCATAGAGGGCAGAAACTGTCCTCTCAACTCCCCCCACTTTGCATCTGCTTCTCTGCTTGATTCCAACTCCATAGAACAAGATGGTACCCCCTAGTGTCCTGTCCCTCTCCCTCTCCTGCCTCCTTTTGTGTGTTGCCCCTCCCATTAATTTGTAAGTTCACTGAGGCCTGGGACTATAGTTCTTTATTGTTTTTATCTTTCTATCCCCTGTGGCTAGGTCAATACCTTGAACATAGTGGATATTTCATAATGGTTTGTTGAATTGAAAGACAAAGAGAAATTTCCTGTAGTCCTTGATGTGAACTTCTAGGTCCAATTTTGCCGTTGTTCATTATCAAAAATCTTTGGCAGGTGCCAATATATTGGGGCTGCAGATATTTTGGGGCATATAATGACACTTTCCTTTCTAAAGTGGTATGTGCTTTTCTGTGTTTTATAAGCCAGTCTGTGTCTTTACCTATTTTTTCTTTGCATATGAAACATGATGTTTAAGGAGTGAGATGAGGTGACTAAAGAAATTTTAATCTCTTGCAGGGAAAAGTCATCATTTTTATACTTGGAATTTGCCTGAAGCAGGGGCTCTTAATCCTTTTCTGAGTGGTATGATCCTCTCTGGCAGTCCGGGGAAGCCTTTGGAACTCTTTTCAGGCTGATTTGAAATGCATGAAATAAAATTTGTTGTTGTTTAGTAATTTTCAGTAGTGATTGATTCTTTGTGATCCTTTTTGGGGTTTCTTGGCAAAGATACTGGAGCAGTGTACCGTTTCCTTCTCCAGCTCATTTAACAGATGAGGAAACTGAGGCAAATAGGATTAAGTGACTTGCCCAGAGTCACACAGCTTAGTAAGTATCTGAGGCTAGATTTGAACTCAGGTCTTGGCCTGATTCCAAGACTGGTGGTCTATGCACTACGCTACCTAGCTGCCCCTGATAAGACCTATTACAAGCCCTTAAAAGCAGGCAGTCAAGTAGATAGATACATGTTGGGTATAGCAAAAAAAAAAAAAATGTAACACAAAGGAAAAAGCATGTGGGTTCAAATCTCACCTCTGAAAAACGTTGTGGGAGCTTGAATACAGCTGTACCTCCTCTCATCTATAAAATGGGTTTAAGGGGCTGTGATTACATGCTCCCCCTTCCCAAAGGTCCTTTAGATCTAGGATATGATTTAACCTGAATCTGTCTCTCTGGTCTCAATACTACCAGCCACCTCCTAAACCTAAATGAATTAGCAGGACCAGGCAGCATGGGTTTAATCTCTCCTAGAAGGGCTAGTTCAGACATTAATGCATAGCCTGGTGCTACCTGCAGAAAGGGCCCTCCTACTTGGAAAACCTGGGACCTTGCAACAGGCTCCTGCTACCCTCTATTTGGGGAGAGGGAGGGCTGATAGAGGACAAATTGTTCTCTCCCTCCTTCACCTCCAAATCTCCCACCCTGCGGCCTTTATAGTAGGGTTGAAGAATTCCTGTTTCCTTTAGGCTGCTCTTTATGCCTTTTAGTGGAGTGACTGCCTTCCGCCCTCTGCCTGTTCTAGTCTGCTGCTATCTCCTTTTCTTGACCCCAGATGGTTTTATCAGCTCTCAGCCAAGATCCCCTAAAACACAATCATTATCGGCCAGACAGAGCTCTAATAATAAAAAGTCCACTGAACAAGCAACTTGAGGGGCTGTCATGGCCCTGAAATCGGCCACGAGAAATTTTGTCTTTGGGAAACAGGAAAGAGAGGCGGCCAGAGGCTGCCTCAACAAACAGAACGTAGGTGCCTTTTCTCAAGAAAAAATGGTGAAATAGATACAATGCTTAGAGTCAGGGAGACCTATATTTAAATCTTGTTTCAGAAACTTAGTTGGGTAACCCTGGGTAAGTCACTTAACCTCTGTCAGCCTCAGTTTCCTTAATTGTAAAATGGGGAGAATAAGAGGACCTACCTGCCAGGGTTGTCGTTAGGATCTTTGAAAGCTGTGAAGCGTTATGTAAATGCTGACTGTTATTGCTGATGACTTGAGGGATCTTTTTTTCCTTGAAAAAATTTTTGGAGGGAGAAAGAGAAAGGGATTGGTGTGTATGTGCTTTTTTTGCCAGAAACATCACAAAATAGTGGCATATCTTTCCTTCTTTGTCAAACATTCTGGAGGGTTTTGTTGGGTTTTTTCTCTCTCAGCTTTCTTCTGTTGCTCTGAAGAAAATCTGTCCCTTACAGATGAGCAGGGAGACAGCCAGACAGGCAGGCTTGGGAAGGAGGAAAGTAAATGAATGAACAGGGCAGAAATAAAACTTAATCCTGAAAAGCAAGACATTAGGCTCATGGGATTTAGGCCCATGGCATTGCTGAGGTGTTGAGGGTTTCCCTTCCTCAGATTGTAATTAACAAAAGTTTTTGTTGTTCATTTGCTTTCAGTCCTGTCATCTTCATGACCGCATTTAGGATTTTCTTGACTGACACACTGGAGTAGTTTGCCATTTCCTTCTCCAGCTCATTTGATCGATGAGGAAACCAAGCCAGATCTTGGCAACTATTTGGCCAGGGTCACAAATGTCTAAGGGTGGATTTGAACTCAGGTCTGCTTTACTGCAGACTTGGCACTCTATCCACTGCACCACCTAAGTGCCCCAATGAATTAATGAAAGTAGCATAGGTTGTTAAACATGGTCAAGGGGATTCCAGAGGCAACAAGCTGGTCACTTTATTGAAATGATTGTGGAAGATAATTACAGCATCCCCACTCAGGGGACAGAACTCCAAGGAATTTGCCTCCAGCTGATCAACTAGTGTGATTTGAGATTGCAAAGTTTGCAAGGGCGGTGGAGAGGCTAGGGCTAGGGGGTGGCTTGGGGTGGGACCTAGAGGAACCTGGGGTGTGATGGTGAGACAATATGCCCATAAGACCATGGTGATTTTTTAAAGAATCCTCCTTAAAATGCTTCAGCTGACTAAGTGAAATTCTAATCCTAGAGAGAACGAATAAAGAAGCCAAAGGAATAGAAATGGCAATATTTGTATTCTTTAAGTTTTTTTTAATCCTTTCTTTTAAAAATATTTATTTTAAATATTTTCTTTTACAATTTTAAGTTCTGAATTCTCTCCCTTCTTTCCATCCCTCTCCCATTCACTGTGAAGGTGAGTAATATGATATCAATTATACATGTGAAGTCATGGAAGACTTATTTTGATGTCATTAATATTTTTTAAAAAAGAAAAATAAGGCAATAAAATTATATTTCATTGCAGAGTTCGTCAGTTCTCTCTCTGTAGATGGATAGCATTTTTTCATCTTTTCTTTGGAATTGTCTCAGATCAACGTATTGATCAGAGTAGCCAAGTCTTTCACAATTGGTCATTTTTACAACATTACTGTTACTAGTACAATGATCTCCTGGTTCTTCTCACTTCACTTTGCATCAGTTCATATAGATCTTGGCATGTTTTCCCTAAAACTACCCACCTCCTCATTAAGGGCTGCTCGAAATGCCTTTATCTTTTTCTTTGATCTCTTTGGAATATAGACCCAGTAGCTGTATTTCTGGGTCAAAAGGATATGCAGTTTTATAACCCTTTGGGTATGGTTCCAAATTTTATTCAAAATAGTTGGACTAGTTCACTATTCCACCAACAATTTATTAGTATACCTGTTTTTCACTCATCTCCTCCAGCATTTGTCATTTCTGATAGGTGTGAGGTGATTCCTTAGAGATGTTTTAATTTGCCTTTTAACAATTGAGTGATTTAGAACATTTTTTTCAAATAACTATAGATAGCTTTGGTTTCTTCTGAAAACTACCTGTTCATATCCTTTGACCATTTATCAATTGGGAAATGACTCTCATTTTTATAAATTTGACTCTGCATAAATTATACTTTTTAATTTATTGTATTATTTATTTATATAATGTCTATTATAGTATATATTAATTTATATAATTATACAATTTATATTATTTATATATTTATTATATTATTTATTTATAAATTATTCTCAGTATTTGTTTGAGAAATCAGGCTTTTATCAGAAAAATTTGCTATAAATGTTTTTTATATTACTTCACTGTTTATGGTACCTTTTAACAAAATGTCATTTCCCTAATTATCTCTTTTAATTAAGTGTTTTTTTGCTTTGTCTGAGATCATGATTGCTACGCTTGCCTTTTTTACTTCAGTTAAAGCATATTAGGTTCTGCTCCAGCTCTTTATTTTAGCTCTGTATGTCTTTTTGTTTCAAGTATATCTCTTGTAAACAATATATTGTTGGATTCTGGTTTCTAATCTATTCTGCTATCTGTTTTTCTGTTTCATGGGTGAGCTCATCCCATTCACATTCATAGTTATGATTAACTTTTCCCCCTTCATCTCATTTTCTTCTCTCTCTCTTTTATCCTGTCTTTCCTCAAAAGTCTATTTTGCTTCTAACGATTGTCTCCCTTAACTCCCTCTCCCTAATCTGTCTTGCTCTCTTTGGTGAAGTGGATAGAATGCTGAACCTGGGGTCAAGAAGACTCATCTTCTTGAGTTCAAATCTGGCCTCAGACATTTACTAACTGTGTGCCCCTGGGCAAATCACTTAACCTCATTTTGTTGCCTCAGTTTCCTCATATGTAAAAAGGAGAAGAACATGATGAACCACTAAAATATCTCTGCTGATAAAACCCCAAATGGGATCAGAAAAAGTTGAACATGACTGAAAAGTGACCAAACAATTCCTTTCTCTTATCCCCTTTCCTTCCTATTTTCCTATAGGTAAGTTCGATTTAGGTACACACCAACGTGTGTGTGTTAGTGTGTATATTCTTTCCTCTTTGAACCAATTCTGATGAGAGTGAAGTTCAAGCATTGTCTCTCCTGGCCCTCCATTTTCCCCATACTGTAGATGCTCTTCCAGCATCAATTTCATGTGAGAAAAATTTTCCCATACTACCTTTCCCTTCCTCCTTCTCCCGGTGCATCCCTCTTTCTCATGCCTTCATATTTTATTGAGATCCAATATAATCAACTGACAACTACATTTTCAGTCTATGTAAACTTTTAACTGCCACAGTAATGATAAAAGTTACATGTATCATCTTCCCTTGTAGGAAAGTAAATATTTTAATTGTGTTGAGTCTCATGATTTCTCTTTCACGTTGTCCTTTTTCTGCTTCTTTTGAATCTTGCATTTGAAAGTCAAGTTTTCTATTCAGCTCTAGTCTTTTCTTCAGGAATGCTTGAAAGTCCTCTAGTTAAATATCTAATTTTCTCCTGAAGAACTATACTCAGTAGCTCCCTTGCCTTCTAGAATATCATATTCCAATCCCTCTTCTTCTTTAATGTGGGAGACACTAAATCTTGTTCCACGATATTTGAATTGTTTCTTTCCAGCTGCTTGATATATTTTCTCAGGTCTAGTGAAGTTAAAGGATTTGCCTAGGGTCACAGAGCTAATCTGTTTGGATCCATGTCTTTCTTAAGTCCATATTCAATGCTCTACCATAATGACTCACATTCTACTATGTTGACATATCACAATGTATTTAGCTAATCCCCAATTTGTGGGTTTCCAGGTGGTGTGGCAGAACACTTTGTTAATTCTGCATGGGGGAAGAGGAGAAAAGCTTTGCAAAAATAATTGTGGGCATTTTGATTGGAAGTCCTGGGTGGAAGTGGAAGTGGAAGTGGTGGCAGTGGAAGTGAAAGTCCAACTTACTCACCCAATTGGATGGGATGAAACTCTTATCACATTTACCCAAAGTGTACTTAGATGGCTGCCTGTCTTTAGGGGCTTATCAGATGTAAAGTATTTGGGCTAAGGGAGTGAGACAATGCATGTTTCAAGAACAAATAGGAAACTAGGAGAAGAGAGGACACTGTAATGCATTGGAATCAGATGTTTTGTATTGCCACGTGGTGGTAGAAGTTATAATAACTGGCCTTTCCATACTTTATCTTATTAAAACTTCACAGCAAACTTCACTGGGAGGTACATACTCCTAACATTTTTTTCCTTGTCCTAGACCTGTGATTTTTATTGATGTGGAAAACTCCCAGTGAGAAAATTGCCTCTAACAATGCAGATTGGCTACTCTAGATATTATCGCCTCCATTCTGCACATGGGGAAACTGAGGCTGAGAAGGACTAACTGCTGTAACCATGGTCTCACAGCTAGTATCAGAGGGAGGATTCAGACTCAAGTCTTCCTCACTCCAAGGTCATCACTCTATCCACTATTCCACCATTACTCTCAACAAGAATGGCCTAGTTCAAAGGTGGATCCCAAATCAAGTTTTAAAAGGCTCATTTTATAGTTTCTAGCTTTTAAAAACTTGACTTAAACATAATAATAAAAAAGGCATTATAAATCAAGAGCTGGTGTCACATATAAGCTTCTGAAATACATGGACTTTACAGATGAAAATCCTAGACACATTTCTAAGAATAATTTATTAATCTCTCAAGACTCATATAAATGACTCTCCTCCCCTTTCCCTATTGCAGATGCAGCATTATTAACTCACTTCTTATTTATTGAGACATACTTTCATTACTCCCAGGACAGACTCAGCTTTTGAGAATAGGGAACAAGAAGAAACCTAGAAATACTTACATGATTAAAAAATTGTCTATGTGTCAAAAGGTCTCAGGCTTTGCTCAGTTGAAGGCAATGTGCCAACTACTCTAGGGCTATAGCTAATTTGTATTAGAAGGAACAGATGGTAGGTGCCCACATCTTCAGCATGGCGTCCTTGGAAACAGCAGGTCGCAACAACATGATAACTATGTCTATGTCACATTTAGCTGTCTCTAGCCCAGAGTCTTGAAATTCTCTGGAACATGAAAATAACAAATACTCAACAATGTTCACCTGATGGAGGAATACCAGCTTGAGAGCCCCATTAGGTGTGGAGTAGAATATGGGACAAAGAGAAATCAGGTCCATCCCCAAGGCCTATGTGAAGGTATTAATGATGTCAGGTATAAATTTAAGTCACTGGAAAGTGAGTTAGATGTGTCCAAAAAAAATCTCACGGGTGGTAATAGCAGTGGTACTAATAGTTGGGACCGATCCTTTAGCACTCCAGGGTTTGCAATGTATTTTGTATTATCTCCTTTGATTTTTAAGACAACTGTTGAAAGTAGGTGCTTTTATTATTTCCATTTTATAGATAAGGAAACTGAGGCCAAGAAGGTTAAGTAACACATAGCTAGTATCTAAGGCTGGATTTGAACTCAGAAAGACCAGTCTTGAAGAAGAAGAAGAAGAAGAAGAAGAAGAAGAAGAAGAAGAAGAAGAAGAAGAAGAAGAAGAAGAAGAAGGAGAAGAAGAAGGAGGAGGAGGAGGAGGAGGAGGAGGAGGAGAAGAAGAAGAAAAAGAAGAAGAAGATGAAGAGGAAGAAAAAGAAGAAGAAGATGAAGAGGAAGAAGAGGAAGAAGAAGAAGAGGAAGAAGAAGAAGAAAGGTCAAATAGATGATCTCTAAGGCCTGTTTCATTGAAATCCACAATGCTGTAAAGATAGGGATCTTAGGGACCCCATTAGGCTTACTTCTGAAGCTATCTAAAAGCCAAGGATCAAGAATTAAGGACTGTGTATCCTTCTCCATTATGGAGCACTGAATTCCAGTTTACTGTCCCTTTCCCCCTTGGTTCAGCTTTCATAGAGAGGAAGTTTCTGTGACGCCATGCCTCTGTATTCATCACAGTTTAGAGTAATCCATATCAGGCCTCCGTTGATACTTTTTTCCAGTTTTTTTTTTTTTTTGCCAGCACGTCAGCCATAATTGCCTGTCAGGTCCAGGGACTCTTAAAATGGCCCATTGCTTCACCACACATTGGGACAAGTGAGCACAACTCTGAACTTAGAACTGGTTGAAAGTGCATTCTTTTAAGCAAAAGGAGGAGCCAAGTTGATGGTGATAATTTAGCATTTACTGGGCCTTCAGGTGTATTGGGTTGGGTGAGCTATTGGAGACCAAAAGGTCAGTGAATGGCCTAGGGTTTCATGAGTTACATGAAATCCCTGAACTAAACTTGTAGTTTTTGCCACACACCAACTTTAATTAAGCAAGGTTATTAAAATGGCAGATCATGTCGCTTAAAATACACACACACACACACACACACACACACACACACACACACATCCCAACTGCCATTTCCTTCATAATTAATGTTCAGTGAAGCTCAGCATGCTGTCACCACCAAGAAGATGGCCTTCATTCTTGAGAATCCAAACTGCTTGGCTTTCTTCTGCTTCAGAGTAGGCCCGCATATTCCATTTGGAGTAGTTCATTTTGTTGCTATATTTAAATGTAGATGGTTGAGAAGATTACGACTGGAGAGAAATGGATAATAAAATGGTCCTGCTGGGTTCCATCCTGATTAGCTCTTTTCTGCTTCTGTGTCTAATTTGCTCAGCTTGCAGAAACATCAAGGAGATAAGTTTATATCCAAGAGGCATTCCTATAAACCTACCCCGAGAATGGGAAAACCAGCTGAGCCTGACCCTGAATTGTGCAATACCATCAACCCCAGCTAGAAAGATGTGGCAATTAGAAAGGTGGGCAGGGGGAAGAGGGAGAGAGAGAGGAACATACAAGCAGAGACAGAGAGACAGAGACATAGGCATAGACACAGAGAGATAAAGACAGACAGAGACAGAGACATGGAGAGATAGAGACAGACAAAGGCATAGATAAATAGACATATGGAGACAGAGAGAGGCACAAGCACACACGCAGATGTAAAGACAAAGAGACAAAAGAGGAGAGGAAGAGAGGAGAAGAGAAAGAGAGAAGATGAGAAAAGAAAGGAAGGAGGAATGGGGAGAAGAGAAAGGAGAGAAAGACATGTTTTGCCTCTATAATAGTCTTGCTTTTTTTCTCTTATTGTACTTATTTTCAATTACATGTAAAAAACATTTTAACATTCATTTTAAAAAATTTTGAGCTCTAACTTCTCTCCTTCCCTCCCTCCTTCCCCTTTTCTCTCTTGCAAAGGCAAGCAATTTGATATAGATTATACATGTATAGGCATGTATGACTTATTTTCATATTAGTCATGTAACAAAAGAAAACTTTTATTTTCTTGTTTTGCTTTTCAAAGCACAAGAAAAATAGAGTAAAAAAAAAGTATGCTTTGATCTTCATTCAGACTCCATCAATTCTTTCTCTGGAGGTATACAACATTTTTCATCATAAGTCCTTTACAATTATCTTTTATCATTGTACTGCTGAGAAAAGCTAAATCATTCACAGTTGACCATCTATGCAATACTGCCATTACTGTGTAACTGTTCTCCCGGTTCTGCTCACTTCACTTTGTATCAGTTCATAGAAATTTTCTCAGGTTTTTCTGAAACCATCCTGCTCATCATTTCTTATAGTACAATAGTACACCATCATAATCATCTACTTCCACTTACTCAGCCATTCCTCAATTGATGGACCTCCCCTCAATTTCTAATTCTTTGCCACTACAAAAATAGCTGCTATAAATATTTTTGTACATATGGATCCTTTTCCTTTGATCTCTTTGGGAGCAAACCTAGTAAGTGGTATTGCTGGGTCAAAGGATTTGCACAGTTTTATAGCCCTTTGGGCATTGCTCCAAATTGCTCTCTAGAATGATTGAACTAGTTCACAACTCCACCAATAATGAATTAGTATCCCAGTTTTCCCACTTTAATGTGTCATTTTCCTTCTCTGTCCTATTAGCCAATATGACAGGTATGAGGTGGTAACTTAAAGTTGTTTTAATTTATATTTCTAAGAGTCCTGTTTGAGAGTGATAGAATGGTTTATGTAGTGGAAAGAACATTGAGTTTGAAGTCAAAGGATGTGGATTCCCTAGATTTACTTAATCCTAGTGTGATCCTGGGTAAATCATTTAACTGCTGAACCTCGATTGAGTCCTTTAAAAAAATGAGTGACTTAGATTAGAATCTCTAAGTTCTCTTTCACTGGTAAAACCTATGTGATATAGATGAAAGGGAATTAATTTCAGTAAAGCATTGAGCAACATAACAGCAGTAAATAACGGGTGGACTGAACCCAACTGTATCCCAAAGCTTTATTCAACTGACCAATCAATAAGTTCTTTCTCATGCTTGTTTTCAATGCTATGAAACATCCTGAGATTTGAAACTGCAAGTGACCTTTGGGGTCATCCAGCTCAACTCCTTGATTTTATGGATACAGGGAAGAAAGAACAGTTAAATGTCCTAACTGGCACTATTTCTACTCATGATAAAAGTTCAGAGAAGGTAAAGTTCAGGCTGAATTGGAAAGCTGAACAAACCAACCATCTTGCTCATCGTTTCTTATAGCACAATAGTATCCCATCACAATGAAGGTCATACTTGAGCTGGATCTTGAAGAAGGACTAGTATTCAGAGAAGTAGTGTACTAGATGGAGCACTGGACCTAGAGTCAGGAAGATCTGAGTTCAAATCCAGCCTCAAATCTAGCTGGGCAAGTCACTTAACCTCTGATTGCTTCAGTTTCTTCAATTTTAAAAAGGAGATAATAAAATTACTTACCTTCCAGACTTATTGTGAGTTTCAATAAGATGATAAGATATTCAAATAAGATAAGATATTCAAATAAGATAAGATATTCAAATAAGATATTCAAATAAGATAAGATATTCAAATAAGATGATAATTATAAAGTACCTGGCATGTAGTAAGTGCTATGTAGATATAATTTTTTCTACATAGAAAGGAAGGGACATGGGTAAGGTGGGAGAAGCAGTATGAATAAAAGCCCTTTGAGGAGTGTGAGTATAAGATATGTGAGTGACAGAGAGAGGACTCTTGTGATCAGAGGTGGGGGACCTCCATGTTTGGAATCTTGCTGATGGGTAGCTGATGAGGAGCACAGATGAAGGGTTTGAGTTCTGGTTGTTGAGGGACTCTGAGGTCAGTTATTCAGAGAACATTTATTAAGGCCTGGCTATATGCTAGCAAAAGCAAAAGCAATCCTTTTCCTCAAGGAGCTTACAATTTAATGATGATGAAAAGGGGACCGATGGGTTATTGACATAGAAATAGAAATCAATGAGGGCAAAGGTAGGGCTCAGGATGAAAAGGAAAAGTGTGAATAAGTGCTGAAGTTATCAAGGAAGACGGAAAGAGATGGGAGTGGGGTGGGAGGGGAGGCAATAGGTGCTACTTCAGTGTTAAAACACCAGGAGAGAAGGTGGAATTTCAGTGACCTAAAATTGGCACTGGGAGTGGAACAGCAGGCTGACCTCTTTGCTTTCCTATTTAATGAAGGATGGGGGTAGGGTGAGTTCTTCATGGGTTAGTCACTTGCGGTGAGGACGATGAAATGTCTTAGGGAAGCACCAAGATTTAAATAGAAAGGGAGGGAGATAGAGAAAGCGAATGTATAGGTGTATGTGTGTGGAGGAGATTAAAAAAAGGAAAGTTAAGAAAGATTTCTTTTATTTTTCAAGTTTGTTAAACATTTACTATTAAATATTGATAACTAAACTTGGTCAGAAAAGTTCACATTTAAAATAATTAATTTCATTACATAAAGAATCATAATCTTTTTTGAGTTTTCCAAGTTTTCATCAGGACAGTGGATTTGCCTATTTCTTTTTCTTCCTTTTTCCCTTTATATAATCATAGTGTATATGTACTCTATGCCCATGATTCTACTTCTCTCACTTTTCATTATTTCATAAATGGTTTTCCAGATTTTGTTCTGTGTTCTTGTTGGTCTTAATTAAAATCTCCTAGTGAGTCCATTATATTAATATGAAGGTAGCTACTGTGTAACAGCAGGGACCCTGGCATATACAGGAGAGCCTGCTGTACAGGTTCTTAGATCTGCATTTCTAAAAGGAAAACAACTTCTGAGGAGTCAATATGTATGTTTGTCCTTTGTTGCTGAGGAAGACCATGCCATCAGAGAAATGATGACGTGACTTGCCCTTGACTTTGTTTTGAGTGAGGGAAGGCTGTGCGGGTCACCAGCCTCACTTCTTCTCCAGAGCCATCTGAATCCAGTGACCAGATATTCATCAGGATGACTGGAGATGACCCAGGATGAGGCAATTGGGGTTAAGTGACTTGCCCAAGGTCACACAGCTACTGAGTGTCAAGTGTCTGAGGTGAGATTTGAACTCAGGTCCTCCTGACTCTTGCACTAATGCGCTATCCACTGCATCACCTAGCTGCCCTAGGGGGATCAATAACCACTTTAGTCAAGCACATATATCATTCACTTAATTCAGGGTAAAAAAGTCATCACCCTGAAATTCAGTGAAAACACAAACAGAGAAACAAAGATCAACAGACAGGGCTTCCAATGGTCTGACCATAAGCAATATGTAGTTAGCAGAGAGAGAAGCACCAACTTCTGGGTTTTCAGGGATGGGCGGGGAAGGGGGTGGGGAACTTCTTAGTGGCTGCTCAGAGTCTCCTCTGGCCAAACAAACACTTCCAATGAGTAAGCCCCAAAGTAAAACCTCACCTCATAGTATTTATACACTTTTCAGAGGCAGAGGGCGTCACAACCCTTGAGAATCAGTGTCTCAGTAGATATTAATAAAAAGTGTGGGCCTCCTCTAATCAAACTATCGTTAATGGGCAGGCACATTGAGGGGTGGGGAAGATCTTTAACTCTCATTAGCATTCAGACTGGTCCTATGATCTCATTATTATAGGCAACTACCAAGTTTCCTCTAGTAAAGCAGGTGGGCTCCTTCTTTGCAACTAAAAGTCTTAGAGGACAAAATGAGTAATATGTAATGTTTTACATGATTGCACATGTATACCCTATACCGGATTGCTTATTGTCTCAGGAAAGGCTGGGGAGGGGAGAAGGGAAGGAGGAAGGAATAGAATTTGGAGCTCAAAACTAAAAGAAAATGTTAACAATTGTATTGACATGTAATTAGGGAAAAAATAAAATATTGTAAAAAAAAAAAAAGTCCTACAGAGTTGCCTGAAGCCCGAAGAGGCATTAAGGACTTGTTCATGCTTATGTAGACAGTATGTGGGAGAAGTGGGAACTGAATGAAGGTCTTCCTGTTTTTAAAGTTATCTATCTATTATATCTATATACCTCTGCATTAATATGCCACAATTAATTTTTGTTTCCCACAATGGAATAAGGTTCTCTCCTGCACAGTTAGAGTAGTAGATAGGACAGGGAGGTGGTGGTGGAGTGATTAATTGTGGAACCAGATTGACAGTGAGGGTTTGAGTTGAAGTTGCAAAGGTAGGAAGGTGCTGACCTAGGTACCAGGTAAAATGAATAGGGATGTTTTTCAGTCATGTCCAATTCTCCATGAGCCAATTTGGGGATTTCTTGGCAAAGATACTGGAATGGTTTGCCATTTCCTTTTCCAGCCCATTCACAGATGAGGATACTGAGGCAAAGAGGGTTAAGTGACCAGCCCAGGGTCATCACACAGCTAGAAAGTATCTGAGGCTGGATTTGAACTCAGGTCTTCTTGATACCAGGTCTGCCACTCTATCTACTGTGGCACATAATTGCTTCATTAACAGGGATGGTGGAAACTTTAAAATGAGAGGCAGAATGGAGGTATCATTCAGACGGAAAAAGAAGAAAGAAATGGGACTCCTGGATGCAGTTAGGAAGAATATTTTTAAAAGGAAAGACTTAATTTACAGAGGCAGAAGAATAGTGATATGAAAAAAACATTGAAACATTGACATAGAAGGAAATATGTGCTCTACACACACACACACACACACACACACACACACACACACACACACACAGAGTCCAGAATATAAAAACATCCTCCCAGCACATGCCCACAATGTATAACTACACACAAGCAGACACAGGGCTCCCACAGAAAAACTCATCTTTCCTTGAATGTTCTTCATTAAAACCAGACCGTTTTTTCTGCCTCTGTTCTGTTTCATTTCTATGATTAAAATTTTCCTAGGATAATAGTGAGCACGAATTTCTCTACACTCCATAAATCCAAAAGAAAATATGATAGCTCAAACCAGAGCATATTTGGTGAGCCAGTATTTTGGCCTCCAGGGGAACCATTGGACAGAGTTGGTGGCTGGGTGGGAGGGGTGGAGGGAGGAAGGGTAGGACTGAGGGTTAGAGAGGATGGAGGAAAAGAAGCAATTCATAGTAAAGGGACATTAGACATCAGGGGAAAGAGACTTGGCTCTGAAGTCAGAGCGCTTGGGTTCAAATTCTGCCTTATATCAATCTTGAGCAAGTCATTTAAGCCTGTCTGGACCCCAGTTTCCTCAGGTGTGTGCTAGGGACTCATCTGATTCAGCTAATAGCAAACTCTGGTAAGAGGGCAGGGCCTGGTGTCAGGAAGACTCGTTTTCCTGAGTTCAAATTTGGTCTCAGACACCAACTGTGTGACCCTGAGGAAGTTACATAATTCTATTTGCCTCAGTTTCCTCATCTGTAAAATGAGCCAGAGAAAGAAATAGCAAACCATTCCAATATCTTTTTTTTAGAGCTTGAGCTGTGTTTTTTTAATATAAATTTATTTATTTAACTTTTTACATTCATTTTCACAAAATTTGGGTTCCAAATTTTCTCCACATTTGTCCTCTCCCCCACCCCAATACACTGAGTATTCTAATTACCCCTATCACCAATCTGCCTTCTCTTCTATCATCCCTGCCTTCTCTTGTCCCCATCTTCTTTTTCGTCTTGTAGGGCCAGATAACTTTCTATTCCCCATTACCTGTATTTTTTATTTCCTAGTAGCAAGAGTTACAAATATTGTCTTTTCATGTAGGAATGTAAACAGTTCAACTTTGGTAAGTCCCTTATGACTTCTCTTTG
>CM053770.1:384451141-384598555 GCA_028658325.1 Potorous gilbertii | reverse complement strand
GAGATTCCTTTCCACACCCACCTTGCCTGCAGATCTGCCCAGCTAGTGCTTGGGGTCTGAGATTCAAATGCTGCTCCCCAGCCTCAGGGCTTTCCGTGGCAGGCGGGGCTGGTATTCAATGTGAGCTTAAGTTCTGGTGCTCAGGTGGGGGCAGGGCCGCCTCCCATGCTCAGTTCCCTCAGGGGGTTTATGTGGAGACCTTCCATAATGGACCCTAACTCCTGCCTGCTCTGGGAGCCTCTGGCCACTCGCTACCTCTGCCACTGCCTCCCGAGGGGGCCTGAGTTATGGAGACACCTTGCTCCCCTCTCAGCCAGCCCAGAAGTCTCTCTCACTAACCTGTGTGCCTGTGGGTGGAGGGACCTTCGGGGCCACTGGAGATTCCATCCCTGAAGCCTGTTCGGATCTGCTCCTCTTGGTGCCACACAGCCAGGGAAGGGCTAGGCTCTGCTCCTGTCCAGTGCGCGACGGACGTTTGGGATCAGTTTTTCAGGGCTCTCTGGAATGGAAATCTCCTTCACTGTGTTGCTGCATGGCTTCCACTGTTGCAGAATTTGTTGGGAGTTCTTTTTAGAGGAAATCCATGGGCTTTGGGTTCAGAGCTAGCATATGTGAGTCTTTCTATGCTGCCATCTTGGCTCCACCCCTCCAGCTTGTTTTACAGATGAGGAAACTGAGCAAAAGGTCTAAGCAATTTACCTAGGGTCTCACAACTAGTAAGCCTCTGAGGTTAGATTTGAACTCAGGAAGTCTGGTCTTCTTGACTTCAAGTTCAGCTCTCTATCCACTGTCCCATCTAACTGCTTAGATAGTATGAAGTAGCCAGTCTCAAAGGTAGGAAGCCTGAGTTCAAGTCCAGTATCTGATGCTTATTGACATTGTGGCACTGGGCAAGTTTAACCTTTTACTGCTCTAGGCAGCCTTCTGAAATAAGTTACAGAGATGGTTCTAAACTGATTTGGTAGAGGGAATTTCTGTGTCAAGAAGTTCCTTTTATAAATGGAATTACAACTTCTTTTCCAGGCACCTGGCTTACATAACAGTGATTGCACATCTATAGAGGTGTAATTCTCCCCTCACCTCTTTCCCTCTGAGATTTCCTTCCGTTAACTTTCTATAAATCCTGTGTGCTATATAGCTGAGTCCTCTCCCATTCCCCTACAAGAATGTGAGCCCCTTGAAGGCAGGGACTATGATTTTGCCAGTCTTTGTATCCACCCTGCTTAGAACACTGCCTTACACATAGTAAACAATAAATGTTGGCCCCTTGACTGATTGACTCCTATTAAATTATAAACTTGAAGGCAAAAAACTAAATCCAAAAATGCTGAATTTTCCCCAGTGTCTAGCATGGTACTGTGTATACAAAAGGTGCTTAATAAATGCATGCTGATGCTTTATTTGCCTGCAGAAGAGACCCAATCGGCATTCATTAGTGGACAGAGACTAGAATCTGCTACTCATCTGGCTGAGCTAAGGGAGCAGAAGAGAGGAAGTCTTATTTATTCAGAGCCAAGATGAAATACTTGTACAGCTTTTACAAGGCTTAAAAATGGCATCTCTTATGACTGACAGAGACTTTGAGTCCCACTTCATTGTAACCAAGGGAACTGATTACAAAGTAAATACCTGTGGGCTATAGAGAGTAGACTATAAAAATGTGTACATCAATAAAAAATAATATTGAAAAATGTCCTTGATTGTAGCTGTCTGTGTTATGCCCCAGAAAGGGATGCTTTACTTTGCCTACCTTTGTTCTGGCTCTGATCCTGCCTTCAAAAAACATTGTAAAATCTGAGCTTGAGAGTTGATGAATCAAGGTTAGAGATGAGGGGAAAGAATTTTATCCTTGTATCAACTCTGTGAGGTAGGTACCATCAATATCCCCATTTTATAGATGGCAAAATTAAGATTGGGAGGTCAAGTGTCTGAGGCAGGATTAAATTTTAGGTCTTCCTGATTTCAAAACTCTATCCACCGATACAATTAGTTGCTCCAAAGGTTTTCCCCGAGGTTGTGCATACTTTAGAGGCCCTTGATAATTTGAAGTCAGGTGTCACAGCTTCTGTATTATTGTCCTGCTCCTTTCCTTCTGGATAGAATCATCCGTCTGTCCTAAAGGATACTATCTGCAAGAAGAATAGAAGATTCCTGTTAATGAATCTACCAGTTTCTTTATCTGATGGAAAGTCTTTGATGTGGCAGATTTTGCCTGTGAGTAGAGCTGAGGGCAAGAATGTATAACTAATCCAGAGGAGAAGACAGGTCTGATCTTTGAAATTTTTCTTTCTTTTCTTGTTCTGACTCGTGCTACATGTCTCTATTGACCAGGTTGTTAGACACTGGCATGGGACAACAGCTTCTATGGTTCCTAGAATGACACGAAGGGGGAAGGGAACAGAGAAATGCAATCTGAAAAGTAGCAGTCATGCAGAAAGGGTGTTTGGGGGGAGTCCAAGCCACCCTGCCTCCTCCTCCTCCAGTGGGGCTGTGGAAAGAGCCAGGAAATAAGAGTTCAGCTCTTCCGCAGCTGACCTCCAATGGACAAAGTCACCTCACCAATTCTAGCACTTAGGAAGGGAGTGCCTTATAGAGAGAAGTCTTTGCTTACAATAAGAATATTCTAACTCCAAACTTCTTGAACAAACAAATAAATTCCAACCTTTCTATTAAGTTCAGTCTTGGAGCAACTTTCTGAATCTGGATCTTTTTGGTGCCAGGTGATGACAATCAGTCGGGTGATTAAAATGAGCAGGGCCTAACAAATGTAAGGAGGAGGCTGGCCCAGGAAGTGTGTGATTTCAGGGACTATTCTGTTTCTTGAAATTAAGCTTTTTCAGCTGCTCAAAGCCATCCCAGGTTTCTGAAATAAAGATTGGTGACACTGGGTTCAGTCTGTTTCTTTTCTCAAAGTGGGTAACTTTTTGAGGGATTTAGCCTTATTGGTCATATAGTGTGGATGAGTTTATCGGACTTTCCTATGAGTAGATTTAGTTTTTAATTTTCTAGCAGTTTTTATTGAGTAGTGATTTCATTCTTCGGTGCTGGGTTTTTTTTTTGCTTGTCGGATAAAACATTTATTAAGTTTCCTATGTGCTAGGCATTGTGCTAAGTGCTAAGGATACAAAGGAAGGCAAAAATACAGTCCCTGCCCTAGAGAAGCTCACAGTCTAAGGGGGAGAAAATATGAAAGCTATTATAGACATATCTATGATCTATATGTGTGTGTATGTGTTCATCCTTTGTTGCTGAAGAAGATCATGCCATCAGAGAAATAATGACATGACTTGCACTTGACTTTGTTTTGAGTGAGGGAGGGCTGTGCAGATCACCAGCCTCCCTTTTCCTCCAGAGCCATCTGAATCCACTGACCAGATATTCATCAGGATGACCGGAGATGACCCAGGATGAGAAAATTGGGGTTAAGTGACTTGCCCAAGGTCACACAGCTAGTGAGTGTCAAGTGTCTGAGGTGAGATTTGAACTCAGGTCCTCTTGACTCCTGCACTGGTGCTCTATCCCCTGCACCACCTAGCTTCCCCATATGTGTCTATAAACATATACTATAGACATAGTTATATCTATAATCCATGAGTTCAAATATTGCCTTAGATACTTACTGGATGACCTTGGTCAAAACACTCAATTTTTCTCTGCCTCAGTTTCCTCAACTGTAAAATAGAGATTTTAATATCACCTACCTCCCAGAGTTGTTGTAAAGATCGAATGAGATCATATTTACAAAGCACTTTGTAATCCTTAAAGCACTATATAAATGTAATCTGTTAGTCTTAGTATCCTTATTCCTACTGCATTTCATTAGACTAATTACTTGAGCATGACATAAAGGTTTGACTTGGTAATTCTTCTCTCAAAAATAACTATTATTGTAGGCTTTGACATATAGCTCTTCTCAAACCTAGAAAACCCCAACCCATCTGTAGGCATGCCCAAATTCAGGAGTTTAAGGAAAGACCCCATTCGGGTTAATGGGCTCATGTCCCTTTTTCCACTGATAAGGGGACGCAGAATCATTAGATACACAAAGAGCATGACTATCTATGCTCTAGGTCCCTGCTGGCTCCTGCGCTCTGCTTTCCCCAGAGCTCCTCTCTACATTAGTGAGGGCAGTAGATGTCTGTCCTCACAGGCCATGATCAACTTTGTCAACAAACATTTATTAAGCACTTATTTTGTGCTAAGCAATGGAAATACAAAGAAAGGCAACATATCAATAACTAGGTTCATATAAGATATGCACAGAATAGATGGAAGACAACCCCAGAGGAAAGACACTAGCAGCAAGGGATTTGAGGTCAGTGAGGGGGAAGAGAATCCTAGGTATGAGGGACAACCAACCCAAAGGTATGGGCTGATAGGAGATGGGAGTGCAGTGTGTAAGGAGCAGCAAGAGGACAAGAATACTTGGGTCGCAGGGGCGTAAAGTATAAGAAGACTGAAAAGGTAGAAGAGCACTTTAAAAGTCAAATACGATTTTCTATTTGACCCTGGAGGTGAGAGAGAGAAAGCCATGGGAAGTTGAGTGGAGGGTGAGATGGGAAGTGACATGGTCAGACCTATGTTTTAGGAAAATCACATTGGCAGCTGAGTGGCAGAAGGTGCCCCAGTCCTGATCTGCAGTGGGTAGGGGAAGGGGACAAGCAGTTATTATTCACCTACTATGTGCTAAGCACTTTATAAATACTACCTCCTTTGAGGAACCAGATGATAACAGAGTGGGGAGACTGGTATATACTTTCAATGCTTCAAAAAAATTCCTGATTTGTTTCATCACTGAGTTCTCCCTCCGCTAATGTGTATGGCAACCCCTTCATCCAAAAAAAAAAAAATAGAAGTCTTCATGAGTTTCTGTGGCCAAAAAAGTTCCTCAGTGGGCTTCCAACCTTCTGGTAATGACCATCAACCTTAGTCAGGCTGGCCCATAGATTGCAGACCCACATACCTATATATCACTAAGCTCACTTTACATTCTTTCTAGCTTATCAAAGCTGGCAAAGTATGTGCTCTTTTGGCAAGCTTTTAATCCAGGGTCACCTTCACTCTCTACTGAGAAGCTGGAGTCAAACTTTAGTGGAAAGAATTGAAAGAACATTTGTTTAAAATCCTTACCTCTCTTTCAAATGATCACCATCAAGTATGATGAAGAAGCAAAGAGAGCATGTCCTGGGGCAAAAAAAAATAAGCTTGGGTGATGTCAACCCTTAAAAAAATACCAATAATGCTGTTCTGTGTATTTGAATAAATTTCCTTTTGGGAACAGAGACATCTTCCCTTCAGGGGGAAAACATTATTGTTCCTATTTACATATGTTGACACAGCAGGTCCAACATATGTTGAAAATTATTTAGATGTCTCATCTAGTGCAGAGACGGTTTCTTCTGCTTTCACAATAACAATAGTGACACATTACAAACACAGAATGACAAAGGACAAGCAGAGGAAAGTATGTCATCAAAGAAACATACATGAAAGGGAATGTCTGGTCACATGGGAAGAGGGGAGAAGTAAGAAACAGTGTGTGGGCTCCACTGGCACCCTCTCAATCTCATGAGAAATCACAGAAGGTCTCCAGTATTATTAGGGAGAACTTATGGAGGCAACAAACAAAAGGTTTATAAAATGGGCAGCAACGTTGTTGTTTGTTCTTTCCATTATGCCCAACTCTTCATGACCCTATTTGGGGTTTTGTTGGCAAAGATAATGGAGTAGTTTGCCATTTCCTTCTCCAGTTCATTGTACAGATGAGGAAACTGAAGCAGAGTTTCACATAACTATTAAGTGTCTGCACTGGATTTGAATCTAGGTCTTCCTAGGCCCACCTAGATGACCCAGGCAGAAATGGATGGGTTGCAGTCACATCTACAGTGTGGAGATCACACATCCACCAGTTTTTGAATAACAATAGTGATAGCTAGAGGAAATAATGTAGCATAGTGGATAGAAAACTGACCTAGGAGTAGGGAAGACCTGGGTTTTATCTGTCTTAGATGATGATGGTGATGATGATGATAGAATGTCTAGCCTAAGGTGGTGTAAAGGGGGAAGAGAAGGGAACAGACATTCATTATCTACTAAGCACTTTACAAATATTACATCCTTTGATTTGGTTTAAAGGTCACTGAAACCTGGGTTATAGTCACAGTTCTACTACTAATTAGTTGGATGACTTTGTCATTTAATAATAACTGATGTTTACATAGTCCAGTGCTTTACACTTTCTCAAGGGGTCTTACGACCACCCTGTGAATTAGGTACCGAGAGTATTATTTTCTCAGTTTTATAAATAAGAAAACTGGGGCTCAGAGAATTTAAATCTCTTGCCCATAGCCACACAGCCATTGTGTTAGAAGTAAGATCTGCAGCCAAGTCCTTCTGACTCCAAATCCAGTTCTCTATCCTGCTTCCCTGGATCACAATGAACCTCTCTGGGTATTTGCAAAATAAGGATGTTTGAATCAGCTGAGTTATAAAGCCTCTTCCAATTCTGAATTTCTAGGATTTTAATAATATTTCAATACTTCAAGAACTCCTGATTTCATGGGTGTAGAGACTGAATTCACTGACAAAGATTATATAACTCATCTGTATCTCAGTAGGCTGTTTTAAAGAGTTGCTGTGTGTGTGTGTGTGTGTGGTGTGTGTGTGTGTATGTTTGTGTTGCTTTGAAGTGTGAGTCTTCAGAATGATCTCCTAATATAGCCAGGCTGGTCCTCAGATGACAAATACAAACTCCTTTCCAGACCTGGGCTCAGTCTTTTCTGAACTTGCCCTCCACTACAAGAGAACATATGCTCATTTCTGCATTGTGATCAAGGCATCCAATAAGGAATTTAGTAGAGGACTCTAATAGAAGCGTAAACTTTATTAATAATTTCACAGATATCTCCTTGACACGCTGCCTGTATTCTAAGCCATCATCATCTCTCCCTGCCTACCATGTGTATCCTTGGACATGTGGTTCTGATAGGTGGTTCCTGTAAACAGGTCTCCACACTACTTCCAGGCTGTCACCACACCATAATATTCTCCCTCTTTCCAGGGATCATCTGATATTCCTGGATACTGTTGATGCTGTTAATGGACATCTTTCAAGCTTGTTTCTTATAATTCTGAGACTACAGAGGCAGCATGGTATAGTCAGTGACCCTCAAATCTTTTCTTTGTTCACTGTGAAATACTTTGTGTTGGAATGTAAGAACCCTAAGGGCAGTGTGATTTTTTTTTGCTTGATTATGTATTAATATCCTCAGTGCTTAACACAGTGCCTGGCACATATTAAGTGTTCATTAAATCTTCTTATCTATCTATCATCTATCTATCTAACCTATCTATCTAATGTATCCATCCATCCATCCATCTATCTATCTATCTATCTATCTATCTATCTATCTATCTAATCTATCTATCTACCTATCTATGTCTGTCTGTCTTTATGTACCTAGCTTCCTACTGGTTTGTAGCATTTGATAGTTACAACATGCTTTCACAGACATCTTATTTGATCTTAGTAATAGTGGGGACATACAGAATAGGATATTATCACCCCACTATTCAAATGAGGACACTGAGACAAAGAGCACCTAAGTGGCTTAGGTTTGTAGAATTTGGAGTTGGAAGGCCCTTAGAAATCTAGTCTGAATACCTCCATTTTTCAAATGAGGAAATCTCTCTGGAAAGCAGAAAATGACTTGTTAAAGGTAATACAAGTAGTGAGTAGTAGGTCTGCTGCTTATACAAAAACTGACAGAAATCTTTTGGGTTATATGGCAAGAGAAGGTTATCTCCAGGAGTTCAATGTTGCCTCCATTGTCCATCTCTAGAAAGGAAGAGGAAATAGGTTGCCCTGTAACAATCATGGAAGTAGTTGGGGGCGGGGTCCTCTCTCTTAGTCATTGCTAGCAAGACTCTTGCCAGAGTCCTCCTTAATAGGATGATCCTTCCCCTGGAAAATGGGCATCTACCCAATAGCCAGTGTGGCTTCAGAAAGGGCTAAGGAACAGTCAATATGATGTTTGCTGCCTCACAACTCCAAGAGAAATGCCAGGAGCAGAACAGAGGTTTGTACACAACATTCATCGATCTGACCAATGCCTTTGATACTTTTCAGTGGTAAGGGCTTATGGAAGATCATGGAAAAACTTGATTGCCCAGAGAAGTTCATCAGTATCGTACATCAGTTTCATGATGGCGTGCTTGCACAGATCCTGGATAATGGACCATGCTCTTGTGCATTCCCAGTCACCAATGGAGTGAAGCATGGCTGTGGATTTGCTCACCTGCTTTTTAGCATAATATTTCAGCTATGTTGTCAGACACCTTCAATGAGGGTAAAAATGTCATCAAGGTTAGCTACCATATGGGGTAAATTATTTAACTTGAAAAGGCTACAAGCCAATACTAAAGTGAAACCAGAGTTGGTGTATGACTTTTTGTTGGCAGATGATTGTGCACTCAATGCAACCTCTGAGGCTGAGATGCAACGAAGTGTAGATTGATTCTCTACTGCTTGTGCTAATTTTGGCTTAACAATTAACATCAAGAAAACAGAGGGTCTCCACAAGCCAGCCCCACACCATGTATACATGGTATCACTGATTACAGCAATTGAAATTTTCAGTACTGTGAGTAACTTCACTTAACTTTGGCATTATACTTTCAAGGGATATCCACACAGAAGATGAGGTTGAATTGTCTTAGGAAGATTCTGAAGATCACCTGGCAAGATAAAGTACTGGATACTGAGACCTATTCTTTAGCTGGACTTCAACATTAAAACTCTACCGAAGAGAGTGCAACTCTGATAGGCTGGCCACGTTGTTTGAATGCCAAACTTAGATATGCCTAAAAGACTTTTATGATGAATTCATACAAGGCAAGAGCTCACACAGAGGTCAGAAGTGATACAAGGATACTCAAAGTCTCTCTAACAAACTGTGGAATTGATTATAAGACATGGGAGGCACAAGCACAGGACTACCCATCATGATGTGCCTGAATCAAATGTTCATAAAGACTGACCTGTGATAGAGCCTTCTAATCTCTTACTGGGTCTGATCAGCCACAGTCAGACACATTGTACCTTGACCCCAACATAGTGATAGCATTTTATTCCTCTTCAAGAATGAAGGACAACAACCAACCAAATCACCAACCAGCAGAACCACAAATCAAATCTAGATCCTTTAATTCCAAAGCCAGTGCTTTTTCTATTATATCACATCAAAGTTTGAGAGTCAATCAATTGATTAATAAATATTTATTAAGTACCTCCTATGTGCCAGGTACCACCAGTAACAAATATTCCTCCAAATCATTTTCCTCTATCCTTCATCTCACATATCCTCTCTGGAAATCTATTTGACCTGATTTTCAAGGGACCAAAAATCAGATTAGGAGTTAAAGAAGGTACTGGCATGAAAGGACAAAATGGTATTAAGCTTTCTAGTTGAGTGGTCCCTAGACACCAGAATTAGATTGAAGATATGCCTCTCAAGGAAAAAAGATAAGTCACTAATTTCATTAAGTGGCAGAAAAGAAATTACAGAACCACACAACTTCAGAGTTGAAAGTGACCTCAGAGTCAGACCAGCTCAATCCACACCTAAACAAGAATTCATTCTACAATTTACTCAACAAGTCATCATCCAAGCTTCACTGAAAGACCAATAGTGAGTGGGAACTCCATTACCTTTGGAAGCAGCTTATACTACTTTGAGTGAGCCCTAATTTTTAGGAAGTTTTTCCTGATATTAAGCCTGCTTTTCACTCTTGAGAATTCCCACCCATGGCTCCCAAATCTTTCATGCTAGGTTAAGAAGCACAAGTCTAGTCTCAGCTGATAGACATTTAAAAGTTTAATAAGCATGGAAGCCACAAAAAGGGAAAAATGTAATTCGTTCTTTCAAATATTTTTACTAATTAATCGTTTGTACTCAGGCACAACAGCTTTTGGTGACATGGTTCAGACGTTTGCTCACTTTGTCTTGTGGGTGAGGTCTCACTCTATCTGCAAAAGACTTCATTTGGTTTTTCTGGTTACTGCTTTTGCGCTCAATGGAAAGCTTGAAAACTTGCTTTTTATAGTTCTGAGAGACTTCAGAGGTAACATGGAGGAGTCGACAGCTCTTAACATTTTTTTTTTTGCTCACTGTAAAAGGTTATTTGCCATGAGGAGCTGGGGCATACAGAATGTTTTAGCTGGCAACACTGTAGAATTTGTATCTGTGTGGTTTCCTTTAAGTAAGAGCATCCTCTTTCATTGAGTTCTTTATAAGTTCAAGATCTGATGTGTTTTGAGGTTAGTGTGTTTTTGTAACAGGCTGGTATTGTTTATTTGTGAGTACTAGTTTACTATGCTACATATGCTTGGGGAGTGAGATACACACACAATCTTTTTTCACATTTATTTTTAATTTATGGAATAAAACAAGCATTTCTGTAACATAGTATAATTAAAAAATATGATTGCACATGAGACTGCAAATCTATTATGTACCACTTACTATTTCTTTTAAATATATAATAAACTATAATGTAAATTTCTTTCTTTTCTTCCCTTCTCCCACTCTGGCCTTAGAGGTGGCCACCATTACACACCAATAGGTATATGTATGTAAAATTATTCTATACAAATTCCTATCTATCAGTTCTTTCTGTGCAAAAGTCTTTTTTGTATGTCCCTTATAATTAACTTGGATATTTATATTTGCCAAAATAAATTATTTGCTCAATTTTAGTCTGAAAACACGATTACTGTTACGGTATACAGTGTTCTTTTGGGTCTGCTCATTGCACTTTTCATTATTTTGTGCAAATCTTTCCATGTTTTTCTAGGGCCATTGAGTTCATCATTTCTTATAGAGAAGTAGTATTCCATCACAATCATAGACCACAACTTGTTCGGTCATTCCCAAATTGATTATTATTTATAATTTTTTTCTTATTTCCAGCTAGATGAATGCTGAATTTGGAGTCAGGAAGACCTGAGTGCAAATCTGACCAAGACACTTACTAGCTGTGTGACCCTAGACAAGTCATTTAATTCTATTTACTTTAGTTCCTCATCTGTAAAATGAGCTGAGGAAGGAAATGGAAAACTATCCCAGAGATACTGGGATACCAATAAAAACCCAAATGGGGTCATGAAGAGTAGGACGCTACTGAAACAACTGAACAACAACAAATTTTTAGATGAGTAATCATCATTATCAATTTTACATGAACATTATATATACACGTATACATAAATGTGTATGTATACATATACATACATATTTTACATTACATTTGCATTTTATATTATATAAAGTTATTTTACATATTTTATATTCTCCTGTTTAGCATATATAGGAGCTGGGAAAGTGGAAGGTGAAAGTATGATGAGTTCTGAGTTTGGATGAGCACGATTGTAGAAGGCTAGTTGCATTATTTTAGAGGCATAGCATTTTAGTGTGGAATGTTATGAGACTGAGACTGTCCTTAGAATATGGAATGGGGATTCCCATCTCCTTCTGATCTCGAATGCCACCTCCATCCTCTCTCCTTGTCTAAGGACTACCCTTGCTTCAAGGCTGACCTTTCCCAACTCTCACAGCCCATAGTGGTTCTTCCTCCTTCTGAACCCTGGAACTCATCTGTTTTAATCATTTTAATATCATATGCACTGTTAGATTATTACTTGTCTCTTTATGTATATGTTTTAAAATTCTGTGTGTTATTGTGACATGTCCATCTCTGATGGTAAGTTTCTGAGAGCAATGATAGCTAAAATCAAAATATGTGAGAGATGGGAAACACCTTAGAAATGCAGCTCAGCTTTCCACCCATTGGAGAAGTTGCTCCATGGTATGCCTGATATGGGTACCTACCTTTTGCTGTGTTGTAAAAGGGGTTCACTACCTTACTGAGATGGACCATTCACTTGGACAACTCTAATTGTTATTGGATGCCACTGGCCAAACTGTCTCTCTGTAACTTAAATCTATTGAGATCTGCCTACATCAACCATATAGAATAAATCAACAAGTATTTAAGTTCCTTCTGTGTGCGAGAGGCAGAAGTATAATGGATAAAACCTTGAAAACAAGGATATCTTCGTTCACATTTCAGCTCTGGTCCAAACTGAATGTATGGCTTTAGACAAGTTACTTTACCTCTCTGCTCATCGAGGAAACTCTTTAAAACTATAAGTTGCTGAGAAGGTACCATCCATAAAATCATAGACCCTGTTCCCCATCCATGTGCCACATACTGTATTGACAGCTGGGGATTCAAAGGCAAACACAGAAGTCTCCCTATATTCTATCCCCCCAAATCCCATTTCATTATGCTAATATTTTATACATTTGAAAAATTCTCTTTTCTCCATCAGAAATTATTATTTCTTCAGTTGTTTCGTATATGTTAAGATTTCTAGACTCTCATCATTGTGCTTGTCTCCCTCTGGACATGTTACAGGTTGTTAACATTCCTCATAAACTGTAGTAATCATAATTGAACAAAATTTTCTGGATGTGGTTTGACCTGCACAGAGGAGATAAGGACTATTGCTTTCCATGATCTGAACACTATACTCATGTTAATGCAGCCTAAGATTGCATGAATTTTTTAAGCATCCATTTTTGCATCATATTAGGCTTGTGGTCATCTAACACCACTAGATCTTTTTCACATGAATAACTGCTGGACTAGTTCTCTTTTATCTTGAGCATATAGAAGTGATCTTTTAGAATCTGTACTCATATGAATAACTGCTGAACTAGTTCTCCTTTGTCTTGAACATATACAAGTGATCTTTTAGAATCTGTATTCAGCCATTTATATGCAGTTCTAGTACCGTAGTTAGTTTAGAGCCCAGTGTTTCAGCTTCCTGAAAAGGATTTTGCATTAGTCATTTTGCATGTCTTATTTGCAAGTTTGATGAGTATGTCTTTTTATGTCTTCATCATTCATTTTTTTCCTTAATACTCTTATTTTTTTCTAATAACATGTTTTCAACATTCATTTTCATAAAATTTTGAGTTCCAAATTTTTCTCCTTCCCCCCCTCTTCCCTCTTGAGATAGCAAGCAATATACATAACTCCACATCAGTCATTCATCATTCAATTTTGAATAGGACATGGCCAAGGGCAGAGCCTTGGGGGCACTCTGTTAGCAACCTCCTTCCCAAGTGACACCAATCCATTAATCAATACTTTTTGGGGCATGGTTGTCCTAACAATGGCAAAATCAATTAGTAGTCCTGAGAGGTATAAAGACCTATCTATCATCCAGTTCACTTTTCATTGTCTTTTCTAACATATATAATGAAAGGTTGTCAAAAATGCTTTTCTGAAACCAAGATATACTGTGTCTATAGAATCCATACTATGTATATATGTGTATGTATATTATATGTATGTATATGTTATAGTATCTATACTATGTATACTATATACATAGCTATACTATATACATACATACATACAAAAATGTATATATATATATATATATATATATATATATATATATACTGTAGTGCATGTACCATAGCTATAGTATCCCCTTGAATCAATAAAAAAGGGGGAAATGATATTAGCCTGGCTTAGCTTATTCAATCAATGTTGTCCCATATTCCTTTCTCAGTGCTTACAAATCAATGGAATGTTAGCTATTCTATTATTTTGGATTACCATTTCATAGTTTCTGAGATATACCATTCCTTCTCTCCTCACACCCACCTTTTAAAAATTAGAATGATATTAGCTTCTTTCTAGCCTTCTGCACCTCTCCCCTTCTCCATGATTTTTCAATGATTTCTTGACACTGGCTCTTAGATATGAACTATATATAAGTTTACTATATCAAACTGCTTGCTGCCTCAGGGAGAAAGAAGGGGAGGGAGGGATAGAATTTAGAAACCAAAACTTAAAAAATCAACAAAGGTTAAAAATTATTTTTACATGTAATTGGGGGGAAATATTATTTTTTGAAAAAAGAACTATAAGTTTCTTTAGTACCATAGAAAGTAAAGTCATCCAAGTCTGGGGATGACAATCCATTTCAAATGGCCAGCCACTTTCTTCATATCTCCTTAATTTTCTACTCTTCTCTATTTTAAGATTGTTCTACTTGCAAGAGAAGGCAGAAATAAATTAGGAGATGCCACTTGACTAATCAGGTTAGGCCAATCTCTGATTTGCTGGACACTTCCCATGGAGTTAGACAGGACCCTGCCGAGATGATAGAGCAACTCCTGATTGGTTCTTAGTGACTGGGGATAAATGGGGAAGACCTTGAAGCTGATTGGTGACTGTTAAGGAGTACTTATAAAATTCTTCTCTGTAGTAAGAGCTATGGAAACATCTTTGTTCTCTTTGGGGAGCTTGTTGGGGTTGAATTCCTCTGTCTTAGACTTCCAGAGAAAGAAGGGGATTTCCTTTCTTTCTGTCCTCAGTTGCTATGATGGGTTGCTTGAGAAATTGAAGCAACTGAGGCTTCAGGCTCACTTGGACTGGACACTGGAGTTAGGAAAAACTTGGTTCAAATCACACCTGAAGTTAACTAGCTATGTATATGTGGGCAAGTTACTCAACTTCTTTGGAACTCAATTGTCTCATCTATGAAATGAGTGAGTTCTTGTACTATAAGGTCTATGGTTCTATGACTTCCCTATGCCTCAGTTTCCTCATCTACAAAAATGAAGCGGGGCTTGGATTCAAAGTCCTGTAGAGTCCCTCCTACCTCTAAATCTGTGATCCTGTTCCAAGGACACATTCAACTCCAAGAGAGACATCCTATTCCAGTAAATCAGGGATTCCTTTGAACAGTCCCAAGGCAGAAGTGAGTAAATTTGTTCCCTCTCTGGTCCCCCATACCAATTTCTTCCTTGCTCCTTTTCTTGTTTCCCAATAACACTTGGTTGTTTATAAGACTGTCTTGTAAACCTCAGCTCATTCTGGGGTTTGACTTCTTTGACACTATTTTTGTGTACTTTTAGTTTTGCCCTTTCTTTCCTCTTTGGTCTAGTTTTCTTTATGCCTCTCTGTGTCTCCCTCAGTTCTTTCTATCGTCCTTTTTATATAGCAGTTACTCAATAAATGTGTGTTAGTGATGTTAATAAAAAAGTGAAACCTTTCTGGCTAATTGAGGAGTTATACTGAGATTAACTGCTCTGATCAACATACAGGAATTCTGAGAGAGTAAGAGAAAAGATTCCGAAGAGAATTCATTTAGTATTTATTTGTTCACATCTGTCCCAGTGGAAAGGGAACATGATAAAAGAGGCATTCTCTTTTCCCTCTTGACCTTTCTTTTTAATAACTCGGGTGATCATAGACTACATTGACTAGTGCTGCTTTCAACTGACATTTCATTTCCTTAGTGGTGAATCAATCAACTCATATTTATTGAGGGGTCAGAGTCTATAGGGCATATTTTCTTTAACAGTGACACACATAATAGGAGAAATAATTGGTGACTTTTCTTCCCTAGCCAGAAGGTTTGGTGGTGATTGGTTGTGGGTCTTCTTGACTTTTTGGTCTTAAAAAGTTTCCTCTTAAAAGTAAAAACCCCATGAATAGTGGTATATCTTAAGTCAAGAAAATTCCCAACACCTCTTACCTACAAAAACATTGTTTCCCCGACTGCTTTTCATAAGATAATCGAAGCAAATACTTTTTATTGAAATATACTAGAAATTAAAGCAATTAAATAGAGATAGGGACTGGAACAGTGATTTCATTAATAAAGGGAGCTCTCAGGAAGGCCAGTTCCCTCCACCAATTCAGGTAGGTGTCTTCTTTGCACGTTCTAGCTTAGAGATGCTTAGAGCACGGAAAAGTTAATACCTTGCTCTGGGATCACATAGTCTGTGTCAGAGCAAAGACTTGAATTCATATCTTTTTTATTCTAAAGGCATCTCTTTATCCACTGTGCCATGAGGCTTTTCATTTAATTTTAGTTGGAGTAAATTAGCCTTACTTTTTTCGACTTGGGGTCAAACTTTGTTTTAATTGAAAAAGGTGATGCATTTGCTATCTTTTGAAAATACTACCTAATTTTGGACATTGCTTTGCATCCATCCCCACAAGTGAGTATTAATCATTTATCTCTCCTCAATGGCAGGGCAGGTCCCATTTTCTTTGGAAAACTCTGCCTTGAGCCCTTGGCAGCAAAATACCTTTGTTATATTTCAGCAGGAATGGAACACTTAAGTCTGTAACCCTAGACTGTAACTCACTTGGAAGGAGAAGGTTGGTGATAGCAGAGGAGAGAGGACAGTAAGGACAAATTTTTCTTACTTTTTAGCAATTTTGCTAACCCCTAGTCAGTACTATCTTACCTGGAAAATAAATACTAACTGTGGAATACTGCTTTCTTCGTAATATGAATAGGGGTTCTGGGAGAAAATATAAATGTATGTGCTAGTTCCATCTAAAATATTAAATATAAAAATCTGAACATATAAAAAAATTATGTGCCAAACTTTTTCCTCATAGAAATAGACTTGCTTTCCTCTCTTTTCCTCTAAAATTTCCTTTCTTCTTCTGGTGGTAAGCGTTCTAAATTTTCAATTTCCAAATCCAGATTTGTGATCATTAATATACCTCTAACACCAGAGTGTCCCATGACCAGATTACCTTGGGAAACTTTTTATTAAAAGGAGGATCATTGGGATAATTTGAAGATTTATTTCAATTCAACAAGCATTTATTAACTATATGTCACAAATCATGTGAGGTTCTGGGAATAGGAATAGGTATGGGATCTATGATTTCAATAGCAGAGGAAATTCTTGGATAAGAAAACACCTTTCAATCCAGGTTGCTATCCTCTCTGCAATGTAGAGTCTTGTAGTGTTGTCTAAAGCAATTTAGATTGAGTGACTTGCTGATGGGGTCAGAGGCATGATTTGAACCCAAATCTTCTGGATTTTAAGGCTGCTAAGTAAAAAATTACCTCATTGAGTTTACATTTTACTAAGAGATGCCTCTTGTATCCCCGAGCTGTAGTGGAGGTGGGTGTTAATATCCCATTGGAATCATGGCTTGACACTTCCTCCCTTCAGTCGTGGGTGAATACTTCCTGGCTTCTCAATGTACAGACCCAGAGTGATGCAGAAATTGACATTCACCTCACCTAGTCATAGGGACAAATTTCATGTGGGGCAAAAAGATCATATCAGTTCTTTTATTACCCCTTAATATCACAATGAAGGGCCTTAACTGAAAATAGACCAATGTCACACCAAGCATGTGACTTGTTTGTGTTTGGGAGCAGGGATTCTTGGAAGATATGAGTGAGGGATTAAATTAGAGAGTTCATGAAATGAAATTATATGAAATCAAACTAGAAAGGCAAGTGGAAGCCAGAAATCCAGAAGGCTATAGATACTGTCTGAGAGTTTTGTATTTTAGCCTAAAGATAATAAGGAAAGACTATTTTTTTTTTAAATGGGTTTGGGGTCATATAGTCAGATCTATATTTGAGGAGTATTATTTAGCTAGGAAAACAGTGTGATTCCATGAAAAGAACACTGGCTTTGGACTCAGAGGTTGTTGTTTAAGTCATTTTAGTCATGCCTATGACCTCATCTGGGGTTTTCTTGGCAAAGATACTAGAGTGATTGGCTATTTCCTTTTCCACATCATTTTATAGATGAAAAACTGAGGCAAACAGGGTTAAGTGACTTACCCAGGGTCACACAGCTAGTAAAGTGTCTAAGGCTAGATTTGAACTCACAAAGATGAGTCCTCTTGACTTCGGGCCTAGCACTCTATCCGTTGCATCACCTAGTTGCCCTAGAGTCAGAGGACTTGCAGTCAAACCCCACTTCTGATGCTTTCTAGCTGAGTGACCTTAGGTAAGTCACTTAACTTTAACAGGTTTCTTATCTTCACCTTAGTTTCCCTGGCTTCCTTTAAGACTCAGTTCAAATTCTACTTTATGTAAGAAGCCTTTCCTGTTGCCTCCAGCTACTCATTGCTTTGCTTTTGAGATTATTTTCTACCTGTTCCATCTATATCTTGTATATACCTAGTTATTTACCTGTTGTCTCCCTCATTCACATGAGAGCTTCTTGAGTATAGGGACTGTTTTTACTCTTCTTTGCATGTCTACTACTTAAGACGGTTCCTTGTACGTAGTAAATGCTTGATGAATGATTTTGAACTGACTGACTCACTTGCATATCAAGTTGGCCATAGAACAACTTTAAGATATAAAAAATAGTATGCGCAAAAATTTTTCCCAATGAGAACAGATTTGCTTTTCTCTTTTTTTTCTTTAAAATTTCCTCATCTTTTCTTCTCTTGGAAGTAAACATTCCTTGTACTGGTTTTGTGTTTCTGTTCTTTGGCCTTGCCCTATGGAACAGTTGATATGGTGTTTGCTGCCCAACAACTCCAGGAGAAATGCCAGGAGCAGAACAGAGAGGTCTGTATACATTTGTAGATCTGACCAAGGTCTTTGATACTGTTAATCATGAGGGCTTATAGAAAGTCAGGTCAAAATTTGGCTGCCCAGAGAAGCTCATCAGTATTGTACATCAATTTCATGATGGAATGCTTGCCCAGGTTCTGGATAGTGGACAATGCTCTCATGCCTTCCCATTCACCAATAGAGTGAAACCGGACTGTGTGTTTGCTCCCATGCTTTTTTTTAGCATGATGTTTTCGGCCATGTTGTCAAATTCTTTCAATGAAGATGAACGTGTCTAGGTCACCATCTCTTTCTTATATTTTAACAACCAAGAAGGAAAGTACCAGGTCAATATAATCCTTATTGTAGAGCATCCAGAAATTAGACACTTAACAAAATGCTTTCAAAAATATTCTATTGTTACTTTTTGTATTCACATCACAGTTCCCTCACCGCTACCCCAAGCACACTGCATCCCTGTAATGAGCAAAGACATTTAAGCAAAACCAACTAGTGATTGCATCTGATAATATATACCACATTCTATACCCATAGTCTACCTCTTCCACCCCCATCTATTAAGAAGAGGAAGGTCTCTTTCCTTATTAATTTTCTGGGATAAATACCATTCACTTCAATTCAACATTCTAATGCCTTTTCATCTTGTATCTTTTACATTATTGTGGTCATTATGTACATCGTTCTCTTGACCCTTCTTTCTTCACTTTGTACCACTTCATACAAGTCCTCTCATCTTTCACTGAATTTCTCATATCTGTCATTTCTTATTGAAGGAAATTATAATAGAGAGAAAGTATTTTTCCATATATTTCTTATTTTATTCAGTGGGTGTATATAATGATTTTATCTGAGTCAAAACAAATGCCAAATGCACCAAGATATGTTGCTATATAAAGAAATTGTGGTGTCCATTTTTAAGAAAAATAATACAAATCTTTTATCATTTCGATAATCACATTTTAGTTCATCTGTTCTGAAAGTTCAGACCTTGGGTTTAAAGCTAGAGGGCAGCTTAAGACCAATGGGTGGAAGTTACAAAAAGGCAAATGTAGGCTTGACATCAGGACAACTTCCTAGCAATCCCCATATCACTGGAGGTCTTCAAGCAAAGGCTAGGTAATCATTTGTATGATGTGTTATGGAAAGGATTCTAACTGAAGTATGGGTTGGGTTTGATGTCCATTGAAGTTCCTTTCAATGCAGAAATTCCGTGATTCTGTGGTTAGAATCCCAGCTCATAAGTTTACTAACCATGTGATTCTAGGAAAGTCCATTGACTCCTCTCTAATCCTCAGTCTCTCCAATTATACAATAGAAATAGTAATACTTTTACTATTTGCCTCACCAGATTTATTGGGAGGAAAGCCCTGTGGGAACTATAAAGCAATAGATACAGGTAAGCTATGATTATTGTGGTGGTGTTTTCTCAAAGCAGCATAAATCAGTCTTATTTTCAAGGTGGTTTTCTTATCTGTCGCTTTTGGTGATGCTGAAGCCAAGAACTCTTGACATCAGGGAGGTAAACATATCATGAAGGGGAGATTTGCCCCAGAGATAAAGACTCAGGTGGAAAGAAACCAAGAGAAAGCACCAAAGTTTTCTAAAAAACTGAACATAAGATGTAAACAGACAAGGGGAAAAAACACAGGAAGTAGTATTATGCTGAGAAAATTTGTTTTAAAAATTGGCGTTCTAAATAGTGTAGAAGACAGATTCAGAAAACAACATACAAAATACCTCATTGCCTCCTAGTAGGGGTAAACTCATTCCAATTATTTGTGACCTATCCCTTCTTCCCAACTGCCATTTGTAATTCTGATATTCATCCATTCCTTTTGATTCAGGGTTAATTGCTTTCAATCTATTAGACTTTAGCTTCCTCCTCCTCCTCCTCCTCCTCCTTCCCCTCCTCTTCCTCCTCCTCCTCCTCCTCCTTCTTCTTCTTCTTCTCTCTCACACAGAGTTTTTAAAACTTGAACAAAGACCCTCTTTGGGTCTCATTTTCATTTTCTTAAAAAAAGATGAGAGGAGGCAGGAAAATCATCCTTATTGATATCACAATTACCTAATGTCCTCCCCACCCCCAACTGAATCAGGAAACCTGGGTTTCAATCATGAGTCTGCCAAATAGCTTTGTGACTTTGTACAAATAATTTCATACCCTGAGCCTCGGTTTCCTCTTCTTTAGGATGAGGAATTTGGATGAGATGATCTCCAAGGAGTGTTCTAGTTCCAATATTCAATGAGTTGGTGATATCATTGTATCCCTGAAAAGAAAAATGTATTAGTTGTCTAGGTTACACAAATTGGAAAGATTCCCACATTTTGAATCAAGAATTCCTTTGGATTGGTTTTTATCATTTTATTGTTTTCACTTAGTACAATGATTTGCACACAATAGACAATTAATAACTGTTGAACTGAAAAGAAAGTGTGAGAGAAGGAACATATGAGGCAACTAAGTGGTAACAGGGGATAGAGTGCTAGACTTAGACTTTTGAAAACCTGAACTAAATCTTGCCTCAAACATTTATTAGCTATGTGATTCTGCTCAAGTGACTGAACATCCCCTAGTCTTAGTTTCCTCATGTATAAAATGGAGATATTAAGAGCATCTACCTCCTAGAGTTGTTATTGGAATCATACTTTGTAAACCTTAAAGCACTATACATTTTAGTTCTTATTATGCAAAGTGTAATATAATGTCAGCTATTATTTTTAAAACAAATTTTATTGATTTCTAAAATTTTTATTTTTATTCTGAACTGAAAGAAGAAAAAAGAGTCTTTCTATATATACATAGTAGAGTAAAAAGAGTATTATATATGAAAATATGGCTTTAATTCATATTTCTTGCTTTTTAAAAAATTTAAAACAAAATCCAAATCTTATATTCAACATTGTGCTATTTGTACTTCTTTCTAAGTAAATGTGTCATTAGCTCTCTCTTTCTCACCCTTCTCCCCCTCTTCCCTCCATTCCTATTGCTGCCTCCCTGCCCCACTCCCTCCCACCCCCAAAGATAGAGAAAAGAAGAAAAAAACAATTCTGTTACAAATGAGCATAGTTGAGCAAAAACAAATTCACATAGAGGTCCTGTCCACAAGTGTATGCCTCTTTCAGAACCCTCAAACTATCATTTCTCTGTCAGGTAAGGGCTAATCTGCTTGATCATAGGTCCCGTGGAGATGTTATTGGTCATTAATAACTCCGATCAGAGTTATTGAGTCTTCTGGAGCTGGTTTTCTTGACAATGTTGCTGTCATATAAATTGTTCTCTGGCTCTGCATAATTTCTTACTCCTAGGATTCTCTGACATCATCTCATCTTTTCTTATGGCATAACAATATTTCATTACATTTATAATACACAATTTTCTCAACCATTTTCCAGATGGTGGGCATTCCCTCAGTTTCTAATTCTTTGCTTTTTCCTTGTCCTTTCTTCCTTACCTTGTCCTTCAGGTTCAGGAAGCTTATTCTTAGGAAAAGTTAAGGTAAATTTCTTATTATCATAGCCTAAAATGAATTTGTAGTTGTAACTTAGGGATTGAAAAGACAAGGGAATAAAGTCTTTTACTTGTTCAGGGTTCAAATGTTAGGTTTGTTACTTCCTGCACGTGTGACTTTAGGCAAATCACTTTCACTGCTTTGTGTCTCATCCTTATTCTTAAAATAGGTTGTTGGATTAGAGGACTTCAGAGGTCCCTTCCTCATTCATTTCCTACTTAATAAACTCCAGTGACTTCTTAGTGTCTCTAGAATAAAATAAAATACCTCTGTTTAGCTTTGAAACCCTGCACAACCCAGCCCCAACCTATGTCTGCACCATCATTGATCATTTTTCCTCCTCCTCCACTTATCATTCCCTTCAAACTAGCATCCTTATTGTATGCCTGTCCCTCACACACAACACTCCATTTTCCATTTCCTTGTCATTGCTAATATTCAAACTTCCTCCTCCTCAAGTGTCTCTCTTCCTTTAAGATTCAGCTAAAACTACCATCTTCTGCACCAACCCTTTCCTGATCCCCTTGACAGCTTGTTCCCTCTGTCCCAAACTATTTTATTTTTGCCTTTTATTTATGTTATATTATACATATTTATATTTACATATGTAAATATGTTATCTCCCCCATTAGAATGCAAACTTCTTGTGGATAGGGATTGTTTCATTCTTTACATTTGTATTTCTAGTACCTCACACAGTGTCTGACATGCTTGTTGATTGATCCCATAACTCAATGATCTCAGAAGATCCTTCCAAGCTTAACATCCTATGATTCTTATATATATGATATAGACACATACACAAGTATATATGTTCTCATGCACCCAGAGAAATTTATCCTTATTAAAGAGCACTTACCTCTGTAGCTTGCACTTCTCTGAGTAGCTATCTGACAGATGTATCCTAATGGATAAGGGATATATATTTTCATATTTCAGTCTGGGTTCAGTGTTTTTTGGTAAGGAGAGGGCATAAAATTCTGCCCTCAGAATTTTAATGCAGTTCCAGTGATATGATTTAACTAACAATACCTTTGTGGAAACCCCTACTTGGTACCTTGACTTAGAATTTGCTGAAGGGTACCTGTTGTTAATGAGGGAATCTGTCTAGAAATTCTCATTCTACCTTTTCATCTGATTTGAAAGTTGATCAATGGCAATGCCTTTTCATTCTTGTAATCAAGCCCAGAAAGCCATCTGCCATAACCCTCTCTTTCCACTGACTGGCTAAGAAGCTGGCATGGCTGATGGTTGGAGGTAGGCTCTGTTGTCAAGGAAACTGATTCTGAACAGGCTTAATGTAGGGTGGATGACAAAAGAGGAGGATCCATGGAATCCCCCAAGGGTAATTCAGTCCAAATGAGGATCAATGGATGGAAGTTACAAGGAGACAGATTATGGGTCAATATAGAGAAGGATTTCTAAGTTTCGCAAAAATAGAGTGGGCTGCCTCATGAAGCTACTTTTCCCATCATTGTAGGTCTTCAGGAAAGGGGTTGTATGGTTACAAGAAAGAAATGTTACAGTCAGAATTCCTGCATGTGATGGGAAGTAGATCTAGATGAACTTTGAGATCCTTTACTTCTCTAAGATCCTCTGAGTCTATGAGTTCATTCCTGTCATGATATTTTGTCATTCCAAATAGTAGAACAGGAAAGGAACTTGCCCCAGTGTGCCAATGGAAAAATACTATCAGCATCCTTGGAATTTAGTACCCTAGTACCCTAGGATTTCTCTGCCCTAGTTGCATCCCAGCCTACACTGGATGCAGTGAAGATGGAAAATTTAATTGGCTATTATTGGATATAATACTCAAGGATAAAGTTATGGGAGAGCTGTAGAGGAAAAAAACCAACTGATTTAAATTAATTTATAAACTAATTTATACATTCAACACCATTCCAATCAAATTACCAAAAAATATTTTACTGAATTATAAGAAATAATTTTAAAAATTTGTTTGGAAGAACAAAAAGTCAAGAATATCAAAGGAACTGGTGAAAAATTGTAAGGAAGGAGATGTAGCAGTACCAGATCATAAGCTATATCATAAGGTGGCAATTATCAAAACTATCGGCACTGGTTAAGAAATTCAAAAGGTAGATCAATGGAATAGAGTAGACATACAATTTATAATAGTAAATAAAGATAACCTTGTGTTTAACAACTGTAAAGGCTTAAGCATTTGGGACAAGAATTCATTATTTGGTAAAAATTGTCAGGAAAACTGGAAAACAGTATGGCATAAACTGGACATAGACCAATATTATGGCCAAAGTAAGGGCAAAATAGATATATTACCTGATATAAAGAGAGATATTAGAAGGAAATTAGAAGAATATTGAACATATTACTTGTTAAACTTATGGATAGGTGAATAATTTATGAATAAATAAGAGATAGAGAGCAGAGTAAGGTATAAAATGGATAATTTTGATTACATTAAATTAAAAAGGATTTGTAGAAATAACACATGTACCTAAGACCAAAGGGAAAGGAGAAAATTAGGAAAAAATTTTCTAGACAGTTGTTTACATAAAGTTCTCATATCTCAAATATATAAAGAACCTTGTCAAATCTGTAAGAATGCGGATGTTTCCCCAACTGATTAAACAGGACTTTTTCCAATGAAGAAATCGAAACAATTTTTAGTCACATGAAAAAATGTTCTAAACCATTATTGATTAGAAAAATGCAAATTAAAACAACCATGAGATATCATTTTACACCTACCAGAATGGCTAAAATGATTGAAGGGGAAAGCAACAAATGTTGGAGGGGATGTGGAAAAATTGGGACACTAAGTCATTGTCAGTAGAATTGTGAGCTGATCCAACCATTTTTGAGAGTAATCTGGAACTATGTCCAAAGAGTTATTAAATGGCCTATACTCTTTGACCCAGCAATGCCACCACTAGATCTATTTCCAGAGATGATTAGGGGAAAAAGGAAAGGAACCTATATGTTCTAAGATGTTTATAGCAGCTCTCTTTGTGGTGGCAAAAACCTGGAAATTACAGGGATACCCATTAATTGGGGAATGGCTAAACAAGTTGTGGTATATGATTGTGATGGAATTCGACTATGCCATAAGAAATAACGAGCTCAGTGATCTTAGAGAAACATGGAAAGGCTTACATGAAAAAATGAAGAGTGAAATGAGGAGAACCAAGAGAACACTGCATATAGTAACAATATTATTTTAAGAAGAACTGAGTGAATAGGTCATTTTGACTATTATAAATACCCATATTAAATATAAAGGATATATGAGGGGAGATCCTATCTTCATCCAGATAAAAAAAACTGATAAATGGAAGTATATATGAAATAGTTTTACTTACATATGCACATATATGCATGCATATAATTTTAAATATATATATATGTACATATATGTATATAATGATAGATATCTCTAGGGTGGAGAAGGGGAAGGAAAGAAAAAAAAAATTGAGAAATCTGAGGAAAGGATCATAGGATTAGAGATTTGGTTCTGGAAGTGACCCTAGAAGTCATCTAGTTTAACAGGAGTTCTATATGAGAAAACTGAGGCCCTAAGACTTTAAGTGACTTGCCAGAGGTCAAACAAGTATCCATTCACAGGGCTAGGTTTTGAACCAAGGACCTCTGACTGCAAATCCAATCTATCATAAAAGGATTAGAGTTATTGACATAACCCACTAAAAGACAGGGCAGAAGAAAAGAGAAGCTCAAAGATTCTTAAATCCAGAAGCAGAAAAACCTTTAAGAGAGTCTCTGGCAAAGACCAGAGGGAGGAAAGAGAAAAAAAAACAGGAAAAAAGAAAATTCAAAAAAGTCATCTTTAAGAACAGACAGACAGACACACATACACACACACACACACACACACATCCCTCCATTCATTTTCTTTGGAGGTGACTGAAGATAAGGGTAAATCCATGACTGGAAAGTAGAAACATGATATACTAGGTACAACAGTAATAGTATCTATAATAACTAGCATTTAAGGCATTTAAGACTCACAATGTACCTCATATAGCGTATGAGCCTCAGTCTTGGTCTAGCTAAATACGGAGAAGTTAATAACTTAAAACTAACTCACCCAATGATTATGTTCTCTACAGAAGTTAATGAAACCTGTTTATTAAGGCATGCAACTAAGGGGTTGTGATTTGTATCAGTGAAAGGATGCCTCCCTCTTCCCCAAATATATTTCAAAATATTGAAGAAGAGTTTGAAAATTTGATAATTTATTTTCAATTTTCAATAATCAAAATGATCACTAAAGACCAGAAAAGGGTAACTCATTTGACATTTTATAGTCTGATGATTCTGCTGCTGGTGCTTCTTTCAAGAAAAAAATGTCACCACGCTTTTAAAATGAAACCTTCTAGACCAGCATGCCTGGGGGCTTGTCACCATATTGCCAGTTGAATCAACCAAGGGGTTGAAGTTTATTAGTTTATTCAACTGATGTAGTAAGACAACTTTTCATTTTTTTGCTAGCAAAATTTTGCTAGTAAAACTTGCATCAAAAATTTTTGAAGCAAATTAGGTGTGCAAACTTGGAGTATAGGGGGAAGGATGTATTCTGTGTTCACATTTCTTCAAAGTCTCAGGCTGGTCCTTGCAGGTGTCTGTTAGTATAAATCTCTTTCCACCCGTATTCATGAAGTCTATTATTACGTATTTGCACAACATAGTTACAAATAACTTCATTTCCATTATCTCATTTAGTCAACCCAACAACCCTATAAGGCAGACAGAACAGTTATTATTTCCACCAGTCCACCAGTGACAAAATGGAGCATAGATTGAGTTGTCCAGAACAGTGACATCAAACTCAAATGGAAAATGGGAACAACTAAACTGTATATAAGGATCCTTAATGGTGGCATATTGACAAACATCTACATATTAACAGTATCTATGTTTTGTTGTATATTTATTTAGTTAAATATTTCCCAATTACATTATATGCAGAGGAGGTCAATCTCAGGATAGTAAAATCCATGTTATATTTCCATTGGAAAAACTGGGGATGTTTAGAATAAGGAAGAGACTATTCATGGGGGACATGGTAGCTGTGTTCAAATTTTCATGCCTTAATGAACAGTCTTCATTAATTTCTGTAGAGAAAGCAATCATTTGCTGAATTAATTTTGAGTTATTAGCCTCTCCATACTTAGCTAGGTCTAGCCCGCTAGTACGATATAAGTGTAATATAAGGCACTTTGCAAGCCTTAAAGAGCTACATAAATACTAGCTATTATAGATGCTATTACTGTTGTACCTAGTACAAGAATAGCTGACATCAGCACACAGGAGCCTTTTCTTCACATGTAGAATCCTTACCATTCATGTGAGGTCATTCCTTTCTAACTTTACATAGTTCTATCTCTTGTCTAAGCAAGTGGCTCAGTGTGTAGGGTGAAGAATATAGTCCCACCACAGATAATTTCTAGTCAAAGTCTAGCTTGTCTCTTCAACCCAAGAAAGCAGAATGATCCTCTAAGATGTGTGGAAATTGTTTGTGAGAGATAGCATGTAACCCACAGGTGCTGAGGGAGTGAAACTGTTTTTACTATAAATATGTTAGGAACCCAGACAGTGCATTCTACTGCTTAATGCTTTCCAGATTTGGGTCCATTGGCTTGGTAGAGGGGAAAGTGCTAAATGTGGAGTCAGAGGATATTGAACTTTGGCTCTGCTACTACCTGTGTGACTCTGGACAAGAACTTAAATTCTTTTTAGAGAGGCAGGGTGGTATGGGCAAAGTGGTATAGTGCATTGGGTACTGCTTCCAAGGACAGAAACTAAGCATCAGTGTGAGCTATTATTTCATACATATTGTCCCCTTCTCCACCCCCCCCCCCACTCCCAGTAGAATGTAAGTTCCTGGAGGGAAAAGACTGTTTAGGTTATTTTCTTTGTATCTCTAGCTAAGAAAATCTGGTTTCAAATGTCACTTCAGATGCCTACTAACTCTGTGACCCTGGGATATCTTCCCTGGGCCTGAGTTTCCACATCTGTAAAATGAAGGCACTGGATTCCTTGACTTATGGGGTCTTTCCATATCAAAATCTATGATCCCTGAATGTTCTTTATTCCCTATGGAGTCTAAAGGGCTAAGAGTTTTTCATCTCAGACATAAAATCAGTCCAAGGTGTATCACTGTTCCATCTGAGATCGTTCAGAGGGGCTCAGCCCTGGGGCATGGCACAGGACACAAACATTCTAGGGACTTGGTATTTCCACCAGTCCACCAGTGGGCCTCTGCCCTTCACCAGCCTTAGTGGTCATCTTTTCCCTATGGCAAAATCTTTGAGAGATCCACACCCAAATTGTTGAAAGCACTTCTGACATATACACTAGAAATATAGACCCTCAGAAGGTGATAGATATAGATAGGTTGAGAGATGGATGATACATAAGTGAGATGATAGATATATGATATAAAGAGACACACAGACAGAAACAGAGAGACAGAGAGAGACAGAGGGAGAAGAGGGAGCACATTTATTTAGGACTTACTATGTGCTAGGCATTATGCTAAGCACTAAAGATATAAATATAAGCAAAATAAGAGTCCCTGCCCTCAAGAAGTAGCTAGGTGGCACAGTGAGTAGAGTGACAGGCCTAGAATCAGGAAGACTCTTCTTCCTGAGTTCAAATCCAGCCCAGACATTTACTAGCTATATGATCCTGGGAATATACTTAACCCTGAATGTATCAGTTTTCTCTTCTATAAAATGAGTATAGAAGGAAATGGCAAGCCATTCTATTATCTTTGTCAAGAAAACCCCAAATGGGGTCACAAAGAGTTGAACATAACTGAACAATAAACCATTTCCAGAAGATTAAATCCTAATGGGGAAGAGAACACATAAGGGGAAGCTGGAAAAGAGACATCTGTGGAAGAAAAAGGCCAGTGGCTAGGCCTTCACTGAGAGGGAACCCACTACCTCTCCCAACTGTAGCATATTCCATTTTCCTATGGCACAGATTATTAGGAAGTTCTTCCCAATATTAAGTCTAAATATGATTCTTTTCCATATTCTCCCCATTGTTGCTGGTTCTGACCTCTGGACCAAGCCTTATATATTTAAATCCCTTTGGCACAGCAGCCCTTGAAGACAGTTTTCATCACCTCCTCTCCCATCCCACCTGCCCAATTTTTCTCCAGTTTAAACATCCCTAATTCCTTCAAGCAATCTGTATATGGCATTCTCTTGCCAGTCTTTCACCATGCCAGTCACCCTCTTCTGAATGTTCTCCAGATTATCATTATATTTCCTAAAATGTGGGGCTCAGAACTGAACCTCGTACTGCAGATGTGCTGCGACCAGTGCAGCGTACAGAGAGGAACCCTCACCTGTCCCATCTTGGACACTGGGCCTCTCTTTGTGCCGTCTAAGACAACATTGTCCCTCCCGATCACCTCTGCCCTGATCCTTACCTTCCCACTCATGACAGTAATACCTATACTCACATGGTATTTTTTGTTCAGCCATTTCAATTGTATTTGACTCTTCATGACTCCATTTGGGGTTTTCTTGTCAAAGATAGGAGAGTGGTTTGCCACTCTCCAGTTCATTTTACAGATGAGGAAACTGAGGCATTAACTGTTTGTCTTCACATTCTATGTCACCATATACTCCCATTGCTCTCTTCACAACTGTTTTATCACAACCCTCTTCCCTCATTTTTCCCTTCACTCTTTTTTCCTCTTCTCTCTCCTCTCCCTCTTCCACTTCCCCTCCACTACTAGGCATTTTGACTCTCTCTTTACAGAGGGCCTGGGCAATCAGTGATCATGAACAGTTGTTTCTCAGCTACATAGCCCTTGCAAAATCATATACATTGCCTTGCAGGAGTGAGCCTTGAGATCACATGTGGCCTTCTAGATCCTTAAGCATGACTTTTTGATGGAATCTAAATTTTACAGAACAAATTGAATTTTTTACCTATTTCGCATTAAAATTATTTGCAACCTTAAAGCACTTTATAAATGTGAGCTGTTATTGTGCACATGTTGCTGTCTGCCTGATAAAATATAAGCTGGAGCTATTTTTTTTCCTCTCTGAATCCCCAGTGTCTAACCCAGCATCTGGCACATAACAGGTACTTAATGAATGCTTGTTGAATGAATACATTATTGGAGAGAATACACCTATTATAGAATCCAGTGTCTCAGGTGGTAATTCAGATAATCCATGCCACAGAAACTGAGAGAAGTGAAATATCTGTGTGGGCTGGTATATTTGACTAAGACTTTATAGAGGAAGTAAGACTTAGGTAAGACCTCAAGGGATTGATGTGGGATTTCTATAAGTAGAAATCTCCATCCTCATCTGAGTAAGAATCCCCACCTGCACCATTTAGTCTCAGTTAGGAAAGAGTGTTGTCTACAGGATGACCATTAACTTGTGTTATAAACATATGACATGATACCACCATTTTTCTGTATTGCATGAGGCACAATCTGATGGAAGATCATATTTTTGTAGTTCAAGTACGAGAAATGTGTTCACTCAAAACAAAGAACAATACTCATTGTGAAGCCAGGAAAGTTCTTGTTTTATTTTATCTAATTATTCTATATCCCTAGTGAATGAGACCCTCCCTAATGGAGAATACATTTGCTCAGACATTCGAATTTTCCCCCTTTCTCTCCATTGACTAGATGCAACCTCCTGAACTACCCACTTCATGTTCTCCTCCCTGATTGGTTCCCCCTTAAACAGCTGGTTAGGCATGTATACAAGCTTCTGACCTTTTACCTGATCAGAAGCCTGGTTCTGATCTCTGATTAGAACTACTCACCTCTGACTTACATTCTGCTATCACTCAAAGCTGGGAATAGTGTTAATCCAGTGGAAACAAAATTGCTTCCTTTGTTTGCCACACAAGGGAGACAGATTTAGAATCGATTCAAAGTAGCTGTGGGAGTGGTAAGAGGCACTAACAATGATTTTAATGATGATGGTGGTGGTGTTTAGTACTTTAAGGTTTAAAAAGTGCTTTGCACACGTTGCCCCATTTAATCCTTCTAACCACCTTTTGCAGTGGGCACCATTATTATGCCCAGTTTAGGAGAAGAAAATGGAGGCTCAGATGTATTAAATAACTTTTTCAGGGTCACAAAGCTAATAAATGTCTCAGGGAAAAGTCAAATCTGGGTCTTCCCAGTTCCCATTGATTCTCTTAACTGAGAAGATGCTCTTTGAAATTCTCTTTGCTGAGTTGGGAGCTCTCAGGATTTATAGGGGTGACCTAAAACCAATTCCATCTCCTTTTCCCTTGACTGTCACATGCTTCCAAAATCATCAAGGGGGGAGTACTTCTTGGACTACCTGTTTCCCTTACCACGATGCCAGACATCAGCTAGGGTCTGGTTGTAGTTAACTTGCCATTCCTCACCCAATAGAAAGACTTGGTTAATGTGCTGGTGTGCATTTGCCAAGATTCTCCTACTGTTTCTGTCTCTGATACCATGTGCTGCGTACTTAGGAAACAATTAGAGTAAGAGTTAGTATTTACATAGTGCTTTAAGATTTGCAAAACACTTGACAAATATTACTTCATTCTATTATCACAATCCCAGGAGGTAGATGCTAATATTATCTCCATCTTACAGATGAGGAAACTGAGGCAGAGAGAGGTTCAGTGACTTGCTTAGGGTTACACAGTTGAGGATAAATTTGAACTCAGGTCTTTGTGATTCTAGGTACGTTGCTTAAACCATTGCTCCAAGGATTACTTCTCAAAGCCTAGTTGGCCACAAACATTACAAGAAGTGGTCAGGTTTCAATTCAATCCTCCGTGCATGCTCCAGGGGAATGACCATTGTTACAAAATATAAAGTCGATGCATATGTATGAAATATTCTTAGCAGCTCTTTTTGTTGTAGCAAAGAACTTTGTCCAAGTCCCAGCCCAAACCTCACTGGCTCATGGTTAGGCTTTTGATGGTTCAGAGTGAGTGAGTGTAAATAATAATTATTTCTGTTCTGGCCAGAAACTCTGAGGGTCTTTTCCTCCCCTGATTCTTTTGTGAAGGCAAACTAGGCTGTCTTTTGCCTCAATTCTTACCTAGCCTTTAATTTCTGAATGGATGTTGCCTCAAACCAACTGGGACCTGGGAAAGATCTTAGCTTAAAAAGGCCAAGGTCTCCCCCTGCACCGAGGGCCATCTCCAGTCATGTTTTGCCACTGGACTCTGATGACTCTGGAGGAGAGAGTGAGGCTAACATTTCGTACCTCTCTGCCCCACTTAAATCCAATTCACTTGCAAGTCAAGACATCACCCCTCCTGATGTCTCTGGTCCTCTTTGAGAACAAAGGATGAACAAGAACTAAAGAACTAGATACTAAGGAGGTGTCCTTTTATTCGGGAACGACTAAACAAATTGGCACATGAATGTAATGGGACATTATTGAGCCATGAGAAATAAGGAAGACAATGGTTTCAGAGAAACCTGGAAACAGTGTTATTATGATATAAGTTGTTCTCCTGGTCCTGCTCATTTTGAAATGTCTGTAAAGGCAAACACCTTTGAAAGACTTGAGAATGCAATGATTCCAGAGGACCAGGTATGAAGTATGTCACCCACCTCCTGACAGAAAGGTGATGTATTCAGGATATGGAATGAAGTAGGTATCATTTGAACTTGGACAACGTGGGAATTTGTTTTGCTTGACTGTGCATTTTTGTAACACAAGTTTTATGATATTTTCCCCAATGGGATCAATGGAAGGATGAGAAAAATCAGTTTATGTTAATTGAAAATCAATTCAATTTTAGAAAACCATACCACAAAAGCATAAGGTCGATCTCTCAGCCCAAGATGCACTCTGTTTTCTTGATGATATCTATCCTGGCCCAAACTCAGATCCCAGACTTGAACATGCCCTGGTTCATAGGACTAGGGACTGCCTATCATAAAGCATATTCAGAAGTGAGCTATCCCCTAGGAAGGAACCAGTTTAAATGGTGCCTTAGATGTAGTTAACGGAAATTCACACCACACTGTTGTATTCCTTTGTGTGCATGGGTAAGAGAGATGGTAGTGGAGCTCTGGGTGTTGATTAGCAAGAGAGACATGTTTAGGATATGATAAATCTCTCCTGTACTTGCTGGCCACAAGGAGGAATATTACTATGTTCTATCCACCTCTGCAGAATGTCCATGATGGGTCAGAGTAGAAACATAAGTCAGTTGGAGAGCAGAAGGTTGGATGAATGAGGAATCGTGATTGAGTTTATGATCTCTAATTATCACTGGTGAAAGGAACATATTTCATGGACAGAGAGAGAAACAGGATGATTTGCTGTTGTTACTGTCTAGTTGTTTTCAGTTGCATCGGACTCTCTGTGACCCCATTTGTGGTTTTCTTGGTTTTCATGGAGTGGTTTGCTATTTCCTTTTCCAGCTCATTTTACAGATGAGGAAACTGAGGTAAACAGGGTTAAAGGACTTGTCAAAGGTGACAGAGCTACTAAGTGTCCAAGGCTAGATTTAAACTCAGGAAGATGAATCTTCCTAACTCCAGTCCCACCACTCTATACACTGAGCCAGCTAGCAGCTTGAACAGGATGATAATGAAAAACGATTCTAAGCCAAGAAACATCAGAAAAAATGTCTATGTAGAATGTACATAACATTTTCCTGCAAGGGCACATCTAGAACACATTCTTGTATGGTCAGATCTCCCTAACAAGAGAAGTGGTAATTTTTGTACTATGAGGAAATGTATTTTGTTTATATGTGTATATCTCAACACCTGAAGTTGGCCAAAGGGTGATGGTCTTCTTTTTGGCTCTAGTGACTCAAGATGACTATTTAATAAGTGATAAAAGCATTGGAAGGGCTTGCAATATGTATTGGTGGAGGGAGAATCTACACTCTGATAATGAGGAGAACTCACTAATAAACTCATAGGTATTTAGAAGTATTGAAATATGTGTGTATGTATATATATGTGCATGCATATATATGTTACAAATGTGTGTAGACAATTCACTCTCAGTGCCTCATGCAACTCCCTTCAACTATGAATCCCAAAGAAAGTAACAAGTTCCTTGGGTATAAATTACTACTGAGAGCTCTCTCTCTCTTTCTCTCTCTCTCTCTCTCTCTCTCTCTCTCTCTCTCTCTCTCTCTCTCTCTTACACACACACACACACACACACACACACACACACATAAAAAGATTCACACACATACATATATGACAGAAGTAGTACTCAAACCTAGGTCTTCCTGCTTCCAGAACCAGCTCTTTCTTCACTATTACTGGGCCATCTCCAATTTTCCCAATCTATGTCTGGCCACTGGACCCAGATGGCTCCAGAGGAGAAAGTGAGGCTAGTGACTTCATAGAGCCTTCCATCACTTAAATCCAATTCACTTCCAAATCATGATACAATCTCTCTGATGTCATGGTCCTCTTTGAGAACGAAGGACAAACCACAACCTGTGAGCAGTCTAAGCTGTCCTGCTAGGGACCCAAATGGCCAGTTTCATTTTGGCAATTCATCTCCTCCTCCCCTCCCCTCCCTTCCCTTTATTTTCTCTTTCTTTCCCTTTCCCTCCCCTCTCCTTGTTCCCCCTCTCCTCCCCTCACGTACTGTATATATATATTATATCATATGATATATATTTATATACAAATATATGTATTATATAATATAATGTCATATATACTATAGAAATACCTATTATATAATAGATAAATATATAATATAGTATTGTTAAATGTAGTATCAGTTCATATCTATATAATGATTTAAGGTTTGCAAAGTACTTTACATCCATTATAACAATGAATCCTCATAACAACTCTGTGATGTAGTTACTATTACTCGCATCTTACAGATAATGAAATTGAGGCTCAGAAAGTTTAATGATTTGCCCAGGGTCACACAATTAGAAAGTATGAAAGGGAGGATTCAAACCCAAGTTTTATTGACACCAAGGCCAGTGCTTTATACCTTATACCAGACTGCCTCTCTGAAGGTATGTATGCATGCCTGTAGATTTTGGTTTTTTTCTCTGAATTGGCAGTAATCAACTTTATTTGTGTGTAATTATCTATATGTATACCAACACTGTATGTCTAATGCACACATCCATATGTATATACCTCAACATGTAGACATAATTAGAATTTACACATATGGATGTAGGTATCAGATTCCCTTGCCTCTAGGATCAAGTTCAGATACCTTTGTTTCCCATTTAAAGCCCTTTTTGTAACATGAATATACTTATTGTATAAATATTTGCACTTATATGTGCAAACTTAGCTCTTGAAAGCTTCAGGTTTATTTTTTTGTGGGAGGCAATTAGGGTTAAGTGACTTGCCCAGGGTTTCACAGCTGGTGTCAAGTGTCTGAGGTTGGATTTGAACTCAGGTCCTCCTGACTCTAAGGCAGTGCTCTATCTATTGAACCACTTCTCTGCCAATTTTATTTTATTTTTTTTTAGGTTTAGTTTCAAGGAAGCAACTATTACCCCAGTTTCAAGGTACCATATGGGTCTGCATTCTTAAAACTATAGATCACCAGCCTTTACCAATGTGTTTACCTTTAATGATCAGCCAGTAGGTACTACTAAAGGAAAAGCATTTACCGGATTGTAACTTGTACAAGTTGTAGCAAATATAATTAACTACAAAACATTCTGCCCTACTCCTCCCGTAAACCTGGGATGAAGTTTCAAATAACATCCATGTGAAGAATGGGTGCACACACAGAGAATCCTGATAGAGACTCACACGCAGGAATATATTCAGCCAAGACACTTTCTGCCTTCAGGACTGTAGGACCTCTATGTACTTTCTCTTGTGGTTGCTCAGTTGAGCTTCCTGGGGCTACTTCACTCCCACTAGATTCCACATGTTTGAAATATCTGACTCTCTTCTCTGCTGCCAAGAGTCATATCTCTCACATCAGTCTCTTGAATTGGTTCTCTTTGCCCTTATTCCCTGCTATTTCTCCTCCTGGGCAAGTAGCTAGCTACTCCTGCAAAATGCTGTTGCTGTTTGGGGGTGCACAAAAAGAGGAAACCCCTCTGCCATCCTCTGGTTGAGGTGAAAGAGAAAAGGCAAAGATCTAGGTGCTTCATCTCTAAGTGTTTCTTTTCTCTGCTGCAGGGAGTCACCTCCTGAGGGCTGTCTCCTACTTCTGCTGACTACCTAATGATCTTGTCTTACTTTTTTAAAGGCCCACTGCAGTTATGGATGGGGAGGTGACCAAGCCTTAGCAAGTCAACATCTAATTGTTGGCCATGTCCAACTCTTCCTGACCCCATTTTGGGTTTTCCTGGAAAAAGTATTGGAGTGGTTTGCCATTTCCTTCTCCAGCTCATCTTACAGATGAGGAAACTGAGGCAAACAGGGATAAGTGACTTGCTCAGGGGCACATAGCCAGTAAGTATCTGAGGTTGGATTTGAATTCAGGAAGATAAGTCTTCCTGATTCTATGCCCAGAACTCTATCCACTGTGCCACCCAGCTGCCACCCATCACACCTGACTAAAGACTTTATACCTTTACCTACTTCTTTGTTTATGAACTAACACCTCCTTGTCTCTATTATCTGTCTTCTTATGTTCTGATTTCAACTAATTTACAGGGGAGAGTCAATTTAAGCAGGGATCTCCTGACAAACTCTATACTTACATATGTACATCTTGTCTCCCCCACAGAAGCAAAGCTTCTTGGGGGTGGGGATTGTTTAATCTTTGTGTCTCCAGAGCATGGCCTAATGTCTAGTATACAATCGTCAGTTGCTAAATGAATGCTTGTTGATCGATTGACATACATATGTGGTCCTAGTAAAGGAATGAGGGGATCCTGCTTTTGTTTTAGTATTTAAAAAATGAGACTCACAGTCTAGCATTATCAGAGTCTAAAATATATGCTAAAGTTGGAGGCAATGGAAGTAAACTTCTTGAGGGTAGGGACTGTCTGGCCTTTTTATTTGTCTCTCTAGCACCTCCTGCAATGTCTGCCACATCGTAGTCACTTAATAAAAGATTTTTTTATTCATTAGTCCACTGATTCCTCCTCATGTGGTAACCCCCTTCTGCCTCACTCAGGTAGAAATTTCCCTCAGACTGTGGTTTGCCTGGCAGTTTCCATTTTTTCCTCTTGGTATACCTCAAACCGGCTTATTTGGAATTGGAATCCTCCTTGTATGAGTCACAGCCTGGTAGTTATTGTCTGATTTCATTGTTGACCACAGTTTATCAACTCTCCTGAATTTTTATTATCCAGGCAAGAAGTCCTATTAGCTCCCCTGTGGGCAACAGGATAGTTTCCTCATTCTTGATGCATTCAAAGTTCTGGTCAAAATATCATTATAGACTAAATGAAGTTACTCATTCCTGGTGACATTTAAAAGGTTACATGTTGACTCCAAGGAGTCTTCTGCAGAGACTTCAATGACTCTGGCATGTTAAGTAGATTGTGATGGAAATAGTTTGGATACAACTCACTTGGAAATTCATATGGCCAAGTTCTTGAGTTCTTAATTCCTACTAGGCTCAGCACCTTCTTGAGCAACCAGGTCTCAAAATCTTGAACCCTGACCAGAATGAATCCTGACAAAAGAGTCATATAAGAAATACATCACCCATAACACTCATAGTGGAAAGAATACTAGATTTGGAGTTAGGAACATCTGGATAAAAATCTTACCTCTGAGACCGATTAGCTCTGCGGCCATGTGAAAGTTACTGAACCACTCTGAACTTCCTTTATAGACGATCCAAGTACAATAGCACCTAACTCATGAAATTATTGTGAGTCTCCAATGAGATAATGAATATAAAGCTCTTTGCAAGCTTCCCTCCACTTCTCTCCCTTCCCCATTGCCAGTAACAGGAAGAATGGTTACTCCTCCAGGCTTTTGGATTGTTTTTCCCAGAAGCCTTCCAAAAACACAGTCTTCCACCTCCATATTTAAGTATGTCACCAACTGTTGAACTCCAGGATAGTTTCTGCTTTAGTCTTTTTTCTGTAGAAAGGGCTCATAATGTAGGTACTACATTGGCTATCCACCCGTGTGGTATATTGGAATCAGGACATATCCTTCCCACTCTCAGAGAGATGATTTGGAATACAATACTTCCCAAGAAAACTTCAGCTAATGGGAAATAAAGAGTAACCTCAAGTCAACTGGTTATTCAGCGCTTTCTTGAAAATAATTATTCTTCTTTCCAGGACAGTTATAGCGGGAAGTGAGAACCGACTGATTTCTCAGGCTTGTTCAGTGCTTGACCTACTAGGTTTTACCTTAGCCCAAGATCACCAGGCTTTGCATTTCTTAAAATCCTACCATGGAGTCTGTAACTCCCTGAGAATTCTAGTGGGATCATTAAATTTCATGGGCAGCCCAATGGGATTTTTATCAACAATTTTTATGTCCCTTTTTTCAACAAGCATTTAAAAAACTAATAATGGCACCTGTCTCACCCTGACTTTATTTCCCTTTCCATTAAGTGGTTGGCATTTCAGAAGGTTAAAAGAAGCTGAGTATTTTTATTCCTTTTTTCTTCAACCAAACAAATTGTGTTTTGTTTTTGTTTTGTGTCTGGACTGATTCCTAGCACCTCCTCTGCATATAAATAACCTGTCATCACTGCTTACAAGACTGGTAATGGCTGAAATGCAGTCTCCAAGGATAGCAGGAAGAAAACGAGGCAGACCCCCACTTCACTCAGCACCTATGAAAATGGCGGTCCACAATCTTTACTCTTCTTCTGCCTGTTCCTTACCAGTTGTGAAGATCCCAAAGAAGAGAGGCCGGAAACCTGGACACAAGGTATGTTTCCAATGCATCTTTCCTCTAAGACTGCCTTAGACTGACACCACCACTAGCATCAGAGTGGAATTAAAATATTAAACATAGCAAAAGGTGGAATAGGCCATGTAGAGTCTGCTCAGGGCAGAATGAGATGTTTTCAATGCGTGTATCACCACATCTTTTTATTACAGCATACCTGCTTAACATGTAATAATAATAGTTCCTATCTATAGAAGGTAGTTAAATGGTGCAGTGGATAGATTACTAGCCTTGGAATCAGGAAGACTCATCTTCCTAAGTTCAAATCTAACTGCCTAGTTGTGTGACCATAGGCAAGACACTCAACCCTGTTTACCTCAGTTTCCTCATCTGTGAAATGAACTGGAGAAGGAAATAGCAAACTATTGCAGTATCTTTGCCAAGAAATCTCCAAATGGGATCACACAGAGTTGGACATGACTTAAACTATTCAACAGCAACTCATCTATGTAATAATACGTTATCTTACTTGGGTCACAATAGCCCTATTTTAAGGTACTGTTATTACTATTCCAGTTTTAGATATTAGGAAGCTGAGGTTCAGGGGAAGACTTGCCCATGGTGACAACAGCTCCTAAGTGTGTAAGGTGAGGTGCAAACCCAAGGCTTCTGATGTTTAGCACTTTATCTCCTATAGCATCAATACAATCACACCACTTTTGGGGGTAGGGAAGCTGAATTAACAACAGACAAGGTAAGATCAAAATATAGAAGATTTTGAGGCATACAGTTAAACCTGGGTCCCTAAAGTCATCACTCTTATAAGTTAGCCTTGCAAGCAACAGACCATTACCTGACTTCTTACTGAAGCTGCTTTCAAAACTGTCATCCAAAATGCATTTGTCATTTATTTGAGTGAAAACAGATGATGTTTCTCAGACATTTAAAGAAATAATACTATCAAGGCAATGTCAAGGAATCATAGAAGAGTTTTCCCAAATCCAGCTTAACCAGGGACCCCATGAGGAAAACACAACTCATTAATTCACAACTTCCTGCTTGCATAAAGGAAACACTGATGTCAGCCTTGGCTCCCCTTTGATGGATTCCCAGTGATTTGGAAGTGGGGAAAGAACCAAGTTCTCTGATGTAATCTCAGTCATATAAACAAACCCCAAACTAGGGACAATCTTCTTCCCTTCTGAGATGGGAGCCAAGGATTTCTGAAGAGCCTCCCAGAGAAGAAAGACCATCATGCTGGCCACTTCTGAGCATTTTCCACTTCAGTAAATTCGATTCAGAAGCTTTCTCTTGTTTGGAGAAGAGGAAAGGCTTAGACATCCATCTTGAGATCGGAATACTCTGCCCAAAATGCAAATTTCCAATTAACTCCCATAGATTTAGGAAAATGTATGGAAATTATTTCAGGTCTGCAGAAAGACAAAGCCTCTGGAAAGTCTGTAATGAATTCAGCCTTATCCCCTTTGATTCTGAAGGAAACAAATGCTAGGAAAAAGAAAAATAGCAGAAAAAAATATATGTATGTATGTGTATATTCATATAAATAAAATAACAGAAATATATGCATATGTATATATACATACATACATACATACATACACACATGTAAGTAGAGGCTACTTAAGGGTATTTAAAGGTTTTCATTTTTTGGATTCAGTCATGTGATGAGGTAAATTTGCCTCCAGTCTCTGGATGATTTTCTTGGACTGAATAACTTCTTTCTCATTGACTAAGTCTTTATTTAGAAGGTATGCCTTCAGAGCTAATATCAAACTGATATCATTCCTCCCAACTCCTTTTCTTAATGCTGCTTAGATCTGACTATCCTACCTGCATGCTTGGAGCAGAACAGACCATTTACTGATCCAGGAAACAAATCCAGGGACTGGAAGAAAAGCTGTGAAACTTCAGTTCCCTCCTACACCCTAGGGAGCTGTGGCCCATAAATAAAAAATGCCAACAAAGATATTCTTTACCACAGTCAGAAAAATGGAAATTTGCTCTGTAGCTTGAGCCTGACTTCATGATTTTCCTTCTTTTTAAAAACCACCGTTTTCAGGCATTTTGTCCTAAATGCCACACAACCAGCTGGGCTTTTTCACTGTTTCACATTTTTTGTTCCACTTGGGAGACAGTAACATCAATGTCTTCATGGTTGGGGGTATTTTGGATGAGGAGGGAGCTTCTGAGACTGGGGTGGTCCAGGGTGCCTGTCTTTACAAAGAAGACCCCCGTTCAGTTAGGCTTTGGGATCAAATGAGGTAATTTACAGAGAGCTTTGCAAACCTTAAAATGCTATATAAGTGCCAACCACAATTACTTTTAACAACAGCAGCAAAAATAATATCAATGATGATGATGGCATTTGGTGGGCAGCAAGCCCTACTACTCTCTGGGTCTCGCTATGGAAGTCCAGGTCAGTCTCATACACAAAGAAGCAGATCTTTCATGGTAACTGGTGGTGAGGCTAGTGTTCTAGGGTTTTATTTCAAATGAATGGATCAGTTTATGCTTTGGCCCTGGGGAGAAGAATTCTGTGCAATTGGAAAGCTTAAGACCCCTGGTAAGAAAATTATATAGTAATACTTCACTTTCCCAGATGCCACCTTTTGGGCAATCTCAACTCTGGAACATTGCCCAGAATCCAGATGTGAACAAACTCCCCTCCTCCCTCATTAACTATTTTGGATGGAAATCTGTCTAAAATTCATTATACCCTTCCCTGCCACTTAAATAGAGCACTCATTGCGTAACTAAACCTTTTCTTATTGACCTAGGGTCATTCTTATAAACATCATCCATTGTACTGATCCTTATACATGCACACTGATGGCTTCTGAGGCTGCGGGTGTATTGAAGACCTATAGTCTACCTCTCTGTCCCAATTACTTCACTTGTTGAGTTTATGGTCCGAACTTTTGCCTTTTAACATCTGTTTAAAAATCTTTCTATAATGCCTTGATACTAATTTCTTCTTTAGTAATTATAAGACACTGAGTACAATTCACTGCTTCTTGGTTACTCTCAGATTTTGTAATATGTTACTGTCATGTTTAGGAGAATTGAGTTCCTTTATTTTCCACAATTTTAAATGTTCAATGCTATAAATGAAGAAATTATAGAAGGCCAGGCTGTATTATATATGCACTGACCCCAGAATATGGTGTAGGAGGTGGTGTTTGGACTAGGATATGAATTTTTTAAAAAACTTACCTTCTTTTCAATTGCTTCTTTTCCCTAAAGCAAAAGACTAGGAACATTCTGGTTAATGAAAACACTGTCTTTTGAATTAATTTGTAGGGTTTTTAATGGAACGTCAATAATAGTTTCTTATTCCCATCAAGAAAACTGTAACCCTTGTTTCTGACAGGCCCAGTGCATGGGCCATTTAAAAAAATGATACCTCGAATATCAAGTATTTATTTACATGTTCTTATTTTGGTATCTTGGGAAGTTGCAGCATAGATTTAGACCTGGGTTCAAGCCCTTCTTCTGACACATGCTGTCTTTGTGACATGTTTTCCCTGATCTAGACAAGCCTCTAGGATTATCAGTAAGGAATGACAACGCTCAGATTGAGCTGAGTTTGGCAAGAGAAGCTAAGGACAAAAAAAAGAGGTCTTTAAGTGGAGGCTACATGACTATTTAGTGTTATACTAGGTATTCTTTTCATCCATGGAGTGAATTATTGAAATTCATTCCCATTCTCAAACTCTATGATCCTGTGAAATGTCAGAGAAGATACTGACTTTTATTGGTAAAAGGAATTCCCTCACCTGGGAATTCCCTGTACTATTGAAACCACAGGTCTAGCCCAGTCCTCTGTCCTATCTTGATTCAGTGAGCCTGGGTAGTAGGGTAGGAGAGGGTGGATGGCCCTCCCACTTCTTTTCAAGGCAGCTGAAAACCATCTCACTTTCTTTTTTTCTCTTAATTTCAGCCTTGAAAGAAATGAGGTTCTTGAACACAGAGTGAGAAGTTGTGTGGATTTAGGGTCTTTATACCAGAAGATTGGAGAGAATACTGCCTTGTCTAAACATTGATTTTGTTTTCTTGCTTCGGTTTTTCCAATTTGTTCTCCTTGACACTTCTGTGGTCTTTTGTACAGTTTGTACTGGCTCCAGAGAGTTGATTGTTAAAATTTCAATTTGAGTATTTACAACTAAGAAATCAGCAGATGCTATGAATCAGTTCATGATTTATTGCTCTGATGAATGCCTAGACTTAAGAGACTGATGGAGAAAATGTTAATAATGTATATTAAAATATAAGTGTGTTCCTTCATACATTTTTTTCAGACAGCTGATTGTTAAACATTTACCAGCATATCACTACATAGGACCTAGGAGATGACCCCAAGTTTCCTGATCTCGAAATCAGAGATAGATTTAAAGTTGAAAGGGATCTTAGAGACTATTTAGTCCAATCTCAGCACTTTATAAATGAGGAAAATGTGGCCCAGAGAGGTTTAGTGATTTGCCAAAAGTCACACAGGAGAGTCAGAAGCAGAATGTGAACTCTGGCATTCTGACTCCATATCCAACACTCATTCCACACTTCTCCAAAACCCAAATTTCTTGTAGCAACAACATATGAGTTATTACAGAACAGATGGGTAAAAAAGTTTTTGAATGTTAGCAAAGTGGTAATTTACAGTCCAAATTTAAATTCATTCTGAGTTTTAAGAGGGCAGCAGGGTGGGAGCAGTTAGGGAGAGGTCTGTCTTCTTTGGTGAGCAATTCACTTGGTCTATTGCCTTATTTTATTTTCCTGAAAAAAAAATAATGATATTCTAAGATACCATGTATAATGGTTGGCCCACTCCTGGCAAGTCTGTTAGGCATTGTTTTTAGAATTGTATTTCGTCAAGTTTATTTTTCCCCTCTTCTTGTGTTCTTTTCCTGCTGAAGGAATAATCAAGTAGCGTGCCATCTTTTGTGTCTACACAGATGATGTTATAGAAGCCTTTATCTAGTGGTGATGGACCTGGGCCAGCTCTCTCTTCTTGCTTTTCATGTTCTCTTTTGTGTGGAGTGAGAAACAACATTCCTTGGCCTTGGGAGCCAGAAAGCCTACACTGAAATCTAAGCTTGGCGGCTATGGGAAAATCCCTTCACTGTCCTTAAAGCCTCAGTCTTCTGATCTGCAATAATAATAAATAATGAATGATGATGATGGTGATGGTGATGACAAAAATGATGGCAATGACAGCTAGCACTCACATGGTGCCTTGAGGTTTGAAAAAGCAATGATTTTCTCATTTAACCCTCACAATGACTCTGGGGCATACAGTTATTATTACCATTTTACAGATAAAGAAACAGAGGTTATATGACTTGCCCAGAGTCACATAGCTAGTAAGTAACTGAGGCAGGAACTGAATTCCCATCTCCCTGACTCTAGGTCCTGTATTCTGTCCGCTGTGCTTACTGGTTACTGAGGGTTGCTATCTCCATCTGCAAAATGAGGTTCATGATATTAGTATCATGAACTCATAAGATTGTTATGAGGAAAGTGCTTTATAGACCTTAAAGTCTATAGAAAAGTAAGTGATTGTTGCTTATCAAGATTGATATTACAAAATGGTGCCTGGTATAGGTTAGTAGTACAATCTTTTTCTAGACCAAGAAAAATCAAATCAGTCACCAAGTATTTATTATATGCCTACTGTTTTCTGGGCACTCTGCTTGGCACTGAAAATAATAGAGACAAGTAGCAGTCCATGTCCTTGGGGGTTTCCATTCTATCAGGGAGACCACAGTATAAACATAGAAGAATGTCGATACAAAATAGATACACAAAATTCATGAGAAGTAATTTGGAGAGGGAGAGCACTTGCAGCTATGGAATAGGAAAGGATTCATGTAGAAAGTCTTATTTGAGAAGTAAGGGATTCCGAGTTTGGGAAGTAAATAGGAAATGCATTCCAGCCATTGGGGACCGTTAGTACAAAGGAACAGAGATGAAATGTTTGCTATGAGGAATCTCAAAGCCAGTATGGCTGGACCATACTCTTTCTAAAGAGGGGTGATATATAGTAAGGTCAATAAGGTAGGTTGGGACTTTATTGTAAAAGACTTTAAATCCCTAATATAGGAGGTTGTATTTGATCTTAGAGGTAATAGGTAGTTCCTAGAGTTCATTACAACAGCTAGTGGCACAGTGGATAGAGTTCTGGGTCTGGAGTTGGGAAGACATCTTTCTGAATTCAAATCTAGCCTCAGACACTTACTAGCTTTGTGACTCTGGACAAGTCACTCAGCCTTGTTTGCCTCAGTTTCTTCATCTTTAAAATGAGATGGAGAAGTAAATGGCAAACCACTCCGGTATCTTTGCCAAGAAAAACCCAAATGGGGTCAGGAAGAGTTGGACATGACTGAAAATGACTCAATAACAAAAATAAGGAGATCCTTACAGACATATGTGACGTCACTGGATCTTTTGCTCAAGGAAAATTCTTTTGGCAACTGTATGGAAGTCAAATCAGAATGGGGAGAGACTAGAAACAAGAAAACAAAATAGGAGGCTATTGTAATAGTCCAGGTGAAAGGTAATGAAAGTCAGAGCTAAGTTAATGGCTGTGTGAGAAGTGTGTAGTCAAACGCAAGAGAATATGTAATGGTAAAAATAATAAAAACTTGCAATTCATTGACTGTGGAGGTGAAGAAGAGTGAAGACTTGAGAGTAATGTCAAGGTTGGAAACTAGAAAGGAGCCTGAAAGGACGATGATGGTTGTCTAGTCATTTCATTCATGTCTGACCCTTCATGATTTTGTTTGGAATTTTCTTGACAAAGTTGATAGAGTAGTTTGCCATTTCCTTCTCCAATTCATTTTACAGATGAGGAAACTGAGGTAAACAAGGTTAAGTGGCTCATCTAGGAAAGTGTCTGTGGCCAAATTTGAACTCAGTCTTCCTGACTCCACTGAGTGCTCTATCCACTGAGCTACCAGCTGCCCCTAGGACGGTAGTGCCCCTAACAAAAATGTGGATGTTTGGAAATACAGAAATGATTTGCGCTCAATGCATGATTTGTACAGATGAAGTAGCCTCCTTTCTTGGTCCCAAATCTTCCATTCATTGCACAAACATTTTAGCCCTGTTTTGGACCAATAGCCGCATAGGCTTCTGGTGATTGTAGTTCTGGGTCTGCAAAGAGGTTTTTAAACCATCATGATGTAGGAGCTGGAGAAGCCTGGGAACTTTGGAGTTAGTCAGTCTGCATGGGGGTAAGGGTTGAGAGCGGGAGGAGACTGGAGAGAGAGTAACTTACAGCAGCAAAGAGGGAGGATTATTCATGAAGCCTAATTTTGAGCATGGAACTGCTGGAAGCTTCTGCTTACAGATCCACTTAATTAACAAAAAATCTTCTGGGGAGGCTGAGACTAGTCTTTACTGAGGAAATACAAGATGTTGTTGAATTGTCTCCTTTCCTTCTTTTCCACTGTCATTTTTTGGTTTGAAAAAATGAAGGCTTAAATCATAAGTCTCTCCCCTTTTTTTTATTCAATTGTTTCTCCTTGTTTAATAATTGCTTTAAATTTGGATTTTTCTAGATAAATGATAAAATCTATCTGAATTATTTCTGCATGTATATCTTTAATTGAGTAGAACATGTGAAAATAGGTGAATCCTTTGGCTGGTTGAATACACATAGAGTTTTTACAAGCCAGAGATCCTTATCTTTATAGAAAAATTGTTAGGGAAATTCTACTGTAACGGAGGGCTTGACTTATTATTATTTATTAACAATCTGCATCAATGGGCTCCCAAAATAGCAGAGAAAAAGACAAATAAATCTTTAAACTGATAACTTGAGCTATTATCATTCAAAAATAACAAAAATATTCTGCATTAATAGGCTACCAAAATATCAGAGATAGGAAACAAATGAACTCATGGACTCTTGCCCAGGGTTAAAGAATGATAACTTATTAGATATTCCCCAAAACTTTGAACAAAGGTGGCTTGGACCATTCCTACCCCTTAAAGTTTTCAGGAAAAAAAAGGATGGAAGATAGGGAAGGCATTTCCAAAGCTAAGTTTTGAAAAGGCAGAGACAGAAATGATTTGGGAGGTTCAGCAGTGTGCTTCCAGAAGAGAGGAGAGGGTAGAAAAGGGTGAATACCAATTAGATAGCTGTTTCCCACAGTTCCACTCACTAATTTGACATTTATTACATGTTGAAATCCCCTAAACTGCTGTATTTTATGTCTATGCCAGATTTGTACTCTGTCTCCCAAACATTTCATTTGTTTTCTCCCTTTAACTGGGTGGTTTGTAGGGTCATACAATGTCACTTGTATTTCTTCTTCCACTGATTCTCAACCAACCAATCTCCTTCACAGTCCCCCTTTTCAATTCCTGGGTTTCACTACATGAGTATATCTGTTTAATATATCAAACTACTCCACCCTCTCCCTAACCTTCCACTCATTCTACAAATGAGTAATCAGCCTGGGGTGGGGTTAACTGTTTTGTTTGAGGCCACATAATTCATTAATAACAGATTAAAAATAACTCATAACCCAGGATGCTTTCAACTACACTACAATTTTTAAACTCTGGGATTTGATTGATGTGGATTTTCTCTATTTACAATACATATTTTAATCTCTCCACAGAGTTTTTCCTTTAAATTTATTATTTATTTTAAACATTCTTTTTAAAAAAATTTGAGTTCCAAATTCTCTCACTTCCTCCCACCTTTTTTTCTACCCACTGAGAAGATAAGCATTATACATGCAAAATCATGCAAAACATTTTCATATTATCTATATTAAAAAAGCAAGAAAAATAGTGTGAAAATTATGCTGCAGTTTGCACTGAGCTCTTTAGTACTATTTCTGGACATGGACAGCATTTTTTTTCATCATGAAACCGTTGGAATTATCCTTGATCAGAGCAGAGTTGATCATTGTTACAACATTGCTCTTCCTGGATATAATGTATTTTTGTATTTTTGGTTCTGCTCACTTCACTTTGCATCAGTCACGTAGGTCTTCCCATGTTATTCTGAAACCATCCCCTTTGTCATTTCTTATAGCACAATAGTACTCCATCGCAATCACATGGCGCAATTTGTTCAGGCATTCCCCAATTGATGGGCATTCCCTCAATTTCCAATTCTTTGCCACCACAGAAAGAGCTGCTATAAATACTTGCGTACGCATAGATCTGTTTTCTTTTTCTTTGATCTCTTTTTGAACAGATCTAGTAGTGATATTTGTGGGTCAAAAGGTAACAGTTTTATAGCCCTTTGTACCAAATTGTCCTCCAAATGGTTGGCCAGTCCACAACTCCATCAATAATTCATTAATATGCCTATTTTTCCTTATCTCCTCCAGTATTGTCATTTTTAGTAAGTGTGAGGTGGTACCTCAGAATAGTTTTAGCTTGCATTTCTCTAATCATTAGTGATTTAAAGGATTTTTTTCACATGACTATAAATTTGATTTCTTCTGAAAACTGCCTGTTCATATCCTTTAACTATTTATCAATTGAGGTATGGCTCTTGTTTCATTAGGTTGACGGATTATATAGTTAAGAAATGAAAATTTTATCAAAGAAATTTGCTGTAAAATTTTTTTATATTACTTCATTGTGTATGGAACTTTTTTTAAAAGCAAAATGTACTTTCCTTGATTATCTCTTTTAATTAAGTCTATTTATATTTTGTTTGTCTAAGATCATGATCACTATCCTTGCCTTTTGTTTTAATTTTAGCCAAAGCATGATAGATTTTGCTCAACCCCTTATTTTAATTCTGTGTATATGTCTTTCTGTTTCAAGTGTGTCCCTTATAAGTAAAATGCTGTTGGATTCTAGTTCCTAATTTATTCTACTATCCGCTTCTGTTTTATGGGTAAGTTCATTCCATTCACATTCACAGTTATTATTACTATGCATTCCCCTCTATCCTATTTTTCTTCTATTTATCCTCTCTTTCTATCCTGTCACTTCCCAAAAGTCTGTTTGGTTTCTTACCCCTGCCTCCCTTAATTCACTTTCCCTTTTATCACATCCCACCCCCAACTACTTTTTCTTATGCACTTACCTTGCTCCTAATTCCCTGTTGGTTAATATAGATTTCTATATCTAACTAAATGTATATATTTGTTCTTCCCTCTTTGAACTAATTCTGATGAGAGTGAGATTCAAGCATTGCCCACCATGCCTCCCCCCATTTCCTTTTATATTGTAAAAACTTTTTCTTACATGCCAGTTTTATGTGAGAAAAATTTTCCCATTCTACCATTTTCCTCTTGGCCCTTCTCCTAATGCATCCCTCTTTCTCACCCCCTTAAATTTTTGAGATCATCCCAACATGATTGACTCACACCCATGCCCTGTGTCTATGTGTTGTTGCAGTTCAGTCATTTTCCAGTTGTGTTCAACTCTTTGTGACCCCATTTGTGGTTTTCTTAGCAAAAATACCAGTGATTTGTCATTTCTTTCTCTAGTTCATTTCACAGATGAGGAAACTGAGGCAAGCAGGGTTAAGTGACTTGCCCAGGGTCACATAGCTAGTAAGTATCTAAGGCCAGATTTAAACGCAGAAATATGAGTTTGCTTGACTCTAGGTCCAACACTCTATCCATTGTGCCACCTGCCCTTCTATCTACGTAGATGTCTTCTAACTGTCCCCAAAATGATAAAGTTCTTAGGAGTGCACGGATCATTTCCTCATATACAAATGTAAACAGTTTACTTTTGTTGGGTCCTTTATGATTACTTTCTCATGTTTACCTTTTTGTGCTTCTCTTGAGTCTTGTATTCGTCAAATTTTCTTTTGTGCTTTTTTTTCCCCACCAGGAATGCTTAAAAGTCTTTTATTTCACTAAATAGCCACCCCCTGCCCCTAAGGATTATACTCAGTTTTTCTGGGTAGGTTATTTTTGGTTGTAAGCCTAGTTCCTTTGCCTTCCAGGAGATTATATTCCAAAGCTCTCCTCTCCTTTAAATGTAGCTCCATGATAACTGAATTCTCCTCCCCTCACCGCTGGATGCTTGCAATATATCTCCTTGTCCTGGGAGCTCTGAAATTCAATGATGATATTACAGGGGGCTTTTAATTTTGAGATTGCTTTCAGGGGTTGATCAGTAAATTCTTTCTATTTCCAGTTTACTCTCTGGATTTAAAATATTAGAGTAGCTTTCCTTTATTTTTCTTTGAAATATGATGTTTAGGCTTTTTTTCCCTTCTGATCATGGATTTCAGTTGTCTGATAATTTTTATATTATCTCTTCTCAATCTGCTTTCCTGGTCAGTTGTATTTCCAAAGAAATACTTCATTTTTCCTTCTATTTTTTCATCCTTTTGACTTGTAAAATATTGTTTCTTGATATTTCATGGAGTCATTAGCTTCCACTTGCCCAATTCTAATTTTAAAGGAATTATTTTCCTTAGTTAGCATTTGTACGTCCTTTTCCATTTGGCCTATTCTGCTTTTTAAAGAATTCTTTTCTTCAGTGAATTTCTGTGCCTCTTTTACTGTTAGGTCAATTCTGTTTTTTGAAGTGTTTTTTTTGTGTGAATTTTTTACCAAGCTGTTAATTTTCTTTTCATAATGTTTCATAATGTCATTTCTTTTCCCAGTTTTTCCTCTACCAACCCTCTCTTTCTTTAACTCTTTCAGGTATTATTATTGGACTTGTGTCCACTTAGCATTTTTCTTTGAGTCTTTGCTTTTAGCTATTTTAACATTATTGTCTTCTTCTGAGTTCGTGTCTTGGTCTTCTCTGCCACTGTAGTAATTTTTTTATGGTCAAGTTCTTTTTTTTGTCATTTGCTTATTTTTCCATCCTATTTTTTACCTTTGAACTTGATGTTAAGGTTGGGCTCTGGTTTCTTGAAGGTGGAAAGGCATTGTTCCAAGCTTCAGGTTTTCTTGTGATGCTGTATTTAGACTCAGTTTGGGGGGCCTGCAAGTTTTTGATGCTTCTAAAGTGGTGTGATCCAGGTAGAGGTCTTCTGATCTTCTGATATGTGCTCTGGTCTTTACTCTGATAGGGCCCCTGCTCTCCTACAATTGCATGTGCTAGTGCTCATCTTGTCCCTGGAATTGTGAACTAGTCCCCTACTTTCCTGCAGGAACAAGTGGTAACGTTCCTTTCTGCCTTGGAACAGTGATCTGGGCCCCTACTCCCTTGTGACTGACCACAAATGTTCCTCCTCACTTTGGAATTGCAACCCAGAACTTCATATGGGCAAGAGGATTGCCAATAAGTGCCAGCTATACCCAAGGTCAGCAAAGGGTGCCCTGTAATATCTTTCTGACCAGTTGTCCTATCCCCTTACCATCTCTGAGCTGAGAACTCTTGAAGCTGCTACTAACATCTCATGGCCACCTTCAAGGCACCTCCACAATTTAATAGATGGTTTTTATTAGGTGCTGTAACAAAAGAAATTCACCTGGTGATCATGAGTCTCCCCAAACTCAGGGTCATCCTCAGGTAACAGACAACCTTTCCAGCTGGCTAAGTTCAATCACAATTTCAAGCTCACTAGATTAGCTTTTTAAAGCCAGCGTCTCCTCCATACCACAATACATGTCAATACCATATTATCTCCAACATTAAATATTTGATTTATTATTATAATACATAATGCATGACTATTTCTGAGATGGAATAATGGTAGATTCAGTTTCCCAGCATGTTTTTATCACAGACAACTAGACTATTTCCAAAGAATTTTTTTAGTGTTATAATGTTAAGTATGTCTCTCTCTATCCCATCTAAATATTCATTTAGATTGTTGATGTATTACAGCGACCATGTTTTGAGGCTTAAAGATAGAACCCATGTCCTTGCTATAAAAAGAGGCAATAAATTAGCCACAAAGAGTGCCTAATTATTTTGTTTTGGAAATTTGCTTAAATGTCACAAAGTTGATAAAATTTATCAATGCTCCAGCTATTTCTCAGACATGCTTTTCCATGCTTGGGGATCTTTGAAAGGATACTGCATCCAAAATACATAGTAAGGATGTCTAAGGATTAACTAAGTGGCAAGAGAGACTTGCAAAGTTGTATTTGTGGTAGCTAAGAGTTAAATTGCCACCATTGAATTTTGGGCATTTACCTTCTACACATAACATGTATGTGTGTGTAGTACACACCACTATCCCTTCCATACTAAGATGAATATCAATGTCATGCCATTTTACTCAATAAACGTTAGATTTATTAGTATGATTTCTGCAGTGTATGTGTATACACACACATATATCATGTATACAAATAAATGATACAGAATACAACTTTACCATCATGTAATTAAATGGAGAGGCAAAACTAGGTGGCATAATGAATTCCAGTCCTGGAGTCAGGAAGACTCATCTTCCTGAGTTCAAATCTGACCTCAGACACTTCCTAGCCATGTTATAACAGCCAAGATACTTCACCCTGTTTGCCTTCTGTAAAATGAACTGGAGAAGGAAATGGCAAACCAGTCCAATAGCTTTGCCAAGAAAATCCCAAATGAGGTCATGAAGAGTCAGACATAACCAAAAAATGACTGAACAACAAGCACAAATACCATTATTCCAGTAATTCAAGCTTGCCGTCTTAGAGTCATCATTGACTTCTCATGCCCGCTCACTCCCATCTATTGCTAAATCTTACCATTCATACATTCATAGCATGTCTTATATACACCCCCTTCTCTCCATTCACACAGCTGCCACATTAATGCTCCAGACAACTCTTTAGTAGAGGATTTTTCCAAATGAAGAGTTCCAGAGCACTAATGAAATCATGGTGATGGACCAAATTACACCTACTTCAGAAAAATACAGAAATGCAAAGACTAGACATAGATGTACAGAAACAGAGATGTAGAGATTGAAGTAAAGATAGGAAAATGTGGAGCTAAGGAGAGGTGCAAACGGTGGTATATAAAGATGTGCATATTGATAGAGATGAATTCTGGCACCATCTCTACCATTGTTTAGTCACAAAAAAAGCCCTCAATACTCCATGAACTTTAAACACTCCATCTAGACTTTACTCTTTTAGAATGAAATAGGAAGACTAGAAATTCACTGCTAACAGGCCTATGCAGTAGGGTAGGTGAAACTGGGACATTTTCTAGTTTCATTTAGTGCAGTTTGTTTTCTGAAGAAAATCAAACCAAGGAATATAAAAGTTTTGGGGTATGTGTGCTAGTGCTTGTGTATATGTACGTACACACATGTTCCAAAACTCATATTAAATGATGCCCTTTTACTTTAGGGGCTTAAAAACATTCACTGTTGAATTCTTCCCTATCTTCACTTCCTATGTATATATGCTATCCCCCTCTTATGCTTGAGATAATTCATGCAAAGTATTATTTCATAAATGCCATTTCCTCATTCTAACATTGTCCTTTAGACAATCAGCTTTTCTGATGACAAAGCTATATATTTCCGGCAAAACCCAATGATTGAATTATGGGGTCATTTATCCTTGCTCCCTTGTAACTCCTCTGTTGCCCATCACCTTCTAGTTTGGCCCTTCCTCATGATTTGGGATTTCACTTCAGTTTGTGGGTTTTTATGTTTGTTGTTTCATTGGTTTTTGTATAGTGATGTATACCAATCAAACCAAATGGCTCTTTTGACAACCATGTTGGTTTGCAGTTGATTTAAGAAACTTTGAAAACTTGGTAGGTCATTTCCATAAACAAGGTAACTTGGGACAAATTCATTCACTTGTACAAGTCATTCAGTCTTCCTGAAGAGGAAACAATTTACACAGGATTTTAGTAAATAATCATTTGCTTTTAGATTGGTCTCTGGCTTGGGGTTTTAGTTCACAATGGAATCCTGTCATGTTATTCACACTCAACTTTCCTCCTCTCCTCCAGTTTCAAATGAGTGATCCTTCCTCCTCAAATCTCTCATACTATTCCAGATTTCTTCTAAGCAATTATATATTTTGTAACATATAATGTATACATAATTATATATGATGTATATAATTTTATATAAGCATATTATATTTGACCTAGTAGTTGGGCTTTTTTTTTTGTCTTATCTCAAAATGGTGATTTCCTCCCTAGAATAATCATTAGACAACTGGGTGGCACAGTGGACAGAGTGCTAGACTTGGAGGCAAGAAGCACTGAATTCAAATCCTGCCTCAAATACTTAACTTACTGAACCTGGGAAAAATAACTAATCTCTCTTAGGCTCATTTTCCTCATTTATACATTTGAATAATGAAAGCATCTACCTTATAGGGTTATTATGATAGTACAATGAAATAGCTTATATATTTTGTAAACCTTTAGACAGTTTATAAGCACTAGCAGTTTTTATTATAACCATCAAATTATAAGCTCCCGGAGGGCAAGACCATGTCATTTTTTTTCCCTCTTCATATTCTTGACTCCTAAAGCATAGTGACTCCCTCCTTCCCAGGTGGTGGAATATTATACATTATAGGTGCTTAATAAATATGGGGGGTTTTTTTGTTTGACTTGAACTAAAAGTCTTCAAGGAAGTACAGCACTGATGGAACTCAAATAAAAGTTAAATGTTGGGTCCCTTAATGCAAAGAAGAGATGAGCTGGCCAGAGGGTTCCGCCCTCTTTGGTTGCATTTCCAGCTGGCAGAGATGGACACTTTCTCCTTCTGTTCCATTCTCACCATGATTCTATTAACAAGGCAAAGCGCAGGCTCCTCTGGCAGCCATTGGCAGCAACGCCCTTTACACATATCGTGTTGGATGCATTTGATTAAGGTTTTGCATTTCAGATTGAGGTGCCAACTTCACCAGTGCCTGTACAGGATTGTTGGCTTTGAGTGTGCTCCCTAGATTGCAAATTGATTAGCTACTGTATGTCAGGGCAAGGCATCCTGGGCAGTGAATCTTCTTCAAGTGGGTATGACTGCCAAGAAAGACTCCCCTCCTCCCCTCCTTCCTCTTCATTCCAGGCCGTTTGTTCGGCTGCAGCCTATTTGAGTTTGTCCATTAAAAACAAAGAAAAATCACCTGCCAGGAGAACAGCTTGAACAGATTGGGGCAGAACTTGGAGCTCATCATTTTACAAGTTGGAGAGGCATCAACTTTCGGTCCTGGGGTTTCCAAATCACATCCCTGCTCCAAGGGGAGAATCAAAGGTAACATTTTTAGCAAGAGGGCCCTCATTGCCTATCCCTCCTCATTCATTACATGGCCTCCACCAGCTGAGCAGCCTGATACATGCAGGGAGTAATTTTACTCACTGAAAGGCCATCCAAGTGGAAAGTTGGTTCACTCTCACTGAGCCTGGGTGGCACTGCGGCAGACTGAGACATTTAACAAATGAACAAGCAGCCAATGCCCAAGTCTCTATGACCAGTCCACAAAGCACTTAGGGTTCACTCATTTGTTCATGACTACAATCTCGTTTTCATTATTTGGGGAACTATTTAAAAGTACTTTACTCTATTTTTATGGCCTTTAATTTTGTTTGAATGCCCAACTGTTAGTATGATGGAAAACCTATTAGTAGCGAATTCTTACTCTTAATACTTTGAATCTTTCAAAAGCATTCTTATTAGACACAGCCACATGAATGGATAGCTAGTGGTAGTAATTGTAATTCTTTTGTAAAATAAATTTTATGGCTATCTTTTGTTATCACATCACCTACATAATGCTTGCAATGTAGATGAAGGGGAAAAAAACAGTGCAGCAAAACTAATTAACATACTAAAAAGTCTAACATTACATTTAAACTCCATACTCATTGTATGGAGACTTTGGCAAAGAAGATGAGGAGAGGCCTTTATAGGACTGTTCATTATAATTTTCAATATTCAGTTTCTTTTGTTTTATGGATCTTTGTTCCATTTATGTTGTGGGTGTCGTTGTGTATATTATTTTCGTGGATGTACTTACTTTACTCTGCAACAATTTATATAAACCTCCTCATGCTACCTTGTATTCATCATTTCTTACAGCATAGTCATTACAGTGTTGAAAAAAGTTCCATTACATCATGTACCACAAAGCAATGCTAATTCTTAATCATCAATCTTGTTTCTTTTCCAACACCTGAGATAAAAGGCGCAATAAAGATTGGGTTGACCTCAAGGTAACTGTATTATGTGGACGGTAAAAGATCAGCATAACTCTGAGATTCTACAAACCTTTAAGTCTGATGAGCTTTTGTTAAGCACCTACTTATATACTGAGTTTGGAGTTACAAAGACAAGAATGAAAAAGTCCCTGCCTTCAAAGAGATTACTAACAGACAGTAATCTCTAAAAGAGAAGATTTTCAATCCTTGTAACCTTGGTGCACAGAGCTTGCTGATAAATCATCCCAAATAACAGTCCCCTAGTACTGTAAATTTTCTGTTCCATGTTTAAGGTTCCAAGCAAGACATGGAGGCTGGCCTCTTCCTATCACAGAACATACTTTTGTCATGACAAATGGCTAATCCTAGTAGCCTCAATTGCCAGAAATAGCCACAGGACAGTAAGTCTCTCCCTCTGGGAATTGGTTACTATATATATTTTCACAGTTGGATGATAGAGTGAGATGGGACCTCAGAGACTCTCTAGTTCAATCCTCTCATTTTACAGGTGAGTAAACTGAGGCACAGGGAAGTTAAGTAAATTGCCTGGAGTGATATAGTTGTCAAAAGTGGGATTTGAACCTAGACCCTCTGACTCCAAAGCCAGTGTTCTTTTCGTTGTACCATGCCTCTTCTACTGGGAAAAAGATAGAGATAGTCACCAAGAATATGGAGAATGTGGCACTGAAGGTCCACAGCAGTCCTCTATCATTGAGGACTTGCAGACTAATTTATATGAAGCCAGGACCCTGATTAGTTATGGTGACTACAAGGTTTGGATGATTACTATAGATTACTCCAGTCTGATGGGACCTTTAAGACCATCTAATCCAACTTATCATTTTAGAGATGAGGAAACCAGCACCCAGAAATGTAAAGTGACTTGTCACTTAGAAAATTTCCTAGGTAGTAAGTGTTAGAACCAGAATGAGAACCAAGGTGTCTTAACTCTTGGTCCCTTGATTTCTATTACTGAAATCATTGTCAATGTTATAGGAAGCCTTAGGCATCTGGAATTGTGTACCTTCCTTCATTTATCCTCCAGATAAATAAGGAGATAATAAAATTGATGAATTCAAATTACCTGGTCCAGAAATAATATAATCTCAGGCACCGAAAAAATTGGCAGTTATGATTACTGACTGAGTCATTGTCAGTGACCTCAGAAGCACCATGGAAAGGGAGAAAGATGCTGCAGGATTGAAGAAAGGCAAATATTCTCCCATTCTTCAAGAGAGCAAAGAGGATGGTGCTTATAAACAATGCCAGTGATTTTCACTGTGATTCTTTGAAAAATTCTAAAATACCTTATTAAGGAGATGATTAATGATCATCCAGAAAAGGAAGCTGTGATCCCAAAGGACCAAGGTCAAGAATAGGTCATGTTAGATTGACTCCATTTCCTTTTTTTTATTGGGGTTTCTAGATGGACAGATTTGAGGAATGCTATAATTGTAGTTTACTGAGATTTTAGCAAAGAACTTCACCAAGTTTCTCATCCTACTGTGGAAAAGATAGTGATCTGTGGGCTAGAGACAATAGTTCAGCTAGGCAGACTTGGAACTTGGAATGACTAGAACTATAGAACTATAAGCCAGTTTGGAAGTTCTTGAGTGGAACATGGACCTGTGTCTGGTTCTCTTGTTTAAGATTTTAAAAAACCAATGACTTAGATAAGGACAGAGAAGAAATGTTTGCAAATGACATGGATGAAAATTAACATTCCAAAAGATCTTGACAGTCTAGAATATTGGGTCTTATCTTAATAAGATGACATTTAATAGGAATTCATGGGAAGAAAGGGAACATGGACCTATTGTGTGCCACGCACCAAGCTATGCTCTTTAAAAATATCTCATTTGATCCTCACAATCTCCCTGGGAGGTGAATGCTATTGTTTCCCCCATTTTACAGTTGAGGAAACTGAGGCAGACAGAGGTTAAGTGACTTGCTCAGGATTACATAGCTAGTAAGTACCTGAGGATGGGTTTGAATTAAGGGATTCCTAACTCTGAACTGAGCAGGCTACTTAATTGTCTCTATAGACAGTGTCCTGAAAGTCAATGTGGTTTTTAAGCTATTAAAAGTTTAAAGCTACACACCAAGACTTAGGTCTGAAAAATCAGCTTTATATACATAAGATGGAGCAGCATGAGACATCAATTTATCTGAAAAAGATTTGAGAGTCTAAGCAAACTGAAAGTTTAATTAATGTGAGTCAATGGTATGCTATAGCAACCAAGGAAGCTAATATAATCTTAGTCTGTATGGAAGAGAAGCATGACTTTCAGAAATAACTACTCTGCCTTGCTCAGACCACATCTGAAAAAACGGGTTCACTTCTGTGCACCACATTTTTGGAAGGATAGAGGGTATCCAGAGTGGGATTACCAAGTTGGTGAAGAGCCTTAAGTTTTTCCACATGAGGAGTGGTTAAAGGACTGGAGAATAAAAATACTTAGGGGAAACATGCATGCAGTCTTTAAGTGATCAAAGGACTGTCATGTGGGGAGGAATTAGATGAATGCTACTTGTCCTAAATGGCAACACCAGCAGCAGTGATGGGTGGAAATTGCATACATTTAGACTTAATGTGAGAACAAATTTCCTAAAATAAAAGCTATCCAGAAGTACTGTGGAAGTTAAGTGGGTGCCCCCACCTTGGAAGCCTTTAAAGAAAACACTGGAGATGACCTAGTGAACAGAGGGCTGAACCTGGAATTCAGAAGATCTGATTTCAAATCCTGCCTCAGATGCTTACTAGCTGTGTAACTCCAGGAATATTAGGAGTCAGAAACTGACTCCTAATGTCAGTTTCCACATCTATAAAAATGGATATAATAACAGCATCTACCTCATGGGGTTGTTATGAGGATCAATGAGATAACATATGGAAAGTACTTTTGAAAGCCTTAAAATGCCATATTAATGTCCATTATTCTTGTCTATAGAGAGGGATCTAATTCAGATCAAAGTTGGACCATTTCTCTGAGAATCTATGATTCTGAAGGATGTACACAAAAGGGACCATGCCTATCATAGTTTGGATCCTTGAAGTGGTCTTGGGAGCTACAGATTCTGTTGGACCATCCTATCACTGTAGACACGTAACTCCACTCCACACACGGGTCCACACCTGCCCTCGGGACGCATCCGTCAGCGACCCTCTGTCGTACTTCACACACTGTGGACGGGAGGGAAAGGAAAGAAGGGGGATACACACTAGAATTTGCTAATTAAAGACAGGGAAGTATTCAGGGAGACAAGGAAATGAAACCCTCTAGGTTTTCATTCACCAAATTGGTTATATCTTGCAGCTGAAGTCTCGTGTTCTAATGACTCCTTTAGCAATCTCTCCTCCGCGAAGCACACCGGAGCCAGATGTCAGCTCCATCCCCGCGGATGCAGCCGCTGTACCCAGCTCTGCAGCAGCAGCGCAGGCGCTCACAGGTACGTCCGCTGAACTTAACACAAATGGGTGCGACTGTTTGGTCCACGCCATCATGGGAGATCTATGTGACTGACGATTTAGTTATCTCTGTCAGCCAAGTGAAATCTATAATGACCAGAAATGTCGAGTTTTGCTGTCCTGAGGTTTGTAACATTTTGTTTTGGGTTTTCCATGGACACCGGATGGCCCTGATGAACGCGTTAATGGGGGAAGGGAGGTAGGCAAGAGAATGGAAAGAAAGCCCTGTTCTGCTTCTTTGTCGTTAGACTTGTTTTGAACCAATACTAAGAAGGTTCATCATTAAAACATCAATGTCATCTTATGTACATTCATGTTTTTAATTTCCTAGTACTGTCTCTTTTTACAAACCCATCTCCCTGCCACCAGTCCTGAAGCTGGATGTATTCTAACCATGATGTATTTCTTATGAAAATCAAGTCTAGGAAAGGGATCAAATATAAATATAAAGTGACCCAATTCAGTCAGTCACTCATTCATTGCTTCGTGCATGAATGCATGCATCTATTAAATGTTTGCTATATGCTAGATGTTAGGGAGAAGCAAAGATTTAAAAAAGTGAATGATGATAGGGCTTGAGAAACTAATGGTATAGTGGAAAGAACTGTCCCTTTGGAGTCATAGGACTAGATTCAAATCATGCCTTTCTACCAGTAAGACTTTAGCCAAGTCACTTAACCCGAGTTTCATTATGTGTAAGAAGAGGGATTTGGAACAGATGGCTTCTAAGTTCCCTTTAGGCTCTTAATTATTATCTCATGAACCTATAATGTAATATTATCTAGGAAGACCCCACTCTCAAGTATCTCCCCCATTAATGCTGAAAATTCTATTATCAGGAATTAATTTGTATTGATCTTTTAAAACCTGAAAACAGGTCTAGTACTGCATTAATACAAGTCCCCAAGAACTTAGTGTGAGTTGCTTTCCTTTTGCAAACAAAAAATTATTGATGCCTTTTGTATTAATATCATAGTCTTTTTCAAATATATTACAGTGTCCTCCTCCTCTCCCAAATGCCAGAATTATAATTCCTGTGAAACACAGTTAAGTGAATCCTACTGACACAGTGAACTCTTCTGACTGTGTATGTAACATTCTGTTTTTTTCTTGAGAGAAGGAAGATGCTTCCTCATTTCTTCTCTATAAGATTGATCATTTAAAACTACATATAGTTATATAATTGGCCATTACAATGATCAAATTAAGCTTAATTTTAGTGTTACTTTCATTTACATTGTCGTAGTTACTGAGTATGTTGTTCCCTTGTTTCTGATTTCTTCATTCTGAAGTTAGTATATGTCTTTTCACATTTCTCTAAATTACTCATATTCATCATTCTTCACAGTTTAATAATATTCCATTATATTTGTGTTTGTTTAGCCATTCTCCAATTAATAGACTTCTATTTCATTTCCAGCTTCTTTTTTGTTTTGTTTTTTGCTATTACAGAAAGTAGCGCTATGACAATTTTGTTGTTGGGAGTGGGTCAAAGTGGATGAACATCTAGCCATTTTCCTTAATTCCAAATTGTTTTCCAATCCACAGCTTCATTAACAGTGTATTTGTGTGTGTCTATCTTCCCATAGCTCCTTCAATATTTGTCATTTATGATGTGATGAATGTGAGGTAAAATGTCAGAGTTGATTTAATTTGTATTTCTTTACTAGTGAATTGGATCACTCTTTCAAATAGTTCATAGTTTGCAAAACTATCTTTTGGATACTTTTCTACTGGCTCTTGACCTTATATGCTTGTGTTAATTCCTTTTATATCTTAGAGACTAGAGTTTTATGAAAGCTATTTGATACAAAACTGTATTGGTTTTATTTGTGCAAAAGCTTTTTAACTTTTGTTAGTCAAAGTTGTCTATCTTCCCTTTTAAGATAAACTCCATGCTTCCGTTGTTTAATAATTATTCTCCTAGTCATAACTGTGAAAGGTATGTCCTCTTTAAGCAAAAAAAGGAAGACAAAATGAAAAAAAAGGCTGTGACTGGCTACACAGTGTCCCAAAAGTCTTAGTGCATTTTAAACTTTAGAAACTGTAGGAGTCTAAATACTACATTTAAAAAAATCACTTTCAAAAGTTATTTCAATTTGCAGATGTTAATGTTTCTTATTAAAATTCACCATAACCACCATCTTGTTCTTTGTAAAAACTTTCTTCAGTTGCTTTCTTCAGTGACTTTCTTCAGTCACTGTTGCTCAGTGACTGAAACAATTTCGTCAGTAGTCTTAGCTTTAAGATCATTCAGAGAATGAGATTTTGATGCATGCATCACAGTTTTGATGTGACTCCACAAAATAAGTCTAATCCATATAAATCAGGTCACTGAGGTGCCCAAGCAATCTCCTTTCCTAATTCATTGGTCTGAGAAAGTATCTTCCAGAAAACAAAATTTAAAATTGTATTATTCACAATTTATAAAACTAAATAAGTATAAAAGAAATATAACTAGTAGGGGAATATTGTATATTTAGGTCACTTATTCACTTGGAAGTTAATTTAATGGCATGTGGTGCTAGATGCTACCTAAACTGATTTTCTACCAATTTCTACCAGTTTTCCCAATAGTTTTTATGTTTAGCGAGTCCTTTTATCAGTAGCTTAACATGAGTTTTTCAAATTGTTTTCTTCAAAAGAGGAGTATTTGTTAATTGGAAATAATATTTCCTGAAAGGGTTAGAGAAAAGGAGAGAAAAATTGCAAATGAAGAAAGAGTATAGAAAAGGAAGGCTATGGCCATGATGACATCTTATCAACTTCACATTTTTGCTTACTGGTGACCCTTCAGGGATGGAAAATTATAAAGTAAGACAGATTTATCATATGGACTTAGAGAAAGGTAATGGCACATAACAGTCATTGAGTCAACTTTGGGGATCAAGTGGATCTGGAGTCAGTTCCTCTGTCTGGTTCGTATTAGGTGCATGATCATAGGCAAGATATTTAAACCCTCAGTGCCCCAGGTACCTAAAACAAGGAGGCAGTATGATACAGTAGAAAGAACTTAACCTCTGGAGACATAGGATCTGGATTCAAATCTTGCCTCTGATGTTCACTACCATCCTGAAAATGTGGGAGTTGGACTAGATTGCCTCTGAGATTCCTTCCAACTTGAAATCTATAATTTTATAAACTAAGAAAGAAATTGCTATCAATGGGCTCTTTCAGGTCTTCTGATTTGTTTTTACAAATGTCTTTTCAAAGACAAGGAAATTCCAGGTAATTTATGTGATCAATCCCATTCTTTTTTTTAAATAACTTTTTTCAATTAAAAAGCATTTATTTCTCTCCTTCCTACCTCCCAATAGGAGAACGACATAAAATTCTCTTACCAAATATGAATGGTCTAACAGAACAAATTTCAACATTGTCCATGTCTAAAAGCGCACATCTCATTTTTTGTCTTCAGGAGGTAGAGAACATTTTTCATCATCGGACTCTTGGAATCCTGATTTGATCATTGTGTTGCTCTTTCAAAGTTGATCATTTCTGAAATATTTCTGTTATAGATTGTTTCAGTTTTGTTCACTTGTCTTCATTAATTCATCATACATGTTAGCTATATTCTTCATAAACTATTGAAAACTGGTGGTTGCTTTCTGGCTTTCTTGAGGCATATGCCCACCTTGCCAGAAAACTTCTAGGCACAGAGGTAGCTTTCATTTTCTTGTCTTCTACCATTGGGGTCTGACAGTATTTGCTACACATGTCTAACAGTGAAAAATATTAACAGCGGTAATAACTAGTATTTATATAGCTCTTTAAGGATTGCAAAGCACTACACAAATACTATCTTATTTGATCCTCACAACACCCCTGGGAGTTGGGTATTATTAACCTCATTTTATGGATGAATAAAATGAGACAGAGATTAAGTGAATTGCTCAGGGTCACCCAGCTGGTAAGTGTTTAAAGCTAATATTTGAACTCAGGTCTTCCTGACTCTAAGTTGGCAATGTGGCACCTCACCACCATTTTTCTTAAGACATCTAAACCTGTGTTTTGTTTGTTGAGTCAACCTCTGGTTCTTTCAAATGGTTATAGATGAGTAAGTTTTCACCTGAAGTAGTTTAATGGCTCAATAGATGGAGTACTGGGTCTTGAGTCAGGAAAAACTAAGTTCAAGTCTAGCTTCAGATACTTACTAGCTATGTGATGCTAGGCAAATCACTTAATATCTTAATGCACTAGAGAAGGAAATGGCAAACCATCCCAGTATCTTTGCCAAGAAAACTTGAAATGGAATCAGATGCAACTGAACAACAATTTTCTTTTTTTTATCTTTTTTTTTTAATGTAGTGCAATGGACAGAGTGCCAGGCCTGGAATCAGGAAGACTCACCTTAGGGCAAGTAGCACAAAATCATGCCTATAAACTAAGAATTCATGCTCCCTTTGGGTAGGGACTATGAAGAAATAGACTATCTGGTAACTTCTAGTTTTAGTTAATTCTTTTTTCTAATATGTTGCAAATTCTGCAGTTTCTTCTGCACCCTATAAAATCAGCACCCTGGAGAAAAACTTCATTTGCCCTTCCTTAGTTGTGTCATGCTAGGAGGATTATAATTCCTCTCTCTAGATGTTTACATTCTAGGATAGATACAGGATCACCTCTCCCTGTCATTCTCCCTCTTCTCTCTCTTTTCCTTCTCCCCTCTTGCTTCCTGCACATGTCCCTATACTATATTCAAAGAATTATTTGAGGCCCCTTTTGAAGAACTAGTTCCCATTCTTGACTTTCATCTCAGCAATATCCTCTGCTGGTAAACTCTCTATAATGAGTAGATTGACTAGAGTGCTCTCCGTGTAAACTTTCCTCTTACAGTATTGTTGAGAGGAGTCCAATCAAGGAACTCTTACCACATTTATCCCATTCACTGCCCACCTCCTGCTCTGGGGCTGCTATAGGATCAGGTGTTAATTTCAAGAACATAGTCTTTAATGTGGTCCTGATTTCAGTTTCCTCTTTCAAGCTAATGGAAGCCTTAAAGGTCTCCATTTAACTCAAAATCAGTACAGGTGTCTTCTGCCTTGGCTAAGGTAAAGTGCTTTGCCTAGTCAAAAGAAATCCATATATCTCTTAGACCATAGGTATATTTCTTTAATAGAGAACCAAAAATTTCTGCTTGATGATAAGGAAATTAGAGGGGTAGAGAACAAAGTGTACATATGCCCATAGTCTTCTCTAGAGAAGGTTCACTTTTAATTTTTTTACTAAATTTATTTATTTTCAGTTTTCAACATTCATTTCCACAAAATTTTGAATTTCAAATTTTCTTCCTATTTCCCTCCTCCCCACCCCCCAGGACAGCATGTATTCTGATTACCCTTTTCCTCCTGTATGACCTCCCTTATATCACAGCCCATATCCCCTTCTCTTCTCTCTTCCTGTAGGGCAAGGTAGATTTCTATACTCCATTGCCTATATATCTTATTTCCTAGTTACATGTAAAAAACAATTTTTAACATTCATTTTTAAAGTTGAGTTCTGCATTCTCTCCCTTCCCCCTCCTTACCCACCCTCATTGAGAAGGCAAGCAGTTCAATATAGATTTTACATGTGTAGTCATGCAAAACACTTCCATAACAGTCATGTTGTGAAAGACTATATTTCCCTCTATCCTGTCCCACCCTCCATTTATTTTATTCTCTCCTTTGACCTGTCCCTCTGCCAAAGTGTTTGCTCAGAATTACCCCTTCCCCCAATCTGCCATTCCTTCTATTATCCCCCCTCTCTAACCCCCTTCCCCACTGCTTTCTGTAGGGTAAGATAATGTTCCATACCCAATTGAGTCTGTATGTTATTCCCTCCTGAAGCCAAATCTGATGAAAGTAAGGCTCACATCCCCTCTCACCTTCACCCATTTCCCCCCATTGTAAAAGCTCTTTCTTCCCTCTTTTATATGTGACCATTTACTACATTCTACCTCTCCCTTTCTCCTTGTACATTCCTCTCAATACTTAATTCTATTTTTTTAGATATCATCCCTTCATATTCCATTCTACACTGTGCCCTCTGTGTATATATATATATATATATATATATATATATATATACACACACACACATACATATACACATATACACACATATGTATTTATACACATACACATATGTATATGTTTATATGTGTGTGTATGTATATACACATTCCCTCCAACTACCCTATTGAGAAAGGTCTCAAGAGTTACAAATGTCATCTTTTTCGTGTAGGAATATAAAGAGTTCAACTTTAATAAGTCCCTTATAATTTCTCTTTCCTGTTTATCTTTTCATGCTTCCCTTGATTCTTATATTTGAAAGTCAAATTTTCTATTCATCTCTGGTCTTTTCAACAAGAATACCTAGAAGTCCTCTATTTCATTGAAATTCCTTTTTTTCCCCTGAATTATTATACTCAGTTTTGCTGGGTAGATGATTCTTGGTTTTAATCCTACCTTCTTTGACCTCCAGAATATCATATTCTGAGCCTTCTGATCCCTTAGTGTAGAAGCTGCTAAATCTTGTGTTATCCTGATTGTGTTTCCACAATACTTGAACTGTTTCTTTATGGCTGCTTACAATATTTTCTCCCTGATCTGGTAACTCTCAAATTTGACCACAATGTTCCTAGGAATTTTTCTTTTGGGATCTCTTTCAGTATGTGATTGGTGGATTCTTTCCATTTCTATTTTACCATCTGGTTCTAGAATATCTGGGCAGTTTTCCTTGATAATTTCTTGAAACATGGTGTCTAGGCTCTTTTTTTTTTATCATGGCTTTCAGGTAGTCCAATAATTTTAAAACGATCTCTCCTGGATCCATTTTCCAGATCAGTTGTTTTTCCAGTGAGATACTTTGTGTTGTCTTCTGTTTTTTTCCTTCTTTTGGTTCTATAATTTCTTGATTTCTCATAAAGTCATTAAATTCTGTTCACGCCATTCTAATTTTTAAGGAATTATTTACTTCAGCAAGCTTTTGGACTCTTTTTCCATTTGGACCATTCTACTTTTTAAAGCATTCTTCTCCTCATTAGCTTTTTGAACGTCTTTTGCCATTTGGGTTAGTCCAATTTTCAAAGTGTTATTTTTTCTTCAGTATTTTTTGGGTCTCCTTTAGTAAGCTATTGACTCGTTTTTCATGATTTTCTCACATCGCTTCATTTCTCTTCCCACTTTTTCTCTACTTCTCTTACTTGATTTTCAAAATCTTTTTTGAGCCTTTTTGAGTCCATGGCCTGTGACTAATTCTTGGAGGGTTTGGTTGCAGAAGCTTTGACTTTGTTGTCTTCTTCTGTTTGTATGTTTTGTTCTTCATCATCACCAATGATATAAGAAAATACCTTTTTACTGATAAAGTAAGAAGCTATAGTATGTTTCTTTTTCCCCTGTTTGCTCATTTTCCTAGCCAATTACTTGATTTTTGAGCTCTTTGTTAGGCTGAGGGCTCCAGAAGCAGCTGCTGATTCAGTAGTGGCTGCTGCTGCCCTGGTGCTAGGGCCAGGACTGGACCAAGCTCTCCTCTCAGCCAGGTGAGAAACCCTTCCCACTTATGTTTGAAGCTGACTTCAGCATTTATGGGTAGAGAAGTCTGGAAACCACAGCAGCTGCCAGGAATTCAGTCCCCTAAGGCCTGCTCCAGTTCCATCTGCAATGGTCTGGCCCACACCGAACTGCACTCTCCTCCCAGCCTGGGTGTGATGGACCCTTCCTGTCAACCTTCCAGATTGTCTTGAGCTGGAAATTTGATTCAGTCTGTAATTTTGTGGCTTCTGCTGCTCTAGAGTTTGTTTAGAGTTATTTTACAGGTTTTTTGAGGAATTTGGGAGTCCCTGCTTCTATTCTGCTATTTTGGCTCTGCCTTCTACTCCCCTTTAAATTTTTAAAGTAATATCTCTTTTCTTTGGAGAGGTGGGTAACTGTGGGTGCAAAATGTTAAATATTTTGTCAGACAAAAATGTTGTGTTGGTTAGTTTTGCTTGACTTTTTCTTTGTCACAAGGGAATGTTCATTGGAGTGGAAGGTGAGGCATGCTATATCTGGATATGACTGTGATATAATAGCAAAAGTCATCAATAACTTTTTAATTTTTAAGAATAAGAGGAATGCATCCAGTTTGTGACAATGGTAACAGTAAAAGAAAAGCTTTCCTTCAATAGAGGAAAAGTTAGTGAGGCTCTTATCTCAGATGCACCAAGGTGAAGGGTAAAGAAAAAATAGAAATATATTTTATATATTTACATCTAAAATATATATATATATATATATATATATATATATATATATATATATATATATATATATATATATATATAAAAAATACAAAATAGGCCATGTCATGGAGAGGGGCAGGGTGATATACATTATATTCTTCCTTGGCACAAAAATCAGATAGTTTTGATGCTGACCTAGAGTCCCTGAATTGAAAGAGGTTCTGATTCCTGTTCTTCCACAAGCTGCATTGTACACTGACGTGATTCATCCCACAATCATTCATTGAACATTGCCTGGGTGCAAAGGCTCTGTCCTAGGTGCTGAACAGGGAAAGATGGATGGAGAAAAGAGCACCAAGTTACTTGTTCTCTCCAATTCTCCAATAACCTCTACCTTCTAATAAGAAAGAAGGAAGGAAGGAAGGAAGGAAGGAAAGAAAGAAAGATGCAAATTAGGCAGAATGATACAATGATTAGAATACTCTTTTGAAGTCAAGAACGCCTGAGCCCAAATGTTGCCTCTGACACTTACTGGTTGTGTGATCACAGGCAAAGCAATTAACCTTTTTAGGTCTCAAGCAACATCTGAGGACTTATTAGTCACAGAACCATTGTTGATCCGCTGACTGATAGAGGGAATTTCCTTATTGGTAGCTCCCCACTGCCACATTAGGGAGATCACAGATCATCAGATTCTTCGTGTATTTGTGTGGTTGGACACTATTATTTGTTCCTGCCAGAGGAACAAATATTCCTTGAAAATCTCCTCTGCTACAAAGGACATTCCTTCCCACCATCACCACCACCCTATCCCTACTAGATTCCTCCCTGCTAACTCACGATTTCCTTCTCCCCAGAAGGCAAAGAATAAAATTTGCGCCAGACATATTTCTCAAAGATTACCTGCCAAATCTGTCAGTTATATCTACAGGGCTAGCAAGACATCAATTATTTTATCATTCCCTAAAAGTTAGCATAGTCTGGCACATAGTAGATGCTTAATAAATGTTTATTAATAAATGAAAGTTGAATGAATTTCAGTTCCTCAGGCAAAACTTTGCAGAAAAGCTCCTTTCTCTTTTTTCTGGACCATGATTCTGAGAAACCCTGCCCCGTTGCCCTGCCCCAGCCTTTACAAATAGTGCAACAGGGATTGCTTGGACAATAGGATACCAATGGCAAATAGGGTATGATGAAAAAACCAACAAACTTCCTACAGTATGTCAGAGTAAATTCTAAACCCAGGTTCTGGTGTATGGTCAACTGATTAATTTTCTTTTTGGTTGCCTGGGGAAGATGGGAAAACTATGTTTTCTATAACCAATCCAATAAGGATTTATTAAGTGCCAACTGTGCATCAGGTATTAGGGACACAAAGTCAAAAATGCAAAACATGCATGCCCTAAAATGGCTTTTATTTTCTTAAATATTTTCCAGGATGTCACACTCCTGAGGTCCCCCCTCAGTTACATAGAGGACCAGAAAGAGAAAGTGAGCATCCCTTTTCTTTGAAGTTATGAGTAAATAGTATTTTTACTAGATAGGTCTCTGCTGAGAAATATTTGTGATATTTAGGGGTGACCTCAAAACCTCTTTTTAAAAAAGACAAAGTCATCAAAAGGAGTCACTTTACTTTGGGGTGGGTAGGAGAAGAAAGAATGGAATGTGCATCTCTTTGCACATGCAGTAGGAAAATGAGCCCCAGAACCTTTTAAACATTAGAGGGTTAGGACCATTTTCACTAGTGAATAAATAAACATGGTCAGGTTGCTGGATTCCAGGATGGTCCCAACCACTGAGTTCTGATGAAAAGCCCTTGAGGCTAAAGTTTGAGAGTCATGAAAGGGTTGGCAACAGTATCAGTTATATTTATCCCTCCATCATTCTACTCAGGAGGTAATGGGTGCTTGCCCTAGTGCTTTGGAGGGCTTGACACTTGTTCCTTCAAGAAAATACCTCACTCCAAGACTGTCAGTAGTTCTTTCCAACCCAAGAGAGGAAGAAAGATGGAGTGAAACCCTGGGGGAGACCCTCAATTTTAGCCAATCCCCAGTGTTTCATAATAAGCACTTGGTGCTGGGTATTTGTCTCTGCAGTTTGCATTTATGTCAACAAACAAGTCAACTTGGGACCATACCTGGAGAGGAAGAAGGTACAGCAGCTCCCGGAGCACTTTGGGCCCGAGAGGCCCTCAGCAGTCTTGCAGCAGGCGGTTCAGGCATGCATTGATTGTGCACATCAACAAAAGACAGTCTTCTCCCTGGTCAAGCAGGGATATGGTGGTGAGATGGTGTCCGGTAAGGTTCTGGAGGATGACTGAGTGTGGGGAGGCTACTAAGTGGGGACTTCTCAAACAAGTTCAATTGGGAAATCAATGTCAGAGCTTAGTGGCTGATGGTTTCAGACCAGAGCCTGTCCAAAGATTCTGAAATTCCAAGTGATTCTTGCCTCCATCAAAATAGGAGGAGGGCCCCATAGTTTGAAGACAACTGGTTGCTTAAGGTCAACTCTCAACTATAAGGAGATTGTCTGAACCCTGAAATGAGGCTAAGAAAGTCCATGTTCCACTCCCAGCTCTGGCCACTGTTTCATTTAAATTCTCTGAGTCTCGATTTTCTCTTCTGTAAAATGAGAGGATTAGACAAATAATAATTGCAAATATTTACATAGTTTAAAATTTGGAAATTATACAGGCAGTGCCTGATTTGATTTCTATAATCTCTGAGATCCCTTTCACATCTCAAATTGTATGAGCCTCTCTCCTTCTTGGATTATTTCCCACCACCTAAGTCTGATGTCCACCACCCTTCTCTCATCTTGCCCATCTCTTTCTTCCTAAGAGAGAAAGAGCCTCTTGATCCAGTGGGAATGTACATTTCTCTTAAGGGGTTTTTGTCTTTGATTAGTGTTTCAAGCCAAATATATTGCATTATATTAATTATTAGATTATCTTAGGGGTTTTTTTGTATACCTCTTGTGATATTTTTGCCACACAAACTCATCCCCAACTTCCTCTACCCCTATGCCAGAGTGTACTTAGTGGAAATATTTTTCCCTAGCATCTCTACATCTTCTTTCTGTTCACAGGCTTAGAATGAAAACTTATGAAAGAGACTCAGATGGAGACTTCCTCCATTAACTCAATCCCCCTAAAGGTTATGCTGTGTTCTTAATTTTTCTGTTATATTCATTAATATCTTTCTTCTTAAGTGCTTGTACAACTCTGGAGGTAAATAAACTTGCAGGCTCAATCTCTCTGATGTGCACTAGCACCTAGGTTGGGATATGGAATATAGGAGGTGCAAAAAAAAATACTCGGTGAGTTGAGTTGATCATAGAGTCATAGCCATAGAATAGGAGGGAACCTCAGAGACCATCTAGTTCAAAATCCTCATTTTATAGATGAGGAGATTAGGTCGTAGGAAATTTAGTGCCTTTACTCAATGTTACACAAGTATTCAGCATCTGCAGTGGGATTTGAATGCAGTTCCTTGGACTGTAGTGCCAGTTCTCTATTGAATTGAAGTGAATTGCACCATATTGAATTTGGACATGCAACAGCATCACACCCATTAATTAGATAAATTTACAGGTCTTTCCCTTCTTTATGGCTTGTCAATGGATGGTCAATTCATACCCACACTCCTTTTGTGACCTCAAGTTGCTCAGATTCATGGAAAGCATATTTAGTGTCTGGCTCAAAGAGGGCATTTGCCAAACTTCACTTCCATGAGGGAAATATGTTTCTAATGAGCATTTTGGTCTTGGAATTTCATTGCATTTTAAATGATATACTACCACTATATGTTAGAGTGAGATGGCAAGTGTTTAATCATGTTTAGAGATGAGATATAAGACAAAATGAGTTACTTGGAGCTTACTTACTAAGCAGGAGGTCCAAGAACTCAGGACTCTTAGGAATCTGGGAGCCAGAGGCATAGTTTTAATGGCCTCCCTAATTCCATACCCTTTTCTGAGAGGTGAAATGAGCTTCCTGCCCTCTCCTTTTGCCCCTCCATGAATATTTCATATTCCAGTCTGCTTAATTAAATGAGCTGCTGGGCAGATGGGAAGTATTACAATTGCTGACTCCTGAGAAAAAGCATAAAACACTGAGACCACATCCCATGAGGGATGAGCTGACCTCTCACATTCTCTCCTTCTCTCAAAGTAGTAAGCATACGTGTTCATACTAATGGGAATAACAGGGTTTCGTGAGCAGATTGGATGATTGCCCCTTCATAAGAGTCATTGCCCCTGCGTAAGGGTCATGCATTTAGAGTGAAAGGGCCCAAAGAGATTATTTAGTGGAACCCTCTCATTTTACAGATGAGAAAATAGAGGTACAGAGTGTGATTTGCCCAAAGTCACAAGGTGGTTGTGGTGACTTGTAGTTGTAGTAGTAGTAGTGGTAGTAATTAGCATTTATATAACATTTTCAGGTTTGCAATGTGCCTTACATATGCTATCTCATTGTACCCTTACAACAACCCTGTAAGGTAGGTGATATTATCCCCATTTTATAGATGAGGAAAATGAGGCCAATGGAGGTTAAGTGAATTGCCCAGGGTCACACAGCTAGTAAATGTGGGGGACAGGATTCATATTTAAGTATTCCTTTTTTCAAGGTGACATTTATAAAGAGAGATGTAACTTCTTCTAATCATTTTATTAATAAGGCTAGCATGTTTATTGATAAAAAGATGGTCATTTGACCATCTCTCTTGGACTAAAGATCCCTCATGGTGGTGGGCTCACAGTTTATACACCCTTTGAAGAGTAGGTCTTTCTGAAGAAAGTAATCAACTCTGATTGGTTAAAAATTAATGAGAATGAATATTACAATGAGAGGTTAGGCTATATTACAATGAGGATGTTGGAGTATATAACTTGTATCACCTAAATATTGATCAAAGAGACTTATCAATTTTCATGTCACCTGTCCAACAAAAGAGAGAATCAACATCTTTCCCAAACCTGTTTGAATAAACACAGTGAGCAGGAATCCATCCATTGGTCTAAATTTAGAATTTCTTTTCCTGTCTGATTAGATCTTGGCCTGAGTAAGTTTCTGAGAAAGATTTCCCACACTGATTGATTTCTGGATAAGGAAGTAGAAAAAGGGTAAAATCTTGGTTCTGATTCAATAACTAGTTATTAATACAATAATAATTTCTCTCACAAGTCCATTAATCTAACTACAATGTCACATAGCTGTACTAAGTAGCAGAGTAGCAGATTTATACCCATGCCCTTTGACTCAAAATCCCATACGCTTTCCAGTGTACCATACTGCTTCTCCCAAGATTGCTACAGTAGTAGCTTACTACTCAGACCTTCAAGGTTCAGGGTCACCCTCAGGTTCTTTTAGTGTAGTGGACCATACTTGGAGTTCTAAAATTGAATGGGGTCTCTCTGACTCACTCCTGGCCTTGTTTCTCATTCCTGAAGTACCTCAGTGCACCAAGCAGACAACTTCAGGCTTCCTTCCCTGGCTTTCTGTGGCGTCGGTTGGGGGGCGAGACAGAATTCTCAGCAGGCACAAAAAAAGACTTCAAAATGGAAAAGTATCTACAGAGGACTGACTTCTGGGACTGTTGCTGACTGATCTAAGATCACACAGGTAGCAAACAATGGAACAGGGATTTGAATCAAGGGCTCCTTACTCCAAATTCAGCCCTCTTTCCACTAAACTACACTGCCTCCATGGAAGAGAGCAGATGAGAATGTCTTCTGACCCCAGGTGCAAATCATAGATCGTAGATTTAAAACTGGAAAGAACCTTAAAAGCTATCAAGGCTGCTAAGTTGTGATACAACTTGGCTAGGAAGTATAAAATGCAAGCAATGCTATTCCCCTGTCAGCTGTCAGGGAGAGAGATGGCTCGTTTTATTTCAGAGAGATTAAGGGATTTGTCCGAGGTCATCCAAGTAATAAATGGTAGAAAGGCAGAGTTGAGATTCAAAGCTAGGTGCTCTGACTCCAAGTTCTTTGGCCTTTCCATTGTCCTGAGTCATGAAAAGATGGTTAGACTGACAAAGACAAAGAGAATTGTGTGGATGAACAAGTAAGCACTTAAATGCTTATGATGGTGCCCACCACAGTGCCAAACACTAGGAATATAGAAATAAGCAAGCAAGACAGTCTTTGCAAAAAGGAGCTTACAACAAATAAAAAGGAGCTAGAAAAAGGAGAGAATATCTGCACAGATTTGGTGGCATGGGTGGAATCCTAGTTCCCAGGAAGGTAAGTAGAAAGTTCACCTATCAAAGCTGAAAGAAGAAAGGAAAAGAGGAGAAGAATCATTGTAGGGTTTTGTGGAGTGGAGAGGGAGATGTGGCCAGCATGTTGGCAGCATGGTGAGGAGGCACCCAGGAATTAGTGTGGAAGCTTTGTTCTAAACAAGATAAGGAGAAAACTATTTGATTTTACTTTACTTAATTTCAATTTAATTAATTTAAATAATTAATTAAAATTAATTATTTCATTTCATTTTATTCTGACTTTTGTTTTAATTGAATTTAGTTTTTATTTCATTTCTTTTTTAATTGATTAAATTTCATTTCATTTTTATTTTCTTTCACTTTATTTAAATTAAATTTAAATTAAGTTAAATTTTATTTCAGCTCTTTTATTTGCTTTTAAATTTTATTTCATTTCATTTTTATTTGATTTGATTCCTTAGCCCCCAGGCGGCTTGGCCCAAACTCTCCTTCCATGCACACAGGTCTGAATCGCTGTCTCCTGTGGTTTTACAGTCTCAGCTTCTTTTGATGGGAAACAGCATCTCGTGAGCCTGCCGGTGGTGAGCAGCCTTGGCTGCATCTTAAGCTTCCTGAGGAAGCTGTGTCAGAGCCTGTTGTGTGACAACCTCTTCAGCAGCCAGCCTCTCCCTCAGTACCCCAGGGCCTCTGAGGACGGTCCAGATTATGAGGACAGGAGGATGGAGTCAGGTATGCCTTGACCCAGCCTAGCTCGCCTCATTATCTGAGGCTGGGGATGGTGACCTGGGCCTTCTGGGGCCTTTCTGTAAGAATTGCTTTTCTTGCTGTAGTCATGCCGCTAATGTGCTAATACCACTCAGCTCCTGGTAATTCTCTCCTTGTGGTCTCATGGGATGTCTCTTTCTAGGGTATTCATTTCAGCACTTAGTGGTTTTCCTGGATTAAGAAGTACTTGGAAGACTGACATTATAATTTTAAGTTTTTACAATACTAAAATATAAACTCTGAAGACCCCTCAAATATTACTAAGATTTTTTTCTTTATGTTTAGTCCAGAATTTTCATTTCATTGTAGAGCACTCCTAGTGAGGTGATTCCCTCTACAATTTCAGACCATTAAAGGTTCTGTCATTTCAAGTCTCAAAGATGTCCTTGAGGACACTGAATTTAGAGAGTTGTCTAGGGTGGCATCATCAGAGGTAGAATATGAAACCATGGCCTCTTTACTAAGAGGCCAGACCTCTACCCTCTACATTATCCTGCCTCTCAGTACTTTTTACATTTGCCATATGAAGAACTCTCACAGTCCTAAGTAAGCTGGGTCAGATAATGATTTAAACTAGTAAAAATATAGGCATTAAAAGAATCTATTATATGAATCAGAACATATCTCCTATGTATTCAGTAAAGAAAGGTATTTTTCTTCTATCAGGTGGCACAGTGGATAGACCACTGGGTCTGGAGTCAGGATGATTTGAATTCAAATCCAGCCTCAGGCACTTACTAGCTGTGTGACCCTGGGCAAGTCACTTAACCTCGACCTAACTCAAGGTTTTTCAACTGTAAAATGGAGACCATAATAGCACTTACCTCTCAGGGTTATTATGAGGTTTAAATAAAATAATATTTGTAAGGTCCTTAGCAGAGTGTCTGGAATATAGAAAGCACTTAATAAATGCTTATTTCCTTTTGCTCACTAAAATACTTGAAAGTATTGCCTCTTCCCAATTCTCCTCTTCTTCATGAGCATTTTTAAACAGGACTTCCTTGTGTTAGAGAGAGGAGAGACAGTTCCAGGACAGTAGTGCTGAATGAACAGACTCTACAGGAGCCACTTGTCATAATGGGTGTCTTTTTGAGACTATAATTGCATTGACTTGAAAGTATTTGCTTCCCGCAGGAAGATCTCTCTCTCTCTCTCTCTCTCTCTCTCTCTCTCTCTCTCTCTCTCTCCCTCTCCTCCCTCCCTCCCTCTCCCTCCCTCCCTCTCCCTCCCTCCCTCTCCCTTTCCCTCTCCTGAACCGGTAAGGAGGAAAATGCCATGAGGTAGCATGACTGGATTTTAGTTAAGCACTTGGCAATATGACATAGGACAGTGGAAACTACAGATGATCTTACAGGACTTGTTCAAATTTAAAATCTACTACCTGGGAAAATCATTTCCCTTCTTTGGGCCTCAGTTTTTTACTTTTATGTTTTTATTTGTAAAATGAGGAGGGTTGCAGCCAATCGACCAAGATGATAAAAGATGGAAACAGTCGATGTTAGAGGGGCTATGGCAAGATAGGTAGTTATTACCCTTTAGGGAGTCATTAATTGGGCAATCATTAGGGAAAACAATTTGAAGTCATGCTAGAAAAGTAACTGAAGAGTTCATACCCTTTGACCCAGCAATTCCACTGTTGAGCACATACCTCAGAAAGGTCAAAGACAGAAGAAAAGGAAAATATATATATATATTGTGTGTATATATATATATATATATATATATATATATATATATATATGTATAAATATATATGTATATGTATACATAGTGTGTATAAATATATACGTATAAATATACATTTATATTTCTGTTATATAGTTATACAAATACATAAATACACACTTGTATATGTGTATGCACAGAGTATATATTGGACTTATACACATATATATGTATATATAAATATATATATATATAGACACACGTAAAGGAAATATATACATATGCCTTATATATTTATATATATGTATTATGGAGAGTATGTTGGGTTTATATATGCATATGTATATATATATATAATATATAATAATATATATTTTATATATTAATATATATTATATATTAAGGAAACATATATTCACATATAAAGGAACTATATATATGTGTGTATGTGTGTGTGTATACATACACATACTTATGTAAGTTCACAAGCCTCATTTTCCCCTACTCAAAACAAAGTCAAGTGCAAGTCATGTCATCATTTCTCTGATGCCATGGTCATCTTCAAAAACGAAGGATGAACACAGACCTGTGAGTAGACTGAGTTGCCTGAATGGGACCCAGCTAGCTGGGTAATTCAGCTCATCTGCTTCCTTCTGTTCCCCACTCACCCACTTCCTTCTCCTCTCCAAAGGAAGGTAAATTTGGATGGCCAGAGGACACCCAGTTAGGTCAGATTTCTTTCTTTCTTCCTCTCTTTTTTTCTTTCTTTATCTCTCTCTTTCATTCTTTCTTCCTTCCTTCCTTCCTCCCTCCCTCTCTCTCTCTCTCCTTTCCTTCCTTCCTTCCTTCCTTCCTTCCTTCCTTCCCTCCTTCCTTTCTATCTTTCTTTTTCTTTCTTGTCTTTCCCAAAACCTCAAACTCAGTACACTCTGAAGCTCATGTCCCTGTCCAAACTCCACTTAATGTCTCCTTTCTGGGACACTCCTGGCTTTAGATTATCAATAGTAACTGTTGCTCTTTCCCTCCCAGCTTGATATACTTGTTTTTCCTTTTGCACATTAAAAAAGGCCATGCCTTGATTATTTCTTAAAGAGGCCTATTCATTGAATGGGTGTTACCTCAATCTAAGTGAGTACATGAATAGGCCAAGGTCTCCCATTGCATCCTGGGCCTTCTCCAGTCATCCTGATGAGTATCTGGTCACTGGATTCAGATGACTCTGGAGGAGAAGTGAGGCTGGTGACCTGCACAGCCCTCCCTCACTCAAAACAAAGTCAAATGCAAGTCATGTCATCATTTCTCTGATGTCGTGGTCATCTTCGAAAACAAAGGACAAACACAGACAGATAGACACATACTTATATGTATGTGTGGAGTATATGCTGAGTTTATACACATATGAGAATATATTTACTATTTATATAGTCATACTGTTTTGTGGTAACAAAAAAAAAAAAAAGAAACACCCCACCCCACACACAAAATAGTTGTCTATTGATTGAGGAATGACTGAATCAATTAGGATATATGAATGGAAAGGAACATTATTGTGTCCTAATACTGACTAATATGAGAAATTCAGAGAAAGTTGAACTGTAGCAGAATAAAATAATTAAAACCAAGAGAATAAAAACACAGTGCTCATGATAGTATAAAGGAAAATAACACCAACAGATATCAGAGTTGAGATCAGTGATTAATCTTGACTCTAGAGGATCCGTGATGAAACATGCCTCCTTCCTTTTGGCTGAGAAGTGGTGGACTTTGAGTATGCAGCCATGGTCAATGGGTCTGTGTTGTGTAACTATACTTGCTATGAGGAAGGATTCTTTTCCTGATGCATGTGTGTGAAAGAGTAATGGTAAGACATAGTAGTGTAATAAAAAGAAACACTAAAATAGTTTAATTAAAAGAAATACCATCCTGAGTCTGATCCACCTTATACTTCTCACAAGTAGTGATTTTGCAAAGTGTTTTACATTTTCAGTCTCATTGAACCCTGAAAATAGTCCTGAAAAGTAGGTGCTATTACCATCCCTATTTATAGATGAGAAAACCGAGGCTTATAGGAGTTAAGTTATTTGCCCAAGGTCACACAGCTAGTCAATATCCTTTCGGATGACATAATGGGTGTGTGAGGTGCTAAGGGAGGACTAGTACCTCTGTGTGAGGACTTGCCCTTTTCAGGGCTGCTCATCCGCCTTTGGTGTCCACCTTTACCCAACTCTCACCTGTGGCTCCAAGAAGCGGTATGTTGGGCAGTGGCCACAGACTGTCTTGGCAGATGGGATAAACCAGGTTGAGGGTAACTGACAGACTTCAGAACTGTCAGTGAGTTGGAGCGGGGTGGCTATTTTAGCAAGTGAAGACTTCCCTTGGTGGAATGGCAGATGAGAAAGATTTGTTCCAATGGCCATGAAGGTGATGAAGCAGGTGTTGTGGCATGCTTAGAGTCTGGTTAGACATTAAAGAGGCCAAGTTGATCCATTGTATCCCAGGCTATTGCCAATCTTCTGACTTTTATCTTGTCACTGAACTTTGATGACTCTGGAAGAGTGAATGAGGCTGATGACTTTGTGCAACTCTGCCTCACTTAAATGCAATTCACCCGTGTGTCAAGACATCACCTCTCGGTCATTGGTCCTCTCCTAAATGAAAGACAATGAACAGAGGTTGAGTTGAAGAGATGTTGGCTCAGTATTACAAAGTTGGGAGTATTTAGAAGACTGAACTGGGAACTGGAAGAACTGAGTTGTCACCCTGGTTCTGCCACTAAGAAGCTTTAGTTAATTGTTTGACCTTTCAGTTCCCTCAACTATGAAATGAAAGAGTTGGATGATAAGTTCTCTAAGGTGCCAACAAGTTCAAATCGTCTAGGAATCAAATTTCTCTTGAAAAACTTTATTTGGCTCAGAAACACTCTCCTAAAACTAATTTGCTCTCCAGTGAGTTTCTCAGTAAGAACGGTACAGTGGTCTCAATTCACTTCCCAACCCAATCTCTCAGACCATTAGGCACAGCACAGAGAGTGGGTCAGTTAGCCAGCCCATTAACAAGGATCAGCTCCCTCTCGTTTTCTCTCCCCTCTCTCTTCCCATTCTGAAAGCCCTAGCTATGGATCCAGATTTTTCCCTTGAGTAGCTCCTGGGATGGCAGGACAGCCTTTTCCCTTGGTTGCAGATCATAACATTTCTTAAAACAGTCTGCAGTGCCGTTCAAAGAAGCATGATGACGCTGGTCCTTATCAGACTTACCAGGTTAGGTTATAGAACCAGGATAAAAGGAAAAGTGGGAGCAGTGTTCAGTACCCATTCATCTCTTTTCAGGAGGACTTTTTGCTCATATTTAAAGTAGTGCCTCAAATTAAATGAAATGCTAGGTGGTAATTTGAAAAGAGTATATACTTCCTCTAGAGTTGGAGGACCTGGATTCAAATCCCTGATATGATTCCAAAAATATCCCTTGGACTTCTTGGTTCTCAGTTTCCTCTTCTGTAAAATGGAGTCAGACCAGCAGGTCTAGCTCACAGATCTGATATCCCTTTGCAGATACAACCATAAGGGGAAAATCCATAAAGCACTAATTAAAAGGTAACTTAGAGATAAATCCTTTCACCTCATGGAGGAATAAACTGAGACAGTTTGCTCCAGAACATTAGACATATTGCAGGTCTGAAAAGCTAAAAATACCCCTAGATAATGTTCCTGACCCAAAAAAACTTATATTCTACTAAGGGAGACAGTGTATTTTTGTCATTCAGGTGTTTTCAGTCATGTCCAACTCTTCGTGACCCCATTTGGGGTCTTTATTTTGACAAAGATATGAAATGGTTTGCCATTAAGTGCAATTCAATCACCCTGTGATTCTACCTTCTGTACCATAGACTCTAACACAGGGCAATGATGACATTTCATGGTTTCTATATGGCTAAGGTTAGGATATCAAAGGCCTGTTCTTCCTTTTTTTAAAATTGCCTACCCCTTGACTCTAGTATACAGAAAAAGTATTGACTCTGGAGTCTGAGAACCTAGATTCATATCCTGTGTCTATTACTGACCACTTGTGGGACTTAGGAGAAGCCACCTAACTTCCACCTTAGTTTCTGGATCAGTAAAATTAAGAGATTGGGCTAGATGGCTTCTGAGATCTCTTCCTGCCCTTGATCTATAATCCCAAGTCACTCAACTTCCTAGGCCCCAGTTTTCTCATCTGTTAAATGAGCATATTGCATTACGTGACCTCTGAACTCTCTTCTAGAACCAAATCTATGACTCCATGATCTAGTGAAAAAGAAACTTAATTTCTCCCTCTCTCGGTGGAAGAGCATCACCGTACTGATGATGAGGTCCCTTTTTCCAAAGCCAGTGCCTTTTTGGGGTATCTCTCTCCACACACCTGTTTTCTTTTCCTTGGCCTGGAGTTACCATATCTTGGTCCCTTTACCCCCATTGACTGAAGCAAGCAAGACATAGTACTTTGAGATGCATGTACAATCAATCTTCAGCATTTGCTCATTTAACTTTCATGATTTCAAGTAGTAACCACATTTCATTAGTAATCACATTTTCACTTTCGATTGGCAATGGCTCACATTCCTGGATGTGCATAGTAGAGAAAAAATGAGAGGTGAAATGCATGAAAGTTTGTGGAGCTGTGGTATTCTACTAGGCACTTTTCTGGTCTTGCTCACCCTCTCATTGTAGAGAGCTTCCTGTACTTTTGTTTCGTATTTTCATTGTTTGCCCTTAAAACTCAATTCTCATGTTGCAGTTATGCCCCCAAAACATAGTGCAAGTCTTTTGGGCTCTATATTCAAGTGTGCAAAGTCAGCAATGTGGCTTAGTGAGAAAATGAAAGTATCAGATAAACTTCATGCCAGAATGGCTGCAGTCACTGTCTGCCTAATTGACTAACATCCAGGCTGCCTATCCCATCATCAGTTTCAGCCTCCAGGTTAATCATCAACTCACCTTTGCTATGATCTCATATTTAGAGACCCTTAATGATCTCAAATCATGAGATGTCATTGACAGATTATTTCAAACTGGTGCATCTTTCATGATCTCCATTGCCATTCATTTACCATCTGGGAAGAACAATATGTGAAGGTGATGCTGAGACCTTACCCAGTCTCAATGTCTTCCCATAGCAGCCACTAAGGTCCCAGCAATCTTTCCCACGGTTTTCAGAAAGTGGCCAAGGCAGAGAGATTCACAACAGTATAGTATACAGTACCACACCCTCACACTGCCATTTAACACAATGGAAGGTAAGATTCAGGTTTGGTTTTAAGAATTTTATTTGCTGAACTGTATTTATGGTATTGTATACTCCAGTGAATATTGTCTGAGATCAATGTTTATTTTAACTGAGATGTTAGCACAAAAGGTCATAGCATTCAGGGGAATTACTGGCAAGAAAAATGTTTTGCATGTTACCAATTTTATTTTGTGTACTACATTTTATGGATTATTTCATGTTTTCTGTGTTAGGACAAGTGCATATTATCAGAATCAATGTTTTGTTACAAAAGAATTTTAGGCAGAAAGTGTATTTTTAGCAATCTCTTGAAAAAAGGTTACAGTTTTTGGTGTCTCAGGAACCTAACCCCCTATTTCCTATAGGTTCAATTTATCAATATTTGCATTTTTTATTTTCATGCCATTTTCTAGGAATGTCACCCCTGGCAAAGTTGTGGATTGACCGTACGTGCAATAAAAATGTTGTTCCAACTGGGATAGGTCTCAGGAACACAGTGTCTTCCTATAAAGATCGATCCCTAATCTCTTTAGCAGCTGGACAGCTGACTCATTTGCAATATCTAATGTAGTGATCCCTTCCCTCTTTCTAAGAATAGTCAAGAGAACCACTTGTTTCCTTTTTTCTTCATTGTGTTACTTGTTCTCTGTAGTACTTGTCATTTTTGAAGTTTTTTATCTCCCCCTTATTACAAGATAGTCTTTAAAATCATACCCCAGTGAACCTCTTGGTTTATTAATATTACTGCTACTAGTAAGAAGAAGAACTTACATGGCACTTTAAGGTCAGTAAAGCTCAATATTCTTCAGTTTACCTTATTCTTAACTCCATCTACTGGTATTATATTTAAAATGAAGTTTATCTCCTACTTATTTTCTTTACAGAGGTCTACAAACTCTCTTGATAGATAATTTCAATAATTCGCTGACTGTCTAGAGCAGTGATATCAAACTTAAATAGTAGCAGGGGCCACTGAATAGCCCTGTGGCCTATATATTGTTATAGAAAATTACATGCTAACATTATCTATGTTTTATTGTATTTTCACTTGTTTTGTGAAATATTACCCAATTACTTGTTAGGAGAGCAGTAGCTGTGCTTCTTAAATTGTGGGTTGCAACCTCATATGGGGTCATAAAATTTTTTGTAATAGTAAAAGATTTCTGAACATGTAATGACCAAAAATTAATTCAAAATCAAATGCGTAATGAATCCAAGATCTTTCTGGCAGGGCTTGCACCAATTGCATCAGGCAACTTCACTGCAGCCTTGGTTCTGAACACAAAGCATGTGTACTTTGCACCATGTATGCCCTCAGGCCATGCAACACCAATGAACACTGCCAAAATATGTCAAGAGTGAATGCCCGTGTTCCAAAGAACTTCAGGTGTCTCACTTTTTTAAAAATTTATTCCTAAAATGTAATGAGGCACAGCTTGGCATGGTGTGGGAAGAATTGTTCTTGTGTAGAAGACCAACTAACCCCATGAGAAACTTTCACCTCTTAGTATCCCAGGAATTAAAGCTATAGATTTCAGACAACTTGCCACCCTACATTGATAGAAGTAGTTTCCGTATTCTGGAATTTCCAATACCAAGGAAATCACAGGCCCAGTCCCTAACCCCTATCCTAAAGGTTAATGGAAATGACCAAGACTTAGAAAGTCCCATTTTATAGATTAATTTTCCCAACACTTATTGAGCACTGTTACTATGGAAGCCACCTTTGGGGATACTCATCATCTGTGAGCCAACTAATAGCACCCAAGGCTCTTTGGAGATCAGTCAGTCAACAAGTATTTATTAATAGTCTACTATGTGCCAGGAATTATACCAAGTACAAGGGGATATAGTCCCTGTCCTCAAGGATCTTACATTCTGTTGAGGGAGAAAATGTACATAAATTGGTACATTAATAGGAACATACAGAATAAATACAGTATAAATTGGAGGAAGACAATGATAAAAACTGGGGGATAAGGGTGGAGGAAGGACAAACCTTCCTTGAGAAAGTGAAACCTGAGTCAAGTTTGAAGAAACAAGGGATTCTAGGAGGTGGAGATGAGATGGATATAGGGAAAAGCCCATGTCGAAGGCTGGGGCCTGGAAATGGAGTGAAAAATATTGACAAGGTCAATTTGGACCAACCATAGACTTCAGGAAGGGGAGTAACATATTATAAGGTTGGAAAGGTAGGTTGAGATCCAAATAGAGGCGCTTATGCGTGATCCTCTACAAAAAGTGTATTCCTTTGAGTCTATTGCAGTTTTATTCACCCCTTCTGTTGTAAGTCTCTGGTGGTTCTCCCAAGCCCTAGTACTGCCCTTTTGAGGGTTCCTGATGGTATTGCCAATTGAATTAATGTCAGATTGTTCCTCTGAGTGCAGAAGAAGCTCGGCAGTGTGAATTGGACACTAAAGGATCAGAGGTCACCAGTCTCCTCAGTAGGGAAGTCTTCTTGGGCACCATCAAGTTCTTTGTTCACTGTTATGAAGTACTCAGCTGGAAGACTCACAATCTGGCATGTAGCCCAGCCTATCTGCCTGGGTACTTGTTGGGTTTCAGTAGAAGACTCTCCCCCACCCCTAAAGGTTTACTGAGTCTTCTTCTTTTATCCCCAACTAGTTAGCATCCCTAGGGTTAATCTTATACTAATTGATTATCATGTCCACTCCTAAGTTAATTACATATCACCTTTACCCATAATTTGTCACTTTTGAGAAGTCACTATTCAGAACTGGATAATACCCCAGTTAGCTATAACATCTGATAAAAGCAGAAGTCAAGGAAGAGAGATTATATCACCCATCAGGACCATTACAGGCCTGGGCAAACAGTGCCTACAATGCAAAGGACCCACTGTTGGTAAGTGTTGAGGAGTGAGGAAAGTGATACATCAAGAGTGAAGGCCACACAGGAAGCCAGGAGCAGAGAAGGGGTGAGAGCTAAATCTTTTCATTCTCTATCCTTTGTTTTTATCCCAAGGTTACAGAACCTCCCAGTGTCCTACCTCATCACCTCTACTGGGATAGTTATATGTTCATAGAGTCATCCATCTCGAGCAGGCCTATAAAACCTGTGGCCCTCCAAAGGATTTCAGGTGACCTACTAAAGACGAAGGGGAAATGAAGAGGAAATTCTTTGGTGGGCCACAGATTGTGCAGGCCTAGAGCTAAAAAATGTTGTGTTTGTCCTGCACTCTCGAAGAGGACCACGACGTCAAGATGATGACATGACTAGGCGTTGACTTTGATTTGAGTGAGGGAGGGCTGCGTAAGGTCCCCAACCTCACTTTCTTCTCCTGAGCCATCTGGATTCAGTGGCCAGATATTCATCAGGATGGCTGGAAATGGCCCAGGATGCAATGGGAGACCCTGACCCTTTCAGGCTAACATGTCATAGCATTCTCACTTTGAGTAAGATGCACCCATTCAATAAATAGGCTTCTTTATATAGCTCAAGGGATGGCCCATTTAATAAAAAAAAAAAATCAAACTGGGAGGAGAAGACCCTCAGCATTCCTGGGTAAAAGAGAAATAATTACTATTTAGTATTTAAATCCACTCTGTGCTAGGTAAATGGGGACTTGTTGTCCACTCTATGAGCTCCAGAGTGAACTGAGTTTGAGGCTTGATCTTTGAGCAAGAGATGTAGCCAGTAAACCCAGAAGAAAAAAGGCAACTTTTGAGGGTGGAACAGGACCTCAGAGGTCAGCCAGTCTAAACTCCTCCTTTTACAGATGAGATGATCAAGACAAGGGAAGTGAAGTATGACAATGCCCAAGACCACAGTTGGAATGAAACATTATTTCATCTGGACTCTGAATCTGGCCTGCCAGAAGAAATGCAAGCACTCCATCCACGTGTAATTCTCTTTCAAGGGCATGTACTTGTATTGTTGCATCTAAATGAGCAGGGAGCAAGACAAAATAAAATCCAGGGCCTCAATCAGTCAAACAGAAGAGGAAACCCCACCCAGACAGGCAAATCAAGAAGAAAACCATAAATGTTCTCTTCCTCTTCTGGATTTCCTCTCTTTGCCCACAAAGTACTCTGCCTGAAAAGTAACTCCCACTCTCGTTCTCTGACCAAGAGATTCCTTTATATCCAGCCCAGAGTCTGACTGAGATCAAAGCTGACTTACTGACTTCTTCAATGGACATTTTGGCGCCATAGACTGAAGTCAGGATCATATCTGAGAGGTCAACTAGTCCAACCCTTCATTTTACAGATCAGGAACCTAAAAGAAGTAAAAAGGAATTGAGTGTCAAAGGTGAAATTGGATCACAGTCCTTTGATCTAAAAAAGATCACGGAGCTTTGCGCTGTATTTCAATGCCTCAATAAGTTTTATCAGCTAGGTAGCACAGTGGATAGAGTTCCAGGACTGAAACTGGGAAATCTCATCTTCATAAGTTGAAATTTGACCTCAGATACTTCCTAGCTGTGGGATCCTGGGCAAGTAAGAACTTAACCCCATTTGCCTCAGTTTCCTCATCTGTAAAATGAACTGGAGAAGGAAATGGCAAACTACTTCATTATCCTTGCCAAGAAAACCTTAAATGGGGTCACAAAGAATTGGGGATGACCAAAAAACAACTGAACAATAACAATTCTAAAGAAGACCTCCATGTTCTCTGACCTTGTATATTTAAATTGATTAGGGGGACTAGGTGATGCAGTGGACAGAGTACCAGTGCAGGAGTCAGGAGGACCTGAGTTCAAATCTCATCTCAGACACTTGACACTGACTAGCTGTGTGAACTTGGGCAAGTCACTTAACACCAATTGCCTCCTGCTGGGTCATCTGCAGTCATCCTGATGAGTATCTGGTCACTGGGTTCAGATGGCTCTGGAGAAGTGAGGCTGGTGACCTGCACAGCCCTCCCTCACTCAACACAGAGTCAAGTGCAAGTCATGTCATCATTTTTCCGATGGCGTGGTCTTCTTCGGCAATGAAGGATGAACACACATATTTAAATTGATTTAAGAAGTGGTGGAAAACTATCTTCTAGTATTTGAAAAACTGCCATGTGGAAGCAGGAATAGATTTGTTTGGCTCCAGAAAACAGAATTAGAAGCAATGTAAAGAAGCAAATTTAGACACTATAATAAAGAATTTTCCTAACAGAGCTATTCAAAAATAGAATGAACTGGCTTGGGTGGTTCAGTCACCATAAATTTATTAATCTCCTACTACACGGCAGATGCTGGTGATATGGAGTGAACAAGTCCCTGCCCTCAAGGAGGTATTAGGGGAAAAAAGATAAACCTATATAAGTAAATGTTAGCAAGTGCTAGCCCTTGCAGCTGAGGAATCAGGCAAAGGCTGATAGGAGATGGCACTTGAGCTCAACTCTGACAGAAACGAAGGATTCTAAGAGCTCAGGAAAGAAGACATAGTAGATGGCACATCCTGTACAAGGAAAAAACAAGACAAATTTGACTGGACTGTAGAGTGCATCAAGAAGAATAATGTACATGCAATAAACCTGGAAAAAGAGGCTGGAAAATGACTTCCAATGCCAAATAGGAAAGGTTGTATTTTATCCTAGAGCAGGTATGGGGAACCTGCAGCCTTGAGGGCATGTGTGGACCTCTAGGTCCTCAAGGGAGGCCCATTGAAGTTTGGATTCAGTCAGAGGGCCACACTTGAGGACCTAGAGGGCCACACTTGAGGCCACATATGCCCTTGCCTACCCTTATAATAGGAAACCACTGGAACTTTTCTCTAAAGGAAGGCTGGAGGACCACTTGTAGAGGGGGACCTTTTTTGTGTATTAATTGGACTAGATAGATGCTATGGTTCCATTCGATTTTTAAATTCTGGGATTCTTTGATCATTCCTCATCCTGCACCCACCTTCCTCTTTCCAACTCAGTCCCTTGGATTTTGGCACTGGTTCCAAGCTGGCTTCTGGATTGTGCCCATTTAAATTCCAGTGTGTACCCTGATCTGGACAAATCACTTAACTTGTCATTAGACCAGGGATGTCTTACTACTAATCTCTACCCATCTCCACCAGTAGTGGCTCAAATTAATAGTGGCAACAATAGTAATCTAGTAGTGGCTTACAGTTTTCAAGAGCTTGTTAAACCTTCCCAAAATTTCCATGTGCTAGACTATAAAAACCTTTTTTATGCATAACTTAGCACAGTGCCTGTGTAGGCCCTTAATAAATGTTTATTGAATTAATTTACTTGAATTTCTCCCCATTTGAGTCTGAATGCAGATTGAAACATACTTTAATACTTTCTTTATTATCCTTTTTTTAAAGTGTGTTTTCTTTTGCAATATGGCTAATATGGAAATGTTTTGCATGACTGCACATGTATAATCTTTATTAAATTGCTTGCCTTCTCAAGGAGAGAGGAAAGAGAGAATTTGAAAATCACAATTTTTTAAAAGAATGTTAAAATTTTTTGTTTGTACGTAATTGAGAAATAAAATAAAAATTTAATGTAAGAAAAAAAAAGAATGTATCCCCATTTGAAATCAAGGAAAAGGAGGCTCTTGCATGCCTGCTTCTCCTGAATGTTTACTCAGTATTGCCTACAACTCTTAGTCAATAGTCATCGCTCAGGATTGACTCCCTTAAGTCATGTTCCGCACCCTCTTCACTGTATACCCCCTTTTGGAGATTACTACCCCACACCAAAGTTGCTTCTTGAACAAAAATAGACCCAGAGCGCCACTGTAGTGTGAGCCATGGAATTTTTAAGTCTGAAGCGAGAATCCAAGTGCTAAAACACTGCCTATAAAAATTCATTTAGGAGCGAACTATTGTACATCCCAATTAGGCCATTATACTTAATTGCAGTATTTGCACATAGGTTTTTTTTTAATGAGCTGAAAGAGGGAAAAAGATTCTCCAGATAGAAGCCTGGGTTAATGCAAGAATTTAAAATAGATGCTTTTCCTTTTTAATCCCTGAGTAATTTCTTGGCTGCTTTCAAATGGAAAGTGTCAGGCTCTCTGTTTGAAGCCGTAAGGAAATATGTTCCATACACAGTGAGGAGCTTTGGAAAAAAGACAAAAGATATTTCCCTCCTACTTATGTTCACATCTCAGGACAGCGGAAATTTATGGAGAGATTGTTCAATTCTATTGGCTGCATATTAGAGTAACTTAATAGGAAATGTGTATTTTCAGGTAAATTAAAGGTAAAATAATTAATTTGTTGCCTTGATGAGATTCACATGCATAGTAGTCTGTATCAGAGGTTCTTAATCAGAAATCTACAGATTCTGTTTTAGGGGTTCTGTAAATTTGAATGGGGAAAAAATAGATTTTCATTTCAGTATCCCTGATTTCTTTTGTCATTCTACGTATTTTATTCATTAAAAATGTTACGATGAGAAGAGAGACTGTGGACTTTACTAAACTGCTAAAACAGTCCACAACATACAAAAGGACATGTTATTCAAAGGTGGCATTATCTGCGATAAAATTTGATGGTGATGATGAACTTCAGAGGGGTCAAGGTGAGGAGTGGGGAGAGACAAATCAAAAATATGGTCCTAGGGACCTTATTGTTCTGAAGAAAAGACTTCAGCAACCCTTAAAAGCTAGGGAGGAAAACCCTAGCTAGGGAGGAAAACCACTGGGGATACTGTCCCTTGGTGGGTGACACAAGCTAAACCTCCAACAAAATGAAATCAATGCTTGACTGTTGGAAATGACCTGACCTTTCTGCTACCCAGCTGGAGCCCAGGCCACTAACACTCATGCTACATGTGGATGATGGAAAGGCCTGCCCCTGCTCCACACACCTCCAGAGGGAAGCGTATGTCTATGTCTCTGACAGACCGCTGATTCTTTCCTGGTTGGTGAGCCAATTATAGGTACAGACTACATTCTATTAACCTTCATCAGTATCCACAATCCTACCCACTTTTTGTTTTTCTTGATGTGACAGATATTCCCTTAATACGTAGCAGGCAGCTAGGTGGCACAGTGGATTGAGCTCTAGACCAGGAGTCAGGAAGACTTGAGTTTAGATGCCCTTTTTGGACACTAACTGAGTGATCTTGGGCAAATCATTAACCCTGTTTGCCTCAGTTTCCTCCTCTGGAAAATGGGGATGTTAATAGCCCCTGCCTCCCAGGGTTATTGTGAGGATCATAAGCACTTGCATGGTGCCTGGCACATGGTACATGCTGGATAAATGTTGGCTATTGTTATGATGGCTATCTCCAGACTCTTCACTGTCTTTTGACCAAATATAAAGATATAGTATAGGAACGAGAATGCTTGCTGAGAGGATGATCTGTATTAGTGAGTTAAAGCTTACAAAGCACTCTACAAGCTTTATCTCACTCCTAACAACCTGATAAAGTATATACTGAAGGTATATCATTATAAGTATATTATATTATTTTTATATTATATTATATTGTATTATATTATATTATATTATAATTATTGCCACTTTTCAGAGGAGGAAGCTGAGACTGAGAAGTTATATGATTTGTTCCCATAGCTAAGATGTCTTAGATGCAGGATTTGAACCCAGATGTCTTCTGATACCACATCCAACACTTTCTACCCATGAAGGCTTTATAATCTTGGCAACCAAGACTTTCATAGCAAAAGGAACCCAGGGGACTTTGGAGAAGACTTTGAGCCACCTCTTGATTTATTGCCCCACTCCTCCCTGGGAGCCCGGGAAATATCTCTACCTTGCCTGCACATTAAATGGCACCAACTCTTCACTAGCATACATAGGGTTCAACCATGAATCCCATAGACTCAGTAATACAAATCCTCACAAATTCCAAAGAGGTGTCTGGCTGAGGGACCCCTATGAGTCTTAGGTTTAGGTATAATACTCTTTACCACTGGGGTTTTACGTTTTCTTCCTTGCTTCTCCCGGAGGGTGGCTCAACATATTGCTCTCTGCTGCCCTCTGCTGATAATCCTTTGACATCACTTACCTCAATGACTACCACCTGTATAGGTTGGACTTTTGAAATTTTTGTTTTTGCTTTTTTGTTTTGTTCTTGTAAAGGGGCTGGGAGAAATCAGCTTGAGAGTTCTCCATAATATTGTGGAATCATAGATCTTGAGCTAGAAGGGAATTCAGAGATTATCCAGATCAACCCTCTCATTTTTAAAGAGGTGCAAACTGTATCCCGGACTAAGTTATTTGCCCAAGGTCAAAGAAATTGCATTAATAATAAAAATGAATAACAACAAGTATTTGCATATCACTTTAAAGTTTACAAAGCACTTGATATTATCTCATTTTATCCTCATAATAGGTAGGTGCTATTTGTTACTCCCATTTTACAGATAAAAGTTAAGTTTCTTGGCCAGGTCAAGCTAGTATGTGTCTGAGGCTGTATGTAAACTTAAGTCTTCCTGATTCCACTATAGCACAGGATTTGCTCCAAAACAATCACTCCTTCCATCCTACTATAATGTCCCCTGACAAAGGCAAGGAGGAGAGGATGCCTCAAGAGTCCTCCTTGTTTCGGGGCGTTATAGTCTTCCTCTGGGGCTTCAGTGTCCCATGGGTCCCTCAGACTGACAGAGCCTTTGAAACCAATTACTCCCAGGCCCAACAATCACGTGGAGATTTCTCCTGGGCAAGCCTCTGGACTCCCTTTATGGCTTCAGAAGGGTCCCTGACCCCAGTCTCCAAGTTCACCTCTAACACCATAGATGGGTATTCTCCACTCAGGGGAAAACTGCATATTTGTGTAGGAGTCTACAAAGCACCTATTTTGTCTCCCAATTTTGTTGTAGAAGCAGACTTGGGTGTAATTATTCAAATTCTTGAATGCTATTAACATTCTTGGCAAGTTAGTTGCTTGTGACATTCTCAGAGAGTCATTCCCTAAAACTTTCTTTTTTTAAAAATCATCAACTTCACTCTTCTTTTCTTGGGTTCTGTGAGGAAAAAACAAAACCTCTGCTGAGGACACTTAAAGTGATCAGTATTAAAAATGACATCATTATGGGACAAATGTAATTGATAATATTTAGAAGAAAAATCAATTCAGTGTAATATGTTAACAAAGGAAAGCCAGCTGGAAGTGAAGATAGAGGGCTAGGGCTGGAATCTTCACTTTACCTCCATATCTGTGTTACCCCAGGCAAGTCTCTTCCCTTAAGATCATAGATTTAGAACTGAAGGGGAACCTTAGAGATCACTGAGTCCATTCCCTTTATTTTATAGAAGATGTAGGTCTCCCACACTCATACAGGCGATTGAGACATTTCTGAGCTTAGAATACAGGTCCTCTGATGCCAAGCCTGAACTTCCTCCACTGTGCCATGCTGCCCCATATTCCACTCTTTTAGCCTTCATTTCCATGTCTTAAGAGGCAACACAGTATAATGAATGAATGGATCACTGGATGGAACCTGGTATTCTGAAGGTCTGGCCTTGGGTTCTATTTCCAACATTTACTGGTACATGAATCTGGTCAAGTGGTTAGCCAATTTCCCTGAGTATCAGTTTTTTCCATCCATAAAGTGGAGATAATACTGTTTTGAGTGATTATTATGAAGCTCAAATGAGCTACTATATGTAAAGGACTTTGTAGGCCTTAAATCACAATACAAATGTGAATTATTAACTGTCAAATGATGGGATTGAATTAGGTGACCTCAAGGTGTCTTTCAGTTTCAGATCTATCATCTTATGGTTCTTGTTTCTGAGTGATGGCATCCCCTTGGAAGGACCACTTCCACAGGAGTACTGGAGCCAACACCAGCTAGCCACAGAGCCAGTTGTGAGTTTTGCAGTGTCAACTAGCTATAGAACTGATTGTGAAAATTTTCATGTGAGCTCTTACTTCTCTGAAATCAGCAAAGCTACAAATTAAGACGGCTTGTTGTTTTGTTGATTGTCTAGGTTTAAGTGTTAATAATGTACATTAAACTTAAAAATTGTCATATGTGTATTATTTTTTCAGAGAAATGATCGTTAAACATTTACTACCACCTTGATTCCCTTGATTCCCATTCTCTGCCTCTGTTTCCCAATCTATGGAGAAATTTCAGAGCATAGATGTAGAAAGACCTTCCACTCAGTGATGTTCTGAGATCCAGAAGTTCAATGATGATACTTTAATCTCTGGAATACTAAATAAATCTATTTTGGAATATTATAATTATGATGTCTTCCAGAAGTCCCAGGCACATCCAATCTGTTAAGCAGACTTAACATTCACACCTACAAGTCTTGACAAGAAGAATAAAAGTGTATGAAATTCAAATTCCTGCTCTTCTTCATATCTTCTTCAATCATAAACTTAGAGATGGAAGGAATTTAGGTCACCTAGTCTAGCCCACTCATCTCACAAAGAACAAAACTGAGGTCCATAAACATAAAGTGACTTTCCCAATGTCACATAGTTCGCATGCAGAAGAGATAGGATTTGAACCCAGATTCTGTGACTCCAAATTCTGTGCTTTTTTAACTGACACCATGGAGACTCAAATTAGTTTTCAGGTTGATTTTCAGTTTTTTGATTAATGCAGCCAATTATCCATTTGAAATCATAGGCAATGGGGGAAGGGGAGGGAAGGAACATTGGCCTTGTGGGTGGCATTCCTGCTGCTTCCTGGAAGCTTGTGATTGATCCCAGAGATCTCCATTTTCTGGCATGTTCTCACCCCTCCTGCTCCCTAGGGATGAAGAATAGGTTACTTGGCTCTGTTTCTAGGTACCATCTGTGGCTGTCTTGCCTGTTTGGGGTTTGCATAAACTCAAGCAGCTTGTCACACACACCTCATGGGGTTGGGGGTTGGGGATTGGGAAAGGTAGAGAAACTGTTAACTGGATCCGTTTATATCCTGGCTTTTCTCACGGTGAGAGCTTGAAGATGACTGAAATGGTCAGGGGGAGGGGGTGATAGGGTGGGGAAGATTTTATTAGAAAGTAAGGAAAACATTCCTGATTGTGGGCTTGACTCTTGATGGTGCCAAGAGAAGTGTGTGTATGTGGGGCTTTTGATGAGATCCTGGGGGATGTCCCTATCGACTAGTATGTGTTGAAGAATTACCCATGTGGGAGCCAGCTGTACAGGAAGGGATGGAGGTGTTTTTCTGGAACAAATCAAGGAAAGGGTGACAACTAAGTAAAGGAAACAGTAAGATTCCAGTAAATGTTAAAACAGGTGACTGACTAGGAGCAGGAGCAAGAATAGAGATCTTTGGTCAGTATCATCTAATAGAAAAGTTCTATTATTATTGATTCTACTACTAATTAGGAGTGTCTCCTTAGGCAGGTCATTTTGTTCTGCCTCTATTACTCCATCTTTTCTGGACGCAATCAGGGTAAAGTGACTTGCCCAGGGTCACACAGCTAAATAAGTGTCTGAGGTCACATTTGAACTCAGGTCCTCCTGACTTCAGGGCCGGTGGTCTATCTATCTATTATACCACCTACTTGCCCCCCGTTTCCCCATTCCTTAAGAAAAGGAAAGCACACTTCACATAGACTCTTCTTAGTGGACTGTTCTGATTTTTAAGAAAGCCAGTATATAAAAATCCAGTTCTACAGACACATAAATTAGGGGGTGATTGTTCATAGTTTATAAGTTTGGGTTTTTGTTTTGCCTTACAGAAGGATTTTGTTCCTTTAAATAGCAAATGCCACTAATGTTCATTGTAGTGAAGTGAACACCCATCTATTATGTAGATTACCTAGGCAGAAAGAGGGAAGATATCTAGTCAGTGACTTCCCTCGAAAATTTTCTCCAATTGATCTTGTGTGTGTATGTATATTTACATCTCTCTATACGTAGTTGTTTGCCTTTTATTCCCTCTATTAAAATGTTAGCCCCTGGAGAGCAAGGACTAATTTTGTTTTTCTTTGTATCTACAATACTTAGCACAGTGCCTGGAACACAGTACAATTATCCCTTCCACACTTTAACTTTCCCCATCGAGGTTTCAGTGTATCACAGGTCAGCATGAGAAATTAAATGGGAATTTTGGGGATGTTTCACAGAAGCCACAAATGACACAGAAAAGATTTAGAAACTCAGAAATGTATAAAATTTATCATCAGAATTATATAACCTCAGCATATTTTATTTTTTTAATGCCTTCTTTTTTAATTGACTTCTCTGGTACAAAGGGAAAGCCAAAAATTTTTATGTAGATTTTCCAGATCATGGGGGCACTCTTACTCCTAACTCCTGTGATGTGGAAGGGATCGTTGTACATGCTTAATAAATATTTGTTACTGTCAAATTCAGTCTACCTCAGATTTTATCTGGCCTACTTGTCAATACAAGCATCACAAATGAAAGACTTCTTAAGAGTTAACCCAATATGGCGGATCTTATGTAAACTTTGTTTTTCTTTGGCTAAAAATAAAATAAAATAAAATAAATATTTGTGACTAATTCACCAACTGGATTTGGAGTCAGATGACCCAGGTTCAAAACCCTTCTCTGCTGCTTGATTCCTATGAATCAAATCTATTGGTTAGAGAATTCCACTTAATTCCTTTTGATAAAAGAGTAAAAAGGAAGCATCCAAAAGATGCCCCCCTTTTTTTCTTTTTGGTTCATTTCAATCAAAATTTCAAAGTGAGAGAGAAAAAAAATCTTCTAATTTTTGTGATGGCTCTCTGAATCAAATCAATTTCCCAAGAATATAATTCCTTCTAAGAATTAGTTCAGGAGGCCTTTGCTTCTGGCCTTGGGGCTAACAACTGGGAATTGTTTGGTGGGGATGAAGAAAGGAAAGAATCAGAGAAATATCTGTGGCAGAGGTGACAGCTTCTTGATTATAAGAGACAAAAAGTAGCATTTATTAAGCACCTACTATGTGGCATGCTTTATACTAAGCATTAAGGATACAAAAAAAAAGGGGAGGGGCAAAATCAGTCCCTTTCCTATAAGGAAATTATGCTATAAGGGGAGTAGGTGGGAGGGAGAGACAACATGACAACAACTTTGTACAAACAAGATATATACAAGATAGAAGAAAATCTCAGAGTGAAGGCCCTAACTAGTTATCTTCCCTCCCTCAGTCCAAGTTGGGGCAAGAGCTACAAAGAACCATCTCCTAGAAAAAAAGTTCATTCCATCACTTCAAAACTGGAACCCACCACTTCTGTTTGAAAGTCCTCCAAATAACTTCTTCCATCAGTGCCTTATAATAAGGTCTTGGGCAGGAGCATGAGCATTCAGGATGGAGGAAGTTCAGATGTCAGATTAAAATTGTATGTTGCTTTCTGGTGTACCTATTATGTGAGAAAATATGATAGCACTTAAACAGACCCAGAAAAGGGTCACTGGGTTAAGTCCAACACTGAATAATTTGAGCTAAGGAGATAGGCTTAAAAAGAAAATCTATACTGGCCCAAGAAAAAGTTAATGGGAAATGTAATTGAAGCAAATAAAATGATAAAACACTATAGGTAATGCAACCTGAAGTGCCCTTTGACCTAGGAAAGGATGAAACAAAAGAGCATGAAGGGACATGGTGTGGGGGAAGCCACTCATAGTAGAAGACATGATGGGTTTTTATCACAGGGAGTGCAAGGGGCAGGACATGGATAGAGAAGTCCTCAGAGTCAGAAGGATCCAGAGAGCTCCACTGAATAGGAGACAAGAAATATGATGGGTTTATGCAATTGGTTAGGCACCTACTTAAAGGTCCATGCCAGAAGGGTCTCATTTCTGTCTCCGTGAGTTCTATGCCTGTGCTGGAAAGACTGTATGGCCCAGCTGACTGGGAGGGAACCTAAAGGTTTTATCGTTCAAGGTAAGTGATTAGTCTTAGTGTTTAGAGGGGAGCAGTGGGATGGCCTCCTTGAGTAATGGGGACCGAATGTGGAGCCAGGGCTTCTAACAGGCGATACACAGATGGATCCCTGGCATCATGAAAATGCCCCAGTCTAGAGATCTTTCATTAGATTCAGTGATAAATCACAGAGTATGTTTGGTAAGTTCTTTTAAGGGAAGGGCTTGTGGTGAGCAATAGGTAATAGATAAAGCTAGCTTTGCCACAGCTATTTACACTTAAATGTGATGTGTTCCTGATTATATATGCATATATATATATATAACATTAGAGGGAGAGGGATGATTGGTAGGTTGGTAGATATAGATAAATAGATAGGTAGGTAGGTAGATAGATAGATAGATAGATAGATAGATATTTTTCCCCTTTTCTGAGCTCAGGGATTAGGGTGCTATAGACTTAGCAAACAGCTCAACCAGCTGAGCTGTGAACAAACCCTTCATTTGGACATTGATCATTTGGTTGGGGGCTTATTGCCAGCTGAAATGTGCCCATTAAGTCCAGCCATGCAAACAATCTTGTGAAAGGACAGAAAATCATTTCCTGAGAAAAGCCAGTGAGTCTTAAACAAAGGGATGGAGGAAACTACTGAGGGATCAGGTAACACAGGCAGAAAGCTTCCATTCAAATACCTCCTCGCTCTGTCTTGTTCAATAGGGAGCTAATGAAAGGTATATATGTGTATGCTGTGTGTGTGTGTGTGTGTGTGTGTGTGTGTGAGAGAGAGAGAGAGAGAGAGAGAGAGGGAGAGAGAGAGAGAGAGAGAGAGAGAGAGAGAGAGAGAGAGAGAGAGAGAGAGAGAGAAGCCTATAGTTTACAGTTCTGAGACAGATTATTCCTTCAGTAGATAGCAGATTTTGCCTGCAATTTTACTTCAATGCAGAGTCTTAGAAGTAACATTAAATGCACTGGGTTTTTTTTGCATCTGGATTAATATTGCATCTTATTTTCCCATAATTCTGCTTAAAATGTTATTGATATTTTTGTGTTTTTTACAAGATAATCATTTCCCTGTCTCCTTCTTCCCTATTGTGCTCCCTCACCACAACTCCCTCATAACAAAGAAAAGTCGAGCTAAATAGGCAAGTACAGCGCCTATGTAAGTTTGCTTCTCCCAGATCTGGCATCCTTAGTCATCTGACCTCTGAATCCAGTATTAGTCACTGCATTTATTCTGAGTTCAGCTGTCATTTTGTGTTGTTTTTAAAAACAATTTACATCATCGTAATTGTATTTTCACTCCTGGTTCTGCCTGCTTCAATGTGTATCAGTTCATATAACCTAAGGGATCAAAAATTTAGAGCAGGAAAGGACTCAAGAGACCTTCCAGTCCAACTCTCTAATTTTACAGATGAACAAACTAAGGCCCAGAGAGGAAAAGTGACTTTCCCAAGGTCATGTGGGTGGTAAGTAGCAGAAGTGGGATTCACCTTGGGTCCCATCACTCCGATTTCAGTGTTTCTTCCAAATCTTCCCAGGTTTGTCTGAGTTCCCCTTATTTGTCATTTCGTATAGCACAATAGCATTCCGTTGCATTTGGGACCACAAATTTGTTCAGCCATTCCCCAATTGAAACATATGCACTTTATTTTGTTTTATATATATAATATCTATGTTTTATTTTATTTTTTATATATATGTATATATACATACACACACATATATGTAGTTTTAGGCTGCCATGAACATATATTACTATGATGATTTCCCCAACAATAGCTTTCTTTCAGGTTTTATTTGATTCTGTCCCCCAACTTAAAGGGCATCCTTAATCTCATGGAAATAAACAGAAGAAAGTCAATAACTTGCAGGCAATGTACACTGTGACCAGCTGACTGGGGGGAACAAGGGCCCTGGCTGAGATGGAGCTAGGCTCTTGCCTACCAGGATCTTATGCCTGTTGTGTTCTTTCTTGATTACATTCCCCTCTGGCTCCATTTTCTTCCTTCTGCTTCTTTCTTTTGAGCCCCCTATTTCTGATTCTTTTCTCACCAGGATAGTGACCAGAAAACATTTACTAAAAGGGGATTCCTGGATGAGAAAGCTGTCCTTGCTGTTCTCAAAAGCTATAAGGATTTTCCTCATGACTGTGACCACAACTGCATCAAGGAGGGAGGATAATGTCCAGCTCATCTGAAGCTTTAATGTTATGTTTGTGGAATATGCAACCTTATACAAAACTTGGATTCCCCGAACACAGCATAACCGTTGAGTTTGAGTAGGTGTAGCCCATTCTAAAGTGCATCCTTCCCTCCCCAATATGAGAGATTTAAATAGACTATTGTTTTCAGAGGAGTAAATCCCCTCCTAAAACATGGACTGTCCTTGTGTGTCTAAGAGCTATCCAAAGTGGAAAGGGCTGTCTTATTAAAGTAATGAATTCTCCATCACTAGATGTCTTCAAGCAGAGACTGGCCAACTCCTTGTGCTGGAGATGTTTCAGAGGGGATTCGTGCTTCAGGAAAGAATTGATTAGATGGTCTCAGGTTCTGTGTTTCCAAGATTAATGGTGGCATAGAGAACTCTGTGCTTACAAGAGTTGTCAGAGACTGATCCTGGAAGCACTCTCTGTTGTGGCTATTTGGACTGTTTTTTTCTGTTCAGGCATTCTGTTGGACATCACACCAAAAGCAGATTGTTCTTAGAAAACAGACAAATATTCACTAGCAGCATCGCTACTCCCTGATGGAGTCAGAATATTGCAAAAAAAAAAAAAAGGAGAAAAACACAGAGAGAGAGAGAGAGATACTCAAACACGCACACTCCTCTTTGGTTCGGTTCACTTGGCTTGGATTTCCTGGAGTCCTCAATAATTAAATGGGCTTGAACAAGGGAACTTGATTGGCTTCCTTTTGGTTTAATGGGAGTAGTTAGAGTGGCAGGATAGCAGAGCTGAATTGCTAAGGAATCTCTTTGTAACCACTGGACGGAAAATGATACAGAAAGTTCAAGCCTGTCAACAGGCATATGTGATTTCTATGTACTGAACAGGCACATGGCTTTCAGTCAGGGCGCCCACACAACCCAACCACACATCCGCTGCCCCTGCCTTATTTCTCCGTGGTGTACCTATTCCTATCATTCTCTACCACACTGAAAATTCAGTTTTCTTTTATAATGGTCTTAACCATTCGTTAAGAAAAGTCTATGGGATAGTGGATAAATTCATATTGAGCTAGTCCTCCAAGTCAGGAGCCATCAAGAGTTGGATTCAAATCCTGCTTCGGACCCATTCTGGATTTGTATCATATTGATTGGCTTCTCAATGGATGGGGAAGGGGTTAGAGAGTGGGAGAGAATTTGGAACTCAAAATTTTAAAAAAGAATGCTAAAATAAATAAATAGAAATATATGTATGTGGGTTGTATATATCTTTATGGCCCTGGGCCCTTCCTACTTTAAGTCTTCTTTACTCCTACCTCTTCTAATGATCCCCTGAAGGCCAACATCAATCTTTTTGCTGTTTCTCTTATCTTCCAACTTCTTGCCTTTTTTTCCTGTTGTCTGCCATGTCTGGAATGTTCTCCCTGCTCACCTTGATTTCCTGATTTCTTTCAAGGTTCACCTTAAATGACAGCTTCTACAAGAGATCTGTTCTGGACTTGGCTGCTGGTGCCTTCTCTCTCTGGTTACCTTCTAACTCCTCCATATATACATTTTATGGACATAGTTGTTTGCATGTTATTGTCACCTGTAAAACATAGTGTCTGGCATTCAGTAAGCACTAAACAAATGTTTGTTGAGTGGCTGACTATGGGCAAGAGATATCGGAGTTAAATAAAAAGAGGCAGATAGAAGTAGTCAAAGGAGACTTGGAGTCCAGAGACCTCAGTCACAGTCTTGCCTCTGTCATTAATTACCTGCTTACCTTAGATTTAGTCACAACCTCTTAGAGTCTCTGTTTTTCTCATCTGTAAAATGAGATTGCTGGGCTAGCTCCTAGATTTCTATCACTTCTTTTTCTTCTTAACATTCTATAGGTCTGTAAACTTTAAGAAGTTTTAAGTCAGGGAGATTTATTGAACATGAGAATGAGTTATTGATAGAAATTATAGTATTTTCTTCCCTGGAAAGTTTCTACATACGATACTTCTCTGCAAGGGTTTCTTGAGGTACAATCTTGGCTAAAATAGGCAGGGGGAAGAAGGAGACATAGGTACAGATTTATGACTTCTAATATATTTTTTAATTATTTTATTTTTATTTTAGGAAATAAAATAAATATTTCTATAACATGGTATAATAAAAAAGATGATTACACAAGAAACTGGAAATCCATTATGTACAACTCGCTATTCCTTTTAAATATATAATCCAGTTATATAAATTTCTTTTTTTTCTTTTTTCTTTTCTTCCTTAGTATGTTTTAAGCTAGTTTATCTTACATTGTAGTCACTTTTAACAATTGGTCATGAGTTGTGTTTATCTGTCATGGACAAGCATTTTAGTCTTGGAATAGGCAAGGTTCACATTTATAAGTGATAGGAGAAGGATGTTTTTTCTGGACTTGGATATTTTTCATCAGTTCAGAAAGTAGCTGAAGTGCTCTCCAAGGATCATAGGATTTAGAGCTAGAAAGTACTTTAATGTAAACTAGGCCATCTTTTCCATTTTACTCTGTATATCTCACCTAGAATAAAATTTACTTTTCTCCGGATGTTTGGATGGTTTGGTAAATTATCCATTTTGATATTCAAACTTTGATATACCTCCAAATCTCAGTAGTACTTCTATAAATAGAGTGGCATTAGCATGAGGCAGTGAGGTATAATAGAGTATTGGATCATGGAGTCAGGAAGAACTGGGGTTGAATTCTGCTTCATGCACTTACTAGATGTGTGATTCCGAGTGCAAGTAATTTAACTACCTGGTCTTCTTCTCACTAGCTGCCTTGAAGATGAGCCAGAAAGTCTGGGAGGATTTCATCCTTTTTTCAAAACTCTCCTAAATCCCTGCCCTCTCCCCCAAATCCATTAAATCCTGCCCTGACTCCTCTGCCAAGGCCAGCCTCCTTCCTGATTCACAAAGACTTCCTCTTCTCTTCATACCTTTCCAGTTCTTAAATCATAATCAAACCCTGTCATTATTCCTGGAAAGGGCATGTCAGTCTATCCTTTGTGGTCTTACCATCCTCACAATTTTTCAAGTCAAGATATCCAGTCCAATCACCACTATGCCCCTCTTTGTGTCACCTCCCCTTTTAGAATGTCCTCTCCTAGTTACATACTGGTATCTACCATTCCAAAAAGTGGTTTGCTATTATGCAAATAAAATGTCTAAGATTTTCATATCCTTTGACCCAGAAATTACCCTTTTGAGCATATACTCCAAGAAAGACATGACAAAAATGTCTCTAAATAGACTAAAATATTTATAGCACCACTTTTTGTGGTAGCAAAGAATTGGAAAGGCAGTAGAAATCTATCAATTGAGGAAATGATTTAACAAATTGTGTTACATGGATGCAGTGGAATATAACTAATCTATCACAAACAAGGAACATGATGAATACAGACAAGCAAGGAGAGAATTATATGAACTAGTTCAAAGTGAATTAAGTAGAGACAAGGAAAAAATAGATAGATAGATAGATAGAGGCTACAACAATGTAGAAGGAAAGAAGAACTACAAAACAATTGAAAGTGGTTGTTATAAAATGACAAAGAACAAGCATAGCCTCAAAGAAGAGACACAAAAGACAACTTTTCTCCCCTCCTCCTCCCCATGGGGGAGGAAGCACATGGGTATGAAAACTGCAAATGATGCTATCCTTTTATGGTGTGTTTGTTGGTTTGTGTATTTTTTATTTTATTCTTTCAAAAATTAGTTGGCATAAGGAATGGTTCTCTGGAAGAGGAGGGTGAGGGGTACAAGGGGAAGTATGGGTCACAGAAAATACATCAATAAAACTACTTTAAAAATTTAAGTTCCTAGAGGGCAGGGACTCTTTTTGTTTTCATATTTGTATCTTTAATGATTAGCACATGGGTAATCTTAATAAATACTTTTTATTCATCCATTTGCTCATTCATTTATCTCTCTGGACCTCAGTTTCCTTATCTGTAAAATGAGATGATTGTAATTGGTGATCTTTGTCCAGCTCTATATTTATAATCCTTTGACCTACTAGGTTTCTGGCATGTTTTTTATTTTCTGATTTGTTTCTCTTGAAGTCTAGACAGAAATTTTCTCTTTCCTTTCCTTCTTTCTTTTTCCTCCCCTCTTGCTTTCTATTTCTCTTTTTTGCCTTTCAAAAGGGTGCCTAAAATTTTAGTCCCTAAAAGTTTTTGTTCTCCTCTCCCCTCCCTTCTCCTCCTCTCCTTTTCTCTTCCCTTCTTTCCTCTCTCCATCCAACTTGCAGTGTTGAATAGGGAGTTGGGGATATGAGACTGGAGGTTAGGAAAAACGTTAGGGCTAGTTAGGTAGGTCTAAGAAGCATCAGCATAAAGATGATTGAATCCCTAGGAGCTGATGAGATCATAGAGTAAGATAGTATGGAGAAGAGAAGAGAAAGAGACCCAGGATAAAGTCTAAGAGGGGTACCCATGGTTAGTGGATATGATCTGGAGGAAGAACCAGTGAAGTGTGAGAATGAGAATTGGTCAGAAAGGTAGGGAAAAAACAGGACAAAGCATTGGCACAAAAATCCGGACAGCAGAAAGTATCCAAAAGAGCGTGTTGGCTAGTGTCAAAGGCTGCAAAGAGGTCCAAGAGTGTAGATTGAGAAAAGGCCATTATGTTTGTCAATTATGAGATCATTGGTAACTTAGGAAAGAGCAGTTTCAGTCGAATGATGAGGCTGGAAGCCAAACTACAGAGAGTTTAAAAGACAGTAAGAACAGAGGAAGTAAAGGTACCATTTGTAAATGATTTACCAGAGCCAGCAGGGATATTGGGATCGCAGAAAGGAGAAATAGGAGTATGTTTGTAGATGGCAGGGAAGCAACTAACAGACCAAGGCTGATGAGTAGTGAGAGTGGAGACGATAAAGGGGGCAATTTGGGTGGGATGAAATGGGATCAAGGGTTCACATAGAGGAGTTTACCTTGTCAAGAAGGGTCACCTCTTCACATGAGAAAAAGTGGAAAGAAGGAGATTCTGGGGAAAGCCATTTGAGTGATATGAGATGCGGAGGGAAGATTAGTGGTAGAAATCAATGAGCTATTTTTATGGTAAGCACTTTGTAAGATGTCAGCTATTATTAGTAGACTATATATTATATTTACTATTTTATGTGCTATTGTAATTATTTCTATCTTTCAGTTAACCATATTCCCACCATCATAATGGCTCTCATTTATATCCTGCTGTCAAGTTTGAAAAGCACTTTACCAACACATCTAATCTGAGCCTCACAACACCCCTGCAAGGGGGCGCTATCATTATCTTCATGTCATAGACAAGGAAACAGATGAGGTTAAGTGACTTATAAGGGTCACATAGCTAATGTCTGAGTCTGGATCTCTCCTGCTTCCCTTTCTATCCCTCTACTCACTTAACCACACTGCCTAATCATACCTCTTTTCTGGATGTCAATTTTTTTTTATCTACTCATGGAAAAAATTAAGAATTTAGCATCCATCTAGATAGGTAGGGGCAGGTCTTTACTTCTTGCCCATTTTGAGGAAGGAAAGATTAGGGAGGAAGAAGTGAAGGAATGTTGGAAGGTTCTGTTCTATGATCCCTCATAATAAGTTGCTGGGTGATAGCCCTAGAAACTCTTTTCAGAGGATTTGATTGATCATCAGACTCTTGGGCTTCCTGTGTGATGGTGTTTGAAAAACACAGGCATCCCCTCCCTTCTCCTCTCAGAGAATGAATGAAATAGGTATTTTAATTTTTTTATTTTATTTTTTGGTTAACAAGATGTGGGAAATCTCTGCTGATTTCTTTTATCTATATATTACACCACTCCCCAAATACACAATAGGGATACGGTCTGGTCTGCATGTAGGATTTCATTGATTAGAATGAACTCTCAATACCTTCTCTGCAACTTATAGTCTAAGAGAACTGCCTTCAGCACTGAGAGGTTAAGTGATCTTTGTCTAGGGTCACTCAACCAGGATATGTCAAAAGCGATACTTGAATTCTGGTCTTCCTGGCTCACTACCCTCAATTGTCCCTAAACTCCCACATTCTGAATGATTGGGAGTTGACTGTCAGGGAAAGGTTTGCCATGCTACAGTGACCATTGATCTCTTGTGTTGATCTCTGCTTTTCTTTTTGCACTGCTTCCTCGCCCAGCCAAAACTGTCATCTCTGAAGATTACCTGGCAGACCCTGTGGGTATGAAGCGCTACAGTGTGGACCTCTCTGATTCGGCCTTCAATTGCACAGGCTCTTCCTCCTCCTCCTTGTATTCTGGGAGGCTGAGCTCTGGAGATGGATGCATTGGGAGAGGCCTCACTACTTCCTCCTGCAGTCACCGCTCTGGCCCCATGTCCTCCAGTGGCCCCTCAACTGCTGGTCTGAGGCACCAGGCATCTGGCCTCATGAGGAATGGCACTTATTTGGAAGGAAACAAAAGTGGTAATGTAACTCCATGGATCTCACCCTTGTGTAACAGTCAGAGGTCAAGACTGAGGGGTTCTGCTCAGAGGACTCTTGAGAAAGTGGCAGTTTCTTCTAGAAGCCAATATAATTTATAATTTCCCTGCCAAGTACAACATAGGAGAAGGAGATCTCACCTGGTGTTAGGAGGCCCTGGCCCTATTCCTTTACTGCCTCCCACATCCCTGTCAGTATCTTTTAAGGCGAAATATCACATGGCTCTTATCCTTGGCTCCCAGACCACCAGATCTCTATAGATTGCATACGTATATAGCCAAGCATGATCAAAAACACTCTCATGTATGTTTACTTTGCGTTACCCAGCACACATGGGCCATCTCCAGAAGCCTCCCCCAGGCTCCAATCTGCTCCATTACACAGCCAGCTCCTGGTAGTGGGGGGTAGAGAAGCAAGGAGTTATGGGAGCCAGCTTCTCAGGGAGGTGGAAGATCTGGGAAGAAATCAGGACCCTTCTGCTAATCTTTAGGTTCATACCATAAGACTATAAACCTTGCCCCATGCCCCTCCCCTGGCATGATTTTCCAGGCTAGAATGAAGGGATGAGCACTCTGTCTTGGATATCATTTTCCAAAGGGAGGAGTCCCTTCCCATTTTATATTTGGAAGGATGATAGGACAGGGAAAAAAAATTAACTTTGGTGCCCTCCCATCTCCTGTTCAATGATGATGGTGATGATAGCGAACATTTGTATAGAGCTTTAAGGCCTGTAAAATTCTTTACAAGAATGACCTTATTTTATCCTCACAACAACCCTAGGTGGTAGGTGTTATCTCCCTTCCAACCTCCTGGCTCTTCTTCTCTTTCCTGGTAAGAGATCACTTTTCTCATGTTGGCTTTGGGTTCTCCAAAATATCAGCTCTGAGGTTGTGACTATGCTGTCCCCGGATCTGTTATCTTCACAATTGCCTTATCCTGTCAGATTTGTCCTCACTCCTACTCCCCAAGCTTCCATTAGGAGAAAAGTAATTTTATTGTAATAATTAAATGAACCCATCATCTGTCTTTAATTCTATAAGGCCCAACTCTGGAGTTGGCTGCCTAAAGTGTTGATGATAGACAACACTGGGGGATTCTGGGAACTTTGAGCTTTTGTTTGTGATACATAGGACTGGATTGGTCACAACATAAACATCCACTTATCAGGGAGATTGGCATTTTCTGGCTTGGATAATATGGGCATATATAAATCATATTATTATAATATATTCTTCTTTGGACCTCCTTGCATTTTGTTCTCTAGGAAGTAGCTTTCTTGACCTATTCTTAGATCAGTCTTTACTATTCAAAAACAGAACCAGAGCCAATATGAAGCTTGTACTAAAGGCTAAGGCTTGACCGAGCTGGGAGTTCAGTAAGGAGGCAGGGCCATAACCATATGGTGATAAGATAAGTAAAAGAAGGGGAGAGATAAAGAAATTGATCTGATTTTGTGGGAATTAAAAAATATATATATGTACAAAGGTTTAATTTGAATTAATTGAATAAAAAAAGAAAACTTTTCTGGGGCAGCTAGGTGGCACAATGAATAGAGCACCAGCCCTGAAGTCAAGAGGACCTGAGTTCAAATGTGACCTCAGACACCTGACACTTACTAGCTGTGTGATTTGGGCAAGTCATTTAACCCCATTTACCTTACCTTTCACACCCCAATTAAAAAACAAAACTTTTCCTATACAAAGTCACAGAAGGCAGAGACTGGATTAGTGGGAGTTTGAGGCTAAATTAGGGATGAGGGAGAAGCAATGGAAGAGGGCTAGGCTGTGTTTTGCCCAGGACTGGATTGGTCACAACATAAACATCCACTTATCAGGGAGATTGACATTTTCTGGCTTGGACAATATGGGCATATGTAAACCATATTATTACAATATATTCTTCTTTGAACCTCCTTGCATTTTGTTCTCTAGGAAGTAGCTTTCTTGACCTATTCTTAACACTCTGGTAGGGATGGGGGCTGGGACAGGGAAAGATTTTGAATATGCATTGGAAATAAAAGTCTGCCTTAAAAAAAAAAAAGAACTTCACTCTATCTGAAAAGAAAAGGATTTTGGTAGCTACTTTGTCCCATCCTTCATTTTTTTTTAGAACAAGGAACCTGCAGAGGCTAGGTGACTTGCCCAAGGTATCTTGGATGGACTTGGGATTTGAACACCAGACTTTTGAATATGCTTGATGATTTAAGGTAGAAGAGAGCACCAACACCTGGGGAACAAGGAAAGGCTTCCTGAAGAAGAGGCACATGGGCTAAGACTTGAAGAAAGATAGGAATTCTGAGAAGTGGAAGTAGGCCAGGAGTACATTTTGGACATGAATAACTCTCTATGGACATGGATAGCTCGAATGAAATCTGTGATGCATGAAGACAGTGATGCAAGACAAACCTCAAAAAGCAGTCTTCAGTCAAACGTGATGGGCTTTCATTGTCAAGAAGCACTATGTTCTATACTAGACATCATAGGGAGCCATTGAAGGTCCTTGAGCAAGGTAGTGGCATGGTCAGATTTGTGGTTTAAGAAGATTATTTCTTCTTAAGTTCAGTTAGATTGAAGTTAGTTTGATTGAAAAGGGGTGTGACTAAAAGCTGAAAGTCCATTTAGGAGACTGTTGGCTCTTAGCATGGCAAATACCAACGACTCTAGCTAAATGAAGAGGTCCTATCATTTACATTTATATGACTTTTCTTTCAACCTGTCCAATCTACCCTCACATGAATCAATCAATAAGCATTTATATTAAAAGTGCCCATTACATATCAAGTGCCAAGCTAGATGAAACAAAGACAAAAATTAGGCAATCTCTGCCCTCAGTCACACCTTTGACAATACTATAGTTTTCTTAGTAAGATACCACTAAACAACTTGGCTCCTCTGAGTAGTGCTATAAAGTCACCCAGGCCGTTCCTTATTATTGTTCTAAAAATCACACTCCTAATGAAAGCACTGAGTTATCTCTAGGAATAGTAGTGACTTTGGTCATAAACTTGGGGAAGGCTACCAGACACATCTCCCTCCCCATGGTGTAAATTGAAATCATGTATCTTATGTAGTCCTAATAACTGTGTAGAAAGTCATGTGCAGATGGCAAGAATCTGGTGTCATGAAGGACCACTCGAATTTCTCCCCTAGTGAATAACTTGGTCTGTCTTCCTATCTTGATGCACGTGACTGAGCTTATCTGTCACACTTGTCAATGGAATGTGAAGAGTGTGTGTACATGGCCCACGCTTCCCTGGTTTTTGCTTTGGTGTTCAGGTGAAGAAATTCTCTGAGAGTGTGTTCCTGTCTCTCAGCCAAGAGAGAATTGCTGAAAAATATGAAATTTCAAATAACTAAAACTTTCTGACTTTTGCATTTATCAGTAGACTTCAAAGGATTCTCATCCATAATTAGATCCAAACTTGAGCGTTCAAAATACAGAAACAGGGTAAATCAGATCTTAGTGCAGCCTGAATTTTTATCTCATGCTGTCATTTTACTGGGTTAGAGTTTGGAGTTGTCTTGGGAGAGAATTATGAGTTTGAATGCTCAATCCTTATAAAGCTGTCGTATCCTGAATCACCAAATGGCAGCATTCCATATCTTCAGTTGATCTTCTCATCACCCAAATGGTTAGGTTCATCATGTTATAACAAGTGACATTTTTATAGGTTTTATAGTTTAGAAGGGGGAGTTACATATGTTATCTAATCCAATCCATTCCCTTCCTCTCCTCTCCTCTCTCCTTCCTTTCTCTCCCTTCCTTCCCTTTCTCTTTCCTCTTTTTCTCTCCGCTCATTCGTTCAGCAAGTGAACAAGCATTTATTAAGATTTTGCTATGTGTCAGATAATGTGCTAAGCTTTGGGGGATCCAAATACAAAAACGGAAGTCTATATCCTTAAGAAGCTTATTTTCTGTTTCCTCTCTCCCCTTCTTTTCTTCTGTCTCCGAATACACACACACAAGTACATTCATCCTCTTTGTTCATAGTTCTCCTGTAACCCATCCCATTCTGACTTATTTGGGTGCATGTTTTAACCTCCTCTGTTACATTGTAAGCTCCCTGAAGGCAGGGAGTAGTTTTGTATAAGCTTTCTTTCCCCACAGCACCCAGCCCATTGTTTTTCTCTGCAGTAAATAGTCAATATTTGTGTTCAATATCTGTGTTGAACTGAGTTGAATGGAACACCAAATATGACAATAAGATAAGGGAAATTATTCTATAAGTCCCAACGAAAAATTAATATTATGGCTTCATAGTCATAATTCATAACCACATCCATATTCCCACTATAGGAATGGCTGTGTGTAAGCATACCTAAATGAAGTTTTTCTCCATACTTCAGCAGAATCTCCTCTGCTAATTTAGTGACAGGACAACTAACTCATGGATCTTGTTATATTATCTGTTCGTGTAAGGGTATAATAATAGAGACCTTTCCATACTGAAGTTTGTCTTAGAAACATGTCCTCTTTTCTAACTTCAAGAAAAACAAAACATCTCTACGGTGTTTCTACAACTTCCACACAAGATAAAAGGGAAGCAGCTGGGAAGAGCAATTAAAAAATTCAAATGTTAAAATTGGCTAAATAATCCTTTATTACTTGTTTATGGATGTAGCATTTGGGGACCTGACTAAACCAGTCTCCTGACTACAAAGTTTAGTAGTGTAAAATTCAAATATACTTGTTGAAATTTAAGCATATTTACATTTAAACATCATCTCTTCCTTATCTTAATAGAGGCAGGATAACTACCCTAAAATAAACAATCAAATAACTTTGACAAGTAAAGAACATGAATGCTAGAATTTGCTAATTGTTTTTTCCTACACACTAGCTTATGTTCAGTGAAGTCTGTATAATCAAGAGATGTAGAAAAGGAAATTTTACCTTTAGGAAATGCCTTTCTGTAAGCAAACGAAACAAACACAAACTATCAAATGTCTTTTTGAAATTCTTAGCTTTTGTCCATTATTAATAGATTTGAAGGACTTTGATACTTCCCTCCTATCTAAAAATGTAACCCTTTTCCATGAATCATTCTAGGGATTTTCCTACTGCCTCCACCACCCCCTACACCCCCCATAGCAATACTTCACTTTAACCCATAATATGATTGGGTCATTATACAACTTCTACCAAAAAGGAAAAAAGAAGTAGGACACAATGCTGTTGTAAATATATAACATTTCCATTACATTATTGGTTAAATAGGCTTTTGTGGGTTAACTTCTGATCACAGCCTCTTTATATCCTGGTTTCTATGAGAAAACGTAGAAATGAGTTCCACATGTGATAGAAATGAAAAACATCTTTTCCTTTCCACCTCCCAAACTGTTCTGCATTGGAAAGAGCCCTGGCTCTGGAATGAGAGGTCTTAGATTCAAATCCACCTCTCACACACCACTCTATCACTGGGCATTTTAATTTGACTATCTCTCATTCTTGGAATACTATCCTTCAGGATGCCCTCCCTGAGTTCTTTTCATTCCAGTGCCTTTCCCCTATTAATTATTTCCTGTATAGGTTATTTTGTATATATTTGTTGCATGTTGTCTCCATCTTTCCCTCATGAAGGCCACTTGAGGACAGGAATTGTATTTTACCTTTCTTTTTCTGTATCCCCAGCTCTTAGCAAAATGCCTGACACATAGTAGGTGTTTAGTAAATGTTTATTGAACTGAACTATCCCTCCTCTTCTCTGCCAACTCCTTGAAAATAGAAACTATTGTCTTTTAGCTCTCTTTCCCCATCATTTATGCATATAGTAAGCATATAGTAGGTGCTCAATAAAGGATTATAGACTGACTAAATTATTAGTGTCTCCATTTTACAAATGAGAAAAGTGAGACCTAGAGAAGCAAGGCCTTGGCTCAATTAATGCTCTAGTTAGTAGTGGGTGCAACATTGGCACCCAAGACATGTATGGTGCAGTACAAAGAGTTCTTGACTGGGAATTAAGAAGTCTTAAGTTTGAGTCCTGCCCCAAACTCTTATTAACAGTATCTCTTTGGGCAAGTTTTGTAACTTCTCGGAGCCTCAGTTTCCTTATCAATAAAAAAGAAATAATGACCTCCACCTTCCAGGGTTGTTGAGAAGATCAAGTGAAATGCTAAATGTAAAGAGCTTTGCAAGTCTGCAAGTTCTATTTGAATGCCCTATGTTACGATGACGATGACTCCTTATTCCTCGTCCAGCAGTTTTTCCGTTCCCCCATTTTTCAGATGTGAGCTGAAAACATGCACAGATTCATGATATACATGAGAGGATTTATTGAGTTTTCACATGGGTGTGTGAGAAGCAGAGACAGAGTGTGCCCACATGTAAAAATGTGCTGGATTATTTAAAAACTAGATTCAAAGCAATTCCGTTCCTGGGAATTATTATTTCAGCTCCAGAAAAACATTTCATTGTACCTTCATTCACAACTGGGTCTCATTTTTCATAAGCTTTTGGGCTGTATCCAGGGGAGGACATCACTACTTACAAAGCACTCCACACCATGAGAAATGCTGGCGTTTTCACAAAGGCATTTGTCAAGCACTTTGCATGTTTCACCAGGCTTCGACACTACATTTTTTTCACATCTGTCATGTGTTCCAGCTAACCTATTAAATTTGCCTGTCCTGAAGATGCCAGGCTGAATTCATAGATCTCCCTGACACCTTTGCAGCAGCCAGTCCATGTAGTTTATTTATTATCTTTATAAGCACAGACCACTGCAAAGGTTTTATAAACTTGCCATTGGGTGAGTCCATTTTTCTTCTTCCTGAAATTGGTTTGTGGGCTGCTGTTAAGTCCTGGGCAAATCTGAACATGTAACTTGTGTGTGCTGCTGGTCTTTGCCTAGTACAATAGTATGACCCACCCCCATGCCCATAGTAGGACCACACTGCCAGGCCTCTAGACATGGGTCCTATCCATGACCACCTTCTCTCTTGCTTCATCTACCAGACAAAAGTTTTCATGGAATGTTTTATAGGCAGTAAAGCATATGCTCAGTTTACTGGTTGGAACAATCTCAACAACCAGCTTGAAAGTCAAGACAACTGGTTTCTAGTGAGAATTCTGCTATTAATTCACTCTGAGACACAAATTTTCTCATTTCCAGAATGACTAGATAGCTTGTACAATCTATTGGATTCAATTTGACAAGCCCTGATTAAGGCCCTACTATGTTCCAGGCTTTTTGTTTGTTTGTCCTTCATTCTCAAAGAGGACCTTGACATCAGAAAGGTGATGTCATGACTTGCAGTCACTGTGCTAAGGATGCTTTTGCTAATTAGCATTTTATCGAACCTACTATGTACCAGGTACTATGCTGAGTACTTTACAAATATTATCTCATTTAGTCTTCACCACAACCCTGAGAAGGTGAGTGTTATCATTTTCACTCTGCTAAGGAAATTGAGGCAAATAGATGATGTCACTTGTCCAGGATCCTACAGCTACTAAGGCCAGATTTGAACAGAGGTCTTCCTGACTCCATGCTTAGTATTCTATCCACTGTGCTACTAGCTAAGATGATACTAAGTAGCACTACTCTTCCAGTCACCCAAGTTGGCACTTGATACTAAGATGATACATGAAAGTATCCCTGTCCTTAAGGGGTTTAAATTCTACAGGGCAAAACAAAATATACTTTAATAAGCAAATACAAAATAACTTGAGGTAGTCAGGGTTATGCTGAAAAGTAGAGAAATCAGGAAAGGTCTTCACATAGGAAATAGAACTATATAGATGGGACTTGAAGGGAGCTAGAGATTCCAAAAGGTGAGGAGGAGCCCAGACAGTCTGGGCAAAAGTATAGAAATAGAAACTGGAATGTCATGAATGGGGGAAAACAAGCAAATCAGTTTGTCTTGGAGCACAGAGCATATAAGAGAGAGTAACATGAAATCAATCTGGAAACAGGTTAGAGCAAGATTGTGAAGGACTTTAAATGCCAAATAGAACTCATAATTTTATCCTAGAGACAATGGGGAACAACTGAAACTTTTTGAGCAATGTTGTAAGATGATCAGAGTTGTGCTTTTGGAGTGTGGAGGATGGGTTGGAATTGGGGAAGGGGGAGACACTGGAAGCAAGGACAAGCAGTATTTTTAATTGCTTAGGTTAGGGGTGATTATGTATGGTCTGAACTTGGGTGGTAACAATTTGGCCAAGAAGGGGAATTAGAAAGACTTGGCAACTGGTTGGATAAACAAGGGTGGGTGGGGTGAATGCAGATGACAAGTTGAGGACACCTCTGAGGTTGCCAACTTGGGTGACTGGAAGAGTAGTGCTACTCTTATTGTAAATTGAGGAGTGAAAAGCAGGGACAAGTTTAGAGTGAAAGATAATGAGCTTTATCTTTAGTGAGCTTTATGTTGAGTTTAAGATGCTTAAAGTTAAGATATCCAACAGGCAGCTTGGCGACATGGGACTGGAGCCCAGGAGAGCCATGAGGATTGGTTATACACACACACACACACACACACACACACACCCATACACACACCCACATACACACATATACATATATACATGCACACACATTTGGGAGTCATCTGCAAAGAGATCGTTGAAGTTGATGAGATCCTTAAGAAAGAAGCGACAGATAACAGAGAAGATCCAGGACAGGGCTCACACATGGGAGGCATTACATGCATGATGTGGATCAAAGGACAGCAAAGGAGATGGAGAAAGATGAACTAGACAGGTAAGAGGAAAACCAGGAGAGAATAGTACCTTGAGAACCCAAAGAGGAAGAGGAAGTCAACAAGCTATGGAGAGGTCCAGAAAGATGATGAAAGAAGTCTCTCGTAGTTCTACAAATTTCTGACCCTACTACACTCCAGGCCCTAATTCTCTATTTTCTTTTAATTTTGACTAGTTCTGAAATCTCTTTCTTAAAAATGAGCTTTTCTTTTTCTACCCAACCGGCTGAGGTACTATGGGAAATTAGCTGCCGGCGCTTGGTAAAAAAGAATCCTCGCTTTCTATAGACTCACCTGTTCATTTATCTTCATTTTTCTTTATTCATGCCAAAAAGAGGACGTTAGACTCAACCCCAGTCTTGACAGCTACAAAATCATTAATGGCACAGAAGACTCCCAGTCTTTTCTAATCAGAGCACCTATTATCCTGATTAATTCAAATGCTATGATGAAGTAGGATTCAAAAGTATTTGACAAATGTGATTTCCTTGATTCTTAATCCTCTTGTTGAGTACAGATGTCTTTTAACACAATGGCATTCAGATGGCTTTGTGATGCATTAAAGATTTCCAAGAGAATGTTCCAGTGCAGAACACCTTCTCTCATCCACATCCCACAGAGAGCAGGAAGGAAGACTTCTTAGCATATGAAATCCCTACTCCAGTGAAAGTGCACACGTGCAGTGACAGGAAAGCAAAGGGTCTCTTTTCCTCAGTTTTAATGGGATCCTGCATGTTTTTCAAATACTTTACAAGAAGAGACATACGGGGCATCTACAGTCACCTTGATCTACATCTTGCCACTGGACCCAGATGGGTTTGGAGGAGAAAGTGAAGCTGGAGACTTTGCACAGCCCTGCCTCACTTAAATCCAATTCACTTGAAGTCATGACATCACCTTCCTGATGTGGTCCTCTTCGTGAACAAAGGACAAACAGCACAGAAGAGAAAGTAGGATAATAGAAAACTGCTGTGACCCCATGGACTAAGAAAGAGACGTAGGAACTCTTAAATTTGAACTCAAACATTCCATAGGTAACCTGGGAGAGTTCATTTCATCAATGCTCAGTGCATTCATTTTTCTATCTAGAAAACAAGAATGATTCTTTGCTTCTAAGACTGCCTGTTTAGCGACTGGATATTGGGCATTTAGCCTATTGGAGATTTCCCATTTGTTGTACCTCTTTTGATTTTTCAGTTGGGCCTGAGATTTCATTGGTATGAGTTGTTGCCAGTGAGAAAACTCCTACCAATGCAGATCTGCATTTACCATGAAATTTATAGTCCTGGAGAATTGCCTGGAGGCACTGACCTGCCTAGGGTTACAAACCCAGTATATGGCAGAGGTGGGATTTGAATTCAGATCTATCTGACTCTGGAGGCATCTGGATAGCACAGTGGATATAGAGCACTGGGCATAGAATCCAGAAGACCTGAGTTCAAGTCTTGTCGCAGACACTTAATAGCTGTGTGAACTTGAGCAAGTCACATGACCTCTATTCATCTTAATCCACTGGACAAGGAAATGACAAACCACTATCTTTACCAAGAAAACTTCACATCCAGTATTGAAATGCTATGGTCCAAAGATCATAAACAGACACAATTTAACAACTACCTGACTCTAAAACCAACTTTTTTTTATTCGCTAGAGAGCTTAAATTCTACAGGGGAAAACAACATACCTCTTGTTAAGAACATACAAAATATATACAAAGTAAATTTAAAATAGTTTTAAGTGCATATTTTAGGTCCAAACTAAACCTTACTACCCCTCGCCCCATCTTACCTTCTTTTCAACCTTCTTATCTCTGTCCAGAGAATCCTAACTCAATCATCTAAGTTTTCAACCTCATAGTCATCCTTAACTCTTCACTCTCCACTACCCCCATATACCCAATCAATTGTCAAGTCTTTTACCTCTACAACATTTCCTAGATCCATCCCCTTCTCTCCACTCACATGGGAACCCCACCTACTTCAGACCCTCATCACCCATCACCTGAATTATTGCAACAGACTCTTAATTGGTTTCCCTGCCTCAAGTTTCGCCCCTCTAATCTATCTTCCAGACAGCCACCAAAGTGATATTCCTAAAGCAGAATTTTCACCATGTCACCCTGCTTGAAAAGCTTCAGTGACCGCTGTTGCCACTAACAAACTCTATTTGGCTTTTAAAACCTTTCACAATGTGGCTCCATCCTTCCTTTCTAGCCATATTTCATGTTATTCCCCTTCACATACCTGATGTGTGGTAGCAGTATGAACCAGAGGGAAAGAGGGTATGTGTGTTTTGGAGTAGAATTCATGGTACATTGTGAAGGTAAAATAGATCTTAGCAGCTGATTGGATAGGAAAGAATTGGTGTGGTGATGGTAAGGAAAGAGATGAGTCTAAAATGACTTGGAGGTTTACAGTCTGGTTGGCTCAGAAAATAACAGTGCCATTAACACTGTTAATATAACAGTGCGTAAGGCCTAGGCTACTGCATGTCTCTTCTCCGTTCTGTATGGGTTTGGTCTCATCCATCAGTCACACTGTTTCAAGCCTCCTCTCATCCTGTGCTCCAGAAATGAGCCCCCTTTGGGAAGTATGGCAAATTCAAATACGTCCTGAGATATTTACTAGCCATATGACCCTGGTCAAGTCACTCAACCTCTGTCTGCCTCAGATTCCTCAGGTATAAATTGGGGACAATAGTAGCACCTCCCTCTCAGGGTTGTTTTGAGGATCAAATGAGATAATAATTGTGAAGTGCTCAGCACATAGTAGGCACTTAATAAATCCTTCCTTCTTTCCCTTTGTTCTTTCCTTTCTTCCATTCCTACCTCTTCCTCCCTTCCTTCCTTCCTTCCTTTTTTTCCTTCCTTCCATCCCTCCTTCCATCTTTCCTTCCTTCCTTTCTCCCTTTCACCCTTTGTTGCATACAAGTTTCAATTTAATCAAGCTAATGTTGCCACGTGCTGCCCTTCAATGAATGAATCCATCAACAAGCATTTATTCGGTGCTTCTTTTGAGCCACATCGTGCCACGAGGTAGTGCTTGAGCTAAACTTTGAAGGAAACTTAGGCTACTGAGCCTGACCAGATGGATTAACAAATGTTTATTGAATAAATGATTCCAGGGGGAAGAGACAAGAGTCAGGGACATCTCTTAGGTTGAAGCTATTTCAATAACCCAAGCACGCTGCAAGGAGGGTCTAGGCAGGAGTGAGGGGTAGTGACAATAGGAATAAAGGGTAAGAAGGGAGAGTTACAGGGGTACAGTGGAAAGAAGTCGGAGTTGAGAGACGTGGAGTTTAGCCTTGGTATTGCCGATAACCAGTTTCTAACCTTGGGCAAGATACTACATCTCTCTCTCAATCCGTTCATCAGTAAACATTTATTAGAATAATCACTGCATTTACATAGCACTTTAATGTTTGCAAAGCATTTTTAGTACTTTCTCTCATTGATTCATGCAACAATCTAATGAGATTGGTGCTATAAATATCTCCATTTTACAGATGAAGAAACCAAAGTCGAGTGGTTATGTGCCTTGCCCAGAGTCACAAAGCTAGGAATATGCTGAAGCTACACTCAGATTCAGGTTTTTCTCCTTCCAAGTTAATCACCAGATCCATTATACTGCCTAGCTAGTATTAAGTATCTACTCTCTGCCAGGCACTACAGTAGACACTAAAGATGGGGAACAGGGGCTGGATTTCACTGGTATAGGGAACTCTAGAGTGAAGACATTCCCTTTATTGATATAGCTCAGGACCTTTTCTGCAATTTATAATCTTAAAGAATTGCCCGAAGCATTGAGAGTTTAAGTGAGTTGCTCAGGCACTGGGAAAACAAAGGCAAAAACAAAGTAGTCACTGCCTTTCTTGGGCTTAGGCACCATTGTGAAAGACAAGATAAATATAAACATAAAAACTTAAAACTGAATTAAGACTTTTGGGACACCCTATAAAAATATAAGTTTTTTTGAGTAGGGCTAAGGAAGAGGCATTAGAAGTTGGGGAGATCAGGAAAGGTCTCTCATAGGAGATTGTGCTTGGGCTTAGCTTAAAGGAAATTAAGGGTTCTAAAATGTAGAGATGGGGAGAGAGTTTGAGCTGAGCTCAGTTTCCCCATCTGTAAAAGAAGTTGAACTAGATGTTCCCTAAGGTCCCTTCTATTTATAAATGCTATGACCTTCAATAGCCAGCATAGTACAGTGCAACAAGAATTTTGGATTTAATTATGCTTCTTTGAAGATCTCTGGGGATCTTGGGGTCCCTTTTTCTTTTCCATTGTAAACCTTCTGCAAGGTCTTTTGTGGAAATTCTTCACGTGCCTCTATTCTCCCTCCCTATGCCATCTCTAGCCCTTTACATACCAACTGTGTCCGTAGAGCTGGTAAACCTACTCATTATAAACCAACTGGTACTGACAGGAATCAGGAGGGTTTGAGCCAATGTGAATCTTTGGCAATGGAAGGTTTTGCTTTATCTTGGTGTGATGTAAAGATGGGCTTTCCAATTCTCTAGACTGGATGATACCTGTCATGGGTGATAAATCCCATGAAAGGGGGTTTACATGGATGTGATGTCAAAGATTCATCCTTCTGCAGAGATCAAGAATAAAGACATAAATATGCCTTCATTCTGTAGTGTTATTATTGTTTTGATTTAAAGCCAGTTTGCGCTGAAATGACCTTAAATCATCCTGTCCTCACAATATTAAAAAAGTCACATTTTGAGCGTTTATCTTAGCACTTCTTAGAAGATCAACAAGTAGAATGTTCATCAAGGGTCTTCAGCTCATTGAGAGACTTGGATTAAAAGGATATTGAGCAGAAAGAGGCCACTAGGTGGTGCTGTGCAGTGGATAGAGTGCCAGGTCTGGAGTCAGAAAGATTCATCTTCCTGAGTTCAAATCTGGCCTCAGATACTTACTAGCTATGTGAACCTGGGCAAGTCACTTAACCCTGTTTGCCTCAGTTTCCTCATCTTTAAAATGAACAGGAGAAGGAAATGGCAAATTACTCTAGTATCTCTGCCAAGAAAATCCCAAACAGGATCATGAAGAGTCATATATAACTGAAAAATGATTGAACTGAGCGGAAAGGTTATTTTAAACACCAAGGATATCAATTGGTACAGGAAAAATAATCTTCCAACCCCTGTTTCTTCCTTTCTCCCATATTAGAACCTATAGAGAGTAGTCTGGTCTTCAGATGGGATCTTAGAGCCGTAGACTTAAGGCTCAAAGGGAACTTGGGGACCTTCCAGTACAATCTCAGAAAAGGAAACTGAGTCTCAGGGACGTTAAGATCATACAGATAAGTGTTAGAGGTGGTATTTGGATTCTGATCCAGTGACACCAGAGCCAACATGACTTCAGACACCTTCCTTACTGTTCAGTCCCTCTAGATTGGGCTTGGCAGGAATAGAAGAGTGAAATACCTTGCAGCCTTCCCCTTCCCCAGCAAGAGAACATGTCTCTCTTCTCCATCCCACCACCTTTCCTAGCTCCACATCTAAAACAACACACACACACACACACACACACACACACACACATACACACACACTCACTCCTCTTGGTGTCCTGTGTTCTGATTAGTTAGGAAAATTCTTTCCCCCCTTCCCCCAGACTAAAGCCCAAGGTTGAACCATAGAGTAGTCATCAGTGTCCCTGAGTGGTAGATCCCAGGTCCATTTTCTAATAGCTCTTTGTTCTTTTCCTCTATTTGCTCTTTCCCTTTTAGCTTCAAGTCCTTCTCCAGATGGACAAGATTCAGCCCGACCTACCAGCAAGAATCCCTCCACCTGGACTGTGGAAGATGTAGTCTGGTTTGTGAAAGATGCTGACCCCCAGGCCTTAGGACCTCACGTGGAGCTCTTCAGAAAACATGTATGTAGATGTTGTGGGCCCTGAGGAATGCGGCAAGGGGTTGGGAGGGGGGGGGTCTGAGATAACATACAGGTGGCACTGACTTAGGTGGGCCAAATGAACAGCACTTACTCCCTTCTATCAGAGCAAAACATGGGAGATAGAGTGAAAAGAGCACTTGCCTACTCCCCCAGAGTTCAAATCTTGCCTCTGTGCTTATTACCTGTATGATCTTGGAGAAGTCACTTAAACTCTCTAGACCTCAGTTTCCATGGTTGTAAAATGAGGGAGCTGGACTAGAAGACCTCTAAGATTCCCCCCGCCCTCAGCTGTAGATCTAAGATCCTATAATCACTTCAGTTATTTCTGCTTCAGAAAAAGTCTTTCATTTGTCCCTTATGTTATCTGATTTTGACATTTACCAGGTAGGCCAGTTTAGAGCTAGTTTTTTCCCTAAGTCAAGTGGTAGCAGGTCTGTCTAGTATGTTGCTAATCTGAGGACTTACCAATCAGGAGGAAGTTATGGGGGATATCCAGTTAGGACCTTTCCTAGAAAATGTAACCCTTCCTGCCCTCAACATTGGGAGCCTCATCCCACAAAAAGGTTCAAGGACATTCTTAAGGCTCAGTTCTCAACACTCTCATGGACCATGGGATCTGAAATTTGTGTTGCTGTTTAGCACTTCTAGTCTCTAAGCACTTAGTGGCTTTATGTATGAGTTATTGCTCATGACTGTGGGTCAGGTTCATAGATCTCAGTTTAAAGAGAGACCTGTGACAGTCATTTGAATTCCCAGGCTTAACCAAAACAAATGAGACACAGTTTTAAAAATGCCCTGAGACTCCCCAAAGCCAAGGGTTGGATTCACACTAAACTATCTTGTTAACCTGCTAAGTCATCTTCCAGTATAGCACATTATTTGTTTTCATTCTATCCCTGGAAACATCTTATTGTAAATAGGTTCATTTAGGAGAGAATTAGAAGGAGGGTCAGAGAATGAACATTAAGAATATCTGTGACAAGCCCACCTCCACCCCATGCACTCACCCTTGAGTTGCTATAGGCAAGGAAAGCTTCCCTATTATGTACCCTGGAAAGGGAAACTTCATTTGAATGACTGAGCAGCCAGGATAACAGCACAACAGCCACATCTGTATATTGGTGTCTGAGGTGGCAGGGGCAGAGTGGCAGTGGGGAAGAGGCAGGGAAAAAGCCTGATGCCAGAATATTATTCACATGGTTTTCATGTTTATGCAACTATTAGTTTTATCTATTGGCTCTATCCTCACTCAGAAAGGGTCTGATGAATATGAATAAAATAAGTTACCCCCACACACTTGCCCTGCCTCCCAAGACCACTTTATCTTTTCCTCTACCAAGAACGTTGCCATCCTCGGTTCTGTCCTTGCAAAGTGTCCGTGAGTAGCTCGGATGAGACCAAGGATCACACCATTGCCAAGTCTAACATCTCAGAGGCTTAACACATGTTTCAGGCCTACCTGCCTTTATGTAACCATTTTTATTTTATTATTATTATATATTATACAATTATTGTGTATTATATTGTTGTTCTTTTAAGCAAAAATTCCATAACACTCATCCAAATGAATGCTATCCATTTTACTTCTGGGGGAGGAGAAGTATGCCCAGAGTCACAAGCTATTAAGTGTTGAGGTCAAATTTGAACTCAGATCCTCCTGCCCTTCAGGGCTGGTACTCTATCCACTGCACCACCTTGCTACTCCCTTAGAGCAATTATCCTTGAGAAGCTAGGTACTTAGTCCTGCACTTACTTATTCCTTATTCTTCCCTACTTGTCTTTGAATGATTTTTGATTGTAATAAAAAAAAAAATAAAATCTATTGTCAAATGATTAACCATTGAGGTTTTATATTCAAAAGAATGTGTCTCAGTTGACTCAAAAGAAATTCCAAAAACATTCTAAATAATGATAGCATCATTGCAATAAATGTCTAGCCTCGTGAGAGGAGTATTTTGAAGGGGTCAATAACTTTATAAGTTTGAGGATGTTTGTTTAAAATCATTCATATTCTTTTATAGTCATACCTTATATTTAGTACATGTGTTCTAGGAAACTCCAATCTTTTACAAATCAAAGAATGTTTTAAATGCATGAGGAAAAGTCACTATTTAAAGTAGCAGCTCTTATTTTTTGTGTCCTGAAGCCCCCAAACAGTAAAGTCTATGGATAACTCTAAATGTTTTTAAGTAATTAAAGAAAATGCTGAATGACATTTAGAAGTTAGTGGAATTTTCCCCCATTTGAATTTATGTATTCTTGAAATCTACCCTTAGGTCTCTCATCTATCCTATGGAGCCCTTTTATAAAGTGAAATATCATACTACCATTTATCTTTTTCTGAAACCTAGATTTTCATTTAAGATCATTTAAAATAGGGTAAACCTGTAAATTCCATTCCCAAGAGATAAATGTCAAAGAAAAGTTTAGGTGGGCATTTAATTTAAAGTCCCTGTCTAGCTTCCAGGTGAGTAGAACTCAGTTCTATTGATCATGCACTGCCATCTCTTGTGAGAACATTTGGTTTCCCAGATTCAAAACCTTGATTGTTGATTCTTCTTTCTTTCTTCCAATCAGTTCTAGGGACCCTACTCTTTGATAGCTCTTTCATCTGCCCCCTCCTCACTTATTTCTGCTGACACCACCCTAGTACAAGGGGCTCCTTGCCACCTCCCACTTACACCTGCTTAACAAGTTTTCTTCTCTGCACTCACCTATCCTTAACACTGCTACTAGACTAATACTTTTTATGCATTGACCAGGCAACATTAATATTCTGCTCAAAAGTCTTGAGTGGCTCCTCTTGAATAGAATTTGTTGGGGTTTTTTTGCCTGGAATTCAAAGCTTTCCACAATTTGGTACCAGTCTACTTTTCTAATTTTTCCCCATAGTGCTCCATCCCCAAATTATTCTAAATTCCAACCAAACCGCACTCTAGCCTACCTCCCCCCACACACATGCCATGTGATTTCCTAACTCTCTAGCTTTGCTTATACTTTTCTTTCTGCCTGAAATTCTCCCTCTTCCTCCGTACCTGGGGGTTGAGCCTAGTGACCATCTCAGGCAGTTTCCTGTAGGAATGAGAACTGGATCCAGGTCCACTGTGACTCAGTTCACAGCACTATGCTCATTTTTGAACCTTTGCTGTTGCTTGCTCCTCTCTAGAATATGCTGTATTGGGGGAAGAGGGGAGTACTAGCAACCAGGTGACAAAGCTTGTCTACTGACAAGCACCCGCAAACACCAACCCCCAAAACAAATGATGATCTTCAGGGACAAAGACAAGCACCCCCATATACCCACTGTGGCAGAATATCCCATGAAAACTGTTAGAGAACTCCATTAAAGCACTAATGGTCATTAGCACAACTGGATAGATTAGTTTATCATATCAGTGTGCTGTTATCTAACAAATCCAGAGGCAGTGGAGTACAGTATAGGGCATCTTTTGATTGAGAGTATGAGGTAGAAGGAGAGAAGTTTATTGGAGAAGCCTGAGAGAACATCTAGTTCTGTTCAGGGAAGGCTTATTCCAGTGGGAGATGCTGGGTGTAGTAGGTTGGGGCAGGGATGGGTCACCTGTGACCTTCTAGGCCCTCAAGTGTAGCCCTTTGACTGAATCCAAGGACTGCACTTGAGGACCTAGAGGGCCACATGTGGCCTCAGGGCCACAGGTTCCACATCCCTGGTAGAGGAAAGGTGGGTGCAGGGGAAGGGCTATTAAAAAGAGGGACAAGACAAAGAAAATCTTGACTTAGCCCAGAATTCTGCCTAGCACTGGCCCTGGATCCAATTCTTCTCTCAGATAGTGAACAATAACCATTACCCTTCTTGTAGCCCTTCTAACTTACATCAATGTTGTATCTATGGTTCTGGGGAATATACTGTACAGGTATCTAGACTGAGGTGAGAAGAAGCAAAAGAAACCCAATTGAATTAGACTCATAAATTAAATTTATCTCCAGGAGTTCTGAGTCTTTCTTAGCAGAATGGGATTAACACAAGTACCACAGGTGATTAGCGTATTAACTGTAGCCCTATAATTGCATGCGCTAAACTCTAGTAAGAAGCAGGTGAATAATTTGTGTGTAGTTATTGACAGGACCAGAAGGCACCTGAAACCTCTCACTGGGTGCAATTAACACATTGGCAATCAACTAAAGTTAGGGATGAAAATTTCAGGGAAAAAAATCACAAGAGGGCCAGGGAATGAATGTCATATGGTGAAAGGAAGCAGCCACACCTCCGACCTGGTTTTGTTCACATATTTTAAGGATAGGATGGATGTCATATCTCATTCCTAGAGAGACAAAAAGACTGGAGTAAGGGCTCATGGTTTTGAGAACACAACAGAGAGAAAATTTCCTGAGTCCTCGCTCAATAATAGGGATGTTGTTTTTTCCAATTCCTTCAACAAGGGAACAGGGGCAAAGAGAAGAGTAGCCTGTACCCAAGACATACAGGATGAGAGTGCTGGTCAATAGAATGTAAAGTCCTTGTGGGTAGAGACTTTGTTTTTTAATTTTTGCATCCCCATCACTTTGGAACATAGTAGGTGCTTATTAAATCAATTACATTGTAGAGTTCTTTGTCTCTCAATTGTCTACCTGTTGTGAGACCTTGGTCAAATCATTGACTCATTCATGAAAGTCAAGAGAGCATAAGTGATCATAAGATCTAGACCTTAGAAATCATGTAATCCAATGCTTTCATGTCAAAAAGGGGAAGTAACTAGTCCAGGATAACATAGGTAAGAAGCAAAGGAGGAATTTAAACCCAAGGCCTTGTCCTTTAAAACCAGTTCTCTTTCCATTGGAAAGGACCTCTGGAAACAAGAATATATGCAACATTTAAAGATGAACTTTCTAAAAATATCCCAATTTAGATTTAGAGCTGCAAGAGACTTTAGAGATCATCTAATCCAAGTCCCTTCTTTACCAGACAAGGAATCTGAGACCCAGAAAAGTGAAATGATGTTCTCAAGGTTACACACATAGAAACTGGCATTGACAGGTTTTGGACCCATGTCTTCTGACTCCAAATCAAGCAAGAGGGAGAAAAGAGGCTTCTTAAGTATATGTAGATTTGAACACTTTTTCTTAAGTGACTGTATACAACCCTACTATATGTACACACACACACATATATACATGCATAATACATAAATGCACATACGTATAAATATACATAGCACAGATATAGCTATCAATATTGATAATAGATATAGATGGCAGCTACATGGAGCAATGGATAGAGCACCCCTCCCAGAATCAGGAAGACCTGAATTCCAATTCAGCCTCAGACACTTACTAGGTGTGTGACTCCAGGTGAGTCATTTAACCTCTGTTGACTCAGTTTCTTCATCTATAAAATGAGCTGGAGAAGGAAATGGCAAACTTCTCCAGTGTCTTTGCCAATAAAACTCCAAATGAGGTCAGAAAGAGTTGGACATGACTGAAACAACTGAACAACAAATGTGTGTGTGTGTGTGTGTGTGTGTATGGAGAGAGAGAGAGAGAGAAAATATATGAAACCTATTCGGAAAATACACACACACACATACACACATTATACATATATACACACATACATATTGTGCATGGATGTGTGTGTTTCTCAGAAAATAAAAAAGGTACAAAGCAATCCTGAGAAAAACGAAGGCACACATCCAGGTATAACCTTTGCTTTCAAAATCAGGGTATATTGATTTGTTTTTCTTCAAGTCCCCAGAGGTAGAAGATGCCACTTTTAAATATACATTTACACCATAGAGCACTAAATAAATAAATAAATATTAGTCATTATCATCCTTATTAACTAAAGGCTTAATTTTCTAACATACAAGGTCATTTTTCTAGTGATCAGCCTTGGTATTTAACAATTTCTGTACAAACTTAACTTGGAAAAAGATAGAAGTGGTTATTTGACAAGGAAAATACAACTTAGCTTCTTAAAAAGTTTGTGTGATTTTAAGTCAGCTTTGGCCCTCAAATTCACAAGTCTAAGCCTTTTAGAACAAGGCCATCTAAATTGCTAAACTGCTTATACTCTTTGATGTGGTATTATCACTATCAGGCCTACCCTCTGTACCTGTACCTTTGTCCTTCCCTGTGTCTGTCTTATCAAAAAAAGAGAAAAAGGGGTTTTATATATATACATACAAATACATTTATAGCAACTCTTTTCACCATAGACTCAAACTAAAAACTAAAAGGATGTCCATCTATTTTAAAATAACTAAACAAATTATGTTTTGTGAATGTAATGGAATAGTATTTTACCATAAGAAATGATGGAATAGTTTCAGGGGAAACAGAGAAGAATTCCATGAACTGATGTGTAATAAGATGAATAGAATTAGAACTCTTTATACAATAACATCTTTAAAAAGAAAACATCTTTGAAAGAGTTCTTTATCAATGCAAAGATGAGCCACAAGTCCAGAGGACTGAAAAATGAAAGATGTCACCAATCTCTTGCCAGAGAGAATGTGGTCTTAAAATGAGACACACATTTTTCCAAGTGGCCAATGGGAATATCTTGCTGGACTTTGACTATTTGTTACAAAGGTTTTTATTTTTCATGTTTTGTGGTTGTTATTGTTAGATTAGGGGTGGTACAAGGGGAGAGGGAAATAAGAAATGTTTATTAAAATAAAATAGATGTGAAAAGTATTCATAAGTATATGACCATCCTCTCCCAAATATCCTATCTCTGTCTCTGACTCTTTTTCTGTCCTTCTTTGTTTGTGTCTGTCTCCCTCAACCAGGAAATTGATGGCAATGCATTGTTACTGCTAAAGAGTGACATGATGATGAAATACCTGGGCTTGAAACTAGGGCCAGCCCTGAAACTTTGCTACCACATCGATAAACTCAAGCAGTCCAAGTTCTGAAATTCTCTAGAGCATAGAAGCCAGATGCTGACATCATGTAAAAGGGTAGACTTTAAGGTAATTTGTTGCCTTACCAACGTACAACTCCAACCACAAAATTATTTTCTCCTTAAAAAAACAAAAACAAAAAACAAAGACTTTGGGTTTTTTTTTTAACATTTGTGCATCTTGACCTTTTTTTGTTAAAAAAATTAAGTAGAACCTTTTGAAGAGGCTACTTTGTGTTAAAAAGTTACAGGAAAAGGTACAAAAATCTTAATTATTTTTAACATTCTCAATGATTTATTGTTCTTAAAGTACGCCTTATTTTTGTAATCCCAAAGTGAGAACACTGCATGTGATAGCCCTCTGACATATCTTGGGGGTTACAAAGAAGAAAAACAACTCTGGCAGACCCTGGAGGGGTAGGGGATTAATCCCTGGTTTATCACAGTGTTGCCATTCCAAATAGTGCCAACTGTACTGCCCTGTGTTACAATCAACACTTAGGACATTTCCAGTGTTGATCAGCTTGATTCAGCTCTCAGAGATATCCTTGAGAAAGACTTCTTTGTCTTGCACTATCTGGAAAACTTGAATTCTTTTGCTTTCCAAAAAAAGAGGGAGTGGAGAGGAGAAGAGAAGAGAAGAGGTCGTTTCTTGCTGGCTGAAATACCTTGTTGTTCCAGTAGAGGGAAGACTCTTAACGAACTTGCAAGATTTTAGTTTCCCACTATGGCTCTTACACAATATTGGTGTGTTATCTTGAACTGCACCTGACCTGTACATTTGGCTCATAGCCCAACCAACCCATCCACAATCAGAGAATGAAACAAAGCAAAGAAACCAGAATCCAGAGTGGTGCTGTTTCATATTCAGTCATTGTTGACTTACTGGCTGACAACTTTGCTGGCTGACTGGCTGACTGACTGACTGTCTAACTGAGTCACTAACCAAAAGGCAAAGAGAGTCCTTCGGTTTCATACTCCCTAACTGTTGTTAACTGGCTGACTGTCTGTCTGAGTGACTTTTTTTGTCTATCTGTCTATTTGAGTGACTAGATGACTGATTGAGTGACTTGTCTTTCTATCTTAGTGGCTAGATGACTGACTGACTAGCCAACAGACTAAGTGAATTATTCTGTTTTATGCTTATTAATTATTATTAACTGACTAGCTGACAATCTGGCTGACTGAAACATCCAAGTATCAAGAATAAGACTTTTATCATATTGAGATACTTTTTTAAAAAAAATCACATTGAACTTGGTAAAGTATTCCATTTTTGGCGCCATTTCTAGAAGGACCCCCTTGAATCTATTACAAAAAGAATCTCAGAAAAGAGTGAGCCACAGATGGTCAACTGGAAAATGTGAAAAGTCTGAACCAAGTTCTGGACCTAGAAAGCACTGACCTAGAAATATCCTTGTTAGACTGTAGTTGTAACTGTGGCTAATTTCATTAGTTTTTAACACATACACAGACATGGTGTTTAGGGTTAGATTCAATTTACAAATAGGTTTTCTTTCCCCACCATGAAGGAAGAGAAAAAAATTGATTTTCTACTACTTTCACAGCTGTGTCCAACAGGAGAGTGATATATTCTATAATTTAATAGGACAGGAGGGGTTGTTCCTCTCTCTGTCTCTTGATTTTCTCTCATTGAGTTAGAAAGCTTGAACCCTTCAGAAAGGTGATTTGATCTTTTCTAAGTGAATCGTACACTTTCTCAAAGAGTATCAGAGTTTGCGACATGGCAAGTGTTGTGTTTTTTCTCAGACTTTTAGAGGCAGGGCAAACCCAAGGAGCAGATTGGCTTCCTATAACTGAGGCAAGATGTTTTTGAACACCATTAAAAATGCTCAACTCCAAGAAAAGCCCTGAAGTCCATATGGATGAGGGAATCTTGCAGAAATTGTATTCATGGTAAACATCTGAAATAGCTACATACCATGACATCCTCTTTCACTGAAGACTGACTTGGAAATGGGGAAGGGAAAAGGAAGGTGGAAAACTTTTTAGAAACTTGCTTCAATGAGATTCGTGAGTTTTCCGGTTGTAAAAATAATCCTGAAGCTCAGACTTTACAAGTGGACCCCATTTTGCCTCAGTGACTGTTGACTTTTACCAGAGATGGAAAAATCTTTTTAACCAGGATTGTGACAGAGAAATAAATGCTTTGGGGTTTCATCCCCTGCAGGTTTGGTAAATCCAAATAATTACTGCTGTATATGAAATTGATTCATTTCCCTACAATGCCACTGTACATAGTCAAAGCAATTCAATTCATATAAAAAGCTCTCTATACGTAAATGCCAGATAATTCCAAGACAATCTAGTTTCTTTTAAGTGGCATTGTCTTGATAGCACTCTGCTCTTTTCATTCCTTTTCCACAAGCATATACCTCATCTCATACCTTTCAATATTCATCCCCTCGATATCCTTCCTCATTATCTCTAGATGTCTTCCCTCCCCTGACTTCTCCCCACCCCTCCCCATTCTCCACATACACCTGCAAACCAGTTTCCAAAAACATAACCATCAGTCCAAAACTTTTATGAAATAGCACCCATACTAGTTTATCAGGGGAAGTATGCTTTTGCTTGTCTCCAGTTTCAAAGAAAATGGAACTCATTATCCTGTTGAATCCCACACACGGTACCACCTTACTTTGGACTCCAAAATTACCAAAACCAGTATATTCAATGTTTGACTTTTCATCCTTTCATTGCTTATCAGATGGATGCTGCCCCTGCTGCAGAGGAGACCAACCCAAGAACAAACTCCTCCCAGCCTGTTTTTGCGCTGGAATTCAATCAGGAGGCCAAATTATTGTAGCAAGATTGCAATTATAATTAATTTCCCCCCCTCTCAAAAGTCTTGTCAAACCAGGAGGCTAAATAGCTCTGCTGTGTAAAACATGTCAGGCTATTTCCACTGAACAAGCTTTTATAGAGTTAGACCGCAGATGTCATTCTCTTCCAAATGAGAGCCTGTGTGGAGGCCTCACGTTTGTGTAAATTGGGCTGCTTGGTATTTCATTCCATAGCCTTTGCTTCAGATTGTAGCCAATAAAGACATATTTTTGCATCATTTAGAACAGGTGTGTATGCATACATATGTATGTGTATGTGAGTGTGTGTGTGACTGGGTGTGTACATGATTTCTGAACCAGTGGAATGAATCTGTTATATATTTTAAGGGAATCAAGAGATGTTTCTATTGCCTCGGGTATTTTAAATATTTAATAAGTGTGAGTGTTCTTTTCTATAAAGATTTTTAGGTAAAGTCTGTGAGTTTTTCCCTGTCTTTTCTGTTTTCGCAGCTCTTGCTGAAACAGACTTAGGAGTAGCATTCATTATACAAGCTACTTGGTTTTTAAAAAAGCACCCTGTTTACAGATTAACTTTAGCATGCTGAGGCAGATTGCTTTTAAGACCATTCAACCAGTCAGCATTTAGTACACAATCTCATGTTTTACTGTCATCCCCTCATTTTATATATGATGAATCTCAGGCTGAGTGGTTTTGATTTGCCCAGGGTTACCCAACTAGGTGGGAGCTGGGATTTGAACCCAGGCCTTTCTGGTTTCAAATCCAATAACCTATTTACCAGACCATATCGTCAAAGGAATTTGTCTCAGAGGATACCTATGGGGTGCCCCCTAGTTGTCTTGGCCTCATTGAGTCAGACTAGCACTTCTGACCATTCCTCCGATCTGGAGCCCTTCCTTACCTTCCCCAGATCCTGCTGTCCTCAAAGATCGTGCATGCCACACTTCACTCACTGTGAATGCTGGAGGAGAGGCCTCCCTCAGGGAACAAACAGGTTGTAGACAAAGAGCTATATTAAGCCCTAGAAACCCTTCCAGGAACACAGGGTCTCCCAAATACTTCCTTTCAATGGCACTGCCAATGATTTTCCTTTCTTTGGGAAATTAGAATGCATATACCACTCAGAAGAACCAAATATGATGCTTGAGTTGGAGAGAAATACTGAGCTAAGGATAAGGTTACAGGATTATAGTCTGCCCCAATTTTGTGGATAAAAGAAGTGAGCCTCGGAGAGGTAGCTGTTTGCCCAGGGTGACATAGCTAGTATCTGAGGCAGCATTTGAACTCAAGTCCTCTGATAACAAATCCAAAACACTCCTGTACTGTACCACTCTAGCCCTCAATCATAGAATTTAGAGCTGAAGGGGTTCTTAGAGTTTATCTAGTCTACTTCTTTATCACACAGGTGAAGATGCTGAGACAAAGTAAAGTAATTGGCCCAGAGTCACACAGGAAACAAATGGTAGTATCCAACCCAACTGACCAACATGATGACTAAGTCTGTCATGATTTGCAAAATTCATCATCCATAATCTCCCACTGTACCGAGAGGATGGAGGTCTATTTCATTATCTGTCCTAATGAAGTCAGTGTTACTCCATACATTTAATTTGGGTTCAGTTGACTTTTAGTGTTATTTTCTTTTGCGTTATTGTAATTATCGTGCATTCTATTCTCGTGGTTCTGCTTTCTTTGCTTTGCATTAGTTCCTGCAAATCTTCCCAGGCTTCTCTGAATTCTTCATTTTGTTTTCTTTTTTTGTGGTGTCATAATACCCCATTAAATTCATACACTTTAGCCATTCCCCTTAATGGAGGGACACCCACTTTGTTTTCAGTTTTTGTGATTGCTTATTGGGATGTATGATGTCATCCATGTGGAGAACCACTAATGGTGAAATTTTCCCCACTTGCACAAATGTCCATAATGTATAGCTTTAGAAAATTGCCTAGGACATTCAGAAGTATTATAACTAGCTCACTGTCAACTAACCTGAACCCAGGTCTTCTTGACCTTAAGACATAGCCCCTTATTGCTATTGTATTATTGCCTCTTACTTCCTTACTTACTATTGCCAAGATGGTGGAATAGCAGTAAGTTGCTCTCACTCGCCCTAACTTACCTTGAAAAACCCAGAAAATACCCCCCTCCCAGGAAAAATCCTGGAACAATGGAGCCAGCAGTTTTTTAGCTCAGGAGGCTAGGGGGATTAACAGAAAAGGTCCCTCTTGCTGCGGCTGAGGGAGACCAGTATAGGATGGAAGGTGTCCCAGCAGGTCAGTGGAAAACCCCAGCACCACCAGAGGGTGATCCTGAGCCCCAGGGTGGTGAAGCAGGCAAGCACCAACATCCATTACCACCTTTTTCCCAATTATTTTTTTCTCACACAAAAAAGTGCTGCTATGAATATTTGGGGGGAACATATACACACACATATGTGTGCATGTAAACATGTGTGTGTACATATGTAGATGTGCAATACATATGTGTACACATACATAGACATACACAATACACTTATACATGCATATATACACATATATACCTATATACATATGCACAGATTCGCCTATATATACCTACACAATATATGTACATAAATGCACATATAAATCTATATATATATATCCATAGAATATAGTGTATGCAATAGATACACCTACATATACAAATATATACATATATATGTATACATGTATATAGCTATATGTGAGACCCTTCTATCTTTGACCTCCTTAGGGTCCATATGCTGAGTCAAACAATATGAACATATTATTAACTTTTTTCCACAGAATGCCAAATTGACAAATTGTGCTGTTTTTCCAATTGGTTTTAATACCGTTTTATCACAAGCACACAAGACACCCATACTCCAGATGGCACTGCTTTCACACACAGGGACAGATAGGCTCAGCAGATGAATAGAAGGTCAGAGCTGTGAGCTGTCCAGTGTTTCCTTTTTTATAATGTCAGACCAGGTGGCAGTTTTGTCTCAGTCAACCTCTCATACTCATAAATATATCACTCTAATCCAACAGGATGGTTAGAAAAGGAATCACTAGGCAATCCCATCACCCTAGATCCATTCCTCTCGATGACCGGGCAGTTCCCTGATCCACAATTCCTTCATGGATAATTGGAGGCTGATTCTTTGGAAATCTAGCATTGACTGGAAAAGGATTCACGTTGATTCATTGCCACCAGTTAAATATTATGGAAACATGTCTGCTAACAATTTGCTTTGTGTAATTTGCTCTAAAGCTAATCAGCAGCAGCTGTGATGCTTCCTGTGGTAAATTCCTTCATGGTTGCAGTGGTATTATCACACATGTACTTCACACACACACTACATAAGAGAGTCACTCTCACCCTGGCATACCGTTGCTCCAGAACCTCCCTTCACTCAGGATCAGCATAAGGCAAAAGCACATTTATTATTATTAATAGAGATGAGACTTTAGTTTACTCTCTTTTAGCCAGGTCTAGAGTTAGCTCCTAAGGTTGATAAGATGGCTTTCCTGAATGCATTACCTATTCTTTTTGAAGAAAAGATAATTTTTCAGGCTAGGGTATACATACATATACACACACACATACAAATATACACACACATATATATATATATATATATAAATATGTATGTGTATATATATAGACTCAATACACACATGTATACATGTACACACATATATATTTATAATAACAGAAATAGCATAGCATAGAGGGCTAGTGGAGTGGTTTTGAAGTCAGAAAAACCTGGATTCAAGTCCTTCATTTGATACATTTTGCTCTTCAAGAATGAAGGACACCAACCAACCAACCAACAACCAACTAGCTCTGTGCCCTTGGGAGTGATTAATCTCTCAGTGTATCAGGCAACTATTTAAGATCATAAGTTACTAAGGAATTGCTGATCAGTATTGATTGAAGAGGAAGTTTCCACACTGGGATTTTCTAAACCACAAAAAATAAGCCAAAGTTCTAAGTAGAATAAATCAGCCCAACTAAAGTGATAGATGTGCTCAGTCTGGGTAGCCAAACCATATTATGTTAACAAAAGCAAAATTTTGCTGCTTGTATGATATAAATATATGCTATAATCCACACTTACCAGCTAATTATCCTGTTTCATTTTAGCTGCTTCTTAGAGGTGGTATATAAATGAGTGTCCCAGACTCCTTGCCCACACCTGTTATAAGAAATTCATCATAAACACCAAGATAATTGCCCCATTGCCACTCCATATCCTGGAGCATCCTAATGAGATAACTGATCCCTACTGACTATCAATTAAAGTAAACTACCTGGAATTGAAGCTCATTTTTCTACCATAAATCAAAGACTCATGGAAAGGAAGGAAGGAAACAAGCATTTATTAAACATGTGCCAGTGATGGTGCTAAACATTTTACAAATATCTGATGTGATCCCTTACAATAACTCTGAGAGGTAAGTGCTATTATTAACCCCCTTTCTCAGTTGAGGAAACTGAAGCAAACAGGCTCATCATTAGAGATCCCACATCTAATAAGTATCTGAGGCCAGATTAAAACTCTGGTCTTCCTCTCTTCACTGAACCCCATGGCTGCCTCACAGAATCTTAAAATGTTAAGAAGCCCTTAGAAGTCAACCATTCACCTACCCCAGGGAGCCCTGATGCAATAGTGATTCATTCTTTGCTTGACTACTTCCAGTAATGAGGCACTCACTATTTCTTTTTTTTTGGAAGGGAGGAAGACAAGGCAATAGGGGTTAAGTGACTTGCCCAAGGTCACACAGCTAGTAAGTACCAAGTATCTGAGGTTGGATTTGAACTCAGGTCCTCCTGACTCTAGGGCTGGTGCTCTATTTGTTGCACAACCTAGCTGCCCCTAGAATCTCACTATTTCACAGGGCAACTTTGGCACTGTGGAGTAATTATAGCTGATAGTTCTTTCTCATGTGAGAAATCATGACATTTTTGTGTGTTTGATGGAGATCAAAGATGTTCAGTATGGAAGTGGTTTTTTGGAATTGTCTGCCATAGGTTCATTACAAAGAGAGTTGGATTTGCCAATAGTCTATAACCAATAGTTAATCCATGTGAGTTAAGAACTGCCAACAGTTCAAGACTCAGTCTCCAAAAGCACTCATTTTTGCTCTTCAAAAGGAAAGTTTTCAATAAAAATTGAAATGTGGACAAATCTCTACCGTCAGATGTAGCTGCCCTGTCATGGAAAAAAAAAGAGGCAGTGAAAATTTTGTGAGCTCATAAAAAATTGGGGTAACCAAGAGACTTTTTAAGGCCTAGCTATAAAGCTGCCTATAAGCACATAAACATATGAGTATGTGCGTTTGGGTTTACGAATCTGTAAAATTTTATGCTTTGATTACAACTGTTATTACATTGGAAAATGTTGAATGAAACTCAATCTCTTCTAATTGCCCTCACTAATTCTGTAACCAACTTAGTTTGAAGAAACCAACTATTATAATTGACAATAGAAGCATGAGCCTGCTCTTTGGAGTGTCTGTGAAAGGTTTCCTGTGAACAGGGGATAGCCCAAGTTAAGCTGTGTGTGTTAAAAGGGTTGTCAGAGGTAGAATGTAAGGTACAAGAAGGGAGATGTGGAGAGCTATGTACACACCCTTTCAGAGTGCTACTGTCTTTATTTAGAAGGAGATGTGTAGAGATCTGATGTAGTAACCAGACTTTTTACAAGTAAAAAAGTTATGGAATATGTAGTTTGCTCAGTTACATTGACCAGTTATGGGGGAAGTGCCCTCTGCAAACATCTAAACTTTGGTAAAATTGCCAGTGTTAACAGATTTTTCCAGGAAGAAGTCACTGGCTTTTTCTTGTTCTATTGGATGGGGTTTTTTTTAGTTTTTGTTGTTTGCTTTTTAAATAGCTCCTAAGTTTCATCTTTGCTGCAAAGCAGCAGTCTCACAAAACCACTTCCATTTGGGGATGGAATCAGAAGCTGAGAATTCCCCCTGATGCAGTCTCTTAGAGTCGAGTAAGGGAAGGGCAAGGATAGATAAAACCATACAGTGACATCTGTAAGGTGACTCCTGCTCAACTTGAAGGAGATTGCACATGCCATTCATGGTGGGGCAGAGGAGGGTGGGGGGAGCCCGCGGAGCAGGGAGAGTGACTGAACAACCCTCTTCCATTTCCTTCATTCATGTTCTCCTTTCTTGGAAGGCTTTGAATTCTGACTGACCCAAGGACACCATTCTAAGAGTGAATGTAGTTTTCTGATCCTTAGAATTGAGCCTAGATAATGTTGAGTTCAATTTTAACTTTAATTCATATACATCCTTACCAAAAGCAGAATGCCAAGGCTAGACAATGTCTGCTTTCCCATAAGTCACCTTATTATCCAGAATACTTCCCTCCCTCACAAAATTGCTATTGTAGGTTTAAAGTACTCTGTGGGTCCAAATCCACTTTGCTTTTTACAAATAATATCTTATTGGATCATCACAAAAACTTTGCATGGTAGACAGTACTATTATCCTCATGTTACAACTGAGGAAACTGAGGCAAACAGAAGTCAAGTGATTTGCCCAAGATCACCCAACTAGTAAATCTCTTCGATGCTGTATTTTGTCCAGGAAAAAAATTTAGCGTCTTCTACACTATTTTCCTCTTTGCTCCTTACTGTGCAATACAACCCGTCTTATGTTTTGTAGAATATAAAATCTGGGAATATGTAGCCCACAAGAGGTAAATGATAAGACAACAATCCTTATTCTTTTTCATCTTCTACCCTGATGCTCCCCCAATGAAGAGTATATAGAATCCTTAAGAGCACAGATTAGAAACAATGAAGATTTTTTTTTTTATCTTTTCTATGTCATTAAGAGGCAGCATGAGATACTGGATAGACTGAGTTTAAGCTCTCAGTGTATGACTTTGAGTTTAAGCTCTTGGTGTTTTACACGGCTCTTTGAGACTATAACTGGTGAAGAAGGTGCCAATTTGCATCAGTGGAGGGAGTTTGCTCACCTGGGAAGTCTATCAATGAAATCAAAGGTCTAGGTCTCAACTTGTTTCTAAAATGTTTTCAGAAATTCTTTTTGGGAATTGGCTACAGAGACAGAGGCAATTTGTTAGCACATCCAGTGGAGGAGAATATTCACTCTTGGAGGGGCAATTTTATTTTTGGTAATGACCAAAGGTCTGCTGATTAAGGGGAAGGATAGTGCTGGGTGCTCTCAATCTGGGTCAGAAATGAAGTGTGGTAGCAATAAAGGCATGAGACTGATTTCCTTGTGTGACTTGCAAACTGACTCAAATGTTATGGTCAAGGCAGCCTCACTGAAATAATTATATCAACTTCCAAGGTGAGTACTTGGAGGGACAAGCTATTTTTATTAGATAAATTATGGAATTTTTAAATAAATTTGATTATTTTATGGTTTCTAGCATTTCTCTCTGCAACAATTCAGTACATGTGCCTATGTAAAGAAGTCCAGTTACAGTTACACACTCAAAATACTAGAAGTCTAGAGTTGGAACTCTCTATCTCTCCTATGCCTCCTGTCGTTTTGTTAGAGGCAAGTGTCTTAGAGACTTGGGGGTATGCCCTTGTACAAGTCACTCTCTGGGCCTCAGTTGTTTCATTTGTAAAATGGTGGTTAGGCTAGATGGCCTCTAAGGTCCAGCTCTGGAAGGTAATGGAGTCATCTCTTATTCATGATGTCCAAGGCAGTCAACAAATGACTCCAACTTGAGGGATCCAAGTCAAATTATCATGGGCCCTGCTATCAGTGTTTCTCTTTCTCTACTTCCTTCTGTCATCTAGTGTCATATTCTAATTCTCTTTCTGTTCCAATTCCTTGGAATTTCACATCTTTCCCTCATTTTGACCCAAGATATTATTTCTTTGCCTTCACCCCTTTTACTTTCTCTTAACTCATTCTGTAAACCCTCTCTTCATTAGGTTTTGTAGATTGAAAGTTGGTTGGCTGAATTTGTCATTAGAACTTTCCTGCTTCTAGCGAAACATGAAGAAGTTGTCCTAAGCCTGCAGCCTGGACTCTGCCACTCACAGAGTCATAACTGGTCCAAGGGAATCAGGTTTTGGTTCAGGCCTCCAGTATCTAGGGGTTGAGAGCAGGAGAGGATATTTCCTTTGCAGAGGAGAGCAAACTTTCTCCTTTAGAGGGAATACTTCTTGACCATGGTGCCTGGCATCCCTGGCCTTGTCTTATGGTCCTAGTCTACAATACTATGTAACACAACCATCCTTAGGCAATAAGGTCCTATTACTATGTTACCACTCTCTTCCAACCCTCATGGGATAAGACCCAGATTGTGGGAGATGACCAAAACCTCTTCCTGCATGACTGCACCTACAGTCACACTGATTTCTTTGTCACTCACTGCCAAATAAATTTGAATCAATGACAAAAATCCCTAATTATAACTTCATCCTCCAAGATATGGTGCCCCTTTGGAAACACATGGTAATCTGTGTTCCAGAGATGCCATAGTTCTCAGCAATTCACATTCATATAGCATTTTACAGCATGTAAAATACTTTCCTCACACAACACTGGCTTCTTTTAAGTCCCAGTCATAATCCATTGGAGAAGGAAATGACAAATCACTCCAATATCTTTGCCGAGTTAAGTCCAGAGACAATATTGGTGTGCCTATGGTCCATGAGAACATAAAGAGTCAGACACAAATGAACCACTGAACAACAACAAAAATCCCATCCTTTACAGAAAGCCTTTCCCAGGCCCTCTTAATCCTAGTGCCTTCCCTCCGTGGTTTCCTATTTGTCCTACATAGAGATTGTTTTGTATGTATTTATTTGCATGTTGTTTCTCCCATTAGATTGTAAGCTCCTTTTGCCTCTTTTTGTATCATCGGTGCCTGGCACATAGTAGGCGCTTAATAAATGTTGATTGAAGTAGGTAACATAAGCAGTATTATCACCATTTCACAGATGAAGAAACTGAGACTCAGAGACGTTAATTAATTGCCCACAGTCACACAACTAACAAGGGGTAGAGCTAGGCCTTGTACCCAGTCCTCTGACTCCCAAGCTCAGAGCCCTTTCCATTCTACCATACTGCTCAATTAGAAAGGCAGCTCGAGTGGCTACCGTTTTGGTAGAGGTCAAGGAATGGTTAGGGCAGAAGCCTGAGGCTTATGAAAGAGTCAAGTCAAAGTTGCTGTGCCATGTAGTACAGTGGAATGGTCATTTATCGCAGATACATTTGTCATTTCTTTTTATTTGTCTGGTTTTTCTTCTTATGCAACCATTATTGCAAGTAAGGTTTTGTGCAATACTAGGTCCAACAAAGAGGGCCTTTGTACCCCATCCCTTTGCCCGTCCTCCCACCCTCCTATCCCCATTGGAATGATTAATGATAGTTTCCCAGAGCAGGAAAGCCTAAATAATTTTGATCCTGCTGGGAAATTGAGATCTCTAAGAGGGATCAGAACCAAGTTTCTATCAACCAGAATGTCTTCAAACTTCCTCTACATATCAAATTTTATCTTCACTGGGGAAAGAAAATGTGTGTGTATCTGCATGGGGGAGGGATGGGGTATTTTGAGGGGTGGGGGAAGGATAGCTTTTTGTTCTGTTGATTGTATTAATTTAAAAAAAATATTAACTATAGTATTTAACTGACTGAGAGGCAATGCCATGTAGGAGACAGATTTGGCTTCAGAGTCTAGAACACAGTCCAAGTCTCTTCTCTGAATCCTTGCCGGCAGGACCCTATGCAAGTTCCAACCTTTTTCTCCCTCCAGGTGATTCTCTTGCCTACAGAATTCAGAGCATCTGATAAGCATCAGGAAAGTTATTCTGGAGCTCCCCATACTGACTGCTTCCGGTCAGTACACCTATTTTTTTCTCACGACATCCTGCAGATACTTTGAAAGTTTTGCCTAGTTTTCACATAGCAAATCTATGAATCTTGTGTTGCATAAAGGGTTGAATCATCTCTGATGGGTCATATATATCTAAAAAAAGTCTCATTATACAAGGATGTTATACTTTAAGTACATTTGTAAATTATTTTATTTTGTATCTTCTGTGCCCAAGAAACCTCAAATGTCACAGTTGGCTGACAGGCAACCTTTCTAAGTTTAGAAACTTATCACCAAGGTTCAAAGCGCTGTGGCCTGAAATGTTATGTCTTCTACTTTGTAAGTCAATAGAGTCATTGTCAGATGCATGTATTCAACTGTGTCCTCGCTGAGCTCGTTGTCTCCTTTTTTGCCCCCCTCCCCAAGATACCAGTCACACCCAGTGGGGCTTTGTGGTCTATCTCCACCGGGGAGTGTGGCAACTGCACCTCTTCCTCCTCTTAGTCATTTTCTTAAACTGTGCACTCTAAGAAATGGCTGGACAGCAGGGTGACAATTAGAATCTTTCCTTGTCCTTGAAAGAAAAGAACTGGGTCAACCACTCTCTGTTGACTTAGCTATGTGTCATTATAACTGAGACTATTTGTATTCTTGGTACCGACAATGACTTTTTCAAAACAGTTTGTGTGTGTGTGTGTATGTGTGTGTGTGTGTGTGTGTGTGTGTGTGTGTCTGCATGTCTGTGTCAGGCTTGAGGGCCCAATAGAAAAGTATTCGGACATAAGTCTATATGCTGTTAGCTAATTAGGAGGTCCCTGGCTGAAGAGGACCCTTCTTGCTATTGCAAAGTCTCTAATTACTGGGGTGATTCTCTTTGGTATAGATCTGCTCCAGTCCTGGAACATTCCTTCAACTCCAGACTCGGTTCAGAAATGTTCATGGAGAAATATCTGGGGTTTTGTAGCTTATGGGTTAAGACTTTAGGTTTTTTACTATTGTTTTTCCTTCTTTAAATGATGATTTGTTTTTTGCAAAGCAGAAATTTAGTGAAAAGAATAAGGTTAAGGGATTGGACCTGTGATTTCAGTGATATACAGAACTCTTCAATGAGGACACTTTTTCTACCAATGAAGGTTGGCAACTTTCCTACAACTTATAGTCATAGAGAATTGCATAGAGCATTAGGATGTTAAGAGATTTGCCCAGGGTCACACAGCCAATATATGTCTGAGGCAGAAATGGAACCCAGAACTTCAGTAAAAACAAAAACAAAACAACAAATTGATCTGCCAAATTTCCATTGGAGTGAAAATACAGTAAAAACCACCATCTGGACAAAGATAGGCTACTGAGGTTTTACTCTTTGGGAACATGATACAATCATTGTTTTCCTCCATTTGAACGATTGTCTTTTCCCCTGAAGTTTCCATATGTAATGGTAGTGTACAGGGAAAATCACACTAGTCAACTCTGTACTATATTCAGTTTGCCAAATATCCAAACAGAAGATAATCAACTCAAATGCAAATGTTTCCCATTTATTTGGAAGTAATTACAGGAAGGTAAAGCCTCCTCTGTTCTGAGAAAACCACCTGATAAAGGCACTGTGGCTACAGTTCTCTTAGTTCCAACCCATCCCCCCTCCAAAAAAAAACAAATAAAAACAGAAAGGACTGAGAAGGTGCATCTAATGGTGTGACAGTTTCACCCACTATCCCCACAGATAGTAGCACCCTTGTTATACAGTTACATGGGTGAACATACAAGCAGTATTCCTAGAGACATTCACACACAAATCTTTTACCTGCACAAGCAAACACACACCCTCCCCCCAAAGGCAATATGTTCTTTTTGGGTGAGTTGGCTATTTTCATTTTAATAATGTACCATATTATAAGAACTATTCTATCCTGTATCAAGCATTATGTCAAGATGTATTTTTTATTCTTCATTGTTTTCTGTTGTGTTTTAGTTTTTCCATTTGTAATATTTGTATTCCTTTAAGGAAATTCCTGTTATTATTTAGAGTAATGTTTTCGATGTATACTTACTTGTACAGTGACTGCTAGTGGCGTATTGTGCCCCGATATATGAGCCTGAATTAAACGAGTTACTCCTGTTACTACTTTTTTTTTCAGTTGTCTCAGTTTACTTTTGAAGTGGTATATTCCAATCTTGTATCAACAGGGATACAGGTGTGATTAAATATAAGGGTCCCAAATCTTCACTTTTATGTTCTACAAAAAGGCAATATTTTCTGTTATCACTGTAAGAAATATTTCTGTATTTTTAATAAAGAATGGAATTTATACAGGTCTAGGTGTTCTGTCCATTTGGCCATTTTATCTCATGTATACTTTTACGAGAATCTCTTCCTAGGAATAGAAATAAAGGGAAGAATTGGGGATGGAGACTTGTGAAGCAAAGGTCTAGAATCAGTACCAGAGGATCCAAGGCTTGGAGCTGGAAGATACTAAAGAGGCCATCTAAGAACCAAGGAAATAAGCATCTATAAAGGCCTACTATGTACCTAGGCATTGTGCTAAGCTTTTTTTACAAATATTATCTTAGTGGATCTTCTCAACAACCCTGGGAGGTAGATGTTATTGTTAACCACACTTTACAGTTCAGAAAACTGAGGCAAATCTAGTTTAAGGGACTTGCTCAGGGTCACACAGCTAATAAGGGTATGACTTGGGTCTTCCTGATTCCAGGCCAATGCTCCATCAACAACGCCACCTAATTGCCTAGTGGACAGTGCTTTGCACATAACACTTAATAAACGTTTTATTTATTCATGAGGAAACCGAGGCACAAGAAGTTGAAATGATTTGCCCAAGTTTACACGGATACCAGTGATGCCACTACTAGACCTATATCCCCAAAAAGATCAAAGAAAGAGAAAAAGGACCCAATTGCACAGTAATGTTTGTAGTAGTTATTTTTGTGATTACAAAGAACTATAAACTAAAGCAATGGTCCTCAATTTAGGGTATGCTAAACAAGTTACCTTATATGGATGTAATGGAATACTATTATGACTACAAGAAATGATGAAAAAAGAATGATTTCTATGAAATCTGGAAAGACTTATGTGAACTGATGCAGAGTCAAGTGAGAAGAATCATTCCTATAATCACAACACTGTAAAAACAAATAACTTTGAAGGCCTTAAGAACTCTGATTAATACCTTGACCAGCCATGCTTCCAGAGAAACCCCTGCTTCTAACAGAGACAGGAGAGACTCATGGAGCAGAATGAGACATGTATGTTTTACCAATGTGGAGAGTTGTTTTACTTGATTCTCCATATTGATTACAAAGGTTTTATTTTTCTTCCCTTTTTCTCTTCCTTCCTTTCCTTTTTTACAATGGTGAGGCTTAGGGGATTGGGGAGAAAGAAATTAATTTTTCATTCGGTGAAAAAAATTATTAAAAAAGTACAAGATAGAGACATTTGAAATAAGGACCTCTAGCCCTAAAGTAACACTCTTGCCATTGTACCATGCTGGCTCCAAGGCAAGAAAGTTAGGGTTAGCAACCGAAGTAAGATTCCAGGCAAGGGAGACAATAGGGACAGACTTAATCCTAGCTAGTTAACAGAATGAATAGGTGAGGAGCGAGCCAAAACTGGAGCTGTCAGTGGTATACAGACAATGGAGCAAGGGTAAAGCCAGGAAGAGGAAGTAGGGCCTGGCTGACAAGGGTGTGCTCCCCTGGCTTGAGGAGGACCAGGTTGACAAGACGATTCTTACCAGTCAGTTCTGCTGTTCTCACCAAATTGTTTCTTAGACAGAAGCAGAGAGAGTCTCAGCAACTCCAGGTCAACCTTGTCCTGGCATTCTGCTTCCTTCTGCTTCCTTCTCCCTGCTTCGCCCTGGTTCTTACCTGTTCCCATAGCTTTGGACTCTGAATCTGGTTTAGCTGACCCTTCACCAATTCATTCAGCTACTAGCTGAGTCCTAGGACTGTTTTTCGGTTGCTTCACTCTACCTGGTGTCTTGATCCAGTTACTAATGTGGATGTGCCAGCCTTAGGGGAGCTAGGCGGTACAATAGTTACAGCACTGGACTGATAAACCAGAAAACTCACCCTCCTGAGTTCAAATCTGGCCTCAGACACTTACTAGCTGTATGACCCTGGGCAAGTCCTTTAACCCTGTTTGCCTCAGTTTCTGAACTGTAAAATGAGAAGGAAATAGCAAATCATTTTTATATCTTTTCCAAGAAAACCCCAAAATGGGATCATGAAGAGTCAAACACAAACGATCCAAAAACCAAGCAAAAATGCCCCAACCTTGGGAATGACACAGCCCAGTGAAAAGAGCACTGTTTTGAGAGTTTGAGGGTCCGAGTTCAAATTATGCTTCATCATTTATTTGCTATTTAAGCTTGGACAAATCATTCTAGTCTACTCCCCATCCCCCACCCTTGTTTCAGTTTCTTCGCTTATAACGTGGAGCCACTCCAAATAGCTTCTGAGGTCTTTTCTAAAACTGGGAATCTATCACATTGCTTCCATATTCCAAGGTCTCCATCCCAGATTGTGAGCCTTCTTCTTGGTCTTCAGTCAGTTCTAATCCCCAGCAAGGACATATTCTCAATGAAAATACTTCCCTGGAGAATCCCTCTTGCCTAATGAGGAAAGTCCATAATCTTTTGCCTGGCATTCAAGGCCCTCTGTGATCTAGCACCACTCTATCTAGCTTCTTCACTGCATATTTTTACCTTCTGCCAAGTCTTTATACTGAACTGCTGTCTCCTGAATAAGCCATGTGTTTTCATGCCTCTGTGTTGTCAGTGATCACACTGCTTGGAATGGCCCCCTTCTCTTCTTCACTTGTCAAATTCCTATTCATCCTTTAAATTTCAGTTCAAATGACTCCTCTTCCACAAACACTTCCCTGATTCCACTTGTTAGTAATGCTGAGTACAAAATTCCCAAAGTACTGGCCGTTGAGGCCCCAGCCCTGGGAGGATGTATAGGGGACCCATGTAGGTGGGGCTGCTTCTGTAAATTCTGGCTGACGTGCAATAGAGGGGCACAGGTCATCTTTGGATTTCCTCCAAACACAAAGACGATGATCTAAAGAGAGTGGGTGCGTATTTAGGGATCGGGACCAGCTCCATGATTTCTTTTGTACAGGGATCTCCCAGGTAAGGAAATTGATTTTGCCAGTGCTGATGTGAAACTTAGAATTTTCATTATTTAGAGCAGAGGTGAGAGACTCACAGTCATTGAAAAATAATTGGTAAAATAAATAAAAATACGATAAAACATAAATAATGTTAACATGTGGTTTTCTAAGTCTATATGCAGCACCAGAGATCCTCACATATGATTTTTGTGATTCCCATCTCTGTTTGAGTTTGATACCATTTGTCTAGAGCTCTTGAGATTTTAAGTGATTTATCTATGGTAAGGCAGCCAGTTTTTGTCATGAGGGCCTGGAACACAAGTCTGCCTGAACATTCTATCTACTGTTTCTAAGCCAATCTGCCTCTTAGAGGTACTTACTTTGTTCAGTTGTGTCTGGCTCTTTGTAATCTCATGGACCACAGCATGCCAACACCATCCATGAGGTTTTGTTAGCAAAGATACTGGAGTGGTTTATCATTTCCTTCTCTCATAGATTAAGGAAAACAGAGGTTAAGTGACTTGCCCGAGGTCACACAGCTAGTAAGTGTCTAAGGCTGAATTTGAACTGAAGTCTTCCTGACTCCAGGTCCAGTAGTCTATGCACTGAGCCATCTAGCTGCTTCCAGATTCTTATTAAATGCTGGCAAAATTAAATTTGTACCATTATTAAAAGAGGGGACAGTCATATGAGCATACTTCCACCTCACCTCTCCTTAGATCCTTGGACTCTTTCATATTTAATAGGCTGAGAAAAATCATTGAATATCCTAACAATTACATTAAAATTGTATCCATATTTTATTTCTTCACCCTCCTCTCTCCCATTCAATATAAGACCAAAGATTTTCTGAGCCGCCAAAATGGAGTAGCCCTAGGAGGCTGTCTTTCCAGATGTTAGGATTGTGGCAGCTGGCAATCATGCTGCTTGCCTTTTCTTTAATCAGCTTTTCTCCCTGAGGCTTTAGGGACAGTCCCCTAAAGCTACCTTTTATTAGTAGGTAGCAGCCTGAAATGTAACCCCAGTGGGGGATTACATGGGAATTCTAAGGTAAAACTTGGACATTATTTCCCTCAGCTGGGAACCCTCCGTGTTCTGTTTCAGAGAAGGCTGACCTTCAACCCTGAATTCCTCCCTCCTTCCCCATTGGATAGAGAGGGATGATGACACCTTTGATGTAAATAATTATTGCTGTTTGACAGGGATGAGCACAGAGAGCTTGCAAAAAAGACTCTTTTTCTCGATATGACAGACACTGAGAAGTAGGAGAGACAAAGCTAGTCTCAGAGTAAGGAAGAGCCTGATTCAAGTCCTGCTCCTTACACACCCTAGTTGTATGACCTTAGGCAAATTATTTAACTTCTCGCTGTCAAGAAAACTATTTAAGACTATTCAGTTGCTATGCCCAAAGGGCTATAAAACTGTGCATACCCTTTGATCCAGCCATATCACTATTAGGTCTATATCCTAAAGAGATCATAAAAAAGGGAAAAGGACCCACATGTACAAAAATGTTTATAGCAGTTCTCTTTATTGTGGCAAGGAACTGGAAATTGAGGGGATGCCCATCAGTTGGAGAATGGCCGAACAAGCTGTGTTATATGAATATAATGGAATACTGCTGTTCCACAAGAAATGATGAGCAGATGGATTTCAGAAAGACCTGGAAAGACTTGTATGAACTGATGCTGAGTGGAGTAGAACTGGGAGAACACTGTACACAGTAACAACATTGTGTGATGATCAGCTTTGATAGACTCAGCCCTTCTCAGTAACGAAATGATCTGAAGCAATTCCAAAAGATTCATCATGATGGAAAATGCTGTCCACATCCGAAAGAGTCTGAAAGCAGATTGAAGCATACTATTTTCTCTTTTTTGTTGTTTTTTCTTTCTCATGGCTTTTCCCTTTTGTTCTGATTCTTCTTTCACAATATGACTAATGTAGAAATATGCTTAATATGATTGTATATTTATGGTCCATATCAGATTGCATGCCATCTTGGGGAAGGCAGAGGGGGGACATTTTAGAGCTCAAAATCTTATAAAAGTCAATGATGAAAACAAAAACTAAATCAATTAATATTGAAAAAAAGATTATTAAGTACCAGTTGTTATTGTTCAGTCATTTCAGTTGTGTCTGACTCTTCATGATCAGATTTGGGATTTCTTTGTCATTTCCTTCTCCAATTCATTTTACAGATAAGAAAACAAGATTAAGTTACTTGCCCAGGGTTCCATAGCTAGTAAGTGCCTGAGGGTGGATTTGAACTCAGGAAGATGAATCTTCTTGGTTCTAGGTCTGGCATTCTATCTACTGTGCCATGTAGCTGTCCATTAAGTTGCAAAGCAGGTGCCAATTGAAATTGACTCAGTTTCCTGACTTTCAGTTCTCCATAGCAACAAAATCACAGATCTGATCTAAATGTGTGTGTAATGTGTGTGTGTGTGTGTGTGTGTATGTGTACATTAGGTGTTTCTATGTTAAGTGGGAAGTCTACTAAGGTAGATTTAAAGGCAGGATTTTGTTGTAATTCTGCCTTTGAAAATATAGTGAATGACATGATTATGTTTCCACTTAGGCAGAACAAATTCTTAACAGTAGGCAGGAGGATTGGGTTCCTATCCCTGGCCTAGGAAAAGTCACTCTCCCTTATGTAACTCCCAGGATTGTCCTATGCCATCATGTTATAAACAAAGGGAACAAGGAAATGCAAAGGACATGGTCAACCACAGGTGTTTACAAAAAATAAAACTGAATCAGGGAGATGCAGTCCTTAACAGAACAGAAGGATATACTTCGAAATGATCACTGATAGGGCCCAGCTGAAGCAAGACAGGGGAAAGGCATGAAGGCTGCTACTTCTTCCTTGTCTGTCTTTTGTTTCTGCAACAAATCAGCCACCTGATCAAGCACCCTTTATAATAAAAAAAGTCTAGTTATACCTTGCCCCTTGCCACATTACCTTTCACTTCTCCAATCTTCCTGAAGGTATAAGTTTGACGACATCACCTCAACTGCCTCCCTCCTCTCTGTATGTCCCCTTTCTTTAAATGACTCTCATCTTGGTCTGGCTCTTCCCAAACCAAGAAAGATTCCTTGCTTCAAAAAGTGAACAGAAACTCCAAATCCCAGAAGGGTATGTAGATCCAAAACATTCTCACCCGCTCTGGAGGAGGTGTATGTATGTATTTGGGGGATTAGGATTATAATGCATTAGCAGAGGGAACTCTCAGTCATAGGGAATTCCTCTACTAAGGCAGACCTGCCCCTGATGTGAGACCTAGTCTTTGATAACTGCCAGAGACGTTCAGTTGGTTTTCCACAGTAACTCAGCTAGAATGTCAGCAGTGACCTGAATAGCTCTCTCTCTCATTCTCTCCTTTCCCTCTGTCTCTTCATATATATATATATATATATATATATATATACAT
>CM053770.1:384188954-384450641 GCA_028658325.1 Potorous gilbertii | reverse complement strand
ATTACTATTGTCACAAGGACTTCATAGGATTTAGAATTCAAAGACCTTAGTGATCACCTAGTTCTGTATCATTCTTCAAATCTCATGTGAAGAAATATGAGAAGCTAGAAGATGCTTTACTAAGCAGCTAAATATTTGAGCCGTCAGCCTCCTGACCTCATGTGGCCCTTTAGTCGGAGCCGTCTGCCCAGGAAGATGACCGTATGTATTTGCTCTGCTTTCTCTTTATTGAGGCTGCTTTTCCATACTGGAGAGAGATGAAACACACTTTTAGAAACGTAAACTTCTCCTGCAGAACATTAGTCTCAAATGGCAGACTGTTTGAGAGAAATATTGTTATGAGGGAATAGCTGAGTAACTTACTGATTTATAAACCCATGGAAAGAAAATGAAGGCGACTTTTCCACTTGGTGTGGTTATTTATGATGTCCAGAGACTCACCAAATCCCAGGGTAGAAGAGTCTTTGGTCCCCAAGCATGAGAAAGAACAAGAACCAGTCTTTTCAAGACTGCTCTTCCTTACAAAATATAGGATTCAGCTTGCATCAAAATTTACCCTTGTCTCTTCCTGATTACTGTACATGAGCAGATGGCATTTGAGTCATGAACTCAAAAGTGAGGGCATTGTTAATAAAGAGAAGATTAAGTAGCCCAGTGTCAGCTTGATGACTTTTCAGTCTTTCCTTTGGTGGACACATTCCATTAAAAATCAGTTTTGGTTTTATCTAAATGATTTTAGTTTTTTCATTCCTTTCTCCTCCACCAATAAATGCCCTCCCCCCTCTTCCCAGTCAGCACTCACCACTTACCAATTTGTATCATTTTTTCCATCCTCATGTCTATTGGAATCCTTTCCTGTTCACCCTTGCAACTGATGAGTACCGGTGCCTCCTGTTATATATTCATTTCTTTACGTATTATACTTTTCCCTCTCCCCACAAAGTCTTTACTTAGAGGACTTTGTCTATGTGAATGTCTATGTAGTACATCCTGAACAGAAACCCCAGGTTCCTCGAATTTTTATTATCGTCTGTCAATCATTTTGGTCATGTTCAACTCTTAGTGACAGCATTTGGGGTATTCTTGGCAAAGATACTAGAGTGGTTTGCCATTTCCTTTTGTAGCTCATTTTTTTACAGATGAGGAACTGAGGCAAACAGGGTTAAGTGACTAGTCCAGGGTTACCCAGCTAGTAAGCATCTAAGGCCAGATTTGAACTCTTTGAGGACTGAGACCTTAAGAATCCTTAGCCTTTTTTTTTATGTCATGGGCCCCCTAGACAATCTGGTGAAGCCCTTCTCAGAATAAGGTTTTAAAAGCATAAAATAAAATACAAATTTTCAGTTCAGTCATTTCTGTTATTCCCAACTGTTCATGATCCCATTTGGGGTTTGTTTGGCAAGATACTGGAGTGGTTTGCCATTTCCTTTTCCAGCTCATTTTACAGATGAGGAAACCAAGGCAAACAGGATTAAGTGACTTGCCCAAAGTCAAGGAGTCTGAAGTCACATTTGAACTCTACTATGCCACCTAGCTGCCCCCAAATAAAATACATCAGATTGCAAAAGAAATCAATTTTATTGAAATAGATACCAAAAATACACTCCCCCCAAAGTTCATGGACCCAAAGGTAAGAAGCCCTGCATCATTAGATGGCATCTTGCCTAAGGTCCTGTCCAGGTCTAACTCAACTTTTTGCACTGTCTTTTCCAGAATATATCCTATTCCCCTACAAGATGGCAAAGAGCCAGGTGGACCCAGGAGGTGGCTTTGACAGGCATACCTTTTGCAGTAAGGAATCCATTTTCCTCAGTCAAGGAAAAATGAATCTAACTTATAACATGCCCAAGCTGCTGCCAGGTAGGGAAATAGCCTCTGAGAGTTCCAAACACATCACTTTGGAGGGTCCCCAAGTCCTGGTAGGAAGCCGTCACCTAGCCAGCCTACTGCTGACACCTTGTGGCTATTCAGGAGTGTTTCTACATTGTCAAAGAAGATGTCAACCTTGGACCAGAAAACCAAGGGAAACCACAGCCACCTCTTCTCGCCCTTCTCCAAATCCCAAATATCTAAATCCACAATTTCCCAGGTTATTCAAGTTTTCTTGTGCAAAGTGGCTTTTATAAGTTTCTCTCTGCAAAGTCAGAATTCCCCTATTTCCAGGGTCTTAGTAGAGATGGGGAGCCCTGGAGTAGAGATGACTCTGTGATTGAGAGCCAGTAAGCCACAGAGTAAGAACATGGGCCTCCGGTCAGAAGACCTAGGTTCTGCAACCCCTAGCTTTGAGACTTTGATCAAGGTGCTGAAGCTTTAGCTCCTGGTTTCCTAATCTGGTAACAACACAGTAGGAAGGCTAGTAGTTATGGAGTCAACAGACCTCCTTACTACCAGTATGATCAGTTCTTGGGTATCTCTAAAACGAGGATATTGGAGCAAAAAGCCTCTGAAGTCCCTTCCGTATCTATGGAAATTAATGTTTGGACCAAGGTTTCCTCCGTTCGTAAGTACTGAAGTTATAAGCACTTCAAGATACCCCTGCAGTGTCAGAGCTTTATCTGGTAGCATCCAAACTCAAAGGTTGTATGAGAAATACATTGCCAACCAGGCTGAGGAAAGCAACAGTCTCTATAGACTTGTACATTAAAAACAAACAAAAAACAAGGCAGATGCGGTGGGGGGTGGGGGTGGTGAAAGGACTATTGAATTTCAGAGACCTGGGTTTTGGCTCCAAGTTGTTTGACTTGTCTAGTACTTCAGTTGCCTCATTTTTAAAATAGGAATTTAAAGAAAAACCAACTTAGAACCATGAGATCTAGAACTGAAAGCTACCAGTCCAATCCTTTCATTTAACAGAAAAAGAAACCAAGGCGCACCAAATTGTTACATTGAAATAAAGAAATAGAGTACTATTCAGACAATGATTAGTTGATCAGTGAATGCCAGTTGCATAACTGGGACCAGGACCCTTGGTAGCCAAGAACCTTGACTATTGGTTTCTACTCAGTTAATATACAATTTGGAAGGAGTATAAAACAAGAAAAACAGGAAGAGGTGATTATGATACCAGGTTTCTTATTGATAAAGGATATTGGGAGGTAATTGTGTTTCAATAGAAGAGTATTCTTGTGGTCGAGTGACAGTTGGGGAGGTAGACTAAACTTGTGACTTAAAATCAGATGACTTACAGGCTTCACAGAATGGTGGTTAAAAACCAAAATGGAACCACATACTAATTTTAACATTACAAAAGTTAACTTGCCTAAGGTTATGCAGGTAGCAAAACCAACATTCTTGATTTAGTTCCTTTGACTTCAGATCTAGAGATTTTTCCATTAAATCAGGCCACCTCTACTCCTACCTCAAAGAATTGCTGTATGGAAAGCAAATTCACAAGCTATAAAAATGTCATGGAAATGTGGTATGTAATTACAAATGAAATAGAAGGAAAAAAGCAATAATTTCACTCCAGACATTCAGTTCAACTAAGCAAGCACTCTCCTAGGCCCATGAGAAACAAAGATAAAAATGAAACAGTTTTTTATTTCAATGAAAAAGCGTATTAGGAGAAACAACAAAAATATACAATATTTACTCAGTAAGGATGAAAGAGAGTGCTAAATCAAGGGATCAGGAAAGATAGGGGGTGACCCTTGAGTTGGACCTTGAAGGGAACTGGGGATTCCAAGAGGTACTGGTGAGAAAAAGAGGGCCAGACCATTATGCAAAGGAATGGAGGTGGGAGGCGCAAGGTCATGTATGAGGGCTGAACTCTTTCATCCTTATGTTGTTATTCAAATAGGTATGACTTTTTCCCTTCCCCAGATCATTCCTATAGGGACTGTTTTGTATCTGAAAGCCCCACTGATCCAGTGAAGTAAACCACAGTCACCGGAGAACAATACATTTGGGATTAGATTGTGGTTTTCATTCAACCTGAAAATGTGGTCTCCAAAGCTTTGATAATCTCATTAGTTTGTTGCAAAGAAACAGGTGCAAAATTTGATCTGTAAAAGGTCAAGTGAGGAATGCCCAAGGGGGTGCCCTATTCCAAAATCATTTAGTCTGATGCCTAACACGAATAAGAAGTAGTTTCAAAAGTGGGGTCCCATTCACTATGTTATGGTAATTATTTATCTCGATAAAGGACCTTACAAAAAGACATTCTTCTAGCCCAAAAGTCCTTAGCTTGGGGGTCTATAAGCTTTCCAAAATATTGAGCTGGAAATTACAGGGATGCCCATCAACTGGAAAATGACCGAACAACTTGTGGTACAGGATTATGATGGAATACTACTGTGCTATAAGAAATAGCAAGCTCAATGATTATAGTAAAACATGGAAAGAAATGAGTTGAACCAAAAGAACACTGTATAGAGTAATAGCAATATTGTTTTAAGAATGAATTTGAATGAGTACGTTATTTTGAATATTATAAAAACTCAAATTATAAAAGTCACAAGAAGAAAGATGGTTTCTGCATCCAGAGAAAGAACTGATAAATAAACGTATGTATAGAATAATTTTACATATATATGTAAAATTATGTATATATATATATATATATATATATATGTATATATATTTGGGTCTAATGGTAGCCATCTGAGGGTGGGGGAAAGGGAAGGAAAAGAAGAAATTTACAAGATAATTTTGTTGTAGATTTGTAAAGAATAGCAAGTTGTACATAGTAGATTTGCAGTTTCGTGTGTAATTACCTTTTTTTTATTGTACTCTTAAAAAAATATTTGTTTTATTCCATTAACTAAAAATAAGATTTAAAATATTTTAAGTCCATTCAAAATATATTTTTGACAATTGTACTTTTGTGATACAATTTATTTCTTTCTTAATCCAATATGTTTTACTTTATACATTTAAAAATATTATTCTGAGAAGTGGGCAATGGATGTCATTAGACTTCCTACAGGATCCATGACACCAAAAAAGGTTAAGAATCCGTGTACTAGCCTTTATCACTTTTCTTCTGCCTATGCAGATATTCAACTAATATCAGCCCTCTAGCCCAAGACTCTCCTTTCTATTGTACTTAGCATTATCATTTAAACGTTTTCTTCTGTATGGCTCTGGAAAGATAAATGAAGTGAAACACATCCTTAGTTAAGTGAACCTGGGTTTTGAGCCTGCAATTTTATACCTTTTTTTCACATCATTCTGTCTGTGCCTAACCAAATATAAAGCCATGTCTGTCCTTTGAGGCCAGCAGATGTAGACAAACTAAGAGAAAAAGCAAATTCCAAGGAAAGCTCTTCTCTCCTCTCCTTCACACCCCCAGGTTGTTAGCAAATGCCCTCGATGCCAGGAGTCATGTCAAGGCTACAAAAGATCCAGGTTTCCATCAGCAGAGGTACTCTTCTCTCCCCTGATACTGATCTTAACCCCTCCAATTTTAGAAGATGGTCTTCATGAATTCCCGAGGCCAAAAGAATCATTAACTGGTTGTCATCCTGAATTTGTTTTCAGATGACATACATTCTATATCTAGACTCAGTCTGATAGGGCCTGCCAGAGTTTGTGGTCTATTGACATTGATGTGTAACTGTTGACTCAAAGGACCCATTATATGGGACTCTCTCTTTATTGGTAGAGATTGCTTTTTCAATTCACCAAGCCTGTGTGAGGGGCAGGAAAAGCTGGTGAGTGCTAGAGAAAAGAAAGGACCTCAAATCTTCTGACTTTCAGCTCCAAGGGAAAATATGTGCCATTCCAACCTCTCTTCAGGTACCTGATGGGAAAGAAAGACTTTGAGAGGAAGTCCATATGTAGAGGAGTTGATCATCTCTAGTGTGCCCCTTTCCCAACTTGCTACTATAGACTTTAGAGAATTTCCTCTTGGGTGCAATCTGAGACTTTGTCAGTTGAAGAGAGTTATCTTGCTTCTGATGGGAGAACTCATTCACCTTGTATTGTCTGGTATATATTCTTCTATGTATACTTTTTCTGATTTCTGTTTTGCTGTTGACTTTAGGTTTATTTGATATTTTCCTTGTGTGTTTGTTGTGGACTGGCATTTGATGGGAGGACAATCAGTCTTGGATATATAACATCCCATTAAGGGATAATGCTCAGAAGTGTAACTTGAACCTAAAAATCACTTTCCCCTAGACTAACACCATTTAAGGGAACAGACAGACATAATTCTAGCCCAGTACCTCCTCTCTCTGAGGAGAGGAGAGTGGGCCAACTTCTGGCCCCAACTTCCTGTATTCCCTCCTGCCAGGAATTGAAATCTTCCTTGGAGAAGGGTGGGAGATGTTAGAGATGTCTTTTCTTATCTCCTTGAAAACAAGACAGATATATGCAGACATGTATAACCTACACAGGTAAGAACAAAACAGTATGCATGTACACACACACAAATGTACACCTCCCTTTTAGATATCAACAACTAAGGGATCAGGGGAGGATTTGAGAACAACATAATTAATAGCTAATATGAAGCACTTCAGTTGCTTTTTGCTACTACAATGCCACATTAAAAACTATCATGTTATAATAGGAACACTGAGCTGGGGAGCAAGAGATGAAGACTCTAGTCTAGCTAGTTGTATGACCTTGGGCAAGTAATTTCTCCTCTCTGAAACTTAGTCTTTATCTATAAAACTGGGGGACATGGAGTACTTCTGAAGTCCCTCCCACTTATGTTAAGGAGAAAGGTCCCAAAGAATGGGAACAAGACCCAAACCCTGAGAACTTTTGTTATTGACCCAAGGTCAGCAAGTCCAGACAAGGTATAGGTATATACGCTGCCAATACTGAGCCTTCTAGGATTGAACTCATCAATGAGAGTCAGAGATGGGATAAAGATCCCCTCTCCTAAATGTAAAAAGGCTACAAAATTAGATTATACTTGGATTCTTCACAGTATCCAACAGATCCAGAAATAAAATCCAGCTGTCTCTATACAGATGTATAAAGGAGGGATAGATAAGAAACAGTATGAATCAGAGGTCTCAAAGCAAGCAGGTGAATTTGACTTCATAAGTCTCCCAGAAACTTTGTGTATGCAAAATACTATAATGTATGCAAATAAATAAAAAAAGGGTAGAGTGACACTACATATTAAAAAATAAGATAGAAGGGGAAAGTGACAAATGTTAGAGAGGTTGTGGAAACATTAGGATGCTTATTCATTGTTGGTGGAATGTGAACTGATCCAACCATTTTGGAGAGCAATCTGGAATTATACCTAAAGAGTCATTCAACTACCTATACCCTTGGATCCAGCAATACCACTACTTGGTCTATTTCCAAAGATGATTAGGGAAAAATAAAAAGAACCTGCATGTTCTAGAATGTTTATAGCAGCTCTCTCTCTGGTGGCAAAGAACTGGAAATTATAGGGATGCCCATCACTTGAGGAATGGCTGGAAAAATTATGGTATATGATTGTGATGGAATACTACCGTGCTATAAGAAATGATGAACTCGATGATTTTAGAAAAACATGGAAAGACTTGCACGAAATAATGAAAAATGAAATGAGCAGAACGAAGACAGTATTGTATGCAATAGCAGCAACATTGTTTTAAGAATGCCTGAGTTCTTTTGGCTATTATAAATGCCCAAATTAACTATAAAGGATATATGAAGAAAGAAGGTATCTACATCCAGAGAAAGAACTGATAAATAGAAGTATGTATAGAATAATTTTACATATATATGTATATATGTGTGTATTTATACCTATGTATATTTGTGTCTAATGGTAGTCATCTCTGTGGGAAGGTGGGGTGACAAGGAAGAAAAAAAGAGAAAAAAAGAAATTTATTTGATAATTTGTTGTATATTTTAAAGGAATAGCAAGTTGTGCATAGTAGATTAGTAGTTTCCTATGAAATCGTCTTTTTCTTGTACTATCTTATGGAACTGCTTTTTTATTCTATAAATTAAAAGTAAAATATATTTAAAAGAATATTTAATAATAGCAATAGTATTTATGTATCACTTACAGATGCAAAATACTTTATATGCATTATCTCATTTTTTCCATACAATAACCCTGGGAGGTAGAGGGCATTATTGTCCTCATTTTATAGATAAAGAAACTGAGGCAGACTGTGGTTAGGCGACCTACCCAGGGTCATGTAGTTAGTAAATGTTCTGAGGTAGAATTTGAACTCATATTTTCCTGACTCCAAGTCCAACAGTCTATCTACTTTATGACCCAATGCATTGTGAGGAAATTTAGGTACTGATGGGAGAAAGAAGTGGAGAAAAATTGAGTAAAGATCAACGGAGATAGGAATAGAAGTGATGTTGTTATAGGGGTACACTACAAATGATCTACACAGAAAGAGGAAATAGATGAAGAGGCTGGGGAACAGATCCACACCTGCCACAGAAACATGATATTATAATGTAGCAGACTATTTATCTGGATATCTCTGGTATTCTCTCTCTGCCAGAAGTAGAGCAAATGATATATCTATGATTTCAATTAATGATAATTTTATCCTTCAAAAGATAAAGGAAGAAGTAAAAAAGGAAACTATGCCCTGGACCTGATTATGACCAAACTGGAGGTGCTGGTTATCAAAGAAGGAACATCAGAAATCCTGGGCGCAAGTGATCACAGCATCATAGAGTTTGTGATAGTGAGAGAGGAAGTCATAGTGAAAGTCATGCATTGTGTGACAAGCACCCTAGATTTGGAGAAAGCAGATTTCAAAGAGCCTATGGCCTTCTCTTTTAAGAGGAAGATTGACCAAAAAGGGATGAGAAGCCCCCAAAAATGAAATTCTAAAACTTGAGGTAAAAATTATTCCAACAAGGAGGGATATGGAAAACAGAACAAGACTAATGGGGATGCATTGGGAACTAATTAACAAAAGCCTGTTTTTTAAAGTTACTATTTATTTATTTTAACATGCTTTTTATTTTTTAATTTTGAGTTCCAGAGTCTTTCCCTCTCTCCCACCCTCTTCCCTCCCTACTGAGAGGGAAAGCAACGTGATATCAATGAGGCTTAACTTTCTTTCCTTTTTTTTTTATGAACCACAGTTAGACACATCGTACCTTGATTCCAAAATAATGATGTCATTTTGGTCTTGTTTGACAATGAAGGATAACAAACTACCCAGCTTCCCTGAGATGAGAAGCAATCTGATATAGATTATAGAAGTGCAATCATGTAAAACATTTTTCCATATTAGTCAATAGATGAATAGTTTTAAAATTATTCATGAATTTCCAAAGATAAAATAGATCATTTTAATTACATGATATTGAAGAGCTTTTTGCATAAGTAAAATTAAAACATCAAGGATAAGAAGGAAAGCAGTCAACTGTGAGAGGGACTTGGAATGAAGTATCCTTGAAAAAAGGTTTGGTATTCAAAATACATAAACAATTACTAGAAATATATAAGAAGAAAAGCCATTCCCCAATAGAGGAGTAATGAAAGGATATGAACAAATAGTTCTCAGAAGAAATTATTAGCAACCATATATGAAAGAATGTTCCAAATCACTAAAAATAAGATAAAAACAAACTTTTAAAACACCCATGAGGTTTTCCTTCACACTCCCCAAATTAGCAAAAAATGACAGATGATAGGAATAGTCAATGTTGGAAAGGTTGCAGAAAGACAGGAACACTAATGAATTATTAGTAGAGTTGTGAATTAGCACAACCATTCTGAAAAATAATTGGGAATTTTGAAAAGTATCTAAAAAGTTCAACCTTTGACTCAGAGATTCCTATATTCACTGAAATATTCATAATAGTACCGTTAGGGCTATAAATGAGATAAGAAATATACAGTACTTTGCAAACTTTAAAGTGGTACGTGAATATTAGCTATTATTTTGTATTAACAAAGAACTGGAAACAAAGTCAATGCTCACTGATTGAGGAATGGTACCTGAATATAATGGAATGTTACTGTGTCGTAAGAAACAATAAGTTTAGTAAATGTAGAGAAGTCTACAAAGATTCCTAGAATCTGATACAAAGTGAAGCAAGCAGAACCAGAAAAAAACCATGGATAATAATTATAACAATGTAAATGAGAAGAACCACCACAAAACAATACAAAACAAATGTGAAATGATAAAAAAAAAAAAGTTTTTGTCCCAGAAAAATGAGCAAGCACCTGCTCTCCTACCCCCTGAAGCCCTCTCCTTTGCAGAGGTGCATGAGCGTGTAATGTTGCATATAATGTTAGTATTCTTTGATATTTTGTTCAGTGTTGCAGAATTGTTTTCTTTTCCTTCCTCTCTTTCTGTTCTTTCTCTCTCTTTCTTCCTTCCTCCTTTCCTTCCTTTCTTTTTTTTTTTCTCTCTCTCTCTTTCAGACCTGCAATTTCGTTGGCATAGAGAATTCCCAGAGAGGACACTCCTTCTAATGATGCAGATTGGTTATTGATCTGTGACTTATAGTTGTAGAACACGGTCATATAGCCAGTATATATCAAAAGCAGAGCTTAAATCCAGTCTTCTTGACTCTGAGGCTGTTTCATTTACCCAATGCCTCTCCGTTGGATTTTCTGTCAGTTACAAGCTAACTTGGGTACTGAATTTCCATTTCACAGGGAGAAGGGAAGTATAAAATAAGGCATTGAACTTCTAGGTTAATTTTCTTTCTTAAGGCTATACTGTACCTGGGAAATCAGCATGAGGGGAAGATTAGAAAGAGACCCCAGCCCAGAGGGGATTCTGTCCTTGAGCCAGGAAATTAATGGAATATACAGTCTATGTTACATGCAAGCAATTTTTTGTATCTTACTGCCCTTTTATTTCCAAGAATCACTGAATCAAAGAATTTAAGAATTGGAAGGGACATTGGTAGCCATGCAGTTCAATCTGTACATGCAAGGAATCGCTACTAGAATATGTTCAACAAGTAATCATCCATCTACTGTTTGAATAACAAAAGTAGTGGGAAACTACTACTTATACAGGTAACCCATTGCACTTAGGGATAACTCTGCTAGGAAGTTTTTCCTGACTTAAAGTTTTAATTTGTATTCTTTGAAATTTCTACCAATCATTCTGGTCCTGCCTTCTGGGGACAAACAGAACAAGTCTATTACAGTTATCCCTTCCATGTCACAGGGGCTAAGGGTGTGACATCCCCATGATATGGAAAATTTGTGTAAAATTTTTTGATCCTCCCTTCAAGCCAGAAAAGAAATCTGAATTTTTTCTTTTTCTTTTATGGGGTGTTTACAGTACCTTATTACTATAGGTACTATAATTACATACAATAAGGTATTATAGTACCTTATTATAAAATTTGGAATAAGCATTTGGTCATAGGTTCTGTGTCATCTACTGGGCTTCACATGTCATCTTCAACTTCTGCAAAACTCCCTCAAAATTCTTAATTTCTTATGCTGACTCAATATATCTATGATAGGCAAAGTTGTGATATATTGAAACTTTAATAGGGAAAGTGGAACAAGATAACTGTACTTTCTCCACAGAACAACTCTTCAAATACCTGCAGAAAGGTGTCATGTCCCCTGGAATATTCTCATCTATAGGTGTTTTATATACGTATATAAATATTTGTGTGTGTTGAAGATATATATATATATATATATATATATATATATATATACATCTCATCTATAGGTGTTTATATATATATATATATATATATATATATATATATGTGCGTGTGTGTGTGTGTGTGTTAAATATGCCCAATTCCTTTAAATAATCAAGGCCGTTCATTATCCTGGTTGCCTTCCACTGAATATTCTCTAGATTGTCAATATCCTTCTTAAATGGTGGCTCCTGAGTTGAACATACTCTGTATGAGGTCTTATGAGCTCCTCAAAAGTGAAACTATCACCTCCCTCTTACAGAGGGTGTGTTTCTCTTAATGCAACTCAAGGTCATATTATCTTTTTTTTGGCCACCATACAATATGGTTGACTCTTACTGGACTTTCAGTACCCTGATGCTCTCAGATTTTTTTCAGAACAAATGCTATCTAATCATGCCTCTCCTATCTTGCATAGATGAAGTTCATTTCTTATAACCAAGTACTTCATCCTTCATATGTACTTCACAAGTACTTCATAAGTATTTCATCTCTTTAGATTCTGCTCAATACTCTAGCCTGACAAGATGTTTCTGAATTCTCCCTCTTGTTCAGTATGTACGTTTAACTATCCCTCCTAGTTTTCTTCAGATTTGATAAGCAAATCATCTATGCTTTATCCAAGTCATTGATAGCAATGCAAAATAGCCCAAGGCCAAGCATACATCCCTGGGGCATTCTACTGGAGAACTCCTACCACAATGACACTAAACTGTTGACAATGGGTCTTTTAACCTGGGCGACCAACCAGTTATGAATCCATCTAATAGCATTTTCATAGAGACCACACTTCTCCATCTCCCCCACAAAAATAGTATGAGATGCTCTACCAGAAACTCCAATAAGATCTAGGTAAACTATATTCACCCTGTTCTCCTCATCTATTAGTCCAGGAATTCTGACAAAAAAAAAGAAAAAAGAAAGAAAATGGAATTAGTCTGGCATGACCTGTTCTTAATGAAACCATTCAAGCTCTTAGTAATTATCTCTTTCCTTTGAGATGCTCACCAACCCTCTATTTAATGATATTTCCCAGAACTTGCCCAAGAATTGAAGTCAAGCTCATTGGTCTATAGTTTACACACGTCATTCTCTTTCCCTTTTAGAAAATTTGGACAATATTAGTACTTCTTTAATCTTGTTGTAATTTTTCCATTTACTATGACTTTTCAAATATCCTTGAAAGTGGTTCAGCAATTGTATCCACCAGTTCTTTCCTGACATAATTCACCTGACTCAGGTGACTCATTTTCTAATAATAATAAATACTTGTTGTAGTTGATGATGATGATGATGATGCTATATATATATTTATGATGCATCATCACATATATATATATATATATATGTATATGTTTCTTCTAGTATTTAAAATTTTATTATACAGAAGAGGGACTGTAATTTTTCTCCCTGCCCCTGGAGGACAGAATTAAAATCAGAGCCCTCTGGATCATAAGATCTCAATAAGCACAGGTTCTGGAACATCCTGGACTTAAAGTCAAGAAAATCAAGTTCCAATCTTGTCTCACACACTAGCGTACAACTCTGTGCAAGTCACTTAATCTCTGCCTGCCTCAATTTCCTCATCTGGAAAATAATAACCCCTATCTTCCACGGTTGTAAGTATAAAATGAGATAATATATGTCAAATGCTTTTTAAGCTTTAAAGGACTCTATAAATATCACTGCTGTAATGATAAAGATCCTAACAATTAAGAAGGAAGCAGGAAGTTTCCCTTCATAAGAGATCTTCAAGAAAATACTGGGTAATCAATTGTTGGTGATACTATAGAGGAAATTAATGATGAGATATGGGTTGATCTAGACAGCCTGTGAAATCTCTTCCATTTCTTAGATTCTGTGAAATATGCAACAGCATTCCCATGCCCATCACAAGTCTCATCATCACTATTTTCATCATGTGCAGCTTTGAGCGTAGGTGATTTTTTTGGTGTTCCAAGATCCTCAACCATTTAGCATGTCAGTGAAGACATGGGGGAAAGAGAAGAGGATGATGAAAGTTATATTCATATAATCTCAGAAGAATATTGTTTAAGCTCCTAAACTCATGCAATAACCACTGACATTTTTATATCACTGTACTTAACAAAATGCATTTCTTACAACAATCCTGACAAGGTTTTTTGGCAAAGAAGGAAGGAAAGTCTGTATTTATAATTTCCTCACTGGAGGGAACTCTTAGTATGGAAACTCCTTCCATCAGTGCAGATCAAGAGCTTTTATAACTTAAAGAGAATTAACTAGGACACTCAAAGATCAGTTAAGTGACTTGCCTATAGTTACCCAGATAGAATAGGTCAGAGGGAGAACTGGAAGCCAGTTCTTACTAGTGCCAATATTGCCTCTCTATTTATTACATCACGCTGCTCCTTGGTACAAGTATTATTTTTTAATATATTATTTTTCCCCAATTACATGTTAAAACAATTTTTAATATTGGGCTTTTTTAAAAGATTCTTTAAAAAACATGTTTGGAGTTCCAAATTCTATCCCTCCCTATTTTCTCCTTCCCCTTGAGTTGAGACAGTAAACAATCTGATATACATTATAGGTACAAGCATTATTAGCTCCATTTTACCAATGAAGAAACAGTGTCCCAAAAAATTAAGTGTGTTGCCTGGAATGGCATATTAAGTCCTCAGAGAACTTAAGCCCTGGGGCTGCAATCCAGACCTCCTGATTGCAAGGCCAGTGTTTTTTCCAAGAGTCCAAGGGCCTCCTAATATAACCTGAATCTTGCTGTAAGTGAGAAGAGACAGTTGTAATATGTTTCCAAGACAAGAAGTGTTTCTAACCTCCTTAACCCTTCACCCTGTCTCTAGTAACCACAGGCTTCCTTATTGATCACTAAGAAAGGCTTGGTTGTTCTCTCAGGTGACTAACTGCCAGAGCTAAGCTACTAACTGCTTTCTTCTCCTTTTGGGGTGTGGTATGGTGAGGAGAATTGAGATGACGTGACATTTCTAGGGTTTACAGTAGAATTCCTTAAAATTCCACTCATTTCATATAGAGAGCCAGGCAGCAGACAGTACAGGCTACAATGCGCTCTGACACAGAGGAGAAGCCCCTGTGGGCCAGCATGACTGCCAGACTTAGAGGTGAACTTAGAGAAAGGCCTCATCTGACTTCCTGGAACCTCTCATTAAAGGCCTCTGTGCACACATCAGAAGAATGGAGCAATGGGCCAGCGGGGGTGGATGTGCCAGCTAATTAGTCTATCAAACCTTCTGCTCCTCTGGAAGTCCCAGCCCTGCTGGACAGTGCAGCATTTTGTGTTCCTGGTGTCAAATGGCCTAGTTCCACCTCTCAATGGTACTGGTATTTGGTTGGTTTGCCAGGGCTCCCATTTGGCCCATAAAGCGCAAACATCTGCTGGGGTTCTGGTTGGCTTGTTGGCCGACTTCAGAAAGATTGGGGGAATTGGGGTGGGGGTCGCCAGGGGAAAAGAGAAGGGTTGGGGGAGGAGGGGGTGGCCTGCAGCATTAGTGGACCTCTTCTGGAGGAGTTAATTAGATTCTGTGGAAGAGTTTCAACTAGCAGGGGCCAGGCTTAACCATTTGAGAAGTGGAAACAGGACTGGGAAAATGGGATTTCACAAAATCTCATCAAAAGAAAAAAAAAGCCCTTAAAGCAGAGGCTGTGAGTGTTTTCCCATCCATTCCCTAGGCTCCTCCAAATGTTTCATTTTCTCACCAGTTGGCTATTATTTTCTAACGCATTTTGATAATTACTTTATCAATCAAGAAAGATAAACAAAAGCCTAAAAATATATCCATGAGAACAAGTTTCCTGAGCCAACCATTCTTCTGCTCTACTTTATTCTTTGTACTCAAGAGATGGCTTCAGTGCTGGGGAGGTTCATTCATTGGGTTACTTCCCATTTTAACCCTGATCTTTGGGTGTTAGTGGTTATCGTAGGTACAGCTGAAGAAATTCAGCTAGGAGGGAAATGTTTCATGTTATAGAAGCAAAATACAGGGGATGAAAGTTCTTGCCCCAGATCACTTTACTTGATTCTCTCTTTCTGGTGGTTTGGGTTTTTTGTGAGGAGATTACAGTGTCAGAAGTTAGGATAATCCCTCATGCAGCACCTCACTAAAAATATAGTTTCTGGAGCTCATCCCTATCATGGTAATTGTTTTCATTAAGGAAGGGAACAAAACATGCCCGTTACTTTAGAGATGAATGTAACATTTCAAACCAGACCCTGCACACAAAAAAGAGAAACAAGCTCAAGCATACTGATCCTATTTGAGACCAAACACATTGTAACCCAAGGTCTTCTTTGTTCATAGAACAGCATCCCTACGAAGGAAGGGTGGGATTTGGAGAAAAAGCAACGTCAGGCATCAGTCTAAAGTTCCTGACTTGGGAATGAGAAAGCCAGGAGGGATTGAGAATGGCTTTCTCAAAAATCTACCTCCATATGCCATCCCCTCAAAGCTGCCATTTTTGAGAGTGAGACCTGCCAGTACTGGGTTTGGGCAGGGTACCTTTCCAGTTGAGACCAGAACAATTGGGAGTTATTTCATACCTATTCCCTAAAACCTATAGAGTCCTATATGGATCTCAGACACGAAGGAAATTATCTAATTTATAGCTGCTCATGTGAAAGCCGCCAGGAGGATCATAAAATGATTCTCCATATGGTGCCCGGAAGCATCCAAAAACTATATGAGAAAGGGGCTTGAACAGAAATTTTCCATTTTGGGGATAAAGGATAAAATCATGGTATTTGTACCAATCTAGAAAGGGAACTCCCACCAGGGTGACCTGAGGGGTCAGTCTGGAATAGCCAGCCCTTACATAGAGGGTCATTAAAATGGGATTTGGAGGTGTTGGTGTTTCTTTTTTGTTTTGGGGGGTTTTTTTGTTAAGCAACTTCATGTTTTCTGGCAAAAAGTGAATTCTACAGTTCCATTGCATGGAGGCTTCAGAACATGGTTTGCCAAATGGAAAAACATTTGGAGGTTGGGAAAAAATCTTGCACATAAATTACCAAAAGCATGGAGAGCCTGAAAGAGGGATCAAATTAGAAGCCAAGGAAAAGACTGGGAGGTGCCAAAGTTAAAAGAGAGGAAGGAAGGGAGAGAGGCAGAGACAGAGAACTGGAGAGATAGACACAGAGATAGAGAGACAGAAACACAGAGAGGCAAATACAGAAAAAGAAAGACAGAGGCAGAGTCACAGAGAGAGAAAGAAAGACAGTCAGAGACAGAGAGGGAGAAAGACTGGGAGGGAGGGAGGGAGAGGGGAAGTGAGAGAGGGGGAGAGACAGAGAGACAGAGAGAGAGACAGAGAGAGAGAGAGCGATTAAAGCCTCTCCTTCAAACTGGAAAGCAAGCTTCTAAGTCAAGTCCTAGTCTCATAAAAGCCATGTGCCTGGATGATGAGAAATATCCTTTAAATGGTTAGATTAAGCCCCCATTTTTCATATTCTCTCCCCGTGCTCTCGATGGATTATGCTAAGTGCTACCCATGGGTAAGAAATACAGAGGGCTCCTTGTCTTTGACTGTGGCAAAGGCCAGTTACACACTTGTTAATTTCCTGATTTATGACACAGTAGAAAGGAACTGAGACTCGGGTGTCTCTTTTCCTCCCTGTATTCTTTCTTTCTTTCTTTTGGTGGAAACTATTAAAACAGAGGCAGATCAGGAAGTTTGTGATAAAGAAAAGACAGGCTCTCTCCACTGACATGCAATCTCTCTCTTGGCTTGAGTAAACCTTCTCCTTCAAGGCTCTGCGATCAACAGGGTCTGGGCTCACATTTCACCACTAAATCTGAGTCAACAATCTCTAATCTGGACACTGGGTTCGGAATCCGGGCTCAAGTTGCACTTGGAAGCTAACAACAGGGACGAGAGGAGAGAAAAATACAGCCTTTGTTTCTGGTTCGATCGTCCACCCTGAGCTGAGCTGAGGTCATGTGTCATTTTCTGTCATCAACAAGATAAAAGTTTGCACCTCTCTGGCCTTGAAATGGCTTTCCTGCCACTTATATTAAGTATGGGAAGATCTATGCCCAAGAATCAGGGGCACAAATTGGACGAGCAGTTCAGATTTGGACTTCTTTTCATCTTTCTGACATGTGATACCGTGACATAAGCAGCCTGCAGCGGGTTGCTATGCAGATATACAATTTCTGAAAAGTTACACCAGGAAAATGAAAACCTCGTGCTGGATTAGCATTTCACAAAGAACAAGGATAAAATGTGTAGCAGTTCAGCTAAAAAGCTAAAAAAAAAAAAGGTGAATTAAAGTTTCATGAAAACAATCTCTTTCCAAAAAATAAAAAAGAAAATCAATAAGCATAAAAGTATCTTATTGCATTCCTGGCCCTCAGGCTCATACCCCAATCCAGCTACTGTATATGAAGGAGATACTGTGTATCAAATGGTGGAAACTGGGTGGGAGGCTTGTTGGGGTTGAAAGAGGTGGTTTGAGGGAAAGAAAAAAATGATAGAGATGTTCATGTTGGATACTGATATTTTTTTAAAAATCTCCTCTCTTTTCTCATTCATCATTTTTGTCGTTGCTTTGTAATGGTTTTATTTTTTAAGTGAATCCAAAAAGAAATACTAATTAGAAAGTGATATTTTGGGTTTCCAGACAAATGTACCTCGATTCTATGTTCTTTTTCCTTCTTTAAGTCTTCAAACCAAAGGCTATGTGCTCTCTTGATCTGACTGTGTCTTCCTAATGGATAACAAAAAGTATTCTGAACAACAGAAATAATATCATTTTATACAGTTTGGGAAAGGGCATGTCTGCACATAGAGAAGAGATTGGGGATTTAGTGTAAGGAGAACAGCCAGAGAAGACAGGTTCTTTCCATATTGTAGAGACATTGTAGAGACATATCAGGCTTTTCTATGTCATTCTTGAAGTTCCCATCATATGCTTTCTTTGTCCACATTGGCTTAGTAGTGGATGTTTCAACAGCACTTTGAGATCTGCAAAGTATTTTTTTTCATTCACATGATTTCATTTGCACTTACAGGGTTGGTACGTACTACGGATATTTTTACTTTTTCATTGTGGAAGGGGCCATGATGGAATTTCATTAGTGTGCCTCCCTAATAATGCAGATGGGCAAATTGTCTGTGACTTTCAATTCAATTCAATAAGCATGTATTAAATGCCTAGTAGATGCTGAAAGGGTGGGGTGAGGATGGCCACCAGGTGGTACCCAACTTGGTGTTCCTTGGAATCTAAGCCAACCAGCCATGCTGATGGAAAATGGAGTTACCTTTAAAGCTCTGAGCCCTCTATAAAGGAAGGCTTTGGTAAGATTTTAATACTCCACCCTCCAAGCCCTCTAATCAGAAGGGAAAGGCTCCTGAGGGTGAGTTGAGAAAGTGTTGAGTATCAAAAACCTGAGTTAATATGCAAGGTGATGAGATGTCGGATGATCAGTTTATCCTGGGGTGGGGCATGGTGTTCCATGGAGTGGAAGGCAAACGGATCTATGGTCTTAGAGATTTGTCCAGGGCACTGAGAAACTAATTGCCACATGTATTATTTCAATTTTAACCATTTCAGTGAATATTTATTAAGCACCTATATTGTACTAGGCTATAGATACAAAGGCAAAAATTAAATAGTCTCTGCCCTTAAGGAGCTTATTAGGAGAAACCATATATAGAGAGAAAATTAAATACAAAATAGTCTACCAACTGGGGAGAAGGAACCAGGACAGGTTTCCTACAGAAGATGGCACTTGAGCTGACCTTTGAAGGAAGCTAAGGATTCTTTGAGGCAGAGGTGAAGAGGGAGGACATTCCAGGAATGGGGGATGGGAGATGAAAGGTTACTGGAAAGGAATACTGAGAAGGCCAGTTTGGCTGCAGTGTAGGTAAAGAAAGGAGAACAATTTGGGGAGAATGGAACCACATTGTTAAAGACTTTAAGAGACAAAGAAACTAATTCATATTTTAACCTGAAGGCAAAAGAAAGGCATTGGAATTTTTTGAGTAGGGGAGTGATGTGGTTAGACCCGTGCCTAAGAACAACAATTTGGAAAAGATGTGGAATTTGAATTAGAGAAAGGAGACATTGGAGGAAGGGAGACCTATGAGGAGGCTACTCCAATAGTACAGACAAGTGAGGGCTTGTACTAGACTGGTGGTCATGCAAACAGAGAGAGAGAGGGATGGATTCAATTGATGTTGTGGAGATAAAATCACAGATATTTGGAAACTCATTGAATATCAGAGCAAGGGAGAAGGAAGCATCAAGAATGTCTTTAGGAGTGCAAATCTGGGTAACCAGGAGGATGGTAGTAACCTCAACAAAAACAGAAAAAAATTGGGAAAAGAATAAGCATTTATATTGCATCTACTGTGTACCAGGCATTCTGCTAAGTACTTTTACAAATGTGATCTCATTTTATTTTCACAAGCACCCTGTGAAGGAGGTGCTGTTATCTCCATTTGACAACTGAGGAAACTGAGGCAAACTGGGTTTAAATGAGTTGCCCAGAATCACATAGGTAAAGTATCTGAGGCCAAGTGGAACTCAGGTCTTCTGGCTCTGGATGCAGTGCTGTCTCCACCATTCCACTAGCTGCTTCTAGAGGGGAGGGTTTCAGAGGAAAGATAATGGCATGGTTTTGGACAGGGTGAGTTTGAAATATGTACAGGACATTCCACCAGAGATGTTCACAAAGCAATTGATGATTTGGGATTAGTGATAAGGACAGAGTCTGTGGCTCAGTCTAATCAGATGACCTGGGAGTCATCCGATTAAAGGTGAGAGCTGAATCCATGAGTGATATGATAGTTCACCAAGTGAGAGAAAAGTACATGTCAAAGACAAGACTTGAACTCAGATCTCCTTGATCTGATAATTGGAGAGGCAGAGTAGTATTTTGGATAGAGCTGATTAAAAGACCAGCTCTATCCAAAATACTACTCTGCCTCTCCAATTATCATTGTCACTGTTTTCTAGCTATAGGTATTGGGACAGAATCTCAACAGAGGTTTCTCATAATTCAAAGTTCAGTTCTATTGCCTAATGCCCTATTTCCTTGGTTTTTTGTTGTTGTTGTGGGCATACATTGGATTTCTATAGACCTTCAAACTTCTAGAGGAGTAGATTTAGAATCAAGAGCATGTGAGACAAATTCACCTCTGACATTGGCTTTTGGACCCTGGACAATTCTGTAACCTCTCCGAGCCTGAGGCAACTCCCTAAGATTTAATAGTTAAATTATGAAGAGGCTGCCACATATGTGTTTTGGGGAACCTCCATAGAGAAAACCATAAAGTCTGGTTTCCTTTAAGTCCCCCCAAAATCTCACCTTCCCAACCCTTCTTAATTCCATTGTCTTCCCTCTGTTAATTATTTTTTATTTATCCTGTATATAGCTTGCTTTGTCTCTGTTTACATGTTGTGTCCCACTTCTCCATTAGGCTGTAAGTTCCTTTAAGGCAAGAACTATCTTTTGCCTCTTTTTGTATCCCCAGTGCTTAGCACAGTGTCTGACATATAGCAACCACTTAATAAATATTTATTGAATTGAATTGCTATATCGACTCCCAATGCAAGAATTAGTCACTTCGTCTGTAGAACCAGGATGAAGAGGGATTGAGGAAGCTATGTGATTGATCTTGGGTAAACCATTTAACCTCTGCCCCTCAGTTTGTGGTTATTTAATCCATTAGCTATGTCCTACTCTTTGTGACCCTATTTCAAGTTTTCTTGGCAGAGATATGGAGCAGTTTGCCTTTTCCTTCTCTCTGCTCGTTTTACAGATGAGGAAACAGGCAAACAGGATCAAGTGACTTGCCCAAAGTCACACAGCTAGTGTCTGTTGTTGATGTTGGTTGTTCTTTCTTGAAGGGAACCAATGACAAGGGTGATGTCTTGACTTGTATGTGAATTGGATTTAAGTGAGGCAGAGCTGTGCAAAGTCATCAGCTCCAACCTCCTCCAGAGTCATGGGAGTCCAGTTACAAGACAGTAAAGTTAATCCTAGTTAAGATAACTAGAGATGGGCCAGCAGTTAAGTGTCTGAGGCCAGCAGTTAAAGTTGAACTCAGGTCCCCCGACTCCAGGCTCAGCACTCTATCCTATCTACCCAATGGATTTGACATGTCTCTATTTACTTGTACATGTACAAGTACAAGTTTCTTGAGGACAAGGAAAGTTCCCTCATCTGTAAAATGAGGAGGTTGGATTACATGACTTCTCACATACCTTCCAGCTCTAAATCTATGATTTGGAGTATTTTCTGCCCATACCACTGAAGCCATTTCAGGAGTCCAGGGCTACTCAGAGAAATGGGGCAAAGATCAACTTTGTTCTAGGCTCCACCAAGTGGACAAAAGAATATTATGGAACCTGGATATCACACTAGCGTAAGCTCCCTGCTAGGTGTCTAGAACTGGTCATCAAAAAAAAAAACCAATCTCAGATTCAATGATTCTCTAATAAACATGGTAATGACGATGCATATTTCAACAGCAATGTACAGTTTACAAAGCACTTCTTCCACATCCCTGTGAGGTAGGTAGATGGCAGTGTTTTCCACTAAGGTCAGAAAGTAATTAGAGGCTTACTAGGAAAATGAGAAGTAGTCCACTGACCTTTACTCTTCTACAGCTTAAGAAAGTATCCCAGTATGGGAGGCAGTATGGTATTGTGGGATGAATTCTGAGTGAGGAACTGGAGGCTCTGGATTCAAATTCTGCCTCTGCTTCTTACTACCTGGGTGACCATTTCATTTTGTGACCTTTATTTTCCTCATCTGTAAAACAAGGGAGTTTGATGAGATGCCCTATATGGTCCACTCCATTTCCAAATCTGTGATTGCTATTTTGTCTTTGTGCCGTTACCTTATCCAGCTTCTAGGGCTGGTCCCCCAGATGAATAAAGATTTACAATTTTAAGGGAAGAGAGAAAGTAATTTAGTATTCAGGTCTTAAAGGAGCATAGGAGAGGCAGAAGACTGAAAATGAATCTACTTTAAAGACTAATTGAAAGTGAGAGTGATACCTTTACCATGAAATGGTTAAAATCCAAAGTGAGTTGCTTCTTGAGTTGACAATGATATTTAAATAAGTGAATGGGCTCCAGTGGAGAGGCAGCCTGGCATAATAGATAAAAGGTTGGCCTTGGGGTCAGGAAGACCTGGGTTCAAGTTTTCCCATGCATGTTAGAAGTGTGAGCTCAGACAAATCACTTAATCTTTCAGTTCTCCCAGGCAACTCTCTGAGACTAAAAGTAAGGTGACCCGGTTTTCACCTGGTTGGAGGGAAGTTTCCACACCAGGGACTCTTCCAAATGATGAAATCACAGGTCCATATCCAAAACACAAGTAACCCCTTGTCAACTGGAGATTCAGTCCAGATGTGTACGTGAGGAGTAGATTGTTCACACTTTCAACACCTGTAGCCCATCTCAGCTCATTGAGCTTGGGGTGGGGGAGGGGGAAGAATGTTATATTTTCATATGCCCCAGCTGGCCTCTAACACATGTTTAACATTCATCCATCAATCTTAGTGAAAGTAGCCCTAGTAGTTAGAAAACCAAACTACACTGAAATGGAAAAATGTGTACGTCACCCACATGCATCATAACATCCTCTGTTTATTTCCTCTAGAGATGCAAAAACTCAAGTTTGGGACTGATTGACGGTATTAAATGTACCTCTGCTTGTTCTTCTAACAGCTCTCCTCCTGCCCGCTCACTCACATCTGCCCATAAGCAGATGGATATTTGCATATTTGGCCTTTTAAAGGACCAAGGGAAAAAGGACGCTATTATGCCACAGAAGTTTGTTTTTTGGTTCAAATCTGTGAGTTCAATGGTGTAAGGACCACCCCACCTCGAAAAACACCTTTTAATGCAGATAAAATAGCTGCTATGTAAGATTTAGGCTTAGGGAATTGGGTTTGGGGGAGAAGGGGAGTATTGAGAGGTTAAGTGACTACAGCCAGTAGGAGGAAGGAGCCAAACCCAGGTCTTTCTGACTCCCGAAGCAACTCTCTGTCCTCTATACAGTCCTGCCTCTTGGTAGATATTTCTTAATCCCCTCTATACAAAAGGGAAAAATGCTTGTATCACACAGGTTCAGGCAACTAAGAATTAAGCTACCTGATCATTGGCAACAGCATAGTCAGGTCCTTCCAGTCTTGCATTTCTGGTCCTTTTCCTACTCACTGCGTGCTTCCAAAAAGGAATGCTTATCTCCCCCTTTGATTCATTTACAACTTTCCAATGATCACAGAGTATTGGAGAGATCACAAAAGATGCAGATACAAGTTCTGACTCTAGCACATGGTACCGGCATGACTTCTGGCAAGTCCTTTCACCTTTCTCCGGGTCTCAGTTTCCTAATCTGTGAAATGGACGGGATACACTCTAATATATTTTCCAATTCTATGGTTATAGGATGCCCCTGATTCAATTTCAATAGGCCCTTTTTCGTGTTTAGAATGAAGTATGACTCCTTATCTAGAAATGTTTTTGTCTCAAGAACCTCAATGATTTCTAGGTTCGTTCCATCTCTAGAAGTCTATGATTCTATCTCTAAAGTAAAGTTGTAGGCAAGAGACTATGCCACTGACTTTGCATCCCCTTAGCACCTAACACAGGACTTTACAGAGTAGGCATTTTAATAATACTGGTTGAGCAAATGGAATGGATGAATGAATGAATTAGGCAAGGATTTTGATGATTTTCTTTAAATGATAAACAGCACTCATGACAGCCTTCATCTAGTTGTCCTGTGCCTTGTTACTAAGTTCTTCATGTTGCCAAAAAAAAATCACTTTCTACAAATAAGTAAGAAATTGCTTACAATAGCACTACTAGGTTTGTTTCCCAAAGAGATAAAAAAAGGACATATACATTCAAATGTATATGTATATACACACAAATATTTATAGAGGATCTTTTTATGATGGCAAAAATAGTAAATTGAGGGGATGCTCATCAATTGGGGAATGACTGAACAAGTTGTGCTATATCAATGAATTGTAATACTATTGTGCTATGAGAAATGATGAGAATAGGTAGATTTCAGGAAAAACCTGTAAAGACTTACATGAACTGATACAAAATGAAGTGAGCAGAGCTAGGAGAACATTGTGCACAGCAATCAACTGTGAATGACTTAGCTATTCTCAGAAATTCAATGATCTAAGACAATTCCAAAGGACTTATACTGAAAAATGCTATCCACCTCCAGAGAAAGAACTAATAGAGTCTGAATGCAATTTGAAGCATACTTTTTTATTTTCCTTGGGGGTTTTCTTGGCCTGTGTTTTCTTTCACAACATGACTAATATGGAAATATGTTTTGCATGACTGCACACGTATAACCTATATCAAATTGCTTGCCTTTCAATGAGGGGGGAGGAGAGGAAGGGAAGGAAAGAATTTGGAACTCGAGATTTTTAAAATATGAATGTTGATAATGTTTACATGTAATTGGACAAAATAATTTTTTTTAATTAAAGGAGGAATCGCTTAGAGTAAGATGTGTAAGCTGTTAGGTTCTTATTTTCCTTTGTAATTCGTGATTATGTCACAAAATTTCCATGGGACCTCAAAACATACATGGTGTTAGATGAAATCAAGAAACATGGCCCTGAGAAGAAAGGTTGGTTTGTTTTTCCATTCTTTCAAGTAGTATTTAAGTCAAACCTGCATAATGTTCACAGGTCCAGAAGTGTATTACACAATATGCAAGGCACAACAGGCATCCTTTGCATAGGTTTCATTCAACCTAAGACCTAGTTAGCAGTCAATCACTTGAAAAGTGAATCATCCAGCTGTCCCAATCAGGCTCTCAGCACAGCAGCACTTGACTAAACTGTCCCTCTAGTGGTTCATGGGTCCTTGAAATGGATATAAGATCACCACTTCTTTTCTGGAAATCTTTTGGGTGGAAGGGGTCCCCTGTACAAAGTTTTAAGTGGGAGCCCAGAACTGGAATTTAATGGTTCTGTTTGGCCAATTTGGTATATTGACATTGTCAGTGTTTTTAAAGCCTTTTCTCATGCCTTTGTCCTATCTTTTCCAACTCAATCTTAAGCCTTGCAAGGGTTTTCATTTTGTTTCTCTCTCTTTCCCCTTTCCTATTTTGCCATCACACCTAGTATGTTAGGGGTACACAGGGGAACTCAATAAATGTTGACTGATTCACTCCCTGACTCATTTTCCAGGAAGTCGAGTATCCTCAGTATCTTCTCAGAAGCCAAAAGGTGAAATGAGTTGTAAATCGTTACTGTCCAATGTTTTTGTTCATGTTTAAAATTAGGGCCAAGTTAGAATGAAACTGAATCATCTGCACAAATTCTCAGGAGGTTAAAAACAATTCTGGATCAGTTTAGGTTTCCATGGTCATTCTACAGATTAGATTTCAGGGTTGGTTTGTATTTCTTTTCTATAGATGATTTTCATGGTCTAAGAGATATTGCACTCTGGAAATGCTGAGTTTAAAAGGAGGAGGAAAAGAAGACAACAATATACTGATGTCTAATGATATTCTCTAGTGTTGGGAACAAAGGAAACTTTTGTTTCCAGAAGGGTCAAAATGTTTGCCGACAACCTTGGACAGCAGACAAAAGCAAAATTAATATCCTGTGTGATTGTCTCTGAGGCCAAGTCCAGATGAATAGTGCTATCAGGGATGGCTTACCAGGCAGGAAAACTGATGGCCAATTCTTTCCAACCTGGCATGTCCTCTGCTGGGTCTGTTCAGCTCATTTGGAGACTATGTCATTGGCACAGAACTGTACCCAGAGGCCTCCACTGATGATGCCCCAGAGCTCTGAAAGCATGAAGCAAGTGTGGCAGAAACCATGGGATGGTCATTTGAAGAAGGTTTCCCTTGGATGGTATATTTTTAATGAGCACCTGCTTTTGATATGCAAATGTTTAGGTATTACAGAGAAACTAGGCTGACTCCAAGGTGAACTGGTGGTTCCTATACATCCTTTATAAAAGCTAAGCAATGCCAGTGAGAGGTAGCATGGTATAGAAGATAGAGGCTAGAGTTAGAAAAAGTTGAGTTCAAATTCTGCCTAAGACATGTACTGGCAATGTGACTCTGGACAAGTCACTTAATATCTCAGTGACCAGGGAAACTCCCTGAAATGGTAAATTACAGCAATGAATGCTATCTCCACCAATAGGGAATTTCTATACAGGGAGTTACCCACAAATGAATAAGCACTGCAAACAAAATACATGGTTCATGTTGGATGTGTGTGGAAAGCCTGTGAATAACACATAGATTGAGTTAATGTCTTTTTCTTGATTTGCATTAGCAATAGCTCTGTTTAGGAAAGGAGTCTAAGAGCTGAAAAAAGGGAGGATTTGGGAACATCTATGGAAGAGAAACAAACCCAGGATGTAGAGTAGTAAAGCAGAAGAGGTGATTCAGTCCAATCCCTGCATTTTCCAGTCAATCAACTAGCAATTATTAAGCGCCTGTTAAGTGCCAGATTATATGCTAAGTGCTATAGATACAGAGAAAGATAAAAAGTACTGTCTTCAAGTAGCTCACAGTCGAATGTGGGAGACAATATGTATAAATAACTATATACAAACCAATGATATACATATGTCTGTATAATATGTGCATATACATGAAATTGTAGATAATCAATAGATTGGGAAAACTGAGACTCAGAGGTCAGTAATTTGCCCAAAGTCAAAAAGATGATGTTTGATCTTGTCCCAGATGCCAGAGCCATCCCTGGGAATGTTATTTTCCATCTACTCTTAATGCATTTTGTTGTTCAGTCACTTCATTGTGTCTGATTCTGCATGACCCCATTTGGGATTTTCTTGGCAAAGATACTGGAGTGGTTTGCCATTTCCTTCTCAAGATCATTTTATAGATGAGGAAACTGAGGCACACAGGGTTAAGTGACTTACCCAGGGTCACACAGCTTCTAAGTGTCTGAGGTCAGATTTTATGAGTCTTCCTGACTCCAGTCAGGCCTGGCACTTTATCCACTGTACTACCTAGCTGCTCAATGCATTTTATATATCCCTATTTATTTACATGTTTTTCCCACATTAGAATGTAAGTTTCTTGAGGGCAAGGGCTGTGTTTTGGGAGGAGGAGGGATGGAATTGCCTTTTTTTCCTTAGTATGCAGTGCCTCTAATAGAACAAATGCTTACTAAATGCCAGTTCATTGGTGCTAATTAGCAGGATGGGGATTCAACCCTACATCCCCTGACTCCCAATGCAAGGCTTACTTGCAAAGAGGCTGAAGCCTTACCTACTGACAGAGCTAGTTTATGAAATGTGATATCAAGGAATGGCATGACCACAGAGGTAAGGGACTTGGAGCTTCAAATAACATCTCTACTCACTTTTATTTTGCAGAAAATGATGAGAAAGAAGTTAAGCAGAATTAGTATCTCTTTCAGGATTTTTTTGTGGCGGGGTTGTGTGTTTTTTTAAACTGACTGATCCTCAGAAAGCTATAATCCATAAGGAAAGAAAAGAATGCTTTCAAAAAAGGAAACACCAATGACAATAGTCATTTTCGTGGAAAAAAAAAACAGCAGCACAAGTTAGTGCATTTTTTTCTTAGAGATTTATTTTTGTTTTAATAAATCTGACACCAGTCAGGGAGAGAGAAAAAAGTGTTGTGAGCCCAGAAGGAAAATGAGCACAAACTCAGTGCCACTTCTGTGTATGTGTGTATGTGGTATGTGTGTGTGTGTATGTGTACATGTGTTAGGAGAGGGGGAAGAAGGTTGGCGCATGTTAGGGATGGGGGTGGGATTTCTTTTTAATTTGTTGCTGGAGGTTTTTTCTTTTGTTCACTTTTAAAAATCTCTCCCCTGGCTTGCGAGCTTTCCCTCCCTCCCGCCTCCCCTTCCCTAGCCCCACGATTTTATTTTTAAAAAGCGAGCTCGCTCGCCAGGTGTGTTTCCCAAGCTCTCACAGCTCTAATAAATAAGGAGCACCTGTAAAACAGTAGCTTGACTCGTTAAGTGAATCTGTACAAAGGAAAATATAGAAATACAGTATGTACATAGTGCCCCATCGTGCCCCATGTCTACAAGGCTCTGGCTCTGGGCATAGGTACCCCTGTCCCAGCTCTGCTGACCCTGCAACCGACCAACCAACCTTCCCTTCCTCTTCTGCCAATTCCTCGCTGGTTCTGCTCTGCAGCCTTGTAGGTCAGGGTGCACTTGGAAACCTTCCGCGTGAACAATTGCTTTATTTGAGTTAGTAAACAGATACACTGAATCACAAGGTGATCGGAAATTTTTTTTTGTTGGTTTTCTTTTTTGGGTTTTTTTTTTTGTATTTTTTTTTGTATTTTTTTCTTTTTTGTATTTGTCAGAATGGGATACTCCACAACTGTCTCACCAATTCAGTGCCAGTATACATGCTCTAGTGGACTTTTGGACTCTCGGCTACGACTGTACAAGTGCACACAAGTAAATCTACCCTGTTGTCCTCCACCCACCGATTGAGGATCGAATTGCACATTTCTCTTAACCATGACAGGAGAAAGCAAACAGTGAAACAGAATCATGGGGGACCTTTCTCACTTTACTCCTTGTTTGCGGCGGTTTGTCCATACCATTCTAATTATCATGAAAGGGCGCTGCGTATGGAGAGATTGTCTCACTGGCTTCCTGGAGCACTGAAAACTATCAGGGCTGAAATTTCATCCAAGTCTTTCGTGACGCCCAGCAAATATTCCTCTCATATTATTTTACACCTTGAGGGAATTTTGGTCTTTAGTTCAACACTCTTGCTCTGTTCCCAAATGGGGCGCTATTTAGGGGAATTTAAAGAGAAAGCTGAGAAGAATAAACATTTACTGAGTTCTCTTGGCATTCCGTCTCTGAAAAACCACAGTATAAACTATTCATGCTGCTTCTTACATCTGTCAAATCAAAAATTAAAACCCATAAAAGTGTAACACTGAAAATATGGCATTAAAAAGGATAAAGGTGGCCTTTGTAAAAATAACAAGAAAAAGTATATTAGCCAATAAAATATTCTAACTCTTCATTTAAAAGTGCATCCTGGGTAGGCTAGAGATGACTCTGAAGCGTTGTGACTCCAGTTGAATCCCTTTCCCCCACCAAAACGTGAATAGTATAGGTCCAAAACCGTACAATGCAAATCACAATTCTTAGTGTAGCAGCAAAACCACAGCAGTTTTTGAAAAGACAAAAAAAACCCTTTTTAAAAAAAAAATTCCATATCATCTTTCAGTCTCACATTTCTGAGCCTTGAAGACAGAGAGGGGAAAGTACCTACGTTGGTCCTTGTGGTTTATTGGTGCTTTTTTTGTTTTTGTTTTGTCTTATTTGAAACCATGGGCAAAATCCCTAAGTTCTTCTGGGGATGAGAAGAGGTGGTAGCAGCAGGAATGCTGAGCAGGCTTGGTGGGTCCAAGATGTGCTGGCTCCTTTAGGCCAGAGGCCACTGTGGGAGGGCAGCTTCCTCTGAGATGCTTAATGACAGGAAGCTGCTTTATTTGCTTGAGTTTTAGCCAGAGGGGTGGTGAGCTGACCAGCTGGTGTCATTTGGTGGAGTGACATGGTTTGCTCTGCTCCCTTTCTCCATGCAAGGTACCCTGTGAGTGAGTATTCCTGAAAGACAGAAGAAAAGGAGCCAGTCAGAATACACTGGAACTGAACCACCTCCAGCAAATGAGAGTGTAGGAATGAGTAAGGCAACAGATATTCAGTTCATTCCTTCTGAGCTAAGAAGGGGGCTGAGAACTAAGTAAGCCTGACTTCTTCCATGAACATCTTTCCCAGGACTGCTAGAAGTCAGTGCCACCACTATCACATGACCAACTGAGTTAACTCTCTAGACCTGAGCTTCTTTTGGAATACTCTAATAATACATACACAATTCACACCTCTCGACCATTGCCCGTGAGCCTCATTTCAAATCAATAGCTCATAGATCTCCACTTCATTTCATTCCTGGGAGCTGTCTTTAGATTGATCCTAGATCCCCTAATAGTGAACAGAACCATGATTGGGGCTCTGCAGATCCAAATTTCAGCCCTTCCTACTAAGCAAATGACTTCACTCTGGGGTGTTTGTTGTAAAGCAAAGAGGCCAAGAGATCATCTTTATAGCAAAATGAAGTCATAACCTATATGGAGACACACCTCTTAAGAGACTTCTCAAAGGGATGAAGTGACATCCCAAGTGGTAGGAATAAATGAGTCAAATTTCAGATGCCAAATTCACTCAACCAATTCACCCATGGCTCTCTTTTTCCAGCTCTTCCCTCAGTAAATGAGGAGATGAGCCATTTACATTTTTATATCACAAAACCAAACTGCAGGTTAGGATTGGGAGAAAAGAACCTATCCGAAATCCTCTTGAAAACATGTGAGTTTGCAGGACTCCTCCACCTCCAATCCTGGACTGAAATCTAACTTGCTTAGGAATGTCCACCCCAGCACAGAAATTGTTGAAATTGGTTCTTCATTCTTGTTAGGTTATTTCAATGTCGGTCAGACACACTCAACTGGCTAGCAGTTTTGAACTAAAGCAGCTCATTTTGCTTGACTGTTGTGGCCTGGATTACAAGTTGTATTAGATGGAGTTTCACAAATTAGGTGCTGGACTACTTTAGATGTTATCAAGTTGGAACCCATCATTTTACAGATGAGGAGACCGAGTCTATCGATGTTAAGTGACTTGCCAAAGGTAACATGGCACCAGCAGTAGAAGTGAGCCTGGATCTACCTTCAAGTACAATACTCTTTCCCCTGTTGCTCTGCACCTTGCTGTCTCATTTGTAGGCAGTGTCTAAACCAAGAGTATTCATTTAATAAGGGAAAACAGAAGGAAAAAAGAAGGAAGAGGGAGGGAGGTAGAGAAGGAGGAAAGGAGCAGTTCCTCTTCTACTCATCCATACAACAGTAACACTTCTCACAAATGAGGATATAAAAAATGTGGCCAAAGTTTTTGCTAAGGCAAAATAGAGGCAGAGGGCTCATAAAAATCTATACAACTGTGGAGAATGTTGTTAGAACTAACAAAAACTCCATTATGGTTGTAACAAGAAATTAGAATGAATTTAAGAGAGTAAAAAAAATGTCCATTGGAAAGGGACTAAGTTTAAGTATATCCTTTGTACAATGCCTTCTCAATGACTGATGTTAATGAGAGTGGTATGAATATGGCTCTTGGTACTTGCTAGCAGCAAGTTTGGAAATTTAAATGTGCACATGGTAGGAAATGCCAGTGTTCCCAGAGTAATATTAAATCACCAGCGCTGTGTGCACTTAAGATGTACATTTAATTGCCAAATTAAAAATGTAAAACACCACAAATATGTAACAGGACTGGAGTTACCCAGACATGAAAACTTTTTATCTGGCAGGGTTAGCTCTAAAAATGTCTCTGTCACATTGTGTAGCCATATAACTTTCCATATGATTTCTAATGTTTTTATTAAAAGGAGAGGGGGGAGGAAAGAGGCTGCAAAGAAAAAGAGACAATCGGAAAAGCAAGAGGAATTGAGCCATGGGATTCGGTCATTTCCCTTCGCAGAGTTTTGAGCAGAAGTGGAGGATTCCTTGACAAAGTTTGCCTATAAAAATCACTCTTCATTGGGATAGATGAAAACAATGTTCAGTAAGAAATGACAAATATGAAGAATTTGGAGAAAACTGGAGATACTTGTACAAACCAGTGCAGAGTGAGAAGAGTCCTCCCCGGGAGCACAATTTCCACTATGACCACAACAGGTAAAAGAAAGACAATTGTTAAAGACTTCAGAAGTCTGATCAATGCAGTGGCCAATCCTGAACTTTAGATTCCTCACAGCGAAGCATGCTTCTTGTCTCTTGACTAGAGAGACTGAATGGGATAGGCATTTTCTGATTTGGCCAGTACATTGATCTGTTTACTCGATTACTCTTACTTGTTTCAAAGGAGGGCTCTATTGGTGGTAATGGGGGAAGAGGGTGAGTTAGTGACATCTGACAGAGATTTAAACAAAAGTCAGAGATTTAAACAAAGGAAAGAAAAGAATATCAATTTTTCAAAATACACAAAGGGCAAAAAGTTTGGAAGGAATCATAGGGCAATTTTTTTTTACTGCCTTGTTAAACACTTTGAAAACCATATTACAGAAGTTTATTGTTTTCTATTCAGTCCTCTTTTTGTTCCTCTTTCTATATTCCCATTTTTGTGTTTGTTGATTGAGTTCATAATAAAAAAAGGTATCATTAAATTAAATCACTCTTTGGGGAGCCAACATTGGCATCTGGCATAATATAAACCGATATACTTTGTACTTACATATTTTTGTTTCTGGTACATCCCCACCCCACACTCCTAAGTAGAATGCAAACTTTTTGAGGGCAGGGACTTGATATTGTGTTTGTAACCCCAGAGTATAGTTATAGTGTGTTGCACTTAGTATATGCTTAATGTTTATTGAATTATATTTAGTTTGAATCTAATTAAGAATAAAAAGTATCTTTTAACACACCTCTCATTTCTGGAACTTCCTGATTGAGACTTATAAGTCTATAACCCTAACCTTTCTAGTCCTCAGTTTCCCTATCTGCAAAATGAGGATAGTAATACATTCCCTCCTTACTTGACAGACTTGTTGTTATAATCACGTAAGATACTACATGTGACAGTTTTGTAACAGCATACAAAAATTGATCTGTGATTTCATCAGTGTGTAAATTGAGTCGGTAAGTTCCAGGGTGTTACCTGAGGTACATGGGATTTGAATCTCACACTCAGGGTCCCACAGCCAGTGTCAGAGGTAGGATTGGCCACAGGACTGAATACAAGTAAACTGTTATTGTAATGATGTTGATGACCACAACAAAGGAGACAAAGAAGCAGAAAGAGGAGGAAGAAGAGAACTTAGATATTTTGCTTGTAATTTATTCAAACCTTAGGGCTAATTACTGTTGGAATGATTCAGAAATTTCTGAGTGCTACTATTTTGGATGATTTTCTTAATGATGCTGCAGTTTCTTTTTCAGTATTTTGAGATTCGTGTTTAAATCGCTCTCTCATCTGTGTCTCTTTCTCTGTCTCTGTATGTTTCTATCTCTTTCCCTCCTCCCTCCCTCCTCGCCCACAAATAAAGGAAGACTATATCAGATAAGTTTCTGAATGTTCAAATTCACCTTTTGCACAGACATTAAACATGGGAAGCATCAGCCTACTAGAAGAAAAAAAATTCAAGGCATTTATAAATGACTGCAAAATAATGAAAGCCATTTTGGAACCCTAACTATAGCATTCGCCGTCACCAACGCTATAATAATGATGATTATTCTCTGGTATCTATTATTGTCTGGTAAATAATATGTGTTTTCCCCGAAAGTTGCAAAGGGTGCAGCTGCACCGTACCGTCTATTTTTGCAGCCTCAACTCCTGCTGCTCTGAAAGCCTCCTCACACACAGCTTATTTTAAGTGAATAGCAGAGCAGACAATTTGGGCTGTGTTTCCTTCGTCCTGGCTACACATTTCCTCTGTCAGGGACAACCCCAGGGGCCAGATGGTGGCAGCAGAACTCCCTTTCTGTAGCTGCCATTTCTGGGATGGGAGTGAAGCCAAGCTCACTTCAGCCTTCTGAGGCTCTCTTTGATTGAGGTCAGATCCCTTCTTGATGATAAGCAGTGCTGTTGTTAGTGAACAGATTGTCGGTGCGGTGTAAATGAAGAAAGACCACATCTCCATGGTGTCTGGAAGTATACCTATTTGGAAAGCAAGGCTAGCATGGAAGTAAGGGAAAGGACTGTGGAATGTCTGAGCTGGAAGGGTCCCCAGAGATCAAATAATTCCCACCCCTCACTTTCCAGATTTAAAAACAGAAGGACAGAGAGGATTTGTAACCTGCGCAATCAGTTAGTAGGAGAGCGAAGACTTGAACTCGGGTCTCTGGATTCCTAGTTCACTGTTCTTTATACTATATTGTATTGCTTTTAAGCAAGTATTGGAGGCAAGAGACTTCTGATCTGCAGTTTACTACTAGCATGTCTTTGTCTTTCTAGCATGACCTTATAAGAAAGATTGACCAATATACCAATTTCCTCATCTGTGTCAATGAGAAACTTCCCCATGAAGAAGGTAAGCAATGTCTTTGAGATCTCTGGATGAAAGTGACATATTGCATGCAAAGTAACTACAAACATAAGCAGCTGTGTATTTACTCCATAGAGAGATCTAATTTCTAAGTTCCTAAAAGAAAATTTCAGAAGAGTCTCATATTTAATTGGCTGCTAGCTAAATGTCAGATGAGTCCCCCTTTTCTTGGGACCGTTTGGGTAGTAGTTAAACCTAAAGACTTCTAAACATATATTCTGGACATCATTGAAGTGTCGGAACACCTGGCACCATAACTCACATATCTCATTCATAAAACTTTTCAAATTCAAAACCCACTAAATGTCAATTATTATTGCACTTGTGAACATTTCTACTGTTTGATCTCATACTAAGAGGAACCACTGTCCAGCAGATAGAGATCCAGTTTTGGCATAGGAAGACCTAGATTCAAGTCCTCTGACATATACTGACTTTACAACCCTAGTTGAGTCACTGAACTTCTCATTGTCCCAGGAAATTCTCTAAAACTATACATTGAGATCAATAGCTAAATCACTTTGGAAAATGGGAGTTTCATGGCTTAGAATTCCTTGCACCCTGAAATCAGGACCAGATATCTCATATTAAGGTAACTTCTGACATTTTAATGCAATATTGCTAATACTAATCCAGGCAAACCTGCTTTCAGAATGGTGATGTATAACTTGTCACAAAGTTTAACCACTTTTTCTGGACCATAGAATTAAAAATTCTTTTTCAGGTGAAGCAATTTCAGGGAAGTTTACTGTGAGAAAAGGGGTATATGGGGGAGGGTTCAGTATCTCTTCATTTGTGTCCTTTTTTCACTTGTAATAACTTGTTGCAGAGGAATGATGAATCTTTACTTTTGATAGCACAAGAAATAGAAATGGCTTATATTGTGCAATGAAGCTAGAATCTCTTCAATATGAGTACATCTATGCCTTCTCATCCTCTACGATGCCTGTCTGTGTGTCCTCCTATAAATCCTCCACAGAAGGGAGGTGCCCCTCAATGTGCAAAGGTCTTCTTTTAGGTTTCCTGGTATTATATGGGTTCAGAGCAACATTCTGACTGTCCACCTGCTGTATTTCACACTCTTTATATGACCAGCCCATTTCTTTTGCTGGCAATATATCCCTTTGATGACATTTTTTAATGCTACTTCATGCATGCAGTCTGTCATTGTTAAGATGCTGTAAATCTATTTCTACCCACCATGCATCTTTCCATTGCCCTCTAGGCGACCCCCATTTTGATTCCTCAGAGATTCTGGTATCCCATGAATTGTATCCACATAGCCTCACCAGAAGAAAACAAGTGTTGAAATGATGGAATTTTCTTTTAGGAAGAAGCTTGGGATCTCTGGAAGTGCTGCACAGTTTCCCAAATGCAATCCAGCCTGCTCTCCTCCTCCTATTCAATTCTAGGTCCACCTCATTGTGCATCTGCAGTATTTGTCCAAGATTTAGATATCGATGGAAGAGCTCTATGGGCTGTCCAACCAACTGTATATCACAGTCTGGAAAACAGACATTCTTCATCCACTTTGTTTTTCCAGTGTGGATAGAAAGAATGACCTCTTTTGAGTGATTATGGATCTCATTTTGGAGACGATGTTATTTCCATTCTCCAGAAGCTTCAATGGCTCCCAATTGACTCTAGGATAAGATACAAACTACTGTGGCATTTAAAGACCTTCTCAATCTGGATTCAATCTGTCTTTCCAGAGAGATTTCATCTTACTCCCCTTCACGCATTTTTTTATATACAAGCTGCATGGTTTACTTTCTGTTCCCTATACGCAACCTTCTGACTCTTGAATCTATGTGTCTGTAGAGTCTATTCTCCATCCTTGGAATGCTCTTCCTCCCCAGTTCTGCCTCTTAAAATCATTATCTCACTTCAAGGCTCACCTCAAGAGCCATTTTCTGCATAAGGACTTTCTTGAAAACCCATATTATTATTGCTTTCTCTTCCCAACAGAATTACTTTTTATTACTACAGATGTTTTGTATTTATCTGAGTGCCTATTGCTACCCAAACCCCCAATCCTGTCCAGCAGAATATAGGCTCCTTGAGGGCAGGGACCGCTTTACTTTTATCTTTAACAACTATCACAGTGCCTGAAACACAGGAATTTAATAAATGCTCACTGAATTGAATTAAACTGCAGTGTTCGGGGGCTTGATGAAATCAGCACATTGTGATCCATCAACAGGAATGTCTGGAAGACCTCAACATCCCTAGGGAATCTTTCTTCCATTTGAATGCTACACTGGAAATCTAACAGGAGCAAACACATTTTGTGAAATCAAAAAAAAAAACATTCATGATGTTGACATGTTTGTGGAAGACCCCTTGTTGAAAAGATTGCATTTAGTTCCACAAAAACAAAATTTCTTTTATAATCAACAAATAACAAGCATCATGAAATCTTACGTTTTCCACACTTTTCAGTCACTTAAAATGTAAGCTCCTTGAGGATAGGGACTATTTTGTCTTTCTTTGTATCCCCAGAGCTTAGCACAGTGTCTGGCACCTAGCTTAATCAATGTTTGTTAACTGACTTGTGTGACTGTAACTATGTGCTCTGTTGTATAATGTTATTCACAAAAATCTACCTGTTGCTTTTTTCATATTATCATCAAAGATGTCCCTGAGATTAAGGAGTCTTTTTTCATAAAGATTTTGTAGAGCTGGATAGCTGGCTTAGAAGATACTGATATCCTCTTGTTTTGGGAGTGGGATTATAGTGATTTTTTTCTAATCATTTGATGTCTTCCCTTCTTTCAGATATTATGAGAATTGATCCCTTAATATCTTCACAACTGAGTCATCTCTAACACAGTTCTCCTCAGTATATAGTTGATCTGATCTAATTGATCTTTCCATTTTTTTCTTTAGTGTAATTTCTATTTCTCTATATAAAATACTGGGAGGTATGGTGACAAAATAGTAGTGATTTCACTTTCATTGATGCAAAAGTGTGGTTTTTTTTGAGAGAAATCTTGACAGATCTTTTCTATTTTTTATCTGCTTGTTATCCTACTTACATTCTCATTTTTAAAAGCTTTTTTCAGATGATCTGACTTAATTGGATCTCTCATCACATTTTCTATACAGTTACTACCCGCCCCAGTCGCTTCTCAGTGCTTTATGAAGTGATGTTGATTATAATCTTCTACCATCCTCCTCCAAACAATTTCATAAACAAGTTTATATTCTAAATCTTTTTCCCTTGGCTCTTCACTTAGCAAGAAGACCCACAAATTGCTGGATATGATGGGTTGTAGTTGTTTATTTTTTCAGCCTTCTTCTTGTGAAGTTACATAGAACAAAAATATGGCCAATTTTTCATTACTTAAAAAAGAGTTGATTTAGAACATATTACTGTCCTTGTAGTCGCCTGAGTGGCTTGTCTCCCAAAGAACCTTGGAATCACAGCTAAATTTTAACCAATGAAATAAAACTAGAATGAGGAAAAAAAAGTATTTTAATTGCTGAAAAAATTTCCTTGATGTATTTTAAATCCCTGGTTAAGGTGCCTCTCCTCCAGGAAGACTTCTTCTGATCAATTTCTCCCTTCTTCAACTTGCCAGTCCATCATGATTCACCCTTCCCCTTAAAAACTCTGGTAATTTGCTTGCATAGTCCAGCCCTACTCCTGCTTGGGATCAATACCTTGGGGCTATGGTAAGAAGCAATTGAAAAAGCTTCCCCACATGGGAAGCAGAGTGTCATCCTGTCTCCACCTCCAGTCTTTACCAAGAGGGAAACTGAGCTACAAGGGCTAATATTATAGTATACTGGTGTCCCTCACCTGCTAGTTAAATATTTTAATGCCAAGAGGCCTTGAAAAGCAGAGGGAAGATTTCTCACAAAGGGTCAATAAAGGGGTGGGAACAACGAGGGAACCTCCTGGTCTTTTGCAGGGATTTCTTTCTTTTCTATTCGGCGTAAGAAAAGGAACATGAGCACAGTTTCTAATGAGGATCAGCCCAGGATCATTTACCAACTGGTCAAGCTGCGGTCAAGGAACCTCAAGGAATACAAAAGTCACAGGGGAGTCTCTGGAATGGCCTAAGTCTGTTCACACAAGGATGCTGGGAGCCCTATACTTTTCAAGCACACTGCCCAGATAAGACTTAAGAATCTCAACTGGCACTGACACCAGGATAATAAAAAATTTCTTTTCATCTGTAGGATTTTTTGTTGTTGTTGGGAATGGGAAAGAAGGTTGGTTTTGTTTGTTTGTGTGTTTGGTCCAGACTTGTGATTTCACTGGGTAGGTAACTCTGGGTAAGTAAACTCCTTCCTCCAATGCAGATCAGCAATTATTCTATAATTTATAATCTTAGAGAATTGCCTGGGAAAATTTAGAGTGTCTTGCCCAGGGCCACACAACCAGCATTTGTTGTATGACACAACCTGAACCCTGAGTCTTCCTAATGCCAAAGGTAGCTTTCTATCCACTACACTGTACCTGGATTATCTCACCTTGTTAACTCACGTTGTAAATTTCTTTAGGGCAGAGACTATCTACCCTATGGTATTTAATATGCACTCCCCTTCCTCCAAAGTCTACACTACAATGTACCCCTATTGTACTTAATAAATACTTGTTGACTTTGTTGACTGAGGTCTTCATTCAAATATCTTGGGTCTATGGTGAAAAGAAATTGAAAAAGCTTCAGACCAATGATATCATTGAGTTGAGCAGTCTCAACCATCAGTTTACATGTTTAAATCAAGCCATTAAGTTTTGATTATACCAGTGTTGTTTATCTGGGACAATCAGGAGTCTCATGGGGGACTAAACTCCTCTCGGGTAGCCACAGTTGATTTCCCAGATTACAAGGGTATAGCTCAGGCAGTCAGTGAATAGAAGCCGTCTGTGCAGCCTGATAAAAGTCCCAAATGAGATCCCTGATAATAGTCTCAGCACGAAGCTCTTCTTTAAAAGAGCCAAGATTTATAAAGATATGCCATGAAATAATTTTTTTCTCTTTATGATTAATAAATTATTTAAATATATTAGTATGAAAAAGTTTGGGGTGAGGGGTTGAGTATGAAAAAAAGTCAAAGAAATAAAATTTTCTTGCAAATTGGTTAATGAAGTAAACGAAAAACATCACCTTTGTTTTTCAACAGGTCTATGACTGGAGATAAAACACAAAGGCAGGGCAAAGGGCAAGGAAGATGGAAAGGCAAAGATCAGATTCATTCTGGCTTTCAGGCTGCATTTTGAGTACATGATCAGTAGTGACCAATCCAAAAAGATAGGTAAGACGAGCCTCAGAATTATTTCCAATAACATATGTTGTATTATGACTAAACTAATTGTGACTGCTCCTTCTTTCCTTCTTATATTTCCTTCCGTTTCCTTTCTTCCTTCTTTCCTCCTCCCACCCTTTCTTTTTCCTTCCTCCCTTCCTTTCCTCCCTCCTTCCTCTCTCGCACTCTCTTTTCTCTTCTTTTCTTCCTTCCTTTCTTCCTTCTTTCTCTTTCTGATAGTTTCCCCTTTTAGAAAGTTTTCTAATCCAACTCTTAGTCAAAGACTACCACCATACAAAAACCTTCACTGAACAAATTATATCTTTAATCTTCTGCTATTAATGGTTTTGGTGGCATAAACAGGTTTCATTTATTCAGTCATTCCACAGATATTTATTGAGTCCCTACAATGTACACGGCACTTTTTATTCTTCTAAGGATGGGCTACAATTAATATTATCACTAATGCTCTAAATTCTTTCTTTCCCTTTGCCTACTTTTCTTCCACACTTAACAGAATCCCAAGATTTAGAACTAGAAAGGAGCTGAAAAATCATCTACTCCAATTTTCTCATTTTATAGGTGTCAAAACTGACATCCACCGAGATTATGTCTGAGACTCGCCCAAAACCACGCAACTAGAAAGCACTAAAACTGGGGTTCCAAACCAAGTTTTCTAGCTGCAAATCTAGTTTTCTTCTCATACATTGCATTGCCTCATATTTAGTCCAACTGAGGTCCAACTGAACTACAACAGAACTACTTCTGTCTTCTCCCCAAAAGCTGTAGCCATCTCAGAATAAAGAAGTGATGGTCTGCGCCTTCCGGATGATGCTAGTTACTAAAGGTTGGTGACAAGGATGGGGGAAATAAAGTACTAATAGGTCAAACCATTATTATTCTATCACAAAGAAACTTCACAGGAGTGATGTAAAAAAAAAGCACTTTCTAAAACTTTGAGTGATACATAATTAGGTTTTCTATTGTTATTTGAAGGTTAGAGTAAAACAGCTTTCTGGCTTCCAGCTCCATAAATTATCTGATATCTAGATTCCCTCCAAGTATAATTCAAGTGCTGCTTCCTGCACCAGGCTGTTCCAGATCTCCCAGTTACCTCCCTCTTGTTATTATTTTATTTCTTATTACTTAATATATACTTTTTATTTACTTCTCTGTGGAATACCATATCCAATCCTCTGCTCCTTGAAGGAAGAGATTGCTTTTGTCTTTTTATCTCTAGTCTCTAGCACATAGTAGGAGCTTTTCTTGAATTGAATTACCTACATTATTTCCTTTTTCCAATATATATTTCCATTTACCCAGAAAGAAGGTGTAAGTCAATTTACATAATTTATTAACTGTATCAAAGTGGCAAAGCTAGACTTCAGCTGTCACTTTGGGAAACTCATTCACATACCTTGGGTCTATGGTGAGAAAGGATTGAAAAAAGCTTCAGATCAGTGATATCATTAACTTGGGCAGTCCCAACATCAGCTGTGTTTAAATCAAGCCATTAATTAAATCAAACCAGGAGTAATTTTGTGTTAAATTTGAGTCATTGGTTTTTTCTATGTTGTTTGGACCCCAACACCCTAGGAAGATTTTGACCCTAAATCATCAAAGGAAATGAGAAATGTGACATTTAATTTTTTTTTGTCCAATCAGCCCTGTCACTTTTCAGAGGCACAAGTGAAATTGGTATCTTGTCTGAAGTCAGCTAATTTATATAAGGAATGTGTAATGAATGGTGAAAATATAGCTCTGGTCTTTGCCAGGGACAAGTTAGCAAAGTATTTTGGTCCCATACTCCATCCCACTGAGAAATGAGTTCAGATGAGAACTCTTAAGATATGAGAATTTTCTAATAGTTATAGCTGCTCAAAAGTGAAATACCACCCCGCCCCCTGCCCAAATATAGTCCTCATTCATTATAGGAGCCCTTCAAGCAGAGTTAAGAAGATCATTTATTGGGAATATCCTTAACTATGAACTGGTCTGGATGAGTGGTAACAACTCAAATAGAAATAGGGGCAACTAACCCCTACATAAAAGATCCCTACGGGGTACATACTGACATAGAAAACCACATATTAAAATTATCTGTCTTATCGTATTATTATTTGTTTTGTAAAATATTTCCCAATTACATTTTCATCTAGTTAGGGCAGTACTTGGGAAGTGTTATGTGCCATCTGAGAACCTATCACTCTAATCCAGCCTGTGCCACAGAATGACTCATCTTTTTACCCATCAGCCCTGTCCATCTTTTTACTCATACAATGGATTCCACAATTCTGCTGCCTGTGCAAGCATTAGTAATCTGTATCTTCTACCTATTTTCTAGGTATGTTAGGCGAATTAGTGAAACAGTTTAAGGTATATTCCTAACCTCAACCATTTTTCTACAATGCACCAAAGACACAATAATGAGATGAATGGAGCATGTGTATGACCCAGTAAAACAATTTTTAAACTCTCGGGAACGTAGGCATCCCAAGAGAAGTCCATTGCTGCTTTCATACAACAGATTAGGCGCACATGAAAGCTTAGGGGTCTGTAGGGTTGAATGAAATGAAAGGTAGGTTCTAAAAAGTTAATGCAGCTTCCAAAATGACCTTGTTCACTCAAGAACAACCTTTAAGTCTTAAGAGAATCTGGATCAGTGACTACAGGACTCCTGAGTGCCTCCAATAATGCCAACCTGGGCTTTGACTCCAGGTGTCTGTTTTAAAGAGGGACAGTTTGGGCATCACTGTGGTCTGATTCCCTGGACATGCATCAATCTTCTCATTCCTGAATGGTGTCCTCTCCTATTAGAAAGACTGTGGTGGTGTATGTACTTGGCCTTTCCCCAGGATTATCTTTGTGCCAGCAGACCCAGCCTGGCTCGGCATTTTCTCAGCGGGGGAAAGCTTAGGGGAGCTGTGGGAGCCTAAAGCTGACGTGAGTGTGGGAGAAGGTTTAAAGCTGCTTTTCAGACAAATGTTGCACCTGTTTCTGTGGCAGTCTGGTGCTGGGCCAGGACTTGGCCTCTAATGAGTGGTTAGAAAGTTCTGCACAGCCCTCCAGGTCCCATGCTGTGTCATTGAGTGCCCCCAGGCCCACTCACAGGCATAAAGTAAAAGAACTTTCTCCCACATTGTGACTGTGATTATACAACTTATTTAAAACAAAGCATGTGGTAACTTTCCTCCCTTGTATTCTGGTGAAAAAGTTCTGCATTATTTTGAGATGACCATTGACAATTAGCCTTTCTTTCAAATGCCTTGATAAACGTCAGTGATGCCAACCTCACCCTACTCCTACTTCTTCTACACATGGCTAACAGGAAAATGGTCTTGCATTACAAATTTCAACATGGTGCTGATTTGCCTAAGTGGCTACATGACAGGTACTGACCTAGGCTATTTGAATACAAACACAAAAGGAATCAGCCCCCTGCCCTCAAGCCATTTAAATTCTCAAATACATCTAGTGTATAAAGTACAAATTCTGATCTCCTAACTGTAAACCAACATCTTTTTCATCACTGTGCTGACATGCTGCTCCCATTAGGCAAATCTGAAACCCATCCCCAGACATTAGATCTCTCAGGTTTTACAGGCAGCTAGGTAGTGTAGTAGACAAAGTGTCTGGACCAGGAGCAGGGAATATCTGAATTCAAATTCTGCCTCCGATGCTTATTAGCAGTGGGACCTTGAACACATCATTTGATCTCTCCATTTCCTCATCTGTAATATGAGACAAGAAGGGTTAGACTTGCTGGTCTCTAAGGTCTCTATTAGCTCTAAACCAATAATACTCTCCCACTTTTTGCCCACTAAACCATGTTCCCCATTGCTTTAAAAATCTAACTCAAATATTCCTAAGAAGTCTTGCAGAATTAACCACACTAAATAACCATCCCCTCCACCCTTAGATACTATTTGTGAAACTGAAATTTGGAAGGGACCATGTATTGATATGTTGCTTTGTACACAGACTTTTGAGTTGCTTCATAGATAGCCTGTTCTATCTCCTCAGCTAAAATGCAAGCTGTCTTTTTTCTTCCTCTTCATGTGTCCTCTGACAATGTATACATGGTTTATATGGAATTCAATTTAACCTCCCAACGAATTCATTGAATATCCTCCAGGTGCCAGGCACTGTACTAGATACAAATTTAAAATATAAATTTATTACATTATATCATATTATTATAAGATACAAATTAGAAAAAAATAAAGTCACTGCCAGTTTTAATGAACTCACCTGCCATTTGGAGGAGGGGGCATGTATACAGATAAATATAAAGTCATTAGAGTTGGGGGAAGCATTAACAATTGAAGAAATAAGGAAAGGTCCCTTGCAAGGGAGGTACACTAAGCCTTAAAGCAGGTCAGTCAATAAACATTTATTAAGCACCTAATATGTTCTAGGCACCATGCTAAGCACCGAAGAAGGAAGCCAGAGATTCTAAATAAATACAGTTAACTTGTTAAATGTATTTTATTGATTTTCCTAGAGGATCAAATGAAGGCCATGAAGACCCAGCTGTGAATGTTATCTTCCCTCTCTACCTAGTGTGTTTTTCTTGACAGATCCCCTAAAATCTACCCCCCCAACAAAAAATCAGTAAAAATAGGATCTTTCCCCTTATTGTGATTAGTCAAATCTGAACTTCACACTCTCATGGAATCAACTAACCAACCAACAAGCATATATTAATTGTTTATTATGTGCCATCTATATGCTGAGGATCACAGATCTATAGCTGGAACAGATGTTAGAGGTCACCTGTCCAATTTTATAGATCAGTAAATTGAGACCCAGAGAGGACAAGTCATTTGTCCAAGGTCACAGAGGTACTAAATGATGCTACGTTCACCGCATCTTATGAGTGATTATAAAAATTTTAGTTCCGAAATGAATCTAAGGAGTTTTCGTTCTGAAATGACTCTAAGGAGCATTCCAAATCTAAGCATTCTGGGGGAAGGCTGTTATTACTTCTTTTATGTCGGTGAAGAAGTGACATATAACGACTGTCTCTCAGGCAGTGAGGAAGTAACAGAACCAGAATTAGAATTCCAAACATTGGTTCTTAATCTTCATTTCCTGGACAAAGCGACTCTTCCTCTCCACCCACCCTGTCCCTTCCCCCACCTCCAAATGTTTGAGCACAGTTTTTTTTTTTTTTATCATTATTCGATATATAATGTTGATCAAACCTCAAAGCATAGGAAAACAGCAATTATGTCTCATGTTTAGGATTCCATAGTATTAAATGGGAGGGACAGTGGAACCTGGATGTGTTTTTGGTTTGGCAAATGACTCAAACTATTTTTCAAACATTTTGGGTTTGGCAAAAACCAAAATACATTTTGCCAAGCACTTTGGCCTTAATTTTTAAACCCATGTGTATTTTAAGGGAAATTTAATCTATATGTTTCTGACTCATTTACACTTAACTCATCAAAATGCTGTTTAGTAAGAGCTATTAGATGTCCAAGAAACTTTATGAGCCCTTTTCCTAAGCTGTTTTACTCCTCGTCCTGACCAGAAAGTCGTATTTTGTCAGTCATAAAATACCTCGAACCTCAGAGGCCTGAGGTCACTTTGAAATTTATAACCTCCAAAGTTTAAGTGGATACTGAGCTTGGCAATAATTCCCCCCAACCCCGGCTTCCTATGAAGGCCATAAATAATAGTCAGGTTTTCTATGATAACAGTATGACAAAGACCAAATCCCCAGCTGACAGTGTGTGATATAAGACCTAGTCTATCTAACCAGAAAACTATAGAAATCTGCCAAGGAAGGGCAACATAAGCCATTTCACAACCAGGTAAGGGTGAATTCCTAACTTATGTTCCAAAGAAAAGTCCTAAGTGTCAGTTAGAATGAGAAGAAAGAAGTGGGATTTTCCATAAGAATTTGTGATTTTTTAGATTTTCACTTTTTTGCCTTTTAAGGAGCTGGCGGACAGAAAAAACTTTTATCAGAGACAACTCTGTGGTATGACAATTTCTACAAAAAAATCGTTAATGAATTGGATGTGCCAAAAACAGCACTTGAATTTAAACCAAAAGCACATGGAATCCAAGCATGCATATATGCATGTCATGGTGATCTCATCGCATATCAACTGTAATAATGTTCAGATGCCGCTAGATTACAGTATTCTGGTGGGAGAGGGTTTTTTTGGACAAGGTACTTTAAAATAGCAGCTTCAGTGGTTCATAGGAGCTTATAAATATTTAAAATTTAAGCATCGAACAAATCATAATGACAAACTTTTACATTTAACTGCATATGCACCAAATATCTTGCAATTGCTCTAAATATAGGTTTAAAATATCAAAAGAATAAGTTGATGGGACACAGAACTTTGCAGAGAAATTTAAACCTGATAGTTCTTGCCCTCACAACATCCAATCTCCACAATTTTTAAAGTGTGTATGTAGGTTTCCACAGAGGAAGATTATATTACGCGACCCAAATTTCCAACACAAGAGTCAAAGGCTGAAATATATCTTCCCTGCCCCCCCAACTTTCTTTCAACAAATGCAGTTCAGCCACTTGGCTACTCGGTAATTTCTTATTGTAGGTTGGCTCAAATTTAAGACAGTAACATTTTAGAAACACTTGGAGAACTCAGCCAGCTGCAAAGAGGATATCATTACAAATTGTGACACATGTTGTACAGGAATACCATTCATTTTAAATACCAAAAACATGTCTGGAGGAAATACAGTCATGCAAATGAGCTAGAGATACATTTTTCACACTACATTTCCAGAGTTCAGGTCAATGTTTTACATCATATGTATCTATTGTATTCCTGTATTTCTCCTTTCTGCCTGTTTCTTCAACATTTTTGGCCACATGTTTCTATTTCCCCTTTCTTCAAGACAAAACACAGCTTGCTATCAAAAGAAAACAGCAAACCAGAGGTTGGGAAGGAGAAGTGAGGAGGAAGCCAAACCTGGCACAGAGGAAGACAAAGATTCCTGAACTGACTGGATAGAAAAGCAGCTTGGGAAATGCAGCAGTTTTCACTGGCCTGAGCCCTGATCTCATGACTGCCCAGAAAGCCATTTCTGCCTTTCTCAAACGCCTACTGAGGATGTGCACTGGGGCACCTAACTTGGCGGAAGCATATCATTGATCTCTGCTACTGTGATGAGCCATGCAAGAACAGTGGAGCCCAAAGGTGGTCAGGGAGAGTTTTGCTCATTTTCCACCCATCAAAGCTTAGAGCATTTGGAACAGTTTTGAAATGTGGAAAGTCATTCCTACATCCATCATGAGTTTTCTTGGCTCTCATTTATCTCAGCTAAGATCTTGCAACTGACCCTTGAAATCATTTGGGTGTGTTTACTCTTCCTCCTGATTGCCTTCAATTTGCAATCATAAAATCAATTTCCACCCCGCCCTGCAACTGGTTGTTTTTCAGAATTTTGTGGGACTGTACAAATTTTCAGAGATTTTATACTTAGTTGGTGCTTACCAATTTGAGTGTGAGATGGTATCTGTTCCAGATTTCCCTTTAGAATAAGCTCAGGTTGAGTTTAAGGAATGGGAGAGGCGCAAGTATTTATCCTTTTAAGGCATTTCCTTTCAATTCCCCTGATATAAATTTTTGAGCCAATCTTTCCCTGCCCCACTTCATCCTCCAAACCGCACCCCACCCCCGCCAAACAAACCTCTTACATTAAACAGTTCATATGTGTGGAGTATGTATGTGACTTATATAATCTTCTGAAAATTATATGCGCTGTGTTTAAAATAGCAACCAAGTGGCACAAACTCCATGCTGGGAATATTAAAAGAAAAAAGTGCATGGCTCTCTTCATTCCTTTTGGCACACCCTTTTTGACATGATGTTCTGGAAAAGGCTGAGTGTTTGGGCTGGGTCTTCATGAAGTAAATATTCCAGACTGTACAGTATTGTTTGTCTCCAAACTTCCATGCCCTATGGTATGGTCTGTCTCTGACAGGCTAGGCCTTTAAAAGACTGGACCTTGACCAGTCAGAAAGCTTTTTCTGCCTGGGTACCACTAGGAGCAATTTACTGGCAGCCAATCAGGACATTAATTTCTAGGAATGTTAAAATCCAAGACTTATACCCTTCTTTTCTTTCTTTCTTTCTTCCTCCCTCTCTTTCTCCCTTTCTTCCTCATTCTTTCTTCTTCTTTCCCTTCTTCCCTCCCATTATCCTTTCTTTCCTTCCTTCTCCCTTCCTCTTTCATCTCTTTTCCCCTTTGCTCCTTCTTTCCTCCCTCCCTTTTTCTTCCCTCCTTCCTTTACCCCCTTCCTCCCTTCTCTCCTCTCCCTCCTTCCTGCCTCCCTCTCTCCCTTCTATCCTTCCTTCCTGCCTGCTTTCCCCCTCAGTATAAGGAAGCATGTTTTGTAACAAAAATACAAAGTGTCGTTTTGTTTGGGGGTAGGGGTGGATCAGAGAGAACCACAGAAGAAAACATCTATTCATTTTCCCCAAAAAATGTTGGTTTGCTATCATATAACTATCCTAGTTCTTATTGCTTTCACAGAAACCATTAAATTGCCTTCTTCTTAGAGAGCAAATTTTTAAGGATCACTTACCCTTTTCTCCCCACTACCACCCCAGATGCTAGATAGCACTTCCCTATAATCTGGGAAAGATTACACATTTAAAAATTTAAAGTGTTTCTGCTTTTTCCTTCCTTTTCTTCTTTCCTGGGAACTTGAAGAAAGACCTGAGTTTGACTCTTTGCATTCTATGACTTGAACAAACTTTCACTGGGGAAAAGCTTAGCTTTTTTTTTTTTAAATGCCATGTAAGACTTAGAAGAGTGGATTAGATCTGTTGCTGCTCTTTTCAGGAAAGAGTTCCTGGTACCCTGGGAAGCATGCTGGAATCTTTTCAATTGAGATAATTAACTTCCCCAGGGCAAAGAGCAAATTCTCAATTCTGATGTAGTTAAATAAGAATTCATCATTTACCTCACCTGTCCCTGGTAGGAGAAGGTCCAAAATTGGAATGCCCTGTTCACCTTTTGAAAGGGAAAAGGGAAGAAAATATGTCAATACTTTGTCTTTCTATTTTGTGTAATCTGGTTGTATGTACCACTAAAACCTGACTGAAATACTATGTGAAAGCCAGATGTTTCACAGCCTTGAAACTGTTTACCTTAAACCATTTCTCATAATCCTGCCAACATATAGCATGTGCACACAGCCAACGTAAGGCAGGCTAATTTTAGAAAGCCCCTGCTGACAAACCTGAGACAATGGGTACAAACAAAATCTCCTGGTTAATCACTTGTATGTGTCTATGGAAATGCTCACATAGTGGCTTTTTCCACTGGAAAACTGAATTACATCAACATAGACTTGACCAACCACATATACCCTGACCAGAAGCAAAACTTGAAAATTAGGAAATTAGGTTGCTAATTAGCATTTCCAATAACAAATTAATTGGGACCTTAAATAATCTTGTCTGGCCTGGTGCCCCAACAGCTCATACTTGAGCTAGTTTCCTTTTCTTCCTTTGTTTTTGGAAGGAGGCATTCAGAGGAGCTTTCTGAATATGGAGTTTGACTTCAGAAACTTCACCACAGGCAAAGCCAGCACTTTTCTGTCAAACTATTCTGTGGAAGAGTTTAAATTGACAAGAAGCTACATGCTACAAGCACATGTTTGGTTTCCCTAATGAGGAGAAATCCCTGTCACAAAACAGTCATTTCAGTTAGTGAGATTCCATGACCTGACTAATAATTAAACTCCAAGGGAGCAAACCTGCAGCCACTGCCTCCAGCCTTCCCAGAGAAAAACCAAAGAGGCCAAACTCTTGGGACAGGAGTCTCCAGAATTCTAAAGAATCAGAGGCTGCATAGGTTGAGTCTAGAAAGAAAAAAAATTAGGGAGAGAGAAAGGGCTAATTTTCATTTGATTTTTAAATTGTACAGGAACATTCTGTGAACTGCTGTTCCCAAAAATGAAAAGTCGCATGAGTTGTTTTTGTTGAATCAGTTCTGGGCCCATCAGCCTCTCTCTAGGAGTGGAAAATATGAGAGCGATGAAGTTACTCATGCTCTAAATTTTTCCAGTGATTTGAAAAAAAAATTAAATCAGAATGTTTCATTTCTTTGGAAAATGGGTGGTATCGGTGGTGGTGGTGTTGGTAGTGGTAGAGTGCTTTTGAATATTGGCAAACATTTGCATATGGCAACTCTGCATTCCTAGTTATACAAAGGGTAAATATAAACTTTGGGGATTCGGAAAATGTACAAATGCAAATAGTTCCCCTAAACCACCCTTGGGCAAAGACAAATAAAAGGGTATTCCCTTTATAAATAGAATTCTTTGTGGACAGGACACTTGGGAAAATGTTTATGTATTTTGTCTCTTCATTTGGGGGAAGGTTTTCCCCTCATTCTACAGGAGATGCAGAACTGGTGTTTTGATTGTCAAAGGTTTAAGGATGAGGGATGGCCCCAAATTGTGCTTTTATCTTCATCTGAGTTTAATTTGTCCTCAGCTGCAGGGAATCATATATGCGCACTCATGTCACTTGTAATCCTATCAGCCTGCAATATACAAAAGAATATATAAAGTCATGCACATAGGGACAAAATTACTTCTGACTAGAATCCCCAGAAAGCCTTCTGTGTAACACCAATAGTCTTTCAGTAAAATAAGGTTATTTTGCTAGGTGATTATTTTTTTGATTTCAAACTACACCTCTTTGATTCTGTTTAAGATAATTAAGGAAAAAAATAGAAATGCACTATGAGAAATGGTTGGCGTGAAAGGGAAAGAGACTGAAGAAACATTTCTGATACTAGTAGCAGATGGTTCTACATGGTTCTAAAAGTGCTGATAAGAGGAGTCTGTCAACAAGACGAGGACATCCCTCAGCTACACCTTTCTGACCATATCCCTGAATGCTTTGGCCTTTATCATTCTCCAGTCCAACGTCAGCCAGTTAGTCACAAATGTCTCAAAGTCCATTATTTAGGACTTAGTATTCCCACTTAGGAAATCCTATCCTTTCATTTCATAGATGAGACCCAGAGTAATTAAGTGACTTGTTTAAGGTTATACTGGTAGAACGCATAGAATTAGAATTTGAACCCTTGACTCCAAAGCCAATGTTCTTTCCATTATATAACACTGCCTCCTAATAATGTGTAACAATAATGAATATTACTTTAAAGGGTTTAAAGGCAAAAAAAAAATCAGTGTTTGTGCACATGTATGTATATGTAAGCACAAGTGTGTTTATGTGTGTATATATATATATATATATATATATATATATATATATATATACACACACAGGGGGGTGAGCACAAGAAGAGATGAGGCTATATTTCAAGTTGATATTATATTGTGTGGTTGACATGAAGTTACAATGAAAAACAGAAAACATGATTTCCTGAAATTATCTCATTCTCTCTCTTTTGCAAATCACTAGAGTTGTTGTTAAGTCGCTAAGCTAGAGGCAGCAACTCTTTGTTCCTGACCCTCTAGGCCTAGGTGAGGGATGAGGGGAAGGAAGCACACAGTATATGAGAACCATCACAAAGGACCCCTACCCTCCCACACTCCCCTCACGCATACATGCTTAAAAGCCATAGGAAATTGAGTTATAGTTTCTCTGAAAATGGATTGAAGGAGGCTTTCTATTTTCTCTAATGACTCTAAGTCTCTATTTGCCAGGTCCTGGACCCATTCATCCCTAACAAACCAGACTATTCCCAATAAAGTGATTCCCCTTTCTCCTCTGTATCAATGGCCCCTTTCGAGTAAGTGACCTCGTGATGCTATTTGAAGCTTGGCTGCCTCTGTTCTCTGTTTTGGAAGGGTAGCTGCCCTTATGCTCATTTAAGAAACTAAACTTTTTCTGCCTTCTAAAAATGGGGTTTAAAAAGTTACATAGCCCCATATTTCTCTCCACTTTTTTCAAGTACTTACTCATGTTGCTGCTTTTGGGGTTTGAGCATAGATTCTCACCACCTCCTACTAATGCTCACCAAATTATGAGATCTAGATCCAAGTCCCTAATTTTATAGTTAAGGAGACTGATACCCAGGGTGACAAAGGGATTTGCCCAGTCACCCATTTAGTAAGCAGAAGAGCTGAGATTAGATTTCTTTCATGGGAAACTCTCTCAACTAAGATAACCAAAGGAAGACTTTAGAGATCTGTCTTTGAAAAATTGGGGCTCTATTTATGAAATCAGTAAGACAGGGTCCCTATCTCAATCTTCAGTGAAGTAGGTGGTCAGTTCTAATTTAGCCTTAGGACTTTCCCCCTAGCCCCCAGAACAACAGGGGAGAATGAAAAAGATTTTACCTAGCGGGAAGTTGCTTTATTTCCTTTCTGATTCTAGTGATCTCCTTTCCTAGGCATCCATCTCCTTTCTTGACTTTTACTTAAAAGTCAATGGCTCACTTTTTATGGCTCATGAACATGGTATCATAGATTTAGAGCTCAATCTCAAAAGCCATCAAGGCCGATCACCTAATTTTACAGATAAGGACACTGAGGCCCAGAAAAGTTAACTGACCTGCCTGAAGTCACACACTTAATAAGTGTCAGAGGTGGGATATAAACCCAACTCCTTTGACTCCAGAGTGACTTCACTTTGCATTTTACCATGCTGCCTCTTACAGCTTTACTGAGCCACGAAGGATGGGCTATGACAAGTTAGGGAGGTACTCTTTTCTCACTTCAAGTGTACTACCAGTTATGGAGATGAACTGGTAAGACAGCAATTGTCATCCTACTCTACTATGCTTCCTCCTCTCTGCCTCGCCACCCCCTCTCAATAGCAGGGGGCAGAAGCGAGAGTAGTGAAATCCTGAAGGACCACTCTGACTTTCACAAGCTTCTCCCAATAAAACCAAGTGGGGAGAGAGTCCTTCTACCCCTTCTCCCTCTGCGATTCAGGACAGCAAGTATTTTCCCCAGCTGCCTGCCTGGCAACTGTCCGGAGCTCTGGGCAACAGAGCTTATTCTTAGCTCATCTCTTGGACACTGCTGATGATCTTTGCAAACAGAATACAATGACCATAATGGAAACTTGATGGCTTGGGAAAGTTCTAGCCAGTGGTGTGACTGGTACCAGAATATGGCCAAGATGGGTGGGTCACTGGCTAGTTAGATGACTTTTCATAGCTGCCACCCCTTGACTAAAAATTACAGAGGTCCCCCACTAAACTGTAATCCTTCCCTACAAAATTGCCCCACCCTGCAATGACTGGAGAACACAGATTATACAAGCCAAAGACAAAATATAAATATAACTGTGACATCCCACATTCCTCCTCCCCCCATTCTTTCCTCTTTTGTCTTTGTTTTGTTTTGCTCTTTGTTGGATCTGAACGACTAACACCTAGATCCAGCCTCTGCTTGTGTCTCACCACATAGTCAAGTCTACGCACACTTGCAAACACGGGAGAGGCCTTCGGCTCATAACCGAGATGGGCCACGTGGACCTACAAACCTTTTACTTATTTTGATTTCGAATTCGGAGGCACCTCCTTTTCAGTGGCGGTTCCAGGTCCTCTGGCCCGGTGCTGAGCATTGGCGAGGAAATGATACACGGTGCAATGGCAGTCTTTTCTGCGGGTTTTGGCACAGGCTGGATCACGCAGCCTGCCTTGGGTAGCATCCGCAGAGCGTACGCGTGGTCCTCATCCGCAGGGTTATTAAGGTTTGGATCTGTCTTATCACCCACCGTGAGGGCCTCTTCCCCCATCAGCTTTTTGCCGGCCTCTCCATCCATGTGGAGGTTGGAAGCACAGTTGTTCTCTTTGACGGATTCCAATTCACTCACGGCTGGCTCCTCTGGCTGCTGCGACTTCTTCTGGGAGGGTGGCAGGGGAGGAGGAGGAGGAGGAGGCGGCAGTGGCGGAAGCAGAGGCGGAGGCGGCGGTGCTGGAGGTAGCTGCTCCGGGGGCTGCTCCGCGCTCTTAGAACCCTCCGCGTTCTTTGTCCCGTTCACGATGACATTGCACACCGCGGCCCCGGTGGCTTCTAGTCCCGAAGGGCCTGAGGCGGCCAGAGACACGGGCCCGCAGAGGGCTGAGTCACCACCAGGCAGAGTTTTTGTGTCAGCGGCATTACAATGATTGTCCCTGCAGGTGCTGCAGTTCCTTTTGTCAGAGCTACCAAAAGCCATGCTTACAACACTGTTAGGTTCACGCTCCACCTTAACTTGAGCATGCAGGGCCCTGTGAATGACATTGTGTAGCCGGGACCGATGGCCCACGGTCAGGTCTATCACACCATCCTGAGGACCCTGGACCACACTGGAAAAACTAAACTTATTGTTCACCGGGCTGCTGGACCGCACAGTCAAATCCACCACCTCATTCTTACCATGCTCCTGTTGAGCCGCTGCATGACTCAACGACTGGCCCGAGCAGCCGGGAGATGAGTCAGAGGACTTAGAAGACCCTTGCTTGGAGTCTCTAGGGGACAAGGAGTGTCCGCTTGACTTGCCCCCAGCTGAATCGCTGGGTGTGTTTGGAATGAAGTTTTCCCCATTGCTAGAGAAGCCGTTAGGGGGCTTGGAATCATTGACATGAGGGATAGGGATGGGGATGGGGATGGGCACAGGCAGTGGGACGATGACGGGGTATGGCACTAACAGGGTCGGGGGCGGCACCAGTGGGGCAAGGGATGGCAACCCAAAGTTCATCATCTGTGGCATAGGCATAGGGCCATTTGGCATCATGCTGACGGGAGGAAAGGGAAGACTAGGCAAAGGTGCTCCAGGAGGGGGCGGGGGCAGCAATCCCGCGGGGTTCCCAGGCATGGTTGGCGTCGTGGGGGGATGGATGTGAGGTGATAGCATTGGCCTGTGCATAGGGCTGGAGGTGGGGCCCATGTTTCTGGGACCACCCGGTGGTGGACCAATCCCAGGAATCATTGGGTTAGACAAAGGGCTGTTAGGGTTGGAGGCATGGTGAGGTGGCCCCCGGATAAAGGGAGGGCGAATCTGCTGCATGATCTGCTGTTCCATGAAGATGGGCAGGGGGACGGGCCCTCGGTTTGTCATCACCATGGGAGGACTCCGAGGTGGGACACCGATTGGAGGCACAATACTAGCAGGTGGCTGAACAGAAACTGGAGGGACATTTGGAGTCTCATTGATGGTAATGGGTTTGGGAACTGGTGTGGGGATTTTTGTGACAGAGCAGTTGGCAGTGTCAGATGGAGAGACGGTGGTTGACGAGGATGGTCCAGGCCCTTGATTTTGGCCAGCTGCAGACACCGGGGAGGGGGCCTTCCTCCGAGCATCTGTTAGCGGTATATTCCAAGAGTCTGGAGTCAGCAGCTGTACCCCAGCACCTTCTGCTTTATTTTCGATCGGAGGATGTAATGTGCTGCACAGTCCAGCTGGAAGATTGGCCTGTGTTTCTTTGTAGAAAATGTCCATTTTGTACTGATTGAGACATTTTGCACTGCAGAACTGAAGCCTTCGCTCCCCGTCCCCAAAATCCAGGTATTCTTTTGTGTGCCTTATGTGCTTACACCAGTCACATACCTACAACACAGTAACAAAATCACAACAGGTGAGATAAGCAATTACCTTGGGTAAAGAGTGTTTCATATTGTACATAAAGGTTCTTTCTTTCATACTCATTCAGGCCTTTTCAGAGAGCCTGAGTCTTTCTTCTGAGAGATAAGAATCTAAAGTATTTGTAAAAAATGACGGGTAAGAGCTGCCGATATTAACCCCACACATAAGCTAATATCACTCTCTTCTGTTTTTTCTCTAAAAAAGGAGTTACACCTTCCACTTTAAACATCACTTAGGTGGAGTGTGTGTGTGTGTGTGTGTGTGTGTGTGTGTGTGTGTGTGTGACTGGGTGTTTAATTGGAGAGAGAAGAATAAATACACCTGCCCACACATTTTTTCACTTGTCAAAAAAGGCCCATAGTAAATGCAAATCTAAATATGTTTGGAGAAGAGGACTTCTCCAGAAAGTTCAGTGGGCTTGCAATATGTCCCTTTACAACTCTCCTCCCCAGGAGGCATTTTTTCCCTTACTGACTGCATTCCCAATAATGTTGGACAGAGTGCACTACATTAAGAGATATCACAAAGCACCAACAATCCTTCTCTCTCCTTCCAAGTCAAAACTTGGAACTCATCATGAAGTCTGTGTAAGGTTCAGTTCTCCCCAACTTGTGATGTTGCAGCAAGTTAGAAGTATTTTTTGAGCTGTTTGCCCACTCTCACTCAGTAGTCAGATTTCTTGGTGATATTTCTTGGCAGGCAGGCTTATTTAACAACTTTTCAAACATGAGAGAACGTTTTCCAAAAGTTGTTATGGCTTCCCCTACCCCCACCCACCACCCTCCGAACCTCCTCTACTCCTAGTGTGAGGAAGGCTTAGCCAAATTCGTTTTAAAGTAAGGCTGCAGAACTAATTAAGGGCTGAAAGCTTTTCCCAATTGGAAATCACTAGACACCAAAGTTCAAAAAATAGTCATTCTAGGCTTCAGAACCCATTACTTCGGAGAAATTATTGTGATTTCATTAACACATTAATTTTGCAACACCATCAGTTCTCGCAGATGGTGAAGACATGATCTACAATTCAAATATGAGTCTTGTTTGCACAAATGACTTTCCTTCATATGGCATTTTAAACAAGAATTAATGAGTAATCTTGCCATAGCTATAAACAGATAAACAGATGTCAAATTTTTCAATAGTTCCTTCAGTGCCTTACTTTTTTTCTGACAGAATTTTACACACATATAATCTTTTTCTTTCTTTCTTTTCTTTTCTTTTTTTTAGCTCAGTGCTCAAACTCTACAGTCATAGAGTTCCAAGACTCTTCAGGCACTGAGTTTGTTGATTGCACTTCTGACCAAGTCACAACAAAGCACCGTGTACTGATGTTTGTTGTTCCCAGAATTACTATGCCAGCTTTAAGTTGCTTGTTGCTGGTAAGGGTTTTTTTTTTAAACAATTATTGTAAGTGAATAGCATTAAAAAGATGATTAATTTTAATAACGATTGGCCACATAAACAATGCAAAAACAACATATGCTGGGCATTTGATTACTCATCTCATTTAACTCTCAGCTTTCCTTGATTATAAACAGTGGTGGCATTCTAGTAAGTGTTTCTGACTGTGCTATAGATGTGTTTGGTGTCCGTGTGCCTATCTGCAGAAATCCACCCACCTCCTTTCTACTCCTTTTGCATGAATTTTTCCTAGCAATAATAAGCATTTGTCACCAGTTTCTTTTCAAAAGTTTTCCTATTGGACTTTTTCTACTTCATCTAAAAATTAAATAGTCCCTCATAAAGAAATATTACCTCCCAAATTACTTTTGGAAATGAGAAAGGTGGCTTCTGAATTGTATTTTCACAACTGCTCTTGTCATAGAGCTGGGGAAAATAATGCTATTACTACTACTCTGTTGAACATTCTAAGCCTCTCCAAAGTTAAGAGGCTGGGGAAACTTTTAACATACTATAGGCATGAGGAAAAACGAATTTGACAAATATATGCAAAAGTTCTTTGAAGGTGAAGAACCATATTCATAATTCAGCAAGCCCTCTGAGAATGGTTATGGTATAAACAAGCACTGAATTCATCCCAATGTATCTAAGCACATTTGTATTTTAGAAACCTGCTCATTTTGGCCATAGAGTTAACCAATATACACATGACATGGCATTTAATTTCCATCTCTGGAATTTGGCCATGTGCTATTGTGTTCCAAAATTAGGCATTCAACAAAAACCTACAATTGAAATTTACAAGACTACAGCAGGAGATATCATTGGAAAAATATGAGGGGGCAGCTAGAAATTTTATGCTGAAGAGCATTATTAATGGATGAGTTAAAGTCATTTAAAAGAAAAATATACCACAGAGTGCTGACTTCCTTTTGTATTATTTTAGGGGGTCAGTTATAAGAGCTTATAGAAATATCTGGATATTTTATTGCTAGATCAATTTGTTGACTTCTAGGGTATTCCAAAGTCACCTCCAGCTAAATATTTTCTTCCCCAGGAAAACACTTAAGAATCTTGCTTAAAAATTTTTCCTTAATTTATCTCATTTTTAATAATTCATATGAAAAGCAAAAAAGGCTATAGGCAGTATAACCAACTCATATAAAATTTAGACCATCCACCATGCTTTGTTGGTAATGGGCATTCAAGCTTTTAGAGCACTTTAAGATTTACAAAGTGTTTTCCTCATAGCTACCATGTGAAGATGAAGCATTATCCCCACCTTACAGATGAAGAAACTCAGATCCAGGTAGGGTACGGGACTTATTCATGCTTATACAACTAATAAATATCAGAGGTAAAAGTTAAACTCTAGTCTTCTGTTACATAGGCTCATAAACTCAAACTCCATCCCAGTTGTCCATATACTACTTTATGCCATCTGCTGACACTCTGTTCCTTCATTCATATCTCTACTAGGTACAAATAATGAAGAGCATAAGTTTAAAATAATGCACCAAACATCCTGACTAAAAGAAAAGAGTAATGGTTATCAAACAGATAATGGCCATCTCCTAAAATGTCTTAGTGAGAGTGACCGTCTACCAGATTTTCCTGCACTATCTCATTTCCGTGTTGTGCTCTATGTACAGGCAAGTTCATGCATGCATACATGTGGGTGTGTGGGACAAGTGGTGGAGAGAAAATGAGAAAGAGAAGACAGAATGAAAAAGAGAATGAGAGAGGAAGAGAGAATTAGAGAAAAGAGAAAGGAGAAAGAATGAGAAAAGGGATGAGACGAGAGAAATAACAAGAGAAGAGAGAGAGAATGAGAAAGAAGAGAAAAAAGAATGAGAGAGGGGAGAAAAGATGGCAGAAAAGAGAGGAGAGAGAGAAAGAATGAAAGGGAATGAGAGAGGAAAGAAGAATGAGTATGAGAGAGGAGAGAGAATGAGAGAAAATACGACAGAGAATGAGAGAGAGAATGAGAGTGTGAGATGAGAGGAAAGAAAAGATGAGAGAGATGAGAGAAAGAATAAGAGGAGAGAGGAAAAGAATGGGAGGAGAAAAAGTGAGAATGAGAGAGAGAGAGAGAGAGAGAGAGAGAGAGAGAGAGAGAAAGCACATTTCCCCTTCTTTATTGTATTACATCCCAGGGTATTGACCTAAGGCATAGAAAAGTAATCCTTCAGTTTCAGGGGAAAAAAATTCTTAGAGGAAAAAATTGTCACTTAAGAATAAATGAATCCAGCCCAGGATTCATCATTTAAGATGAGGTCAATGAATTTATGATACAACTGGCTATATTACACAAGGCAATAAAATAGAGCAACATCACTCATTCCCCATCAAACTAATGACATACTCTTAGTAATTAAAAATTTCTTCTAAGAGCCTGTCCTGATTACTTAAGATGTAGGAGTTAGGTAAAAGCATAGACCATATATCTTTCACTTTGATAAAATAACATTTGCATATCTATGATATATACAGCATGGATCTCATAAACTGCAGTTTGATAATTGCTATATTGTGGAGTTTTTCCACAAACTGCTTTATATCTATAAAACTTCACTGCTTTTTCTCCCTTCACTGTAATTATTCAGGAAAGGTAAAAAAAAAAATCTTGCAGACATTTTTTAAAGCTAAAAGGTAACAAATACAGCATGAAACTAACTTGGCTCTATAACATTTTTCTCCATTTAATTCTATTATAGCTTTATGTCTTTTGGAATCTGGCCTCTCTCATTTGCACCTTTTAGGAAGAGTCCTAAACAGATCTGAGGATTATAGCACACTGAAGTTTTCTAACAATGGCATTCTGTGGACACAAGCAAGTGACCAAAATGATACTCTTGTATGAGACCCAACTGAAATGCTTCATTCCACTAATATGTAATGCAAAGCTGGAATGACAAAAAGATCAGGAATGAGAGAAACAAATGTATGTATATACCATTGTAGCTTATAGCAGCAGCCCTTAAGAAGATTAAATTTACCTCCTTGGTATGCATCCAATTCTAAACAACAGAATGAACATTTCCCTTCATACATTTAAAGTATTTATACTTTAGTGGCTGACTGCCAGGGTAGTACTTATGAGCTCGGTGGTTTGATATCATTCACCCCTTTTCCTGTGGAAAAAAAATACGGATGGCAACATACACCATTAGACTACTCCAAAGACATTGCATCAGCAAAAATATCACTTGCTCTTGCTTGATATGGGAAAACCAAAAGGCCAGGGCTGCTTGTTCCTGGAACCCTTTCCATCTTATGTTTCCCCAGAAAAGAAAGCAAACTATTCACATTGGAGACTGAGCCTTTATTTTTCGAAAAATGTCCAGAGGCAAGTCTAAGACCACATGGGTATAACATATACATTCTACAAGACTTAAAAGAAGTAACTTTGGGAGCAAATAATTAATACATTAATCACCTGTCAAAGGCAGGAGAGAAGTTCATCCATTAGAGGAGTCCACTACTGCCCTCTGAATGATAATCTAACATCAGGCAAGATCTAATTAAGAAAGTCTTTAGCTGAAATTTTTCTTATCCTGAATAAAAATATATGCACCAACCTAATAGGAATTGGATATTAGCAATCTCTTGAATGGCATCTACCAACTTCAAAAAAAAAACACTTATAGATTCCCTGGCATTCCCTGAATCTGTCACAGTGGTCATCTCTGGGAGATGTTTGTGTGTGTTAGGTCTATCCACGTGATTTCATTGCTTTAGAGAGCTCTCAGTAAGGAAACTCCCTCTACAAATGCACTTGAACTACTATTCAGTGTCAACCAATAAACATTTATTAAGTGCCTACTATATTCCAGGAACTTAGAGTCTTAGAGAGAGTCTCCTGGGGTTCTAAAATTAAAGTCACATAGCTTGTCCTTGGCAGAACTATAATCCAAGTCTTCCAGCTCCCAGCCCAGCTCTCTATCCACACCTCCATGTTGTTTCTGGGAGAGCATAGCTCTTCAATATTTTTTTAAGAATAAAAGCTTTGATCTTTTGGACTAAAAAGGTACAAGGTAGGAGGATGTATAGAATAGAGGGCTGGCCTTGGCCTCAGGAAGATCTGGGCTATTCTATCTCTCATGAGTACTAGCTCTGTGATGGGCAAATCATGAGTCCCTCAGTGCCACAGGTATTGAAGTGAATAAATTACAGGTGAGTTGCCCATCAGCATCAATGGAAGGGGTTTCCAACCAAAATTCCTTCTACCCAAAGAAATCATCTTTAAGCAAACAAGCCAACAAAATTATAAAAGGTACCCATGACCTTTTAGTGCAGGCCATATTTAGAAAGTTCTAAGTTCTTATTAACAGAAGTAGGGGTGAAATGAAGGGAGATGGAATTGTGTAGTATTGTGTAGAGATGGACCTGAGTCATCCCTATCCATAGACAGTTATCTACAGCTGTGATTTTGGGAACCCAGAAAGCAACTCTCAACAACGACAACAAAATCTCCTTTATTGACCCTCACACAAAATTCTCACCTTCCTCCTCAGTTTTTGCATAAATACATTGCCTCTAGAAGATTCCTATATAAAGCCATGCTTTTTAAGAGGCATAATATATTAGCATTTATTAACACATTGACCTGGATTAGTTTATCAAATAATCTAGCTAAGGAGCTAGGAGAAAATAGAATCCTAAGGGGAACCAGGTGCAACACAAGTAAGTTTTATTTGTTTGGCCAAGTGGGCTGGTAATTAAGAAGAACTAGAGGCAGCTAGATGACTCAGTGGATAGAGCAGTGGGCCTGGAGTCAGGAAGACCTGAGTTTCAATGTGACCTAAGACACATACTAGCTGTATGACCCTGGGCAAGTCACCTAATCCATTGCCTCAATTTCCTCATCTATAGAATGAGCTACAGAAGGAAATGAGCTACAACCGCTCCAGTATCTTTGCCAAGATCATGGACAGGCACTGCAGATGAATAATGAGAAAAATAAGAGAGAGGTAGTGAGCAATGGTAGAAAGAACACTTGGTCTATAACCAGAGGACCTGCATTCAATTCCTAGCTATGTCAATTCCTAGATGTCATAGTGGATGGAGCAGTGGGCCTGCCGTCAGAAAGACCCGAGTTCAAATCCAGTCTGAGATACTAACATAGCTAGTAATCCTAAGCATGTCGTTTGACCTCTGCCTCAGTTTCTTCAACTGTAAAATGGGGGTCATAATAGCACCTAATTCCCAGGGTTGTTGTGAGAATCAAATGAGATAATATTTGCAAAGTGCTTAGCTTAGTGCCCGGCACTTAACAAAAGTTTGTTTCTTTCCTATTTGCTCCTTAAATGATCTTAGTACTTAGGTGATCAGTCCTTTAGTATTTCTAGGCTACAGTTCCCTTTAGCCACAGTCTTCCATCTTGCCGCTACAAAAGCCCATCCTTTTTAATACCATATTCTCACCATGATGTCATGTAACAGGGAATCATGCAACGCTGCCATTTATGAAGAATTGATATGACAAGTAATACGAAGGATAATGGAAAAACACATGCCAAGCACATGCAAGTTATAAACTAGTCACTGGAAAAGGGGAAGGAATAAGCATTTACAGAGTACCTAATAAATGCCAAGCACTTTACTTTTAGAAGTATTCTCTCACTTAATATTCAGAATTCCAAGAATGGGGGGTGGGGTAAATGCCCTTATTATTTTTATTTTATAGATGAAGAAACCTGAGGCAGATAAAAGTTAAGTGACTTGCTCAACGTCACATAGCTAGTAAATATTTGAAGCCAGATTTGAATTCATCTCCCTGACTCCAGGCTTAGTGCTCTAACCACTACAGCACTGACAAAGACTTACAGACAAATAAATAGACATTTTTTAGGGTATATACAACCAGAAAAGGAAGTGGTAAGCCAGTCAGATATTGAGAATTACAACACATGGATAGAACAAATCATGCCCCTAAAATACTAAAGCAATATATATGTTAAAAGACTCAACAAGATGAATTAGATCCTGTTGGGCCAAGTTTTTGATGATTTTTTTTTTAATGTGGTAATGAGGGAGGTCTTGGTTGACTTAAAACTTGGTCTCAGAAATGTCTTTAAGTACTACAACCATCCATTCTAGATATTCTGGGGCAGTTCCAGATTTTTTGAATATCTAAAAAAAAGTTAAATTAAAAAATTTCTTAAGTGAATGAGGTTTTATGAAAGGAATATCCTTTGTCAGTCTGAACGTGGCCTGAATTTTTGGTTCAGAAATCTAGTCACCATATCCATAAGATCATAGAAGAGACCTCAGAGACCATTTAGTCTAACCCCCTCTTATTACAAATGAGGAAATAGAGACCAAAGTAGAATGTCACTTATTCAAGTTTATAAAGGTAGCAAGAGTCAGGGGCAAGATTTGAAACTGACATCTTTTCTCTAGACTCCCTCCCTTCAAACCTCTACAGCAGCAATCTCCTCTGTTACTGCTGTCTCAAGGTAGAGGTCAACTATCAGTATAAGATTGAAAAATAAAGCTATTTTAGAATTTTATTGTTTCTTTCCTCTTTGCTCCTTAAATGATCTTAGTACTTAGATAATCAGTCCTTCAGCATTTCTAGGCTACAGTTCCCTTTAGCCACACCTGCATGTCTGCTAGATCATAAACAAGCTCCTGGAGCACAGGGACTCTAACTTAACTAAATTGTTCAAATTCAATATGCTACATCCAATAAATATTAAATTAATATTTCTTGTAATTCATTATAATGTTAACTCATATTCCTAACACTGTATGGATTCCTGTAGAGTTGAAGGCTAGGAGAATCCAGGCTTAGAATTCCTTTATCTTCTCCCACCCCCTATCCCATCCATCTGCAAATAGTACAGACGCTTCCCACACACAACACTGGGGAACTCTGTTTGGATTCCATCGCATTAGACATTTCTCCCATTTGGGAACTCTACATCTCAATCCCCAGGGCTAGCTGACACCAGGCTTTCATTCTTCTCTTTCCTCCACTCCCTCCTATCCCATTCCTCATTCCTGCAGGAGTTCAGGTCACCTCCAGTCATCCTAATCTATAGCTCACCAATGGACCCAGATGGCTCCGGAGGAGAAAGTGAGGCTGATGACCTTGCACAGCCCTCCCTCACTTAAATTCACTTGCATATCATGGCATCCCCTCCCTGATGTCATGGTCCTCTTCAATCAATCAATCAATTGAATCAAAGACAATCAGCAACAGTAACAACCTTTAGTAGCAAGCTCTCTGAGCCTTCTGAAGGAACACAATTAAAGAAACAGATCCACTCAAACAGATTTAAAATGGAAGAGACCTTAAAACAGCTGCGAAGAATTTTTCTGGTAGACTTAGAACTTCATTGAAATGCATGGACTTAAATAATTTCCAATGGACTCTTGAGGCAAAATGTCTTCCACATTCAGAGAAAGAACTATGCAATTAGATCACAGATAGAAACAGACCATTTTCTTTCGTATTATGTTTTGTTTGTTTTATTTTATGGTTTCTCCTATTCATTTTAATTCTTCTGTGCAACATGTACTTAAAAGGAAAGTATGTGTAGAACCTATATAAGATTGTACACCATCTCGGGAAGGAGTGAGGAGGGAGCGGGGAAAGAGAGGGAGAGAGGAGAAAAAAAATCTAAGCTATATGGAAGTGATTGTCGAACACTGAAAACAAAATAATTTAATTTTTTAAAAAAGAGACCTTAGACTTCATTCAGTCTACCCCATCCTTTGAGGTAAGGGGGTTACCCAAGGTTATGCAGGTAGTTAATGGCAACTAAATGGAAAAGGGACATTTTAGTAGTTCTGGGGAGGTGAGGGGAGGGGAGGGAAGCACCAATTCTGTTAGGCCAGGGATTACTTCTTTAATATTGCTATCCTTTCTCTTCTCCAAGACTAGCATGTCTCTGATTCAAGCAAAGGCTTGATAAAACTGCAAGGCTGCTTGAAAATGAGTGTTAAATCCATTAAAATGAATAATTTCTCTTAGTCTCAACTGCTGTTTGAATAGTGGAAGCCCTAAGCTGTACTATTCATGTTTTATTAAAAAACAGAGTAGATGAATGATCTGCTAGACTCATTAGACTGCAGAATCATCTTCCAAAGGAAGAAATAGACACCCTATTATCAGGGACATTTAAAAGACTGGTTGACTAGCTGGAACAAGGCATAGATGAAGTATATGTTCCTACAGTCTTTATATTTAAAGAAAGTCACTAATCTCTCCAAAAAATGGCATGGAGTAGAATGTCACCCTAGCCTGCTCAATTTGACAAAGCTTTTATGGTTGTCATTTATTCATTTCAGTCTCTTTGTGACTCCATTTTGGAGTTTTCTTGGCACAGACACTGGAGTGGTTTATCACTTCTTCCTCATGGTGCAGATGAAGAAACTGAGGTAAATAGGATGAAGTTACTTGTTCAAAGTCTCATAGTTAGTAAGAGTCTGAGGCTGGATTTGAAATTATGAAGATGAATTTTCCTGATTCTAAGGCCAGTACTATATACACCAAGCCACCTAGCGAGGGTGAAGAACAAGTTCCTTCGAAGGATGATTTGGCCACAGATATGTAAATAAATACAAAAATCAAGAGAAGGCACTCAAAAATGAGCAAAACCCCTTGTAACTAGAAGGAACAATAGTAACTAGGGTTAAAAAAAACCTTTTCAAAAATATACTTAAGATCGATGATGGGCAATGAGTCAGGAAGACCTTAGTTAAAATCCTACCTCTAACACATCTGACTTGCACAATCATAGGCAAGTCATAAAGTTGCAGATATGTTGCCAACTTGCCCTGGGAGTTCCCTAAATCCATGAATTTGAAGGTTTGGATTTAAAATGGGGGAAAAAAACCACCACTTATGATTCACTTTAGAATATGAGCTAAATCCGTCCTCTACTTGTGAAATTTCAGTTTCCAGATGAAGTTTATTTGCAAGTCATGTCATCATTTCTCTGATGGCATGGTCTTCTTCTTCAGCAACGAAGGATGAACACACACACGCTATCAAGTTCACTGTGTTTAAATGACATGCTTTGTGTGCGTGCATGTGTGTGTATGTGTGTTTACATGGAAGTTCACCTTTTTTTTAAAAGCAAGTTAAAATAGGCTTTGGACCTCAATGACCTGTTAGGAAATTGTCAGAACTAAAAATCTAATACAAAACTGTCCAGCACAAAGAAACAACTACAAAGAGAAGTCTTTGTGACATATCTCTAAAATCTACTTATCTTATAATTTTAAGCTGGATCCCAGAACTCTTGGCTAATTTCACTAGGGACATGTCCATCCATTTCTCTGAGTGCCATAGCCAAAACAGGGACAAAGAAGGTGTAGCCTTGGTTTGGAACCAAGTTCTGTAAGCAGTGTGAGGAAAGCCCAGATTGGTCTAGTTACTAACCTGAGGTTCTGCTAAAGCAAAGGATAAGACGTTGCTATAAACACTGATTTTGGGACTACCCCTACAATCAGATATTTCTGACTAAGATGGTATTCCTCTCTTTGGTCTGATTTTTTTTTAAGATTACAGAATGGGTCCTTGAGTAGCCATATAATTAAGGAAAAAATTGATTTCATTTAGTTTGTGGAGATACAGCTTATATTCACACAATGCTGGTCATCCAGAGGGAAATGGAAAAAATGTAGTGAAATAACCAATTTTTTGGCCTACAAAGAGCCAAACATCTGGGATCTTTGGCTCACTCAGTTTTCACAATGTCTGGCACCTAATGGTGCCACATCCTGAAATGCCACAGAGATAATAGATTACAGAATGCGACAGTTAAAAGGGACTTTAAAGATCACTGAATCCAACTTCTTTGTCTGAAGTTTTATGGTGGTTCTGCCATGTTTTTGGTGAAAGAAAATCATTGTTCTTCAGGTTTATTGGTCATAAAAAGAATCTTATGTGTATCTGGGGGTTGGGGATAGGAAATACAAAGAAATTATTTTTTTAATCAGATCTGTGATATCATTGGTGCAGAGAACAAGGAAATTTCCTCTATGAAGAGAGATCAACTCTTCTGCCACTTCCAGAGAGTTTCCTGAAACCAGGGGTATACTAGAGCTAACTCCAATCAACTGGCTAAAGACAATTGTTAAATTTTCAGTGTGAGCATTTACAGGTCAGAAATTGGCAAATGCTATAAATTGGGGCTTAATTTGTCAATTGTCTAGATTTAAGAAAACGATGGAGAAAATGTTAGTAACAAATTAAATTTAAAAGTCTGTCATGAGTTCACATTTCCTCCTATCCCCTACCAAAAAAATTTTTTTAAGGTAGTTGCTACACATTTGCCAGCATCTCCCCCTATCCCTTGCTGGTGCTGGAGCACTGATTGCCCAAAGTCGTATAGTCAGGATCAGAGGTGAAACTCAGATCTTCCTAATATTGTAACTAGCGTTCTATCCATTATTTCAAACTGCCTCTCAACAAATGATTACTAACTTAAAATACTTTTGTTGAGTCATTTCAGTTGTATCTAACTCTTTGTGACCTATTTTGGAGTCTTTCTGGCAAAAATACTGGAGTAGTTTGCCATTTTCTTCTCTAGTTCATTTTACAATTGAGGAAACTGAGGCAGACAGGGTTAAGTGACTTGCCAAGGACCATGTAGCAAGTTAAGTATCTGAAGCTAAATTTAAACTCATGAGAATGAACTTTCCTAATTTCAAGCCCAGCACATACCACCTCACCGACCGGCTTAAAATATACACCACATAAAGGTAAATTTATTATTCCTGTACCTTCTAACTGTCATTGTTTCCTTGCCCTTTGGTTCTATATTTACTAACTCCACTAAGATAAGGGGAAATTTCCTATCATGTAATATAATTAGGGGAGATCACAAGATATAGGGACCTGATTCAGAATCTGAAGATCCAAGTTGGAACCTAGATTTGATCTCTTAGGAGATTACATGACTCGAAGCAACCTCTATGAGCAAGCTGCCTCATAAACTATAAATATCTTTACAAATGTTAGCTATTACTATCAATATTAGCATTACTATTTCCAGATCTTTTGCTATCTTGGCCCATAGTTCCTATGGAGATATCCCACTTTGTCAATGTTTCTTTTAAAATATAAGATTTAGACTATTGAATACAATAGCCCAGACCTGATCCCACAATTTTAGAAGTATAGTGGGAATATTACCTTCTGTGATCTGAATATAATTAATAATAGCTAGCACTTAGATAGCACTTTAAGATTTGAAAAGCATTTTACAGATGTTTTCTTGTTTAATCTTTACTACAGCCCTGGTCTAATATTATACCCATTTTACCAGATGAGGAAACTATCCCAGGTAAGAGATTTAATGACTTGTCCAGGATCACACAGCTAGTGCATATTGGGTCTTCTTGACTCCAAATCCAGCATTCTATCCACTATCCCACCTGGGCGCCTTGATGTAGTTCGTACCACGCTTTTATGGTCATCCTTATGGCTTTATGGCCAGGTTTTCCATCTTTTTTACATATCCTTTAAAGATCTCAGCTGTCAGAAACTCTCAGTGCATTGTTTCCTTTCAGTGTCCCTTTTCTTCTTTATTTTTATTTTATTTTGCAATTGCTTCCAAAGGCAAGTCAAGAATGAATGAATGAATGAATATATCAAATATCTGGCCAAAAAGTCAGATCTTTAGCATATATCTGAAAGCTGAAGACTGCTTTCACAATTATATCCTGTCTCAGGGCCAGTTTTTTATTTTATGTTATTGGGAACATCATCCATATCATGCTTCAGGCAATGTAGCCTGTAGCACTCTCCCAACAACAACGGCTCACCATTGTGCTTTCCTATATTTTCATATTGGCATATACCATCCTTTTATGTCTGTTACTCTCACCCTTCACTGGCCTGGAACGTAGTAGGTACATAATTTTTATTGGTCTATTGATTGATTGCTCTCTTAGATCCATTTCTCTTGGACAAGTTATTGCTGTTGTTCTGTCATTTTGGTCACATCTGACTCTTTGTGATCCCATCTGGGAATTTTCTTGGCAAAAATACTAGAGTGGTTTGCCATTTCTTTGGATATTATTGTATTATACTCATAAAGTTCATCCCACCAAGTTTCAGTGATACCTCTGAGTTTGTAGTTATCCTTTTAAATTAAAGTGTCAAGATCTCCCTATTTCTTCTCCCTACATTCTTGTACATTGGCATGTAAATACTTGAGACCAGAGTTTTCCCAAACTATTTCCCAGTTATTTTCACATCAGAATTACTGGGCACTTCTTACTGTCTGTGTTTTCCTTCTAGAGCGTACCTCTATTCAAGGTATTCAAAATACCTATTGTCTTTCATATTGCTCAGTTTCCCAGATTTATCTGGAGATTTTTCACCACCCTCACCTCCACCCCCACATTGAAATTTAGCTGGAAAGATTCTTGATCCACATGAGCTGGTAGCTGACAAAATGCATTTCTGCCAGACTTCACGGGATGCCTCAAAGTTCTGTTAGCAAATGAGTCACTGGACCATTTTCATCAGTAGCTAAATTGAAAATGTACCTGCCTTCCCAGTTCAATTTGCAGTCATTAATCTTTATAAATGTATAATATCAATATTTTAAGAGGCCAAATGATATAGATTATTCTGCTTACCCATTGTTTGAAATTAAAACTTAGTCATGTATTTTCTCTTCTTCCATTTTAATTTATCTTTCATTTGGTGTGTTCTGGAGAAAGGAGGAGGGTATGGAAACAAATCAAAGAGAAAAAAACCAGACTAACTAAAGACAAATCACCCCCCTGCCAAACTTTACAGTATTTCCGATGGTTCATGAAATGTTTGACAGCAATGTAATTGCAATAATGAGGTGGTTTGAGGGCCAGGTGGTGGTTTTAAACTCACACAGGATGTTTCTAGCCCTAGGCTTAGCTTCAGGCCAGGACCACTTCAACCAGGCCAAAGCTACCAATGGAATCCTTGTTGCTGGGTAACACACAAATGTGACATTTACTGGGTCCCTGAATAATGCCTTTCTCTGAGTAGCCAAAAGTACTCGCATATCAAACATGGAGAGGAAGGGTAATTTGAGATGTCAGTAAGTCTTTATGATTTAATTAAGACCTGAGAGACCGTCTAGGATTAGGATGGTTCCTTCAGTCCCTGCAAGGGATGTTCTGAATCCCTTCTTGAGAAAACTTTCCCTGGGTTTCAGCCTATAATACATTGGTTCCTCAGCTTTTTTTAGGCTCCTTTGTACCTTGCTTGTTTGCTTGTGTCTGTTCTTTTCTGGTTGATAGCCTGTGAATTTAGTGGTCAGGAAGTGCTAACAACATGGTTGAAAACCAATGCTCAGCGAGTGTCAGCTTTTCCCCTCAGCTTCCCTCTAGCAACTCAGTACTTATCAGCAATCTCCTTGTTATCTCAATCTAAACTCCTGTCTTAGATTGCCAAACCATGTGGGTTGAGGACAGATGTGCCAACAAAAGGACATATATATATGTGTGTATATATATATATATATATATATATATATATATATATATATATATACACACACATATATATATATATATATATGTATGTAACATATATATAGTATAGCACACACATGTGTATATGTATACATACATGTGCACCTAACACATACATATCAATTGGTATTTATACAGCAATTTTCCTCCATTTAGTTTAAATGGCTGCATATAGATAATCACTCATTAGTTGGAAACACAAGCATGTGAAGGAATGAAGAGCCAGGTAAGAATCTAATTCAGAGGTGAGTAAATTGAGGCTAGCATTGGTCATATAGTCAAGTGGTCTCATAGCCACAGTCCAATGAGAGTGCTGTGATTATAATTCCAATCTCGTGTCTCCTTGACAACCACAGCCTCCAGGGAACCAAAATCAAATCCACCAACACATTTTCATTTGTCCATTTTTGCAATTGGACTCTTTCTGCCACAGAATCAAGATAATTCTACGTGACAGTGATGCTTGATTGCCTTGCTAGCCCAGATTGTAATCCAAACCCATATAATGCCCCTGGATGCCAAATTTGGTGGGGACATGGAACTAAAGGGAACAGAAATATTCATCCATTCAAAAAATACTTATTAAGCATCTATTTTGTGACTGGTCAGAGTGCCATCAGGTAGAGCACAATGAGAACTAGATGTGGAATTCAATCACTTCAGTTCTAATACTAGCCCTGATACTTAATATCTGTGTGACTGACTATGATCAAGTCATTTTTCTCTGGGTCTTAGTTTCCTTATCTGTAAAAAGAGGAGGATTGTTGTAGATGACCTTAAAGGTCCCTTCTAGTCTTAAAACCTATCTATGATAACAGTTCTTAACCTTTTTTGTGTGTTATGGACCCCTTTGGCAGCCTGATGAAGCCTGTGGACTCCTCCTCAGAATGTTTTTAATTGTATACACAAGATTATCAAGGGAATCAGTTATACTGAAATAAAGTCATCACAATATTTTTCTTTAAAAAAACAGGTTCAAGAATCCCACAATAAGAATTCCTGATAAGATTACCCTTTAAGCCAAATGACTTAAGCCTATGGTACCATTTAAACCAAAAGGTAATTGATAGCAAAATCTTCCCTCTTCCTCTCTTTATACCTGTGACTCTTGATTGCTACATGCTAAAATAAAATGCCTCTGACATTGACCTCATTCTCAACACCTTCCAGATCTGACCTACCCTTTCCTATCTTCTCTGTTCTCCTTCTCTAGCACGCCCTCTGGAAAACCCATTTTATTGTTAGCAAATGCCCCTTCATCTTCTCACATTCTTTCCATCTTCTTGCCCTTATGGTAACCTGCAAGTTTCTTCCTGAAGACATCACATCCCTACCACTCTCTTCAGTATTTGGATGTTTCTTCTCTCATCCTTCTTGGTTCAAAGAGCCAAGAAGAAAAGTACATACCATTGATAATATTATCTTTAAGGAATGAATGGAGCTACTGAGTCAGGGTTGGAGAGTAAGGATTTCTTGCTTGGAGTAGCCTGGAAGATTGGAGGCATATTTCATATTGTCTTAGACAAATTCTCACTCCCACACTCTTTCTACTTTACCACACAACCTTCTTCTCTCTCCCATTTTAGGGATTTCTGAGCCGGTCTTGTAGTCTTTCTCTCTGCCTCAATCTTTTCTGTCTCCACTCAGATTATCTATCTATCTATTGTCTGTCTATCTATCTATCTACTGTCTATCTACTGTTTGTCTATCTATCTATCCACCTATCTTATCTATGCTTTAATGCTCCCACAAATTCCCTGACTAGCTAGTACAATATTCTCAATTCCCATGATCCTTATCCTCAGTTATCCACAGTGATGACCCATAGTTTAAAACCATCATCTGGAATTTTGCTATTTTCATTATCCTGATTTCTTTCTCATCATAAACTTCTATCTCCCTCCTCTCTTCACTCTTCCTAAACCTAGCCTCTATTCTCACCAATACCTTCAGGTCTTATCTCCCTCCCTGTTCTCATCAACACAATTGTTGACTCACTTTCTTCCCTTCGATGGTCTTGACCCTGTGGGCATATATTTCAACTGTCCACTATCTTCTGCTCTCTAATTCTATGCATCCTTGCTTTACTGACACTGGACAAAGTTGTCCAACTTTGAGCTATCTTCACTGCCTGTTTTCTCCACTTCTACTCACCGTGATGTTGAGCATTGTAGAAGGAAGTAACACAAGGGTGCCAACAAAAGTCCACTGCAAAGTTACGTTATCTATTCAATTCAACAAATATTAGTCAACTACTCTTGTATGTGATACTGGACTATGTAGTCTCAAGTCAGCTCTCACTACCTTAGAGTAAAAGGCTTTTAACCTGGGATCCATGTCCATCAACTTCAGGGGGTCCACAGATTTGGATGGAAAAATATATATTTTTATTTCAATCTAATTGGTTTCCTTGGTAATCCTGTGTATGTATATTATGCAATTAAAAGTATTATTCAGAAGAGGGATCCATAGGCTTCACACGACTGCCAAAGGGATTCATGACACAAAAAATATTTAGAACCTCTGGACATAGAGAAATCCTTTTATTCTTCCTGATTAATTCTCTATGATGCTTTCTGCAGAGATGTTCCAAATCTTTTCTTCTCTTTTCAAAGGGAGTCCCCTCTATTATATCTTTTACCTCCCTTCCTTCTGATTAATTGAGAATATTCTTTTCTTCTCCCCTATTCCATATCCCAAAATCCTTCTGCTTGGATTCCCCCATTTTCTCCTCCATTGCTCCACTTTCTGAAGAAGGAGTGGCCCTTATCTTTGCCAAGGTCAATCTTTCTACCAATTCTCTTAATTCCAACCCCTACAACCTCCTACAGAAGCTTTTCCTATTTAGTTATTTCCCATTAGTTATTTTGTCTCTCAGCTTTAATCTCTCCTTATCTACTGACTCCTTTTCCTGCTGCTTATAAAGCATGTTCAAATGTCCCCTATCCTTAAAATAAATAAATTACCCTCATTTGACGTTGCTGTCTCAAGCTATCATACAATATGTCTCCTCCTATTCACAAATACCAAGAGGTAGAAAAAGTCACCTCCACTGGATGCCTCTATCCTTACCTCCCACACCTTTCTCAGCCCTTCACAATCTGACTCCTGACCCCAAGACGCTAGTGAAATTGTTTTCTTCAAAATTATCATATATTTTAGCTGCTTAACCAAGTACCTTTTCTCAGTTCTCATTCTTACCTGAACTCTAAAGTTTGGGGAGCTATTGAACCCCAGATATTCCTACATATCCTTTCCTCTGTTTGCTTCCATGATCCTGATCTCTTGAGCTTCCTCTTACCTGTGTGACTACCTGTCTTCTGTCTTCTCTGTTGGATTATCACCCATCTCCTAATTAATAAGTTTATGGCTCTCCTAAGGCTCTGTCCTGGGCCTTCTTCTCTTCTGTCTTTGAGTCATCTCATCATTTTCCATGGGTTCAATTATTATTTTTTATGTTATCATTTTAATTTGCTTGTGGCATTATAAGTACCTATAGCAGAATTAGGATCCAAACTCAAGTCTTCAGACTCCAACTTCATTACTCTTTGTGTGACCCTCTGCTGTGAGAATTGCGATGGCTTACAATCTATCAGTAGATTAAAGACTTTCTTCTATGCAGTAGTTTTGTTCCTTCTACACAGTGATTTCCTTCTACACTGTGAGAAGCACCGTGCATAATGGACAGAGAACTAGCCTCCCTAGGTTCAAATCCCTGCTCTGACACATACTGACTGAATGACCCTGGACAAGTCACAACCTCTCTGTTTTGAAAAATTCTCTAAGATAGTGATCTGCCTTAATAGAGGGACTTTACTAACCAAGAGCTCCCTATACCAATGAAAACACAAGTCAAGGCCAAACCAGTAAATATGCAAATGTGGTTGTTGTTATTGTTGTTTAGTCATTTTCACTCATGTCCAACTCCTCATGACATCGTTTAGGGTTTTCTTGGCAAAGATACTGGATACTTGCTATTTCCTTCTCCAGGTCATTTTTACACATAAGGAAACTGAGGCAAACAGGTTTAAGTGACTTGTCCAGGGTCACACAACTGGTAAGTGTCTGAGGCCAGATTTGAAGTCATGAGGATTCCACCATAAAGATATCTTGCCTTCACTTATAGAATCAATATAACAATTTTAGTAAGGTCACACAAAACATTTCTTCCTGTCTATCACCCAAATACAACATAAACAGAACTTGAGTGGGAGAAACTAGATTTTAGACATAAAACTTGATAAGACATTTTGATGGCCAGTATCTCAGAGATCAGATGATGAAACGTTGTGCCATATTGTATTACCTTCCTCTTCCATTTGTCTTATTGGGAAAAGGCTTAGGACTAGATATTAATGTTTGGGCTGCCACCATTCATTCTTTCATTGACCTCACTGGGTTTTAGTTTACTTATCTGTAAAAGATGACTTTTAAGGCCCATTCTAGCTCTGTGATTTAGTCAATTAGTCTGATCAGGATAGAGCTCATTGTTGTATAATCTGTAGAGTTGTAATAAGAAAGGTTTTTTCATTTAGCCATATTTTACTCATGTTCAACTCTTCATGTCCTCTTCCGGGGTTTTCTTGGCAAGATACTGGAGTGGTTTGCCATTTTCTTCTCCAGCTCATTTTACAGATGAGGAAACTGAGGCAAACAGAGTAAGGTGACTTTCTCAGGGCCACATAGCTAGTGTCTTGAGACTAGATTTGAACTCAGAAAGATAAGTCTTTCTGACTCTAAGTCCAGAATTCTATCCACTCTAGTTGTCCCAAGGATAGATAAGTACTTCATGCTAAATTCATCACCACAAATGATAAAAACAACCCTAGAGCATTCTATACAAAGCATAGTTCTACAGCATTGTCTTTGTATTTAAAGGGTAATCCATCCTACTAGAATGAAATTAAAATCTAAACTTAAGAAATCCTTCTTTGGCCTCTCTTATTAAAATTGATTGATATGTCTTATTGACAGTTGATGAAAGAAACTATATTGGTCTGACAGCATTTATTCAATAAAAGTCAAACAAATTGTTTTCTTCATCATTTTCACAGACCATGACCTACCACAAATTTGTGAAATTTCCATGTAAATTTACCCTTGTAAATTAAGAAAGGACCGTTTGATGACTGCCTCTGAAGATGGATGTCCTTCTCCCTATTCCAATCACACATCTGGGAAAGAATCCCTGCTCTGAGTCCCAAGACTTCCTCTGATGCATATCACCTGTGTGACCTTTGGCAAGTCATTTAGCTTTCCTGGTCCTCAATTTCCTCATTTGTATAATGAGGAAGGTTAGACTAGTTGGCCTTCTCTAGCTCTACAGTGCCAACATCTCAAGATTCCCATGTAAGCTGCATTTTGTGACAAAATCCCTGCTGGTCCAGAGTAGGCTGGAATATTCTCAGCATGTGGTTTCTAACAGGTAACATTATTCCTCCCCTATGCTCTAAGAGTTGGAAGAAAACGAATGTTCTCAAGCAGGTCTATGTTTGCTTCTTTGATGGATCAAAACTATCCATTAGTCATGACAATGTGTAGTCAGCGAGCAGTTCACCAGTCATGTCAGTTACAAAGAAGGGCTTTGCAATGACTTCATGAAAAGGAGTAAGAATGCTGAAGTGAACCACATCTATGATACCATGCATCTATCAGAAGCTGATTTTTGCCCTTCTAGAGTGAAAAGTGAGGCAACCAACAGGCAAGCTAAGCAAACTAATTCATTGAGCAAATTTTTATCCAAGCACCAGGGAGACCTGAGGGATCAGTTTGGACTCATATTCCATTATGCATTTTGAATTATTAAACATTACATGTTTGGAACCTCATTCTCCCCTATTACTTTTTAAATAATTCATCTGTATTTACATCAGCTGGATTTCCTGGAGCTTTACACATAGCAAGTAGCAGCCATGCTGAGAGAGTCACAACTGTACTACTATTGAAAGATATTAAAACATTTGTGATATACGGTAACAGGAAAAAAGACTACTAACCCTCAGTTCAGCCAAATTAGATAAAGCAGTAATTCTCGGTCTTTAGAAACCTGTGCTGCCCTTTTGTTTGATTTTGTAATTCACATTCTCCTGCCTCATCCCTGCCAAAAGCGGGCAGCATGGGCAGATATTGGCTCTTACAACTAGTGTGAATCTAAAGGGCGATTTTGTTTTGGAGAATTTCACAATCCCTTGAGTTAAATGGAGATACTCTGGCATGCTGTAAAACCAGGATTGGGGAAAGGAGCACGTGTGATTGTCTTCTCTGAAATTAACTCCGTGTGATGATTACCGGGCAGGGGGTGGGGGAGGGGGAGATGACTCCAGAATCCAACAATCCAAGCACGTTTCTCCTACAAACTTCCCTATTCCATTGAGGCACCCCCATTTTCAAATCCCTCAGGTACCCACCTTTGGAAGATTCAAGGATGGCTATCCTTTATTCTCCTCCCCCAATCGATCAATTGCCAGGACTTTCCAACGATTCTGCCTCTTTACATTTCATATATGAAACCCTATCATTTCACACGTATAGTTATTATTCTTGTTCAAGTCCTTATCACCTATCACCTGGATTTGTTGCAACAGCCTCCATATCCATCTCCCTGCTTCTCATCCCTCTAGAACAAAGAAGTGGCCAAACAGATATTCCTAAAACAGATTTAACTAGGTCATAAATATACACACACACAATATACATTATACTTCTAAGATAAAATACAAAATCCTCAGTCCACCATTATCTGTACCCAAGCTACTTTTCCAAGTCTACTTCTCATTCCTCTCTTTCGAGTCCTATCCTTTACAGTTAGGTCTTAGTATGAATAACAAGGCCCATGAAGTGGTCATACTATTTGAATCTGAACTATTCTAAATTATATGCAAAATATGGTCATTGGTTCCAGCCCAACAGAAATAGGCAATGAAAATTTGAATAATGCAACCACTTTATGGTATTTATTGTTCAAACTAATCAGGACCTACCTGTAGATTCAAATGGGTTTTCCAGCTGTTTCCCACACACATTTCATCTCTTATCTCTATGGTTTGATACAGTTCTCTCTAAATACAGTATCTCTAAAATGCAGCCCACCCCTCACCCCTGCCTCTGGGAATCCCTAAGTTCCTTTAAACTCTAGATGAGGTAGAGTTCTCCACACAATATCCCTAGCGCTACAACAACTTTATAATTATCTCCTCTTTGAAATTATTTTGTGATATTTTGCATATACTCTATATTTACTTAGGCTGTGCCCTCCTCAGAAAGTAATCTCCCTGAGGGCAGAGACTAAGCTTGATTTTTTTTCTTTCTATCCTTAGGGTTTAACACAAATATTTCCTGAATTGGATTGAACTTTAAAAAGTTTAATCACAGATTAAATCAGAATAAGTGAAAATTCTGGAAATTCTGTCTACTGCCCCAGACCACTTGGGCTGATTTATGATTTCTTTTCAACTCTATCCTACTGGATGGCATAGTAGATAACACTACAGCCTTTAGTCGTCACTTCAAATCCAGACTCAAGTGCTCCTTCTGTGGCCCTGGACCTTGATTTCCTCCTTTGTGAAGTGGGGATGAGGATGGTAATATCCCTTTGCCACCAGGTTGTTGTGGGCACCAAATGAGAAGACATGTGCCCCATGTTTCACAAACCATAAAGCTCTACTTAAAAGTTATCAGGAATTCACGACATTCTGAATGGTACAGTTCCTTCTGATGCAGAACTGTTGCCCCGCCCCCTCCATGTTTTGCATCCCCACGAAGAATTCTGCCACTAGACCATGCTGCCTCCTCTCTGTATTCTCCCATCCCACTCCCCCTGGGTATCTCACGTCTGTCCATCTCAACCCCCCAGTGGTTCTTCATTTGTGTCCTTCTTCCCCTCTTTTGCTTCTGTGATTGCTGCTGTCCTGCCTGTCTGGCCCAGTGCAGTCTGGATTCAGGCTGTCCTGAGGCTAGGAACAAGAAATTTCCAACAGCCTGCCTGAATGCAAACTCCTCTGCTGCCCAAGGAAGGTGCAGGAGGTCAGGTTTCAATGGAGTATGGGATTCTATGCCAAGCGAGGAGATCAAGGTCTGAGTACCTCAAAGTACAGGAAGAACCAGCGCTTCAAATGTCAGCCGTTTCAAGGACTCCAGGTCCTGCTGTTTCTGGAGTTGAAGCGATAATCAGAGCGGTGTATATGTTAGACTCCTTGCAGAGATCTCCAAAAGCATGGGCTCCTATAGGGTTTCAACCTAAGAATTTTATTTCCTTTTAAGACAAAGCTAACGGTGCAAACTAGCCACATGACAAGGCTGTTTTGAGGAGCAAAACACTATTTTACTTAATAAAGAAAAAAAGAAAATGTAGGATTCAAAGGAGAAAATGATGTGGGAGCTAGAGTTACACTAGGAAGAATTAAAAAGCCATAACTTGACATTGCCTATATCCTGGGAGGAGGCTAGGCCGGCTGACATCTTTCAAGAGGTTTGGGGGAGGAAAAAAAATTCTTCCATATGTCAGTGTATCCCAGTATTGTGAAACTTTTTGGTATGTATCGAATGGCTCATGCAAATTATGCAAATGTCCTCATAATTAGCCTCAGAGTGGCTGGCAGCCTGAATCTCCTGGTATTCCAGGACTGAAGTTGGTGAGGGTCTTGGCTCCATTTCAGGAAGGTAGTAAAGTAGGAAGGCTGCATGTTCAAAAGCTGTACAACCAGACTGGTAGCACATCCTGACATACAAAATGTCACGTGCTAGGGGGTAGGAGGGAAGAGTGCTGGATGTGCATGGATTCCTATACACTGAAGGAAAGCCAAGACCCACAAAAGCAAGGACAAAAGTGCAAATGTTTGTTACACAATCTGTGGTCAGGAAACGATTCAACTTTCATGACTGTCGATGTTAGAAAATTGAGATCTCTCAGGCAACTACCAAGAGCAAAGAGTTCTACACTGGAATGAATGAATGAATGAATGAATGAATGAATGAATAACATTATTATACACTTATTATGTGCCAAACTTATTGTGTGCTGGGGGAGTATAAATACAAAAGGTAACAGTCCCTTCCAGGCTCTGCTCTGGACTACTAGACTTTGACACCTCGGCTATGATTTCATCCTGAAACTTCACTCAGTGCCTCGGGCATCCTAACCCTGGATCATTCAGCCCCTTTGCAGCCTTCTCAACATGGACTATACCTCTGCCAAGCCTGGGGGGCCTCCATTTTGTAGAAGGATCCAGGCTCGCCAGGCTTCATTTCCTTCCTAGATTTGCTTTTGCCTTCTGGGTTTAAAAACCATGTCTCCATGTGGGTACCTTCATTCCCCGCACCCTTTTCAGCTTCTTTTTGTGCATTGTCTTTTTTTTGAGGGCAGGTCTGTATTTTTTGCCAATTTCTGCCAACATAAACTGTTCATAAAAGCCTATTTTCTTCCTTCCTTCCTCCCTTGCCCTCAAGAAGATTTTAATTAAAATTCTGGCTTTAAATCTTTTTTTAAAAAAATCCTTCCCCAGTTGGGTAAGTCACTCCACCTCTCTTTTTTCTTTATGTGTGAAGTGAGGGGTTGGACGAATTTGTTTCTAAGGTCTCTTGCTGCTCTAACAATATAAGAATATATTCTGACTCTGTGACGAGATAACAAGGTCTCCCAAACTAGCCAGCAAGTCCCATGGAGGCAGGAATCATATCTCATCAAAAACTCACCTAGTACAGTTTTTGACACATATCATATACATACAAAAGGTTTACTAGATGGAAAAATAAATAATAATAGAAGTTGTCTGCCTTTTTTTGTATCCTCAGATCTCAGCACAGTACCTGTGCTAAGTGCATGCTTAACAAATGCTAGCATTTAATGAATGCTTGTTGATTTAAGATTTCTATCCTCTGTGACCAGCTTTGAAATAATTCCAGAGACAAACACCAATGAAATCCATCAATAACCTGTCAAACTCTTGCCAAATAAATAAAGTCCAGACTCCTTGGATCCGGCACTCCAAGTCCTCCACACCTTGGATACCAACTGCCTTTTCAAACTGATCTTCCTTTCCTGTTCTTCAAAAAGATATACACTTTAGTCAAGCTAGAAAATTTACCCTTTCATGAGAACTAACCTTTATATTCTGCTCTGTACCTTGCCCTCCTGACATTGCTTTTCCTTCATCCTCCTTCCCACATCTCTGCCTACTGAAATCCTACCCATTCTTTGAGGCCCTAGTCAAATGCCTTTATAAAAGCTTTCACAGCGCTCATAACTCAAAAGAAACGGCTTCCTTTTTTCAAACATGGCAGAATCACGGCATGATAGAATAGGAGCTGGAACAGACCCCAGAAGTCATGAAATTCAACATCCTCCTTATTTTACAGATGAGGAAACTGAGGCCTAGGAGGTCAAGCATCTTGCTTAAGGTCACACACATAGCAAACATCAGAGCCTTTATTTGAACCATGGTCCTCTGACTCCAGAGCCATGGCCCTTTGTGCTGTGCCACATGCATTAGTCTCTTCATCTTCTACTGCTGTATTATTTTGGTATGTCTTAATCACTCCCATAAAGAGAGTGCATTCTTTGAGGGTTGGGACCATGTCTTATTCATATCTACGTTTCTTGCGGTACTTGGGATGGTGATTTGACTATTGTAAACTCTCAGTAAGCAGCTGTCAATTGAATCAAATCTATTTTCCTATCAAAATATTCCACCAGAGATGTTAATAAGATATTAATAAATAATAAGAAATAGATTAATAGGGTATTAATAAGAATTAGACTGAGCATTTGGACCTTTGGCAAGTCACTTCTCTGAGTCTCAGTTTCTTCTTTGGTAAAATAAAGACTAAAGGACTTCTAATTTCCTTAAAGTTCATAAACACTTTAATTCTTCAACTCTAAGCCCTCTCATCACATGGAGATACCTCCTTTATGGTATACCCATTACTTGAGAGACTTCCTCATGCACTGACAAAGGGTGGGTAACTAATTCAGGAGAGGATTCCCAGTGGAGCTTTTTCATGTTTATAAATTATGGAAATCATAAACAAAATTATAGAAAGCTAAGCTACATTGTCTACACCCAGGCGGTAGGCTACTGTTTCCATTGGCATAATAACCACTATTAGTCTTGACAGCCAAGGAGATCTGACTTTGAATCTTGTTTCAAATACTTACTTGGCAACCATGGCTGTCCAGGGTCACTTAACCTCTCTGACCTTCTGTTACCTCTTCTGAAAAATGGGGAAAATAATAGCATTTACTTCACAAGGTTGTTATGAGAATAAAATGAAATGTTACAGGTAAAAGAATTTGCAAAATTTAAAACTATATATAAATGTACAGGCAGCTAGGTGGTGCAGCAGATAGAGCACCAAGCCTGGAGTCAGGAGGATCTGAGTTCCAATGTGACCACAAATATTTACTAGGTATGTGACCCTGGACAAGTCACTTAACCCTGTTTACCTCAGTTTCCTCATCTGTAAAATGAACTGGAGAAGGAAATGGCAAACCACTCCAGTATCTTTTGTCAAGCAAACCCCAAATAGCACCACAAAGAGTTGGACATGACTGAAACGACTCAATAAACAACATAAATACATTCTATTCATATGATTGATGTATTTTTCTCCAGAAGATTTTTGAAGTGACTTGGAACTTTCATTATTGCCCCTAGAAAAGTATTCTAGAGCCCAATAAATCTTTCTGCTGGGAAATTTACTCCTGTTATTTAGCCTAAATTTTTCTTTCCTTAAATTCATCCCTTTACTCCTACCCTAATTATAGCCCTTGTTTTGTGCTACATAATTCTTTTTCCTTTTAGTATTTACAAGCTTTAGATAACTGAAGACAGTGATCATGCTATCTGCCCAAATTTCTTAGTTCTAATTAATCTGAGCTATGTATAATATCTATAACATGCTTGTAAAAGCATATCCCTCTAGGATAATTTAAGCTGTTTGGGTCTATTTCCTCAAGTTCTTTCTTTGTTGTTGTATTAGCCCCTGAAGAACCATACTTATTCAGTAAATTAGCTAAGTGACTGAGTCTGGAGTTAGAGAGATTTGAATTCAAATTTAGCCTCAAACACTTGCTGGCTATACAACTGGTCAAGTCACTTAATGTCTGTTTGCCTCAGTTTCTTCAACTATGAAATGAAGAGAATAAAAGTATCACCTTGCACCTTTTATTGTGAAGATCACATGAGGTAATATTTGTAAAAGTTCTTACCACAGTGTCTAGCACATAGTAGGTACCACATTCTTACCAATTTTTTAAAAAAGAGTAATCCACTATTATTTAGAACACGTGTGCATTCACAATTCCTCCAGTTGATAAACCTAAAGCAGTCAAAATCTCAAAGCTTCCAAGTATCTCTAAATTTGATTTTGCCAATGATGTGAGCATTTAATCAGGGTATAAAACAGGTTTTTAAATTGCTAAGGTGATTATTAAATCCAAATCTGCTTTATACTGTTGTTCATATTTTGGCACACAGTACTTAGACACCAATTAAATAATAAAATCATAGACTCTTAGAGTGGGAGGGGACCTTAAAGGTCATCTCTGTAAATATGAGTTATTTTTATCCAGTCCAAACTCCCACCCAGTGCAGGAATCTTCCATGACATCTACCCGCCTCTGTTCAAACACTTCTCTGGGGAGTTCCTGGCTTCATAGGGCAGCCCATTTTGTTTTGGTTTTTTTCAAGTACCCTTAATTGTTAGAAGGTTTTTCCTTCTGCTGACCTGAAGTTTGCTACCTTGGTATTTCTAGTCATCCATATGATTCTGCCAGAATAACAATATTATTATTACTAAATGGTAGTAATTATAAAGCACCTACTATGCACCAGAAACTATGCTAGGCACTTTATAAATATTAACTGATCCTCACAACAACCCTGAAAAGTAGACTTTCTTATTGTCCCCATTTCACAGTTGAGGAAACTGAGGAAGATAGGGAGTAAAAGATTTTCCCAAGGCCACACAACTAGGAAGTATCTGAGGTCAGATTGGAATTCTGTTCTTCCTGACTCCAGGTCCAGTGCCCTGTCCATTGTGCCTCTTTGGCCTTCTGGGGCCAAGGTGAACAAAGTGAATCCTCTCTTCCTTACGACAGAATTCCTAATACTTTAAGATGTCATTATATTCTTTCTAAGTCTCCTCTTTTCCAGATAAAGAAAAAAAGTGTCCAGCTCCTTCAAGCAATCCTTCCTTCTATGGCATGGTGGCCAAACTCTCCTCTGGAAAATAGCATTTTCTAAATGTGACACAGAATTGGCCACAGCACTTTGTATCCAGAGTACTTTACTTAAAAGTATCTGAAGCAAGACTAACTTTAAGATAGGCTATGGAGTATGATTTGAGAATTCTTGGATAGCTACCATCGCCACCCCCCCAAATATCTCCCTTACACTGATGATAAAGAATGCTAAATATAAATAATGAGAAACATATTTTTGGATATGTCCATTGTAGGAGTCTGCAAATTTGTTATAAGGGTTTTGTTTTTCTTTCTTTTCTAGGGATGGAGGGGCTGTGTGGGGTGTTGGAAGAATTAAAAATAAATGCTTGTTAATTGAAAAAAATTGTAAATCTTCCTTAGCCAATATCTTCCTTTCAGTGCCTGAGTTTCTACCACTATATTTTTTTTCCTTTTAAATTAAGGAACTCTGTCTCTAGGAATTCTGTTAAAATCTAAATATCCCTTGGTGAGGCAATATATTAAGCTGTTATTACTTTTAGATGGATTAGTTTATTGCATTAATTAGTTATTACCTAGAAGAGCAAAGAATAGGATGCTGAAATAACTAGACAAAGCACAGGTGTATTTGACTAGAGAGGCAATGGAATTCTAAGCTAGAACAAAATGCTACTGAGAAAGATAGCCAAGGACCAGGGAGAAGAGGGTGAGGGGTGTGGATGGCAGTGGGGAGGGATGTGATGCATCAGCAGTCATATTCAATAGAATTTCAGATCTATAAGTGACTCTGGAAAGAAATCCAGAAAAGATAGATGGGAGGGCAAGGTGACAACTCTTTACTTCTATCACAGTTTTGCCTCACATTAATCCTGCTCTGGACTAAGAGGGAAAGGTACTTCTAGAGCAGAAGCCAATTTTCTTTCAGAAGAAATGGTATAAGTGATTTCATTCTGATTTCATTCAAGCCCCATCACAATTCCAAGAAATTCCAAGAAATAATCAAGCCTGAGTTCACATCCCATCTCTGATGCTTTTATGCCTTTATGACCCAAACAAGTCACTTAAATTTCCTAGTTGCCAGTTTCCTTATCTTTAAAAATTATTGTTAAAATTTTATTATTTTAAATTATTTAAATTTCAATTATCATTAAATTAATAAATATATTAAATGAATATAATAAACGATAAACTAATAAATTAAATTATTAAAAATTAAAATTATTTTTTTAAATGTTGGACTATCCAATTTAATAAAATTTATTAAGGGCCTACTATGTGCCACTCAATGTGCTAAGTAATAATTTAAAGCCTCTGGGATCCCCTGCCACTATGATCTATGTAACTACGATTCAACAAGCTTATGACTCCTAAGGCAAATTAAGCACACCATGGAATGCAGCTCTTCTGTGTTCAGTCTCAGATCTCAGAGAAGTTTCAGACTGCTCTGGGGGAATTACGGAACATTGTAAAGAAGATACAGCCCACCCAGAAAGAATGATTGTATTCAAGAAAAGCAGGCTAAACCTGAACCTCCCATAAAAGATAATGCTTCAAATATCTCCCAGGGCTCTTCTGTGGATTTGCATGGTTTGACTAATTTAGAATTGATAAAGTGCCTGGAACTCCATCCTGATACTCTGCTTTCCCTATGTTTTCACCCTCTGTACCAATGTGGTTCTGAGAATTGATTTCTATTGGCAAAGATAAAATGATTTCTTAGGTACTTGGGGTATGAGAAGAGAACCCAAGCCAAGGTCAGAGAGCAAAACCAAACGGCTCTGTATTTTGTAGAAAACACAAATTCTTCAACCTAGAAGATCAAGAAGTCTTTCTCTTCACAGATGTTCCTTCCTGGTGTCCAGCTTCCAAAGGACTCAGGTACAAAAGTAAGAATCTTGGTCTTTGTAGCAGAAATAAATTCTTAACAGACATGTCCCAAAATCCAGCTCCAAGGCCAGAACAGGCTACACAGATAGTTTTTTGGGTTTCTGGACCCTCCAGTTGAGTAGGGGTGTTTTATCAAAGTCCAGTCTTTTTTTCAGTCATTTCTGACTCTTCATGACCCCATTTGGGGTTTTCTTGACAAAGATAGCTTGGTTTGCCATTTTCTTCTCCAGCTCATTTTTACAGATGAGGAAAGTGAGTTAAGTGATTTGCCCAGGGTCATATAACTAGTAAGTGTCTGAAGCCAGATTTGAACTCAGAAAGATAAGTCTTCCTGACTCCAGTCTTAGCTCTCCATCCACTGTGCCACCTAGCTACTCTCTGCATTGCTGCTTGCCACTCATCAAAGAGAAAGATAGGGGAAGATGAATAAATCCCTTCTTATCTTTTTTCTCCTCTTGGCTAAATGAAATTGGATTTTCTGGAAAGGTTTAAACTTTTCTCAGTGTGTCTCGTTGTCAACAGGAATGACAGCTCTGAATCTGTCACTTGGTATCAGGCAATAGATGTTGCTCGATGGGTTTTTACCCCCTTTTAATCCTTCTAGTTTTGGAGCCATCATTGGCTCCTGAGAGCCCCAAACCTAAAAATAATTAGCAACAATTATTCATGGAATTTTTTTTAGCATATTATGGTTGACAAAGCATTTTCCCCATAACAATCCTGTGAGGTTAAGTGGTAAGATGCATTGTAGCCAAGTATAGAAAGCAAATCTCAATGCCAGGAATCCTGGGTTCATGTCCCATCTCTGACAAACACTGGTGATTTTGCATTATGTCACTTCAAGTCTCAATGCTCCTAGAAACTAAGGCTAATGTATGATGCAGAGGAGGTATTCATCTGCCTTAGTAGAAGAGGTCTCCCTTCCCAGGAGTTGTCAATACCTCTGAAATCAGAGATTTCAGATAGTCCAATCTATAGCATCTGTAGGAATGGGAATTGAGGCTCAGAAATGTCCACACGGTTAATGTTAACTCATGGACACCTACCTAGCACCAGCATCAAGATTTGAACCCAGATGTTCTCTCTGTTCACATACAGAAAAGTTCAAACCTCTCTAGAAAATTCACTTTCATTTCACCAAAGGAAAAAAAAACCAGATAATAAGGAATTTATTCATCTTCCCCTAACTTCCTCTTTGCTGAGCAGCAAGTCTAACCTTCTTTTCCAAGACCTCACCCAGATAGTGCTGAAGCCATGAATCAAACTCAAAGCCAGGTGCAGTCTTTTTCAATTACACCAGTCTATCTCTCAAATAATATTAGCCCCTTTGCCAGCGAGGGATGGGGGAACAGGTAAGGTACATTGGCAGGGGAAGAGAGAAACTCCTTGAGGATAAGGTCTATTTCACTTTTGTCTTTGTGACTTTTGTCTTTGTTTCTCCAGTGCCTAAAACAGTGCCTAGAGAGTTTTCTGCATAGGCAATATACATTATGGATAGAATGCTGGACTTGGAGTCAGAAAGACCTAGGTTCAGATTCCATCTCAGGCAATTACTTAGGTGTGTGGCCTTATGCAAATAAGTTGCTTAAACTGAACCTCAGTTTTCTTTTCTGCAAAATGATTATGATAACAGGACCTTGCTCACAAGGTTGTTTTAAAGATCACATAAGATAATACAATCTTATATTGAGAGCTAGTATTCTAGTTCCCATTCTCAAAAACCTAGCAGAGAGTATTAAAAATCTACTGAGTCAATTATTTTCTAATAAAAATAGTGCTTAATGCATACATTTTCTTATTGTTATGTTTGTCCTTCGTTCTGGAAGAGGACTATGACATCAAGATGATGACATGGCTTGCAGTTGATTTTGATTTGAGTGAGGGAAGGCTGAACATTTTCTTATATATCTGGAAGCTTATGCCTATCTCTTGTCTTTGGAGGGGGTCAGGGTCTGTTAAACAAGCCACTGACCCTAGAATGGCTGGGATTCTCTCTTTTGACATTTCGAGGTTCACTCCCCCAGTTCAGTAGGGTACTTTGATGCATTTCCTTATCTTCTTTTTAAAATTTAATATAGTTTTATTCCTGAGAATTTGAGTATTGAATTTCCACATGTCCATGCTTAACTGAGCAGAGTGCTCCAGGTCTTTTCCCTACAGAGGTCATGTTGCATAGTATTTCTCACCTGGAAAGAATACCAGTTCGATTCTCAGAGTTATAGAAGATTAGTATAACCACAGTGCCAGAAATGTAAACACGCAGGGTCATACAAGTAAACTAAATGATTGGCTAGTCCATCATGAGGCGTCAGGACCGCCACTGAACTGAAGGGAGGAGGGGAGGTGATAGCTTTAACCCAATAAGCAGACAGAGTGTTTCTTCCTTTCAATTTGCAGGGCTGCCACGTTTAAATATGAATATGTTGCTTATAGCCAAATTTTAGTGACAGCAGCCTGTGGCGTCTATCACTGTTTGCACTTTTACTCTTGCTAAAAATAGGCTTGCAATCTTTGAATTCCTTCAGTGTCCACATCTGCAGGAAGTTTTGGGGTTTTTTTTATGTGCTTATTGGTGGTTATTGTTGGACTTTTTTTCCCCCTTTTTCTTTCTTCTCTACACATTAATGTTCTTTCCCTCCCTCCCTCCACCCACCAGCAGCCATCTTCCCCTCCCTTGCCTGGATTAAACTGTGTTCAGAATGATGATGACAAATAGTGCTGGCTCAGACAGGCCCACAAAGGTTCTCAGTTATTATCAGAGACTTCAGTCTTTGTGAAGTTTTCAGGGAAGGGATCACAAGGTTCACTTCAAAAGGCATCTCATTTGGGTTTCAGAATTAAAGTGACCAGAGATAATTGGGTCAACTGCTCATGTCAGCTAACAAAGATGGGAAGTTAGTGTCACAGCAAGAGAAGGTTAAAGCCTGGCAACATGGAGAAAAGTGGGGGGCTCAAAAAGGTTAATCTTGTGAGATCATTAAGGGATTAAAAGATAATTAGGTCAGCTCCCCCAACCCTCAAATTCGATAGATTCATACTTCTGCCTTCAGAACCAGGCAGCAACATCCTTTCAGATGGGCTGAGCCAACCACGTGCTCCGTTTCAAGGAGGGAAAACACTTAATTTTCTATGTGTTTCTTTAGTGCCATGCAAAATGATACCTAAAGATGACAATAGAATTTTTCAGAATTATTAGGCGAATGTCCATTTGCCTTTTTTTCTCCCTGGGTACAGGAACTAACAAAAGATTCAAAGGGTGCTTTACTATAGATGTTTTCAGAAATGACCTAAAAAGAGGTGTCATGGTACAGTGGGCAAGAGAAGTAGAGTTGGAATCAAAGGATCTGGGTGGTCAATCAACAAGCATTTATTAAGCCTCTACTAGGTTCCAACTCAGTGCTAGGCACTGAATCCCAGGATTTGTATTCTGGACCATAAGCAAATCACCTTAATTCTCTGGTCCTCAGTTTTCTAAGTAAAAGGAGAGGGTTGGACCAAGTAATCTCTAAGGTCTATTCTGATCTAAATCTTTCAACACTTTTTAAGCTATGAGATGGGAGGTATGAGGCCAAAACTGGAAGTAGAGAAAAGAGCCCTAGACAGGAAGCCCAGAGATCTGTGTTCAGGTCCTGATTGTCATTAATCAGCTGTGTCACGTTTGGCAAGTTATAGTGTTTTAATATGTAAAATGAAGGAGTGGGACCAGATGACCGTTAAGAGCTCTTCCCCCATTAATGTTTTCTAGCATTTCCACAAACATATGTTAAGCATCTTATGAGGCAAAAGACTCTGTGCTGGGTACTAAAGATACAAAGAAAGACTTGGCATGATTCCTGCTGACAAGGACTTTACAATCTATCAGAGGAGGGAAAAGAGAGTGGGCAGTTACACAAATAATTGTGATAAAAAGGATAAGTGTAAAGGAAAAATCATGGCAAAGTACAATGAAAAATTTAAACAGGGAGAATTTGTTTTTAGCCAGACAAATAGGGAAAAGATTCATGGAAAAAGGAGTCTGAGTTATTGATTGCCTTAAAAAGAAGAAAGAGACTTCATTAGATAGCATATGTGTGTGTGTGTGTCTATGTATATATGGAGGTTAGAAGAAAGGGGGAATCAGTTCCAGATACGAACAAAGGTATGGAGATGGGTCAAGGTGAAAATGGGAGACAGAAAATAGTCCAGTTTGGCTGGAATGCAGGATATATACATGAAGGAAAGTAGTATGCCTGGCTCTAAAGACAGAAGCATCAATCTGTATCATTTGGGGGGGAGGGTTGGAGGAGTCAGAAAAATGATTTCTTAATTTCTTAATGCTCTCTTAAGATAAAGCCTGCCAGGCATTCCAAAGAGAAGGACTGACACGTACAAAAATACTTACAGCAGCTCTTTTTGGTAGTGGCCCAAAACTGGAAATCAAGGGGATGCCCATCAATTGGGGAATGACTGAACAAGTTGTGGTATATGAATGTAAAGGAATACTATTGTGCTATAAAAAGTGATGAACAGGAAGACTTCAGAAAAACCTGGAAAGACTTGTATTAACTGATGCTTAGTGAAGTGAGCAGAACCAGGAGAACACTGTACACAATATCTACAGTGTGCAAGGACATTTTGATAGACTTAACCCTTCACCATAATGCAAGGACCTAAAATATTTCCAAAGGACTCATGATGCAAAATGCCATCCACATCCAGAGAAAGAAGTGTGAAGTTGGAACACAGAATGAAGCAGACTACTTTCTCTTTTATGTTTTTTGTTTGTTTTTCTCATGGTTTCTCCCATTTGTTTTCATTCTTCTCTGCAACATGACTAATGTGAAATGTGTTTAATAGGAATGTATCTGTAGAACCCATATAAGATTGAATGCCATCATGGGGAGGGAGAGGAATAAAATCTGGAACTTATGGAAGTGATTGTTGAAAAATGGAAACAAAAAATTAATAAATTTTGAAAAAAAGAAACAAAAAGAGAAAGCCAGCCAGGCAGGTTGGAATAAGATTTTGGAGGACCTGGAATGTCAGAGTTAGAAGTTTATACTTTATTCAGTTTTATAATTTTATGATATCTACTAGATGGCATATGCTGTTGAACACTCAAATGTGGGAAAGGAGTAAGAGACTCAACCAAGGAGTCCCTTCTCTGAAATCAGCACTGATTAAGGGGAAACTCAGAGGAGTAAGATCTTTTCCCCAAGACAGTCTCATCACTGTCATTGGTAGATTTCAGATCAGATTTATTGCTGGAAGACACCTTTAGAGGCCAGTGAGTCTAACTCTTCCATTTTACACATTAGGAAACTAAGGCCCAGAGAGGTGATATATCTTCCCTAAAGCAGTCACGTAGTCCTAATTGGATCAATGGATGATAGATTTAGAGCTGGAAGGGATTGAATAGGCTGTCTAGTTTAATACCTTTGTTTTATAGTCGAGGAACTGAGGCTCAGAGCATTTGGCAATTGTCCCAGGTCACCCAGGGAATAAATAGCAGAGCTAGAAGTCAGCCCCTCTGATTCCAGATCCATAGTTCTTTCCAGTATACCACACTACCTTGGGAAGTAGAATCTGTATGCTGACTACAAATCCAACCCCTGCTGAAATGGTTCCATATATCTGGCCACATTTCACTAGTTGTGTTTAATGAGGCTTATGACTAATAGGTAAAAATCTAATACTCCTGTTGAGGTCATTCTAACTGCATTTTGCTCTTTGCTGCATAAACCTCTAGCTGCTCCTCTGTAGACCAATTTGTCTGGTGTTACACCAAATACCGAAGGAAAGAAACTCTGTAAAGGCTTAATTGCAAAATCCACAGCTGCACTGTCCACCTCTAAGGGTCTAATGACAGCTATAAAGGAAACCCAGTTCGCACTCCTGCCAAATTTCACATCCTGAGGTTGGTGCCTAGACACATGCAAAGGCCCATCTCCAGCTACTGCCTGCTTTTTCCCTACATAACCAATCCTTTACCCCTTTGCCCCTCTCCAGATATCATTCCAGGAAGGCTGATATAATATGTCTGATGGTAAAGCGTCAGAGTCTCTGATGGACTAAACCTCATCTTATGAGACTTTTTTTTTTGACTCAGATGAGAATGTCATGCGATCCAACACATTTTTTAAAGCACTTGTTCTAGCTAGCCCTACATATGGCCCAAAGGGCTGTATTCCCTCCCACACACATACACACATATACAAAATATACATATAATATAGACATACCCTGTTTTATAGAAGAGAATCTCTAGCAAGTCTCTAGTTAGTAATTTCTGTCAGCATGGAGACATTAACTTAGATTATAAAATTGGAGAAATGTTTCCATGGAAATAATCTCCAATAGACTAAGATGGAACTTTTGGGCCAGGAATCAGTTTAAAAAGTTGACCAGAGGTGTGCTTCTATAGCCCTTTCAGAAAACTGGTCCCAACTTCTTGAATCTAGCTAAGGTAGGATCTTTTCTTCACTATAACATAAGATTTCTCACAGCCATCCTTTGCCAAATTACAAATAATTTCTCCTAGACACATCTCATCTCCACATAACATGTCCCATAACTTTGCTCTCTTCCTTTCATCTGAATGTTTAGTCTACCAGTCAATATTGTAGACCCCAACCTGAAAATGCCTTAAAAATGCAAGGTTCTAAGTCTATAAAATCATAGGATTTGTAGCCAAAAGGGATTTTGGAGATCATTTCAACTAGACCTGTAAAATGAATTAGGGCATGACTTTGCTAAATTCAAAATTCTAAAAATTTCTAATTCTAAAAAACAAATTTACTTAAAACAAGGAATGCCTTTATCTTAGTCTGTAATTGCTGTGAGCTCTCCTCCCCCTCACTCCTTCCATTTATTACAATCACTTCCTTCTCTTGGGATTGCCCCAAGAAAAAGATTGTCCTTCCTCTCTTCCTTGCTGTTTCTACCTACTAAAATTCTTCATTCAAAGGTCCAGTGTAAATGTCACTTTCAGGAAGCCTTGATTCCTTCATCTAGAGGTAAGCTTTCCAGACTCTTAACTCTGATATCCTTCTATTTATGTTAGGCATTCACCACAAAATTTTCTTTACATTACCTGACTAATATAATTTTCTTATCTTCTCTCTGAGGTTTGCAAGTTCCTTGAGGCCAGAGATTTGGTCTTCTATATTATCTTTCTATCTCCCTCAGTACCTAGTACATAAGAGACCCTAAGACTAGTAAATGATGAATGAATCAACAAACGAGATTGAAGGACCAGTGAATAACCTGAGCCCAAAATCTTCTTGGGCTTTTCTTGTCCAGGAGCATTTAAAGAATCATAGAAATTTAGATTTTTGAGATTATCTAATCCAAGAGTAAACCAAGAACATCTTGCCCAAGATCTCACAGTGAATTAATGGTAAAACTGGAACTTGAAGCTGGGTCTTGGACTTCTACTTCAATGTGTACCTCTTTGCCTTGACTATAAAAATTAGCTTAAATGTAGACAACCTCTTTCAGCATTCTTGACAAAGGAATTCATCTCTATCAGTAGAATTTTAGATTAGGAGGAGAATATTTTGGTTCAGAATGAATTATACTTTACAGGCTACTGTCTGGTCCATTTTATTTCCTCCTAAGACCAGCATTTGGACCAGAGATTCTTAACTTGAGGAGGGGTCTATGGACCATGGAAGAATTCATGGGTATATTTCAGGAGGTCTATAAAGGAAAAAAATACATCTTTATTTCAGTATAATTGTATCCTTTGTTATCCTGTGCATTTTATTTTAAGTCTTGCCCTGTCTTACTCTGAAATATCCAACTACCCCTGAGGCTTTTTCAACATGGGACATCCCTCTATAAGGCCTATCCCCTTCTCCCATTGGTGAGTTCTTTCTGTGTGCCTGGCTTCCTGAATTCAAAATCATGCCCCTATCCAGAGATTCATTCCTGTACCAAATCCCAGAGTTCCCTCTTCTGTGTTGTCTTCCCTCATTCAAATGTAACAGGCAGGGAACTATCTTTCTTTTGGTTTAGATTTGTTTCCCCAAAGCTTAGCAGAGTGCCTGGGGCATGGTAAGGATTTAATAAATATTAATTTCTTTCCTTCCTAATGTTGGAGGACCAGAGGCTTCACTATATTTCAAAGAGGTCCAGGACTCAAAAATCTTAAGAATCCCTGCCCTCAAAGTGTCTAGAATAGAACTGAATTTAATTAACCCCTACATACACACTCCTCATACTGACCTAGCCTCTTTGCTTAACATGAGAACACCCTGTGCAGACTGACATACAGAAGTACACGTTTTTGCCTTTATGTGTTTTTTTTTAATTTCAACAAGATACTATTGTGAGAAAGCATGGCCAGAATCACCTTTAACCATCTAGCATGACTATTGACTTCTCTAGAGACTCCTGGACCCAGAGTCTGACCATTCAGCTCTCTTAAAAGGGTAAAAACTCTCTCTTTCTCTTTCTCTCTATCTGTGTCTCACACACACACACACACACACACACACACACACACACACACACTCTGTCTCTCTCTCTTCTCATATACTCTCTCACAGATACTCTCATGCTCTCTGACTCTCTCTCTCTAACACACATACTCTCTCATTCTGTCTCACTCTCATTCTCTCACACACACACACATTTCTCTGTGTGTGAGTGTGTGTATATGTATGTGTCTCTGTCTCTCACATGCCTTAAGTCTCATGCGTTCAGTAGTTTCATCAGGTGTGGATGTACATTTGGGTTTACACATCACACCTGAACATGTAAAAAGGTAGAAATAAAGAACAAACTACACAACTTCCAAGATCAGCTCACACATACACAACAGGCACAGCTTTTCTCAGACCTCAGGAGATTAGGGGGCCAGAATTGCCTCAAGCTGCCCTTTCCACAGCAAACTTTTAATCTGCTTGCAGCCAGGGAGGGTAGAAGCTAGACTGGGGAGACAGAAGTGACAGCTTTCTCTGTCTCCTGCCAACAGAAAGCAGCAGCAATAGTAGTAGCCGGAAAGGTCGATACTGACAGTGCAGCAGCTGTCAACCTCCTCTCCCCACCTCCAGCTGCCTCCTCCTTCCCCGTCTCCCCATTTCCCACCACCCATTCCCATCTGGCATAAGTAAGGAGTCACAAGGGTAGGGAGGTGACACTTGCACCTCCCTGCTCCCCAGTCTTCACTCCGCAGAGCCCAGAAGATGAGGACAGCCCTGAGGGCATGCAGTGATCTTGGTTTCCCCTTCCCCCACTTGGCCTCTTTCCCCTAAGGCTAACTGTGAATGCTGGGATGCAAACGCTGTTCAGGGATGCATCCCTGTTCTTTTCCTTCCCCTGATCAAACAATGGAACCAACATTTCTGAATCCAGAGAGTATAGTTCAGTAATTAGTTGAGGTGGCGGGGCAGCAGGAGTTGACATTCTGCTCTCTAACTTGGAGTCTGATCTCAGCAATGTAGCTTGCAAAACCTATGTCTGAGGCTTTCCAAAGAATTGCTTTCTCTCAATTTACATGTCTTCTAGGTCCCTGTGCTGCTCATTTGTCATCTCCCCTGTCCATCCACACTCTCGGGTAAGTCCACCCTTTCTCACAGAGCAATCACTTCTCTTATAATATAAAGATAGGACTGGTCTTGTGTTTTCATTGGCATAGGAAAACAGCTGTCAATTTTTTTTTATTTCAGGCTCCCTTTACACTCTTCAAAATCACAGAGGACTCTCCAAATAGCTTTTGTTTAAGTGAGTTATATCTATCTATATTTACTATATTAAAATGTCCTAGTATTATTATATAGATAGTTTTGACCCTGTGGACCCCCAGGCGTCTCCAGACCACACTTTGAAAACCACTGATCTAAGGAAATTGTCATACAGCCTGGAGGCTTCTCTGAAATTTAGAGAGTTTCCTGGAACCATGAAAGGTTAAATGACTTGCTCAGAGTTATAGAGCATATGCATGAGAGATGGGACTGGAGTCTAGGTTTCCTTGGACTTGAGACTGGTTGTCTATCCACTTCACATGCTGCTTATTTCCTATAATGTAATAAATCCTATTTACATAGCTCCTTTCACAAAGTGTTTTTCTCACACCATTACTATGGGGAAGGTAGCATAAGAGACATAACCATTTTACACAAAGGGAAACTGAGGTAAAGAGAAGTTAAATGACCTTCCCATGGTCAAACAATGTCATAAGTAGAACGTAACTGAGATCTTCAGAATCTAAGACTGGCACCCTCTCTCCTATGCCTCTTTTCTAAGTTACCTTCAGTCACTCTTCTAAGTTACAAAGCTGTTTTAATACCAACTGTCTCTTCAGTCCACTGAGCAGAGTTGTTCAGCTAAGAAGGACTGTGTCAGCATGTATTTCAGTGTATGTGTTTATCCTAACAACCTGCTAACATGCTAACAACATGTTAACAACCAAAATAACTGTCCCAGAATTCAAATGTACACATAGATCCATGATTACAAGCCAGGTTATTGGAAGGAGAGGGTCAGAAGAGCACATAGCAAAAACGTCCATGCCCATGGGCAATGATATAAAGAGAACCCCTATAGCATAACCCAAGAAAACAGAAAATCCCTTCCTTTGGCAGGTATGAATCCCTGCCATCATAGAATTGAAGTGAGAAGGCCATTGAGTCCAGCTTCATTTTAAAGATGAGAAAACATATCCAGGAAGGTAAAGGGACTTACCCAGTGTCCCACAGGGAGGAAGCATCAGACATGAGCTTTAACTCCTTAAAGCACTGTTCTTTTTACTGTATTCCACTCACTTCAATTCAGCCTCGTAGATAGCTTTAGAGGAATTTAGAGGTTTTCTAGAGCTAACCCAACCTGGGAAAGAGACAGGAGTTCTGACCCCTAAAAGCATAATGGAAATGACACCAAGACACTCACAATGGGGAATGTCTCTGGGTCATAAGGGATACAAATGGCCATTGGGTGTGTTTTTGGAATGACCCATGGCATGGATAATGACCACTTTAGAGTGACTGTATGTGAATGTGTTCCTATATATATATATATGTGTGTGTGTGTGTGTGTGTGTGTGTGTGTGTGTGTGTGTGTGTGTGTACACCTTAGTCTAATAGAAAACTTTCCTGTTCTCAGTAAAGAAGTAAGGACTTTCATATGTAGAATGTCGAATGTTGCATCTCAAACATGGTTTTATTGTCATTCTGTTTTGTTTAACTTTCCTTGTTACAAGGGCGAGTTTAAATAAGATAAATCTAAATGTTGTGCAATTATAATGAACCATTATGGACCCACGGAAGAAATGAAGGAAATGTGCTTCTATTCTTTGGATGGAGAGGTGGAGGATTATGGATGTGCAGTGTTGTGTACAAAGTCATTGTATCAGTTGTTTTCACTTAATTATTGTTTTTCCTTATAATAAGGAGAGGACTGGTGAGGGAAAGGGCATATCTGGAAATGTCTATGGTGTAAAAACGAAAACAAAAGGCAAAACAAAACTTAAAGACCAGACACCAAAAAATAGTATAAAGAATCAAAGCCCCAAGATTGAGTTCCAGGTCCAACATTTACCAGATGTGTGATCTTCAGTCACTTGACCTCTCTGAAGCTCAGTTACTCCATCTATATAAAACTAGAATATCAATACAGGCATTCCCTATTTCCCAAGTCACTTAACCTCTCTGAAACTCAGTTTCCCCATCTGTGAAACTGGGATATTTGCATTTTCTACCTCCCAAGGATAGGATGAGAAAAGCATTCTACAAACTCTAAAGTACTGGATAAAGTGAGTTGTTATTCAGATAGTATTTATGTGATTGTATGTCATTTCCTGTTGTGTTCTGGTGAATAAGTCTAAGTAACTAGATCATGTGTCATACTTATTATTTTCCCTTCTATCACCTATCATTTGTGAAGATTCATTAAATATTTGTTGATTGGCTGGTAGATGTCTTTTTTTGGAGGGTAAACTTTCAAATTGGCTCCCACTCAGGATGGATTTCCCTAAACCCAAAAAGGCTCCAAATTGTCTTTTTATCAAATGTTAGAACTAGACAAGACCTTCTCCAACCCCTGTGCCCCCTCTTTTTTTTACAGGTGAAGAAATTGGAGCCTAGAGAAATGAAATGATTTGTCCAATGAGAGTTACTGGCAGAGTAAGAAGTTGAACCCCGGGCTTCCTTCCTATCCTATTTCTTACTTCTCCTAGGCAGTGAAGTCTGGAAACCAACACTCCTTATAGACACTGGCCCGTCCCAACCTGAGTGCAGAAACAACAGAAAATATAAGAAGGAAACATCTTCAATGTGTTTGCAAGTCCTATTGTTCTTAACACAAAAAAAGAGAACCCCCAGCCTCCCTTGGAGACACTGATATCATCCAAGTGTGATTTAGTAATCTATCTAGGGACCACTGCCCTAAGCAAAGTACATGCAGACTCTACAACCTTTTGGGTTCATCGAGCAGATCCAACTGATTCCCATATGCCTATCTGGAAGCCAGACCTTATATGGACAGAAGCCTACTGCTACATTACCTTTCCTCTCCTCTACCCCATCATAAGGGTATTTTTTTTAAAGTGCTGCTTATTCCATAGGCCAAATGCCCATTGGCCCTTTGGGATCATCTGATCCCATGTGTATGAGAATGGATTCCATTGTGCCATGTCTGTAAATATCAATGCGTTTTCCTGGAAAAAATTTTTTTTCTCCATTGCACTACCCACATGGGCACAGATGGAGGGTTTTATGTGGTAGCCCCTGTTTACATTTCCGTCTCCAGAGGCCCATCAAATGCCACCAGTGTAGCCCACACAGGAACATGATCCCTCGGGCAAAGACATTACTCATGATAGGTCAAGATGCCCAAGGATGCAATAGCCCAGTGGTACACTCTGCAGCACCTCCATACGCACACATATTTCACTGAAGGCAGATGCCAGGTGTGGCACAGAAGGCACATTGAGAGGAAGGTTTTGCTTGAGAGAGGGGGGAAGGGGAGGAGAAGCAGCATTAGAAACACAGAAAAAATCATTTCTGAATTTCAAAACAACTAAGCAAAGCCTGCCCCCCTGAAAAGGTAGGGTATATTGTTCTGCAAGTGGCTCATGCAAATTTCACCATGTATTCTTAGGTCTATATTGATGGACATCTATTAATCTCAGTGGATTTTTATCTTTTCAGCATCTTGCTGAATTGATTACAGAGGGAGTTTATTTAGGAAAACAAGGATTACTCGGCTCCGAATAAGTCATTGACACCTCAGTCTCACACCAAGACAGCATTTACCAAAAAATGTCAACAGATTGCTTCTTGCCTTTGACTTGTGCAGACATCAAAAGCTTATTTTTAACAGAGCATTTTACTTAAGCTCCCTCAGTTGGTTCAGGAATTTAGAATCTGTCACAGAATCATAGGCTGACTACATAATTTGGGTTAAGCGGTTCTCTTTCATTTGACTGATTTTGCATAAATCAGAAGGGCATGCTTGACTATGGCCCTCCCTTTATACAACCATATCCTCTGTACCATGAACATAGTAAAATTTGCTCTTTCTTCCATATGTGTTCATGTTATATTTTGGGTGGATTTCCTCTCTTTCTCTTTTCTTCCTTTCCTTTTCTTTCTTTTTTATTCCTTTCTTTTCTTTTCCTTTCTTTTTTTTTCTTTCTTCCTTTTTTCTTTCCCACTTTCTCTTCCTCTCTACCCTGCTTTCTTTCTTTTTTCTTTCTTTCTCCCTTCCTTCTTTGTCTCGATCTCTGTCCTTTTTTCTATTTTTTTCTGTTTCTGTCTCTCTGTGTGTCTGTCTCTCCTTTTCCCTCTGTCTCCCTCTCTGTCTCTGTCTCTCTGTCTCTCTCTATCTCTGTCTCTGTCTCTGTCTCTCTGTCTCTGGGTCTCTCTCTGTCTCTGTGTCTCTCTCTCTGTCTCTCTGTATGTCTCTCTCTCTCTTACTCTCTCGCTTTCCTCCTTTCTCTCCCCATAGCTTAGTTGCTATGCAAAAGCTTAGAGACTGCAAGGGGCTCAGTTCCAGAGTTCGGTTTGATGTGAACCAAGCCAAGCAAATGAAGCTTGTATGTAATTTGACAGGGTTTTCCTGTTTGCCTGTTTCTCTCATCTGGGGACTGAGGGAAGGAGAGAAGCACATCATTTTGTGAGTTCAAATGATACTGGTCTGATTTCCTCCAGCAATTCATATGACTCAGTAGACACAGCTCTGATATTAGTTCACGGTTTCTCTGAACCACAAAAATGTCTACTGGAGACCTGATACAGTTAGAAGGGCTAATATCAAAAGACAGATTTGTGAAGACTAAACAGGGAAAATTTCCTTTTCCTTCCTTCAGATCTTAGATTTAGAGCTGAAAGGGGTCTGAGAAGTCATTTAGTCTTCATTCATTCCTTCATACATTAGCTCATTTATTCACTTAACAAGCATTTATTATGTGCATACTATGTACCAGACACTAAGCTAAGTGCTGAGGCTACAAAGACAAAAATGATCCATCCTTCTCATTTTACAGATGTGGAAACTGAGACCCACAGAGATGAAAGGATTTGCCCAAGGGTCACAGGAAAGAAGTGATGGAGGCGATATTTGAACCCTGCTCCTTTGACTCCAAATCTAGTCTTATTTCCTCTCTATTACTCCTTTCTTCCTTTTTAGTTTTTCCTTTTTTCCTTCTTTTCTTCCATCCTTCTTTCCTCCCTCCTTTCTACCCTCCTTTCCTTTCTTCCTCTCTTCTCTCCCTCTCGTTTTCTTCTCTCTTCCTCTCTCTGTGTTTTTATCACATTGACAAGATATGACTCCAAAAGTTAATGGTAATTGCACTCATTTTCATTTAGCAAAGAGGGAGAGAGACAGAGAGACAGAGAGAGAAATGAGTGTAATTTGCTGATCTGAGAGCAGGTCATTACAGGTGTGTTATATTAGTGTATTCATGAGCCCCCTGGGATAGGCCTGCTGAGATATCCAATAACTTTCTTAATGTGTAATTACATACCATCGGACTATAATTGATTAATTGAAAAGAGAATGTAGGCAGATGCGAGGCCAAGGCTTCTGCTGCTCATTAAATGAATATGTCCTTGCTTCTCTTTAATAAGTTAAGTGAACTACTCAAAAGCAATTAAGCCAGTAGTGAAATTCATTAAATTTTAAGTAATTATTGGTATTAACTTCTATAATAAAATCTAGGGCTTCACATATTTCCATTTCCAAAAGATGTATGCTAATTCCATAGGTTTAATTTAGGAAAAATTGGGCTCCATATGTCAGTATTCTCTACTTCTCTGACCTTTTAGTTTTTCTTTTTTTTCCGTTAAAATCACCGATCTGATATGGCATTTCCTAGAAGCTTTTTCTGTTACCCTACAGGGGGATGAATGGTCAACTTCTGATATATAGGTAAGAAATCAAAGTAATCCATTAGAATATTTAAAGATACTTAATTGTTTTTTAGAAATATTCCTTTTTATCTCAAGATATTTCCTATAAGAACAACAGATAGACATGATATGAGGAAAACAGAAGACAGATCAAGTATATGAAGTTTAATCTCAGTAGAGAACAAACAAAAACCTTACTGTAAGACTATTTGCAATAGAGTGATATTGGAAATAATTGGATATTGGAACACTTGTCTTAGAGAGCCCAAGAGATCTGGGTTCAAGTTCAAGCTTTGGCACATTAACTGTGAACCTGGACAAGTCAATTAATTTCTCTGAACCTTAGTTTCTTCATCTATAAAACAGGGATAATGATACATTACCTACCTCACAGGATTTTTATAAAGTATTTTATAAACCTCAAATCGAGTGCTTTATAAATGTGAGCTATTATTATTAGTTATTATGAGTCCACACTGGACCAAATACTAAAAGGACTTTTGTCATAAGGAAGTGTCCCAGTTTCCTGCACCCTGTCTATCATGCTTTGGAGTTGACTCCAGTTTGTTAACTGAATGAATGAATGAATTTAAGAATGATAATACTATTGTATGGATTCTGCAGAGAGTGTGAGACTTCAATATATTATAATTTCTCTTTCAGTCTATGGGATGCTGATCATAAAAGATGACCAGATGGTCATAGTAGCCCAGAAAATCTGTGGTGAGATACACCAACAATAAACCAGCCTAAGCCCTCATTTCCAGGACTATATTCTAATTATTAGATTCCCTAATCTTTCTTTTCATGATAAACATAAAATGTAAACCCACTCATTTGGGTCATCTTTTTCATGGTAAATAGGCATTATCATGTGTTTTTAATTTATAATATAAAAACTAAAAATAACCACACGGTTAATTTTACAACCTAAAAATAATTGTAATTTTGTTGTTTCCTAGAGCTAAAACTTCTAAGTGAGATCCAGCCTGCTGCAAGTCATTAAAATGCTGAAGTGATGATTTTACTACCCACAGTCTTACTGGAAGAAATGGCATTTCAAATATATTGTAATTCACATATACCCACAGATACACATATTGTGATTTTAGAAATCATATATAAGTGCTAAAATTACATTTGACTAGTTAGGTAAAAAGATTAAGAATTAAGAAACCATAAACATAAGTAAATTCAAATGGGTAGGATTTTCTTTTTAAATTTTTCCTTAGGCAGTGGTCTCCTCCCTTTCCTGGAGGTAATTTTCACCTTGAAAAATCATCTTTTTAATTTGTGTTTAGGCTACCTCCTGCCCAGTTCAGTGAGAAGAAGGATCAGGGAAATTGGTCTCTAATTTTAACATTTTTTTTCTATTGTGCTGAAGATAGTAATAAACTTAAGTTTATATGGCACTAATGATTATGCTATTATTAGATGGCATGCTCCTTGAGGAGAAAAATTCTCACCCTACATGCCCAGAATAGCAGCTTTTACAAAAAAGGAAAGTGTTTAATAAATGTTTGTCAAATTGAATTACTTTGAGTTTTCCAATTCTTAAAACTTACAGGTCCCAAATGGTTTTCAAAAGGCTAAGGCAGAACAAGTTAAAATATAGAATCTGGAGAATCAGTTATGCACTTAATTCTTACATTCCTGAAATTATCAGTTTAGGAACAAAGAAGAAAGCTGATCCAAAAGATGCATTGGGATAGATTTAAAAATCTTCAGGTAACTGAAATTATCATGGAATGGGAAATTCAACCTAATTTCATTTTTTGGCTAACAGAATCTGGCTGACCAGAAATTCCTTTCTATTCTAACCCTTATTGTTGAAAAACTTAATAAATTATGAATTTATTTTCCTGCCTCACATAAACAGAAGTGAATTTTCTTTGAAATTTAAGGATCTTGCCCATTTCCTTGACATTACTCTGAACACCCATTCTTACTGTACAGCTCTGTGGACATCTGTATTTCTACCAAGATAACTCTCAGAAGTGTTTTTGTTTCCATTTTTAAATACAATCCCTTGTTCATGAAGTGTTTTGCAAGTTGTTACTTCTCAACTGTATCTTAATTTGCTAAAAGACAGACATCCTATTTTCTTCTTTCTCCCTTTTTTCTTTCTTCTCCTCTTCCTCCTTGTCTTTCTCTTCCTTCTCCTCTCTCCTCCTTCTCAATTATTTTTATTTATTTTGTGAAATATTTCCCAATTACATGGAAAAAAATTTTCAACAATCATTTTAAAAAATTTTTAGTGCCAAATCCTCTCACTCTCACTCACTTCTCCTTGAGAAGGCAAACACTTTGTTTTTGATTATACATATGAGATCACGTTAAACATTTCCATATTAGCCATGTTGCAAAAGAAAATACCAACAAAATAAAACAATAAAATTAAAAATTAAAAAAATTCTTCTGTAATGTGCATTCAAAGTTCATCAGTTCTCTCTCTGAAGGTGGATAGCATTTTTCATCATGGATCCTTTGGAATTGTCTTGGATCATTGTCTTGGTCAGAGTAACTAAGTCTTTTCTAGTTGTTCATCTTTACAATATTACTCTTATTGTGTACAATATTCTCCTGGTTCTGCTCCCTTCGCTTTGCATGAGTTCATATAAGCCTCCCCAGGTTTTTCTGAAAGCATTCTGCTCACCCTTTCTTTAAGAACTATAGTATTCCATCTCAATCATATACCATAACTTGTTCAGACATTTCCCAGTTGATGGGTATCTCCTCAATTTGCAATTCTCTGCCATCACAAAAAGAGCTACTGTAAAATTTTTTGTACAAATAGGTCTTTCCCCCTTTTCTTTGATCTCTTTGGGATATAGATTTAGTAATGGTATTGCTAGGTCAAAGGGTATACATAGTTTTGTAGCCCTTTGGGTGTAGTTCCAAATTGTTCTCCAGAATGGATCAATTCCCAACTCCACCAACAGTGCATTAGTGTCACAATGTTTCCATATCCCCTCTAGCATTTGTCATTTTCCTTTTCTGTCATGTTAGCCAATCTGATAAAAACACTTTTAGAGTGTTTTAATTCACCTCTTTCTCTGTCTTTCTCTGTCTCTCTCTGTCTTTGTCTCTCTGTCTCTGTCTCTGTGTCTCTGTCTCTCTTTCTCTGTCTCTCTCTGTCTCTCTCTCTTCTCTCTCTCTCTCTGTCTCTCTGTCTCTCTCTCTCTGTCTCTCTCTCTCTCTCTCTCTCTCTCTCTCTCTCTCTCTCTCTCTCTCTCTCTCCACCGCACCTAATTCAGTATTCTGTCCAGAGCAGTGATTGAGTCTATAAGTATTGTACCAGTTGCTCCCTGGGGTCACTCCCTATTCTGACACCACTTCATCCATCCTCTTGCTAGAAGTCTACCAAGATCTGGAGGTTTTAACTGTTTTATCTCTAGATCTTCAAGTCTGGGTCTCATTTCCTTCCCATTTTCCTTTCCCACCTCCTGATTTTGAACTTCCTTACCTGCAGGAAAGCCCATATATGCCCCATTTTATTCCTTAACCCCTTGACACAACCTTCACAGCATCACCAGCATCCTTGCCACCATGAAAATACCCTCACCTTTCTATTTTTCCAGAAAGGGGTGTATCAATTTATTTCCTCATGACCCACTCCCTTTTATATATGTATTATCCTTCTATTACTATGTAAGTCCCTTGAGGGTAGAAGATATCTCTGCTTTTATATCAGTATCCTGAGCACTTAGTATAGTGCTAGGCACAAATAGTTTAGTAAATGCTTTTTTTCTCATTCATTTTATTATTTGCCTCTTTTCTCTAAAAATTGAAAGAAAAAATGCTTTATTTAATTGTGAGCCATGGGTATTTGGATTCCATCTGATGGAGATTTTACTGTATCTTCTTTAAAATAGGCTGGATCTAGGAATGTTTGCAGTCAATCAATCAATAAACATTTATTGAGTGCCTACTATGTACTATGCACTAGAGATTCCAAGAAAGATAAAAGATATCTCCTGCTCCCAAAGAGCTCAGTGTGGGGTACACTGGAACATGGAGTAGAGACAGAGAAAAAGACCAGTTGATCTAGGAGGTGAATGCAGCTAACCAGATATGAGGCGATGAAAATCTGGGCTTATTGTAAGAGCAGCAGTAGAAATGGAGAAGAAGATAGTTCTCAGCTTGAGAGTTATCATAGGATTTAGACCCTGGAGTTATGGTGGTTCCAGTTCTTACATTTAAAGTCATGCTTAATGGCTAAGATGCAAATGTATCTTGCATTGCTTCACATGTGTAATCAATATCAAATTGCTTGCTTTCTAGAGTACAAAGGAAGGGCAAGAGAGAAGGAGAGAATTTGTAAATCAAAATTTTTTTAAATGCTTGTTAAAAAATTTTACTCTAAATAGGAAATATTAAGTGAGATAAACATTTTAAAATGGATGTTACAATTAATTAGTTAATTTTAGGAATAAGTAATATTCATGCCTTATTCATATTAGGTCAAAAATTACTTTTATCAGGTTCTAATTTTGCTCCTTCTTTGTGCCTTTGTTTCTGTAATATACACACTAAACTGCTTTTCATTTATGTTGCCTAATATTTGCCAACCAAAGTGTGGATTTTCATATAAATTTGGCCTGAGAATTAATATCCCTGCCAGGTATTTGTATTAAATATTTCTTAGAACCTAGTGCCCATTATCTTTTGATACTCTCTTGGTAGACAAAACTCTGGGATTCAAATTCTTTGTCTGCGAGGTGAGGAGGCCACACTAGATTAACTCGTGGGTCTAAATCCTATAATACTATGCACCTCTCAAACTGAGGAACATCTTCTCCATTTCTATTGCTGCCCTTACAATAAGCCCAGATCTCCATCATCTCATACCTGGTTAGCTGCATTCACCTCCTAGATGAACTAGTCTTTCTCTTTTCAGTCTCTTAACTCGGTGCTCCAATGTACCCCACACATTGGTGCTAAATGAATCTTTCACATACACCCCTTTCAATGTCATTTTCTTGCTCCAAAACATAAAGGGAATCCTTATTGTCTACCACATCAAGTTTAAGGTCATCTACTTCCCTTTCAAGATCCTTCATAATCTGACCATATTCAGTACATGAATACAAGTTTCTTTGCCACATTTCCCCCCAAAAAATGAAGCACATCTCTACTTCAGTTAGGCCAATCTCCCCAGGGCACATCTCCCAGCTTACATTCTCTCACCTTAATTGCTTTTCTAATGGTATTTCCTCTCCTGGAAAGATCCCCTTCCATACCGCCCCCACTCCTTTCTACCTATCCATCTCCATCCATCAAGTCCTATCTCATGTCCTATCTCTTCAATGAAAACTTCCCTTAATGACTTCATCCCTGCTAACCACACAGCCCCCTCCCACATTTTTCATCATTGTAGCCCCACCACTTAACACACTGCCTTGTACATGGTAGGAATTTAACAATAAAATACATATTGAATTGAATTTTCATACATATAATTCCCGGATTGTACAGTTAGCATGCTATTTCATACTGTCCTTTTCTCTATTTGTACTACTTTGTATTTTAGACATCCTTATTAGTTATTTTGAAAGTGTATCTCTCACTTCATCCTCTAAACTCTAAGTTCCCTGAGGGCAGGGACTGCTTTTCATAAACTTTTACTGATATATTTTGTTTTGACAGTCACATTCTTTTAGGATCTCAGTTCCAAGAACGGTGTTGGATACAGTAAATGTTTAATAAATAGTTGCTGATTAATTCAGTAGCTAAAATACTTTATACACAAGTATACTGTATCATAACTATATATTCTCATATTAACAGACAGAAACAATATCCACACAGTGACCTAGTTCACACCTTTAAAATTTTTTTACTGTGCTATGGTAATATGTTCCTAATTGCCTTCTGTCTCTATTAATTCATTGTCTTTATGAGTTCGTTATTGTAGATAGAGTGCTGGGCTTAGAATCAAAACTCCTGTCTCGGAAACTTACTAGGTGCTTGAACGTGGACAAATTATTTAACTAGCCTCTCTCGGTGGATAACACTGCCTACCTCAGAGAGTTGCTGGGCAAACTGAATGAGATAGTCTATGTGTAGCATTTTAAAAACCTTAAAATGTTATATAATTGCTAGTTATTATTATTTCCCTTCATACCATTGACCATGTAGACTTTCTACTAGACTTCTTGGACCAAGTTACTTCTTGACTCAAAACCCCATATTCTTCTGAAAGAAACTTGTCATTCAAAGCTCCCCACAGTAGAATTCCAGTCATATCTCATACTCTTCCATCTCATGTAGTTTGTGTCACAACCAAATTAACTACTCCCTTGTCCCCCATTCTCTTTTTACCTTTCATCCAATCTGTGGCTTTGCTCACACTATTCCCTATGCCTAGAAGGGACCCTCCATCCCCATTTCCATCTGTTTCAATCTCTCCCTTTCTTCAGAGTTTAAATAAAGTAGCACCATTGCTATGAAGTCTTCCTGGACTTCTCTTATTTCCCTTCCCCCAATCTATTATTTTAAAATTAATTTTCTTGTGTGCATTTGTTGTTGTTCAGTAATTTCAGTCATGTCTGACTCTTTGTGAACTCATTTGGGGTTGTCTTGGCAAAGACACTGGAGTGGTTTGCCATTTCCTTCTCCAGTTCATTTTACAGGCAAGGAAACTGAGGCAAACATGCCTATAAATGTATATGACATATATTGTGGGTATATATATATGTATATATACACACATACACATATATACAGACACTATATATACACATATATATTTGCCATAGCACTTGGTTTTTGCTCTCTTTTCTACTTGTAACATTTTATTTGATTTTACACTTGTCAGCTCCTTGAGGATCTATGGATAAACATCGGTCTTTGTATTTTAGACATCTTTGTGTCCCTGGTACTGAGCTTGATCCTTGCACATAGTAGGTACTTATTAAACACATGTGAATTTAATTAAATGCCAAAATACCCAGATGCTTCCAAGCATCCAGATGGCTGGCATTACACAATTCAAAATGTGTGACTGAATTTTTTACTTTCCTTCAGAATATTTCAACATTTCCTCAACCCCCAAAATTGAAGTCATTGTCAGTGTATACACATGCAATATAAATAAATAGCTGTGCGAGGAAAGGTTTAAGCAACTATCCAGAAAAGATGAACGCGGGAAGAGGAGTGGGGAAAAGGGGTAGGTACTTTCATAGAGAAGCCCTTTTTGGATGGAATTATTTACCTAGCTGTCTACACTGAGACAATTCATTCTTTATTTATCGAGTGACATCCAGAATGTAAAGCTTTTAAGTACAAAGTTAGGAAAACTGAAACTAAAATTGTCAAGGTAATTTTAATATTCCTATGTGATTTATTTTTATATATTATATACATGTGAGACTCTAGCATTTATAAAATATCATTAAAATCTTCAATTTTGTTTAATTTAAGCAGGGGATAATGTCAATAATGTAACAACCTATTATTATAAAATTAATTTTCCTGTATGCATTTGTTGTTATTGTTCAGTCTTTTTTCAGTCATATAAGACTCTTTGTGACCCCACTTGGGGTTTTCTTGACAAAGATACTGGAGTGGTTTGCCATTTCTTTCTCCAGTTCATTTTGCAGACAAGGAAACTGAGGCAAATATGCCCATAAATGTATACGATGTATATTGTTTTCTCACATGTATTGTGTAAATGTGCATATTTGTGTCTTCACATATATATATATATATATATATATGTGTGTGTGTGTGTGTGTGTGTGTGTGTGTGTGTGTGTGGGCACATATGTACACAAAGAGAGAAACAAAAGAAAAAGGAGACTGATGGATGGCCATATAGAACCACAGAGGATAGGGCCCCAGAGAATAGAACTGAGGGGCAAGGATATAAGTTGCAATGAAGCATATTTAGGCTCAGTACAAGGAAGAACTTCCTTACAATTAGAAATAATCAAATAGTGATATGCTACATTTATAAAATTCCAAAAACAAAAAATCTCATCTCCAATAAATATTTGAAGAGTAATTCCTGATCATTTAAATATAAATTTTTTAAAATTTCTTCATGGCATAGTCCATTTATCCAAATTATCTGGATAAATCAGAGCAAGAAAAATTAGTTTGTGATCTCCTTGCAAGCTCATAAATAAATAAAAATAAAGACCAGGCAACTCACATTCATCAAATTACCCAGAAAACTGAGGTGAATGTATATTGGCTGACCCTGGGACACCTGGATCCTTCTATAGCATCCTTAAGCTTCCAATGCCTCACATTCAGACAAACGGAGTTTTACACAGTGGAGAATTATCTCCTCAGGACTGTAGTGCACTCCTGCAGAATTTTGTCCAAATTTTCCATTTAAAAGGAAATATTTGCACAAAGATTGGACAACAGAAAATTTAGCCCCACCCCCAAAGGGTATTTCAGGAAGTTGCACTATACTAACTGGTACCCCACTCATGGCTTTTTGTTGTTGTTCAGTGCTTTGGAGTGGTTTGACATTTTCTTCTTTAGCTTATTTTACAGATGAGGAAACTGAGGTAAATAAACAGGGTTAAGTGATTTGTGCAGAGTCACATAACTAGTAAGTGTCTGGGGCCAGATTTGAACTCAGGAAGAGGAGTCTTCCTGACTTCAGGTCTAGATTCACTCTATCCACTAGCTGCCCTAAAACATGGCTTTTAAGTTCCTTGAGTAGAGGAAATGTATTTTTTTATTGATGATCCTTAGCATAAATTGGAATCCTCTATGAACTGATTCATTGATGAATTCTTTACAAATTGATGGTTTCCTGTAATATTCATACCTATAGAGAATCATAAGTCATAGGATGATAGATCTCCACTAGAAATTACATTGGTTAGTCCAACCCTTCATTTTACAGATGACATAGGCAATATCTATCACGTAAGTATTAAATAGTAAAACTGATATTTGAACTCAAGTCCTCTGACTCTAGCTCTACAACACCACATTGTCTCTGTTCTACTTTTGATAAGAGGAATATTAATATTTTTCTATCATTCTGACTCTGTGGTTTGAAAAAAATGATCCAGAAAATGTGATGTGAATTGGAGAATTCAAGCAATTTTCCAGAAAGTTCAATCAAATGTGGATCTAGGTTTCTAAACCCAGATTATCTGGATAGCTGCTTCTAATCTCCACATTTGTCTGAGTGGCCTGACTGTCACAAATATGGAGGGAAATGGATTGTTGACAAATGTGCTGAGTCCACTAAGGTCAATACAAAAACATAAATGGAAGCGAGTGGTTTTTACCTGCAATAAAGTCAAGCTAGAATCTAGAACCAATAGAAGACTGGGAGAGAGAGAGGGTATGACCTTTTAATGAGACCACTCTACTCTGAATCCCTCAGGCAAAGAGAAGTGATGGGGAGGAGGAGAAGGAAGAACTGTGAAACCAGACCTTGAGGGGAGCTCTGACACACAGAAAAAGGAAGTATCTCCATGGGAAATGTCTCAATTTCTTAACTAGCAGAGACTTCAAGCTAAAGGAAAAGACTAAAAATGGAAATTTAAGCATCCTTGAAATCCATAGAGTTAATTTCCTGGAGCTAACAAGGATATTTCCATCTTGATTCTCTGTATAGCTGACTTCTTAAAAAAAAATCCTCTCCTTTTCCCACCCCTTCTTTTGCCTTTCTTTCAATTTACTTATGTCATTTCACCCCACTCAAAATGTGTTTTTTCTCTTCTTACCCTTTTCCTTCCAACATATTTTCCTTGACTTCTTATTCTAGCCATAAATCAACCATGTGCTTACATACAGTTTTTCGTTCTGGCTGGTTACTCATACATATTTATACTGAAAATTCATGGCTCTTCTGGATTTCTTTTTTAATTGACATAGGACTCCTTGAGTTGAAGGAAGTGGGGATGTTTCATCTGAGGAAGAGAAGGCTACACAGGAGAATAATAGCTATAGTTAAATAGTTACAAATCGCTATTTATAATATCTATGGTTAAAATATCTGAGGGACTTTCAAGTCAAAGAAGGAATCGATGTGTTCTGTTGGGTCCCAGAGAGTAGAACCAGGGACGATGGTGGAAGTTGCAACAAAGCAAATGTAGGGTTAGTACAAGGAAGAACTTCCTTACAATTAGAGCTATTCCAAGTGGAAATGGCTGCCTTGGGAACAAATAATGGATTCCCCTTTATCCTACTTACTCTGTCCCATAGTGGAGAGAGGGTTGGGGCTGGAATCAGGAAGCCCTGAATTTAAATTGAGCCTCAGACACCCACTAGCTGTGTTCCCCTGGGCAAGTCACTTAACTTCTGTGTGCCTCAGTTTCCTCAACTGTAAAAAAGGAATAATAATGGCACCTACTACCTCCACACATGGAGGTTGTTGTGAGGACCAAATGACATATGTTTAGCATAGTGCCTGGCACACAGTAGATAGTTAATAAATACTTCCTTTATCAGAGATCTTCAAGCAGAAGCCAGATGATCATTTGTCAAGTATGTTGCAATGAAAACTGTTTTTCAGGTATAGGTTAAATTAGATGGCTACCAAGATCCCTTCCAACTCTAAGATTCTGTGATTCTCTTGGAAACCCTAGGAAGCATATTCTCCTTGGTATTTCATGCATTTATTTGTCTCTAGAGGGGGGAACTAGGTGGTGGAATTGTTGAATGGCAGGCCTAGAGTCAGGAAGCCTTTTCTTCCTAAGTTCAAATCCAGTCTTAGACACATAACTAGTTGTGTGGTCCTGGGCAAGTCACTTAACCTCTGCCTGCCTCAATTACCTCATCTATCAAATAAGCTGGAGAACGAAATGGCAAACCACTCCAGTATCTTTGTCAAGAAATCCCCAAATGGGGTCAGAAAGAACTGGACATGACTGAATGACTGAACAGCAACAATAAAAAAAATTATCTCGGGAGATTGTAAGAATATGAGATGGGGGGTTGGGAGAGGGAACCCTATATACCAGAACCTGGTCCAGGCAAATTAGCACAGTACTTGGTACTGTTGACTTGACATAATTTCTGTAGTGTAGATTCCCTGAATAACATCAGGAAAAAAAAAACTCTAATTCACTCTGACCCTGCCTGGTAGAGTGTTCAGATCTTTGTCTGAAAAGTTAGGTCCCTCTGATAACCAGAAATTGGATCAAAATCTTCAGGAGAGCACTGCCAGCTACCACATGTATCTGTTATTCTCAGACAGGAAATCATATTCCCCTCCCCCTTCCCCCTTCAATGCCCAAATCCCAGAGAAAGAATATTTTAAAAGCATACCACCACCCTATTTTTCTGGAGTGCTACATCTCCCATTTTCATCGTCTAGCACATAAAAAGAAACTATCCTTTGGATACTTTTCCTACAATTGCTTCTTCAGTGGGAGCTCTTTGCAGAAACAAACAGCTACCCCCTTTCAGAAGAAGTTGCATTTCCTCATGCTCCCTTACAGCTGCTTTTTCTGGCTTAATTTAGAATCCTTAGATAGAATTATGGTGACAAAGAAGCCTCAAACAATGCTTCTTGAAGTAATTGCTTCCATCAGTTTGCAGTTGCAAGTACTCTTTTCTGGGTAAATTACATTTTCATTTTACATTTAGCATCTTAGTTGCTGGCTTCCACAATTAGTCGCTCAAAGCACTGAAAAGTGGAAGAAAGGAATGAATTTGGGGCCATTTCCTATGACTTTCCACCTGGAAGAAGGGACTTTGGTTGAGTCATTTTCCTTCTCAGGGCCTCAATTGCCTTATTTGTAAAATGCAGACTACAATAATTGTGTCACCTCCCTCCTTCACAAAGCTGTCATTGAGACTCAGATGCAATGTTGCATATAAACACATTTGCAACCTTGAAGGCATTTCCTTCAATTATTTTTTTTTATTGTTAGTCTCTAAGTTGGTAAGGTAATCCTCCCTACTATACTCCAGAGCAGCCTTGAAAATTATTGCAATCCATTTTCCAGCTTGTGTTTTTTGTTTGTTTTGTTTAACTCACCTAGTCTCCCTTACAAAAAAACAGCACCAATAAAAACAACCAAGTCCACATGCCCATTGTCACATAGTCAAAAGACATCTTTACTCTTCCTGGGCCCATAGGCTATTGATTATCTAAAAATTGCTCCCAAGAAATTTCCCTAAATTCAAATATGACAATTTATTTGAATGGTCAAGAATCAAGACCATAGACTAAAGTACTATCACTTGGAAAGAAGCCTAAATACTCTGAATTTGTGTGCATGGGCTTTTCTATTGGAGTTTTGGCAGTGGCAGTGGTCATGGTATCCATCGGTTTTTGAAGAGGACCAGTGGCATCGTGGGTGACTTTATGTGTACCATGTATTTAAATGAAGCAGAGTTGCACGAAGTCATCAGCTTTACTCTCTCTTCCAGAGTTATCAAAGTTCAGAGGCAAGACAAAAGTCGACAAGTGTCAATGGCTTGGGATGAATGGAGTTTTGTTAGACTACATAGGCCCCATCTTCAACATGGATGTATGTAATCTCAAATCTCAATTTATGACTAATATAACTACTGGGATTTAAGGGGTAGGGCACAAGTGTTCCAATCAGAACTCTTGGAAGTGGGTCATGAGCAAATATTCCTTTTGTAATCGAATCAATTATCAAATGGCGCCAGATGCTAGAGAGGCAGAAAAAGCCTCCTTTTAGCAAAGACATGTTTTAGTCAAGATACCTACTGAGAGTAAATGGCTTTGGCCCCCAGCAGGTACCAAAGGAAAGGCACAAGAAGGCAGAGCTAAAGAGCAACTCTTGTTCTCCACCTTCCAACCTACATCTGAAAGAGGGAAGAAAAACATTTTGTATAAGTCAGAGGTGGGGTGGAGGGAGATAGCCCACAGAGGTAACTAACAGATATTGAAGAAGGAGAACCTGATCAAAGAAATGGGGGCAGAGTAGGCAGAGAGAAAGAGGGAAAGGATCAATAGACCCAGAAGAATAGAAAAAGGGAAAAGATGCAGGTGGGAAATAATTTGAAATGATGCCAAGAGAGACAAAAGGCAGAATGTAAGAATGAAACTTTGGCTTAAATTATCTCCTTCCTTTGAGATCATCCTTAACTTTCTTCAAAGCTTATTTCAGGTACACCACCACCCCCCATACAATATTTTTTGGATTCTTCTGCCCTCATCTTTTTTAACAACAACCTCACATTATTATTTTATTTTATTGAAGATTTATTTTGAATCAGCTGAATACAAGTCTTTTTTCCCCAGTAAGTTCCACGAGGGAAGAGACTATTTCATTTTTGCCTTTGTATCTCTAGTGTCAAGCCAAGTGTCTAACATACAGTAGGCACTTAATAAATGCTTGACGAATGGATGAATAAAAATTGTAGAACACTACAAGATGATAAAATGGTATACTACAATGGTTTTTTGGTCATTGATTCCCTTTGCTTGGTTAAAAACAAGGAATTGTTTCCTTTCTTGTGTTTTCTCTTAAAGATTCCATTTGCCAGGAAAATTCATTTCTGCAAACTATGGGAGCAGAGAGATAGTTTTGATGTGATGGGCTGAAATGATTCTAAATCAGCTATGACAGTGAATGAGGCCTAGAGCAAAAGTACTCAGACAATCCTCAACAGGCCAAGAAATACACAGTTTTACATGTCCTTATAGACCTGAGTTTCTAATTTGACAACTGTACCACTTTGGGGGGGTCTTAAAATTATTAATTTAGAAAAGTGATAAGCAATGTGCCATTTAGTAAAACTTTAGGCTATAGTATAATGATACATTTTGGGGGTAGTAGAGGGAGGGTGATGGGATACTAGGTTTGTCACACTGGTTTTTAATCTTTGCATTTGAGTGTGAGTCATAACACCAAAGTAACATAGTTTGAATTAAAGTTTAACAATGACAAGTAACTGGCCAATAGTATTAAAGAGATAGTTTTGTCAAACTTAAAGATGAAATGTGTTGGTCCTACATTCAGGGTTTCAGATAATTTTTTGGGTTTCCAATAGCTCCCAATTCAGCATTCAGATTCTGTGATTCTCTTGGAAACCCTAGGAAGCATATTCTCCTTGGTATTTCATGCATTTATTTGTCTCTAGAGGGGGGAACTAGGTGGCGGAATTGTTGAATGGCAGGCCTAGAGTCAGGAAGCCTTTTCTTCCTAAGGAGACAAGAAATCCCAGGGTTCATTTTCTGCTTCTGACACATACTGGTTATGTCAAATAGTCACTGTCCAGTTATTATCCAGGAAGTATGAGTCATTTAACCTCATTGGCTCAGACAATTTTTAAAACTCATAAGTCGCAACAATCTGTATCAGTAGAGAGAGAGAGAGAGACTTTCCTCACTGTAATTGCCCTGCACTGATGAAATCATTGGTATCAATCCAGAGTACAATCCTCAGAAGATTTCTGTGAGAATCAAATAAGATGATATATGTAAAGTGCTTTGCAGATCTGATAGCAATATCTAAATGTCACTGTCATTTGTTATAGCTTTCAATTTTCTTTGGAAACAGATTGTACTATGACTTGTTGCTGGGCTACAAAAGGAGAGGATTAGGGCAGAAAGGAGACAGTTGGATCTTACTTTAAAAAAATAAATACAACTCACTCTCAAACTGGGGTCTTGAGAGTATGGAATAGACAAGGCTTCACTAGCATAGTAATTTAATTTCCATTTAAAATCAGGGAGTTCTTTTTTAAGTTATCGTAACTGCTGTGGCTTAGAAAAGCTGAGCTAATAGTGGAAGGAGGATTGTATAGACATTTAATTCACTTTTTTTAAACAAATAGCTCCTCCTTACACATTGTCTCAAAGCTCTTATTCCCTTATTTAATTGGCATCAACTTACTTTCAGAAGAAATAGGATGCCCAAAATTTCTAGCAAGTCTACAGAGACTCGCAGAGTTGCCTAGGAATTCCTATTTCTGTTCTGCTGGTCAATCATTCAATATTACAGAAGGATTCTCCTGACCGAGTCTAGCTATCATACTTCTCTTGTCCGTCTCCACAAATAAATGGAGTGGCAAAATGGCTTCATGAAATGTGGCCTGGCCACTATTGCTTTTTTCCATGGTATACAAGGCCACAAACTTAAACTTATTTTAAATTCCTGAATTGCCTTGATGTTATGAATGGCCCCCAAAAGCATGTTCTCTAGTACAATTTTTATATTGGGAGGGAGAGAGAGGGAGAAAGAGAAAGAGGGAGGGGAGGAGGGAGGGAGAGAGAGAGAGAGATACTTTCAGTCAAACATTTCTAGGACTCATTTATAAAAATGTTTGGGCACCTTACCTTGGCATTGAGACAAAGGAAAGATAGGAAGCAGTTTGGGGAAAGAAGGGTACTTTTTTATAACTAGGGAGATATAGAGATATATAGGGAGATTATATATATATATAATATATATTAGTATAACCCTCTTTTCCCTAAATTAATTCTGACTCATCTTCCCTTTTGCCTAGACATCCAGATGAAGTATATATGATGATAGAAAGATAGACTGATAGATCAATAGATAGATAGAAACTGAACCTATGATTTCTTTGGTATAAAGAATCCCCAGGTGAGGAATTTCTATCAGAGCAGGTCATTAAGAATTTTGCAATTAATAATCTCAGAAGTTTGCCTAGAGATAAGTTAAATAACTTACCCCATTAAAAAATGCCAGTATGTGTCAGAGGGAAAATGTGAACTCCAGGATTACCTGGCTTTGAGGCTAATTCTGAATCCACTACACTGTATTGCCACACATGTGCACGCATATACATGATATATATAAATATATATATGGGATATATATATACATACACATAATAAATATATTTTATATTCAACCATAAGATCCCCCTCTCACCCCAGCTAGTCTGGGAAGAAACCAAAGGAACTTTTAAGTTGTCAAGATGATGACTCAGAAATCTAGAGCTAAGAAAAACAAAGCAAGCTAATTGTTTTTTCTGAGTTCCCTTGTTTTCCTTCCTATTTTCATTCAACAAATGCTGATTTGGATTTTCCAGGTCTGTTTCCTTTTCTACTTTAAATATCATATCAAATGGTCATATGTTAAGACCATATTTGTTCCTTCTTCCTTAATATAATCCCAGACTCAGAATCTAAAATTTGGAGGTTATAAAGGTTTATCTTACCTTTTTACCTTCCTTTCTAATGTCTTTCCATGCCTTCCTGTGCACCGTTTCCTCTAAATACCTAAATAAAGTCTTTACTTTCACTGACTTACTTGAGGTCTTACATTCACTGACAAACTAATATGTCAACTTAAGCTATAAGGTATATATATATATATATATATATATATATATATATATATATATATATATGTATGTATGTATATATGTACATATATATACATATATATGTACATATATACATACATATATATATTTATATATATGTACATATATATGTATATATATGTACATATATATACATACATATATATATATATATATTAAGGTATAAACCCTTCCTGAATTATGGATATTTTATACAGGGAGCTCTCAAAGTTAAAAAGTCTTCAAGGCCCAAAGGAAAGAGGTTATAATGGTAGAATGGCAGGCAGAGGGTATGTGGTCTACCATCTCTAATATTCTATGATTTTATGATCCTTAAGGAAAAAGACCCTCTCAAATTCCCCTTCCTGCTCCTAAGGTTGGCCCTGAATGTTTTTCCTTCTGAACTTTTTGACACAGATAATGGAGCTTTATCATGGGTTCTCGACTTGGTAGTGACATAGATTACATATGCATGTGCTGTCCTCTTGGTGATGATGATGGTGCAAGGTTTTAATCCTACTGAAGCACCAGAAAGAACTATCCCTTTAAGGGTTGCCAGGACCCCAAGTCCTTGCCACCATTCTGGTTATCTGCATTTTTGTTCTGTCCCTTAATGCCTCTGGGATTTGATCCTATAAATCTTTGCCTACTACTAATGATGATGAAGGAAAGGAAATGACGGGATTAAATCAGGTTGTGGTCTGTGATGTAGTGCACAAGTTTTACTGAACATTGCTCATCTTGACAGCCTTTCATATTCAAAATTATTAAAAGCATAAGGAAACTGCTGAACCCTCCCTGATTAAAGAATCTTGGCCACCAAGTTAAATATCTAGTCATCTGTGTTGTACATTAAGTGTGATGGCACATATCACAGTTTAGGATTTAGATAGAAAAATCAATACCCTACAGGAAATCTACAGCTGCAGAGCAGATTTCGTATCAGCCGATGCTTTTGCTGTCAGAGCTTTCTGATTACACACGCTTGTATAATCCAGGCATTGATTCCTTTCTGCTCTCATTTAGCTTACTTAATATCCCTCACCTTTTCAAGAAATTCCAAGATTTTTTTTTTAATTACTTTATTGAACAAGATGAGGGACATCCAGACACCATCCAACCTTTCAGGGTAGCATAGGAACATCTATCCTAGGACAAAGGACTTCAAATAAATGCTTGTGATTCAGTGTACTAACCATCTAAGCCCCTGCTCTGGTTCTTCTAGGAGCCCAGAAAGATTCAGAAACCATCCATTGCTCACTCTGCTAGAGCCATCTTGGCAATCCCTCAGAAACACAAACATTGTCTTAACCAGAGTCTGTACTTGCTATCTTAGAAGCTGGATCTATACCCTGGAATTAAGAAAGCCCTCTGGAGTCCAAGGGCCCAAGTTCCTCAAACAAGTCCTTATCAGACTTGCTCTAAGATTTACTAATCAGGCGCTAAGGATTCCCTAGTTATCCTAAGAATTAGTGAGTCTTTTTTTTGTTTGTTTGTTTCAAATCTTAATTTTTTTTTTTAGGCTTTGTAACTAGCCCTTAAACACTATCCCTCTCACAGATGAAAAACTAGTTAAATCTCTCATCAGAGAAATTCTCTCTCTGGTTTTTCTTTGGCCTCTTTCCCTTTTTATGGGGATAAGGGGAGAGAGAGAGTTGAATATATTATCAAAAATAGATCATTTCAAACAACAACCAGTAAGGCAAGGATTGTACTAGTCTCAAATCTTCCCAAACTATAACACGATATGGTATTTAAGTATGGCCCTAACTAAACATATCTTTTTGCTAATGATAACTGAAAAAGATACTCTTTTTTCCCCCTCTTCCAATACAAACTGACCACAGCCAGGGTCTCAGCCAACTCATCTTCCCAATCGCAAAGGGGTGGGAGGAAAAGGGGGCATGTGAAAATACTTTCACTGCTTCCTTAAATAAGAACCAAACTGTCCAAAAATCACTCTGATAATTGAGTACCAACACGAATGGCTCCTACTATCTTCAACCAAGTATAGCAGAAGGTATATGTTGAAATTCTTTAAATACCTTGGCTGAATGGAAGAGCTGCTCATTGAAAGAGTCTATATTAACAAGAGCAGAACTGAAAGATTCATTGTCTCATTGATAAATTCAAGAAAATGCAAGGGTTCAGAGGAATTTTGTTTATATGAATTAAATCTTCCCTCCGACCAGCCAAAGTATAGCACACAGCAGATGAGTAGTGCTGTTGTAACTGAATAGGGCCATGGAGCCAAAAAAAAAAAAGTGTTTCTCTCTTTCAACATAGCCACTGTGGCTAGAATGGGCAAGAACTGTATTTTTTCATGCTTCTCCTGCTCTTTGGACACTTTGTTTTTATGGAACAGTTGGTGTCAGGGAGAAGCTCAAAGACCGTTGCATGAGGGATTTCCTAATGCAGAGATTTGGCAGACAGGCTCTTACTGGATTAGGCCAAAAATGAAACAGAAATTAGACTACCTCGAGATATAATAACTAAGCAGTCTCACTCTCATTCACTGGGAGCAAATGTTGTGCTTAAAATGCAGTTGGAAAGAAAGGAAAATTTAGGGGAAGACATAACTGAATTCATCAAACAGCTTCATTTTCAAAAGCAGTGTTTGAAATCTCTTTAAATAAATGACAATTCATTCCCTGTTTACTTTAGGTAAACAGAAAATTCATTGTGGAGTACTCATTTTGAAAAGCTAATCAAGAACATTAGGTCCCAACAGATTCATTTAATAGAAATATAATAGGCCTTCTTGCTTGCTTTTCATCTTGTCTAGCTGAAAATACTCAAATGAACAGCAAATTAACCCTCCTTTGGAATACAGTCCTTTTCACCACTGATATCCTCTCTCATACGACTTGTAAACATCCTCGATTCTTTTTGTCAGTGCTTTTGCTTACTTGCTTTGACTCCTTCTACACAGAAAAACAGGACGGAAAGAGCCTTGATTGCATTTGGTAAGAGAGTGGAGAAATCGTTGAATTCTAAAGGGAGTACTGCGTGTCGACTCTGCTATCTTTTTTTTCTAGCAGAACAAAATTTTACACTTTTGTCTAAAAATAGTATACAGATATCAGATGGGAGTTGGGTTGGTTATTTTTAAAGCTACATATATATGTATATAATATATCTCTTTGTATGTATACTTACTGTCTCTATATTTCTAACTTCTCTAATCAGGGAAGGGCTGCCTATAAGCTATGATACCAAGCAGATGAATGAAACCGGGCCATTCAAGCTCTATAATCAGATATAAAAGATTTGCAAACAATTTGAGATCTTATACTTATTCAGTGATATCAGCATTTAGAACTTCTATACAGATAAAACTCTAATATTTCATAACTTATGTAATAATGTACAAACCCTTTCCAAAACTTTTTTCACTGTGCTAAAGTAACATTCTAGACTTGTTGTAAGTATGTTATTCTTACAAGTAGTTCGCAGTTATTCTTGAAGGCAAGCCTTGGAGTTTCCTTAGTATAGTGCTGCTGGGGGAAATTTTCAGCATGTCCATCTTCATCTCTAGCCTGAAGGGAAATATAATGGCCTATTTAGGGACTTACAAATAATGGAAGAAAAAAAAAGCTAAAAGCATAACAGCTCAGATCATTAAACAAACGGGAATCCAGAAATAACAACATTATTAAGAAGTTTATTTAAATACGCAGTACGCCTTTTAGATATCAAAACTTGGGATTTTTTTTCCTTTAAATAGCTTAGGCTGAACATGCAAATTCATCGTGTTCTAATACTTTAAAACAATCAGAAACAAACCAAAATCCAATAGTTAAGTGGAAAGTCATACCCACTTTAGGAGTTTCATATGACTTTATTGCATTTTCAGGATTCCATTACATACATGTAAACTTTTTGACATGCTCAAGCATTCTCTAGATAATGTACTTTTTTTGTCGTTTTAAATAGCAAGGCCATAAGAAAAGAAATTTGCATAGTTATAACTGGCATCATAATACTGTTAGCGATAAACTGATTTCCCCTCTATTTTTAAATAAAGATCTGAAAGGAGCAACGGTCTAGCAAGAACAATGAGTATTCAGTCAAATGCAGTAAAAAATATTTAATTAAGAAGCTGCATTAAAAGTTACTGGTTATTTTGATCTACACTGTTAATTAAGAAAGCTGAAGTTTAAATGGAGACATTAACAGAACCCATTAGCAATACCGTTTGCATACAGTATTTTCCTTCTAATCTACATCATTTTCAGGTTTGGAGTTAAAGCAAAGGGAAAAGTAGGTGAAAGGAGGAGTGTCAGTAGCGCACTCATTAAGCCATTCATTTGGGTGACACTTGCACTCTGTTCCGCTCTCATCTCAACTAATCCCTAGCTGTTCACTCTCCCAGCCTCCTGAAATTCACAGCTGAGCTGTCTCCCTCACATATGGCTTGCATATAATTATGCATATTCCATTTTACACTGCATTAAAATGATGAGCTCCTGGCCCCAAGCCAGCTTATTTAAATAAGCCCCAGTGAACTAAGAAAAAGAAGAGAAACACAGGAAAGCCATAGAGTAAGCAGCAGGTAGCTCTGTCTGCTGTCTTTTCAGATAAAATGTATGTCTGACACAAAGAAAGTTGAGAACTACCTGTTGTGATATATATTGGACTAAGGCGGGGAAGATGAGAATACATCTAGCAAGCCCTGACAGCCTTTATACATTGTTTCTCCTTGATGGAGTGAAATTGGTCTGATGTTGTTGGGTGTCGCTGGGAACTATGGGAGCATTGTTTTTTTTGTATTGCCATTTCAGAAACAAATCCACATTTTGCAAGCCCTGGTATGCGTAGCTCATCATCATAAAGGCTTTTGCTTCCCACTGTAGGGATGGACGGGAGTTAGGATGCAATAAATCAGAAGAGGGAATGACAAGGCCACTAGTATTTGGGTCACAGAAGGATTAGGGTATTTTTAATTGATTTGTTTTAAGAATTAGGCGTGCCCCCCAATGCCTCTTTTTTTGAGCCTTTTCCTGATGCCCAATGCAGTCAACTTTAGAGGAGAAAAAAAAATACAGTGTGAGGGTCCAAGCTGTGTAAAAACTATCTCTTCCTGAGTGTTTAACACCTTGATTTTGATAGATACCAATTTAAGTTGTCCAAAGTTTTACTCAGAGTAAAACTGATACTCAGGGTGTTCATTCTACTCCATGTCAGGGTGACCTGATAACACATGATACAGGGTTACACATACTATGTACTATATCAGGACGACCTATTTAAGGAAATGTGGCCTTAAGTTGGGCCTGTTACAAATCCGTCGTTACTTGCCTCTCCTACGGGAAATCTTTCCAGATTCCCTTAGCTCTTAGTGTTCACTCCCTCCTCCCAAATTATAAAGTATGTACTTATCAGCAAGTCTAATATATTCCTGCCCGATCCTAACTTCCAGTAGAATATAAGTTTCTTGAGGGTAGAGACTATTTTTCATTTTTATCTTTGTCTTTTTTCTTTTGCTTTTGCCTCGTGCAATTGCACACAGTAAGTGCTTAGTAAATTCCTGTTAGGCTAAATTGGATTGGATTGTGGTCACTGGTGGTTAGAAGTAAAAAATGGAATGCTTCAACAAAAGAAAGATTTTTGATGCCTAGAGCAAGTAATAGATACTGCAACATGAAACTCTGCTGTAATGCTTGGCTCTTATAAATAGATTGTAAACACCTCTCCTCACTGCAGCTTCCTAGAAGGTAGGAACCATGTCTAATTTATCTTTGTTTCCCCCACGGTGCCTAATACATAATAGACACTCAATAAATGTTTGCTGTTACATGGATAAACACTGATGTGTGCTGAACTTAAAGCAGTCCTCTAAGCAGTCCTCACAAAAATTACATTAGATTAGGCAAAAGAACTTGAGTGAGTCCTTTTACATTCTTAGTGTGTTGTGTTACATATGCCTGAAAACACATTTTGCATATAGTTATACAGGGGGCCAGTATGTTTTCATATGTATGTCTATATTCATGATATATATATATATGTATCTTATACATAAATATTCATAAGCTAGAATGTGTTTATTATACATGTACTACGCATACACATACATACACACCAGATGCTTGGTGATATTGTCAACACTGTTGATTAAAAATAAAAATAAATTTATTTCCTTTACATGTAAGTCTCTTATGAGCTGGGGTTTTTTTAAATTACTATATTACGTAGGTCTTAAATTTGTGTTATTCATTAGTTCAGTATTTCTAGTTCATAATTCATGAGGTTAAATAAAGTAATAAAGTATGACCCACTAATGTTCAACGTTCTAAAAACTTTCTTAGGAGGCCTGTGTGGTTTGGAGTGTAAAAAATAAAGAAACTTATGGAAGGTCAGGTCCCTGAAGGGACTTTAGAGATCATCTGATTTAATCTTAAGGTAAGGAAACTGAGGCTCAGGCAGGTAAGGTGATGTGCAAAAGGTTGGTTATACAGTACAACACTCCCCACCCCATGCTGTCATGGGGCCTCTTGCAACTTGAACCATCCTGTTTTCACAGCTTGTCTCACTAGAGCTTCCATTTTTTTTTCTGCATCACACGTCCCTGTCACTGGAAAGTGCCTGAACTTCTGACAATTAATCTGACTACATAGTTAAAGAAATTCCATCCTACCACCATTTGCTTGGTATCCATCACACAACCATGGAAATGGAAAGCACGCATAGTGAAAGGAAACCCAACACCACCACCCACATGCACACCATCACACACACACAACATACATACCCCAGCACCAAAAATAATCTTCACAGTATTCTGAATTTCTAAATGGTCAAAAGTTTTAAACTTCACTAAGGACTAAAAGAGGAATATACTCATCTAAAAATTAAGTTTTAAGTGATAAGAGGTGCCCTGCTCCCTTCCCTCCTGGGAATAGGCATAATTCTCTTGATAGCTGCTTGATCTAGAGGGATACCATCAGATCTTTTGAGTGGTCTACTGCGTACCACTAGAGGGGATAAGGCATGCATGTGGCTCTCAGAAGAATATTATACTTGAGTTGGGAGATATTATTCTAGGAACAGTTTAGCACTGACTAGCATATAGTAGATTCTTGTTGGCTTGACTTGAAGTGTTAAAGGATGGGCTATTTTTCCAGTTTAACTGATGATTAGAGAGGAGTCACCCTTAAAAAACAGGGCCGGTCTCAGTTCATATTTGCCTCTCACAAACCATTTATGAATAATCATGATTGAGAATACATAGGAATCATAGGATCACAGTTTTAGAGTTGGAAGGGAACTTACAGGCCAAATTGTCCAGCTTCATCCTTTTATAGATGAGGATGGACCCGTGGAGGTTAAATGACTCACTTGAGGCCACACACATACAAATGGATGTTTAGTTCTTCCTTACCACAAATGCTACACTATTTATTTTTATAAGAGTCAGTGGAGGGATCTGATTCTAGTGCCAGTATTCTTTTGCTGCTTGCTAAGAGCTAAATTAATGCCTGCATGATGGCTACTATATTTAATTCATTACTTAATTGACTTACGGTTTTAAATGAATCAAAGATATAAAACTAAAAGGTTTGTCAGCGAGCATCTCTCATCTCAGGGACCATCTAGTTCAACCCATCATTTGATAGAGGAAACAAAGGCCTAGATATGTTGAGTAACTTTGCCCAAGGTCCCTCAGGTAGTAAGTATCAGAGTATCAGATCCTCCAACTTCAGAGCAAATGATCTTTCCAACTAGACTGTACTGCCTCCCTCTGACTCCTTCCTGCCTTAGTAGATGCTCTTAATGAGCTGCTGAGAAAATGTCATTATTTCTAGTCAACCTTCTGCTGCTGAGCTTCCACAAATCCAGGCAGGTGGGCCATAATTCAGCACTGAGTCTATAGTTAAAACCTGTCCATAGTCCACGGGCATAAACTTTGAGAACACAAGATCTCCTCCAGTTAGGTGACAGAGTAAATCTTTAGGGGAGATATTAATACCAAGGCAAAAATCTGTTCTCCTTTTTTGTAGGTTGCTTTCAAAGCTCCAATAAATGCCTCAGCAATGAATTGTCCATGCTGACTTTTTCAATTAACCACTAGAGGTTTTATCAGCAACCCTGCAACATCCTTCAGAGCACTCTCAGATTTGACCAAATATTCCTTTCTAATAGCAGCAGCCACAACAGCAAAGACTACCGAATGGGCACTGTCATGCATGGTTGTTGGTGCCATCTTTGGCCCAAGAAAGCTGAAGAGATCTTTCCAAGGGAGAGATAGAAACAAGGGCAAATGCTTGATTCGGGGTGGGAGGAGAGGCAGGGCTAGCGCTAGTAGCACATTCCTGAAGGCCTCTGTAGGGAATGAAAGAAAAGTTCTCCATTCTCTCATGGTGGGATAGATAGAGCCCAACTCCCTTTGAATGGGTCATACCACTTCTCTGGAGTGCTAGGCAAAATTCCCTGGGAACTTCCTCTCCCAAGCTGCAGAATTCCTCCAGGAAGATTCCTGAACCTCTGGTTGTGGTCACTGTCTTCTTCCATATCTATGCCTGGATACAGTAGAGCCCCATATTAATGTGGAGGTCCAGGGACCAGGAAAGCACTTAAGTTACAGACTTGCTGGCAGGATGAGGGAAGGGCAATATATGAAACACAATTTGGACCAAAATATAACTGAAATAATGAGGCACTTTAGAATTCTTTTTCTTTCTGTACTTCTTCATAAGTAACTATACCCTTGCTAGGGCATTGTGTACTTGCTTTAAATATAGCATAAGGAGGAGTTGATCCTAGTGTTTTCATAAGAAATGTTACTGTCAGATCAAAGGAATATTTTTTTACCTATTATTATTGTGAGTTGCTTTCACTTCAAGACACAAAAAAGAAATCAAATAAAAATCCCCAAATTGCATTATATTGGGAAAGGGTTTTACCATTTAGCTGCCTGTCATATATACAATTTTAAAAGGAAATTGCAGGTATTTGAGAGTATTAAAATAGATGAAGGAATATTCAATAAATAGTAAAGGAGAAGAAAGCTTAAAGTATTGGCCTATAGAACAAAAGCTAGCATGTATATATCACTTGGAAGTTTTCAAAGTGATTTCCAGTCTCAGAATTCCAAATTCCAATTCTTGTTTCTATTTATCCTCATAATAACCCTAGGAGGGAACGCATTATTATTTTTCCCATTTCACACATAAGGAAACTGAGGCAAACAAATTTTTTTAAGTGACTTTCCCAGAGTCACACGGCTAGTCTTCCTGACTAGTACCATGTCATCTATCTGCCTTATATCTTAACACCTCTAGCCTAAACAAATTCAATATCTCATTTTTAGTCCTTGTTTCTGTAAATATCATCACCTATTCCATGCTTTTATTTTACATCTTACAGTAAAAGCTCTCTCACACACTTAGACCAGAGGTTTTACTATTTGACATTCAAAGTCTGCATTTCTTCTGGTTTCATTGCTATAGGTTACTCCTGGTGGAAGAAACTCCCCTCTACCAATGCAAGTCTGTATCTTCTCCAAATCTTAGAGTTTTTAAGTTGTCTCAGCTACTGATTCGTTAAGAGATTTGTCCAGGCTCACATAGCAGATATATGTCAGAGGCAAGACATGAATCCAGGTCTTCCAGATCCTTTCTCCATCCCTTATGTAAACCCTAGAATGATAGACTCAGAGTAAGAGCTGGACAATGCCTTAGAGACTATTCCCCTCATTTTATAACTGAGGTCCACAGACTTAGAGTGAGTTGTTCAGATGACAGCTATAATATAACAACTATACTTGGCTACATAATACACCTTCATTGTTAGCTGGATATTTCTCCCGCCTGATTGGCAAAGATTAGCTGGGAACAGGCAACACTGTTACATTTACTATAACTAGGCCACTAAGCTAACATGATGTTGGGAAGACAAAAATAATCAGATTTCATTTATACAAAAACAATAGTTTATTCTGAGAGGCAATAGTGCACAGAGCTTGCCTCCAAGCAAGGATGGACCTGGGCTCAAGTTTTGCCTATGACATACTTGACTGTGACCCTGGGCAAGTCATTTATCAACTTAGTATTCTAGGCAACTCTCTAAAAAGAGGGGTTGACTTGTACTAGAATAAATTGGCATATATATACCAAAAAAATCACAGGTTCAGTCCCTGTGCATAACAGTTTTTATGAGCACTTATTTGGCAATAATCCTGTGAGGCAGGTATTTTACACAGTATTATTAGTCTTTGGACTGGTAGGTGGCTTTAATGGACAGAACATCATGTCTGGAGTCAGAAGGAGATGAGGTGAAATTCAGCCTCAGACACTTACTAGCTATGTGACCCTGGGCAAGTCACTTAACCCTGTCTGCCTCTGTTTCCTCATAAGTAAAATGAGGAGAAAGAAATGGCAAACCACTACAGTATCTTTGCCAAGAAAACCCTAAATGGGGTCACAAAGAGATGAACATTACTGAAGAGCAACCAAAAATTATTATTCCTGTTCTATAGATGAGAAAACTGAGTTATCAGGAACTCAGCAGACTTGGTGATGGTCACACACAGCTAGTTAAGCGTCAGAATCAAGACTTCATCCCTGGTGTCCTGACTCTACTGCTGTCTACATCATGGTAGCCTGTTTGTCAATGAGATTCCAAAACCCCTCTCCTGAGTTATTAAAAAAAAAAGCAGATATTTCCCCAGGTCAGTAATTAAAGAGCCAGGGGCTCCTATGAGGCTATTTGACAAATGTGTCAGTGGGTATGCACTGTGGAATCAAATACTTAGTTACTTTATTTGGACACTAATTATAATAACTGACATAGATTTATGTTTTTAAAAACCTCCATTCAAGAGGTGTTTCAAAAATCTCTTTTGACACCTCCTCAGAAGATATGGAGGTGATCCTGGATTCTCAATGTCTATACTCTGGCCGATCCTACCCATATAGAAAGGCTTCTAACACAAAAGTTATGACAGGGTATGCCTGTTTTCCTAGGACCAGAATAGCCCAATTTAAATATACTTATCACCAGTATGACCACAAGGAATGAATTTTTCAGCCACAGATACTAAATCATAGAACAATTTCCATCTCTGCTGATGGCAATAGGGGCCTCACTGGTAAAATCACAGATCTTTTCAAGTATTGAAGTGATGGTTTGCTAAGCAATTTTCAGATACTATCTCAATTGATCCCTGTGAAGTAGGGAGGTATAAATAGAAAATATTACTGCCCTCATTTTCATAAACATAATCTTATTGAATTGAATCTGTCTCCATTTTAAAGATGAGGAAACTGGGGTTGAGAAAGGTTAAATTACCTACCTAATACATGGCAACAGTTCAAAAATCCTCTCTGTTTTTTAGGACTCTGGACCTACTATCTCCTGCTTCTTGGCACTCCCAACCTTGCCCTTTTCTTAAAGTTTCCATGGCTTATTCTGGAAATGTCCATGTTTGTACAGCAGAACCCTCACTAGACAATCCCTGGTTCTCCCTACCAGTGACATTAGAGATGGGGAAGCCATCATGGGGAAGGGAGAAATTTCCACCAATAAAACCCATGCCTTTGTCTGGTTGGTATGGAGAATATGGGAACCCAGCTATATCAAACAGGATTTAGAAAGAGTGATGGAGAGCAGGTGAAGCCTTGTGTGCCAAGTCCATGGGCAGTCTCTTCCCAGGAGCCCACTGATCCCTACTACTCCTTCAACTATAGCCTGAAGGCTGTTGCACCCATGATCTGAAAAATTCCTTCATTGTCTTTCCCTTGTTGCTACTTTTTCTCATGATCTTATCCATGGAAGTCTCATTTTAGTCCCCAAGCCTTCCCTTGTGGGAGTAAAAATTCACTGATAAATCTTGATGGATCACTGTCCTATCTGACTTTTTTGAATTAAGGGCCCAAACTATCAGTCTGAGATAAGTCATATAGCTAGCAGGCAAGTCAAGATTCAAACCCAAATCTTCTAGATAAATCAATAATTATGCATTTCAACTCTATGTAATTCAGGCTTTAAAGATAGAAGATGTTGGTTTTATATTTTGTTGTCTATTTTTAGGAACCAGGGAGACTAGGGTCTTTTTTTTAATGGAGAGAGAGTTACCATCTCAGACAACTTACAGAATTTCAGTCCCATTAATTTCCATTAACTCCATTATGACCTTCTCTGAAATACCTATGAGCTCATAAAACTAGAAGGGGATTTGGGCATGACCTAGGCCTAGTAGCTTAGAAAGGAGTAGATCCTTGTTCCACCCTGCAGTGTAGTTAATTGTGTACCATTTTCTATGCCTCTTAACCTTCCTGGAATAGGTTTAGCTCCACCCACTGACTTTGACTCTGGGACTAATCCTGGAGCTCTATGGGAATAGGTCATGCATTGCATTGAAAAGGTATTGCCAAGACTTTGCAACTAGGTCCTTTTGCCCAGAGGAGACACATACAAATAGAGACAAGTAAAGTGATTGGCAGAATATCCATAAATATAGGCCTTGATTTCAAAGGAAATCTACTCAACCCTAGTATTTATCCTTATAACAGCTAGCATTTATATAGTGCTTTAAAATTTGCAAGGCATTTTACATATATGATGTCATTTGATCCTCAGAATAACCTTAAAAGACAGATGGTATTACTATCCATATTTTTGGAATGAGAAAACTAAGGCTGATAAAGATTAAGTGATTTGCCCTGTACCATCACACAGCTAATAAAAGTCTAAGGCAGGATTTGAACTCGTCTCCTAGACTACAAAACTAGCAATTGATCGATCTGCTAAGCCACCTGGATGCCTAGTCCTAAATGGGTATATTTGTAAGAGGCAGTAGTTCCCTTTTTCTACCTTAGTATGAAACCATAGGGCCACTAATATCTCTGAGCAATCTGGTAGTCAGGTTATCATTGGCTAAATAGAGCACACATTCTGGGAATAGTTTAAATACATGGAGCCCCCTTTCTCTGGCCTGGAAAAATATGGGACCCAAAAGGTGACAGTAAGGTAGGTCAAAGACTTATATTGTCCTCTTGTGCTTTCATGTATGACTATACCTACATGGTTCATATATCATTCAACGAACTGTACTTAGATCAACTTAGTGCAAAGGCTTTATGTTTTCTAACATTACAAACTTAATTAATACACAACATACCTAGTTCTTGTGGCTAGTTTTTTGCCCCAGTTCTATCCTGTACCCTTATAATTCAGTTCCTGCCTCATTTCTCAGTTTCTCAATGAATGAGTATCCTATCTTGAAGCATAGAACCTAGTCACTGGATTCTCTACCCCTTTTCTCTAGTCTCCTGATGGCTAAGTCCCCAATATCTGTTACCTGACCTTCCAAATACCAACTTCCTACCTAGCTCACCCTCTACCAAGGGACTCTCCTTTGAATCTTCTAATCATCTCTATCATCTATTTTTTAATACATAATCCACCTACCTCCCCTATCAGACTTGACTTGGACCATGGCCAATAATACTTATTCCCCTTTTGCAGTTTTCCCCACAAGCTGCCCTACCAATTTCAGATTTATCTTTGGAATCATCTTCATATGACTACTCTTAGAATAACCCATCCCCAGCTTTGTTTCCATATTCTGCCCCTTTCTCTTATGCATTTTCTTGGATTCCTTTTCCTAACTTTTCCCAACTTGCCCCCACTGCTAGTCTACTAGTCATGACATAGTCTACACTAGAAAGTAGGGGCCAGGTCTTAACTTATTTTTGTGTTTTCTGAAAGAAATGATTATTTTTCCCTCCTATTAATAGTCAATTATTACAATTGGGAAGACCCATGATTTTTTTTCCCTTGTCCTATTTCCTTGTCCAATCTCTCAAGTAGAGAGCTGATGGAAGACAGGATTAACATTGTTTTCATTCTGGGTTATGCTACTCCATCCCGTTAGATCAGGATTCTAATCTAAGGTGAAACTCCCTTCTGCTCAGGCTTGGGTGGAGGGTACAGAAGCTTTGTTTAGATTGTCCATGGCTGGGGATAACTTAGAATTAAAATGACACAATCAAAGTTCATTAGAATAGGTTCAGCCCCTCATTGTAATATACATTTTCTCATTAATTGTTAACCAATCAGAGTTGATTGCCACCCTCAGGAACACCCCTTTTCCAAGGGCATATAAACCTTGAATCTGCTGCCATGATTTTCTTTGACCTTTGAGAGTGCCACAGACCCCCTTTTAATAAAATGCTGGCATTATTAATAAAATGTTCCAGAAAATATGTCTCTCACATTTTTTTAAACATCACATTTCCCACAGTGACTTGTCTGTAGCTGCCATAATGAATGAATTCTGCATTCTTTTGTAAACCAAGGTAAGTGTCCAGAGTATCCCATTTTCCTCCACTGTGAACAACCTGCCTTGAAATATCAATTATACCTTTGCAAGCATTTAAGTTGTCAGACTTCTGTCAAGCAGATAGCAAGTTACATCTCACTATAATAAACAGGTTTCTCTATCTGGCTCAAATGAAGGAGAGATCTAAGTCTCCCGTGAACCATAAAACCATCCCTATCATTCTACTACCTGTTGAATATTTGGTCAAACCCTCAACCATTCCAAAGCCTTACAGATTCACACCTTTCCTTTAATTACTGATTAGATAGGAGTGGCTGATGGCTCTTTTATATCTGCTAGTCACAGAATTAAATTCAATTGAACTCAACATTTATTAAACACCTAACTTACATAGAAAAGTAGCCAACATTTATATTGCTTCAAAGTTTACAAAGTATTTTGCATAAATCATCTTCTTTGGGCCTAACAACAACCCTAGGAGACAGGTGCTATTACTACTCCCATTTTATATAAAGGTAACTGAGATAGACGGAGGTTAAGTGACTTGCCTAGGGTCACATAGTAAGTTTTCTGAGGCCAGATTTGAACTCAAGTCTCCCTGATTCCATGTCCAACTCCTCCATTTTTCCACCTAGCTGCTTTTTACAAAGTACTATATGAGAAGACAAAATTAAAACAGTATGTGTCCTATGTGTCCTAGGGATGCTTACATACTACTGAGGGGATACATGTATGCTAGTTAAGTATTAAGAAGGGAGAGACCCCCAAAAAGTGGAGAGGGAAACCAGAAAAGACTTCATACATGAAGGGAGCCCTGAGCTGAGCCCTGAAGGCTGATAAGCATTTCTAAAAGCAGAAATGAGGAGAGAATCCTTAATGATTGCTTCAAACGCATGGAGGCAGAGAACGTTGATTGGAGGAGATGATAAGTGTTCCAGTTTTATAGGAGCATGCAGTTCATAAAAGGGAGGGGTATGAAATAAAGTTGAACATGTAGGTGGGGGGCTCAGTTCGTGAAGGGACTTAGAGTCCAGAACAAGAAGCCTATATTTTATCCCATGTGTCATGATGAACCACTGAGGTTTTTAATGAGTGGAATGATATTAATCAGACAACTTGGAAAGATTACTTTGGTAGCTATATAGAGGCTAGATTGGTGAGGGGAAAGACTGAAAGAAGAACATCAATTAAGAGGCTATTAGCACAATCCAGATGAAATGTGTGTGGACCTGAACTAGAGAAGTGGCTATATAAATGGACAGAAGGGCGAAGAAACATGAATTTCTGTAAATGTAAAATCAATAAGATGTACCAACAGTTTGGGGGTTTTTTGGGAGGGGACAAGAGTCCTTAATCTGGATGTGTGGACTTGTTTTCTTTTTTTCTATTTTGATGACTGCATTTCTATATAATTTGTTTGCTTTGTAATCAGTGTATTTTATTTAATGTGTTTAAAAGTATTATTGTGAGGAGGAATGCACAGGTTTCCCCAGACTGCTCAAAGGGCCTACGGCACAAAAAGGCTAAGACCCCCTGTTCTAACATGACTCTGAGCCAACAAAGCTGACTGATTATGAAGACGGTTAGTGTGTTCAATCGAACTAAGAGGTTTGGAGGAAGCAAAGGATTGGGAGAGTGATGTGGGGATGTCCTGCTCTTGTGTTTATTAACAAAATTAATCTGTTCCCACTTGACATGATAAACATAGGGAAAGGCTATTTCCCCTGCAAATTTCTCTGTTAATCCTATGCCCTCACTCAGCTGGTGACCAGAAAGATTGCCTCTGCACTTCCTGCTATGATAGGTCATACAGCACTGATAGATGAGTACTTATTTGTAGCATCTCTGTCTCTCTGTGTATCTCTGCTTCTCCTTCTCCTGTCTTCTCTCCCTTTTGTCTGTCTTTCTGTCTCTTTTTCTCTTCTCTCCCCCTTTTCCCTCCCTTCTGTCTCTGCCTTTCCTCTTTTCTCTCTCCTCTGTATGTCTCTCCTTTCTCTGTTTCTGTAGCTCCCCTATTTTGTGTAAACCCTTACAGCTATAATAAATTTTTACTATTCCATTTTAAGCCTTAAAAGAATAATGGGAACAAATATACAATATGAAGATAAAATGAAGTGAATGTTGTTTATTGCCTCTGTGAATATTTCCTTGAATGGGGTGTCAGATCATAGCCTCCTGGAGCTTGCACAGAAATGAGTCAATGGGGCAGATCTCTTGTTTGATTAATGACTGTCCTTACTCAGGGACAGAAATGGGTTACATGACAGTTATGGGAAAAGATTCAATATTAGCCTGAAATACAGCTATTTCATACATGAAAACATATTAAGTTCTTTCTCACATCTTTCAGCTGTGTCTCACCTAACCCATCTTTGCTGCCATGTGGTCCTAAAAATCCCTCTGTTTGGGTTTTTAGAAAAAGATTTATCTATTTTCTTTCATGAGACAGATGACCCTTTTTGATTTATTGTGCGCTATTCTTTGTTAGGTAACTTGAGCGCTTTTGTTCAGTGAAACATATTAGGAGAGAGGGCCTTATAAGACAGATGGGGTCGGAGAGCTAGCAAAAGCTGAAGGGCAATATGAATACTTCCCATTCACCTCCCAATGAGGATAGACAACCACCACAAGTTAGTCCCAATGCCTGAGTACTGTAGTTGATGGATTCGGGAGAGGTGGCATGACCATGGTGCAATGGGTCTTGATTTTTTTTTTAATTTATTGCTCATTGCACAGTATTCTGTGCAAGAATAACATGTAGCACATTGGATACTTAATTTAGCAATACTAGGGGAGAGTTGGGTGCATCAAGCATGCAAAGCTTCCCTTAAATAAGGATGATTTTCGGTGAGTTCTTTGTGAATTCAAGATTTGATGTCTTCTGAAATTAGTGTATGCATGTAATGGGCAAGTTTTGTTTGGTTTGTAAATATTAGATCTAACATGCTACATATACACACGTGCTAAGTAAGCAAAATTTATATTTCAGAAATTATTTATAAATATCCTTTTATCTGCAAGAATATTATATCCCAAATTTCACAGCCCATGTACTAAAACTCATGAAATCCAGGTATGACACAGTATAGTACATAATGGATAGAGCCCTGGACCTACAGTCAGGAACACTGAATTCAAATCCTTCTTGATATATTTGCTGGCTGTGTAACCCTGGTAAATAACTGCATGTCTCAGAGCCTCAGTTTCCACAGGGGCAATAATGATAGTACCTACCCCACAGATTTTGAGGGAGGATCAAAAAATACAATGGGTGTAAATGATTTGGAAATTTTTAAGGACTATAAAAATGGGAGCTATCATTTAAACTCTTTAGCCTCTTACACAAGTTTAGAGTTTTTAAATTCTTCTTAATTACTCCTATTGATTGCCTTTTTGGACATTCCACCACTCTACTGGCAAATAGGTAAGGAAATGATACTGAGGGGGGGAAACAAAGGTTACTTTTTAAGTCCTGGGGGTTTTATTTACTTGTTTTTGACTTGAGATTTCATCAGTGTAGGAAATATTCAGAACAGATGGGTGTCTTTTTGTGGTTATTAATATGAGTATTTATAGTTATTTTTGTTATTATTATGAGGATTAGGGGGAAGAAACTAAGTCTGTCTCATCTAGGCTAGAAATATCATGGCAAATGACAAGCTTGACCCCATGCTGATCAGCCCAGAAGCTTTGAAATTCTCATTTCTGACATGAGCTGGTTTGCCCCTACTTAGGTGGCCTGATAGCCTCCCATCCGTTCCCTGACCCTGCCAAGTCTCAGCAGTTTACCATATTGGTGCCAAACTTAATTCAGACATCCACTCAGCTTTACCCCTTGCAGCTCAGAACTCCCGAACACAAGCAATCCACCATCCTCAGCTTCCCCAGGAGCAAGGCCTAGACACACATGTCACCACACCTGAAAGACTGGTGAGTCTTCATTTAAAAAGCTTATATAACTGGCTACCTTGAGGCATTTGGCTTGCATGAGGATTTCAGTCAGTTGTGTTAATTTAGTAAATACAGTAACAGTATTGGAATCAGGAAGAAATAGGTTTGAATCTTCTCTCTGAAACCACATGGTCATTAATATCTCTGGGCCATCTGGTGGTGAGGCTATTATTGGCTGGACATAGACCACCTTCTGGGAGCAATTAAGTGTGAAAACACATTTCCCTAGGCCAGATAAAGATGGAGAACCAACAGGTGTCACTGAAATAGATAAAGGAGGGAGATAAAAGAAAAGGGCATGAGGAGAGAATAATCATATATTAAGTACCAGCTATATGCCAGGAAATGTACCAAGTGATTTACAAATATAATCTCATTTGAACCACACAGCAACCTAAGAGGTAGGTGTTGTTACAATCTTCATTTTACAGGTGAGGAAACTGAGGCAAACAGAGTTAAGTGACATTCCCAGAGTCACACAGCTAGCGTTTGAGACTAGATGTACACAGTTCTTATTTTCCTTCTATGACTGTATCCACATGGATGTGAACAAGACACTTCATCCTTATGAACGTATATAAAATGGGGAGAATTTATTGCAGCCCCCATACCAGCCTCATAGGAGCTGTTGTGAGACTCACATGAGTTAATGTATATAAAGTACTTTATAAGTAACCCTCAACTGTCAGTGAGAACTTCTTAATGTTGCTCAGTCATTTTTCATTTGTGTCTGACTCTCCATAACCCCATTTGGGGTTTTCTTTGCAAAGATATTGGAGTCATTTGCCATTTCCTTCTCCAACTCATTTTATAGATGAGGAAACTGAGGCAAACAGGGTTAAGTGACTTGCCCAAGATGTCAGTGTCTAAGGTCAGATTTGAACTCAAGAAAATAAGTTTTTCTGACTTAGGCTGGGTACTCTAACTGCCCATGGAGAAAAAAAGTCAGGTGGACTTGAGACTATTAGAAATGAGGAAGAATGTGAAACAGGCAAGGAGAATATTGGGAGATTCCAATAGTAAGAATCCAGATGCTAAAGATTAGATTAACTTCTAAAAATCTTTCCAAAATAATCCATCCCAAAATGTGATTTAGAAACCCATTACTAATCTGATTACAGCACATCTCAAGATATCATTAGACATAAGCCAACCTAAAATGTAATCAGTATAAAAATCGACTATAAACTTCAAAATTATAAATGTTAGAGAAATTTATTGAATTAAAAAAAGGAGGGTATTGTAACAGCAAATGCAAACAGAGGAGGGGTGGTCTGTCTACAGCCTCGTAACAGGAGAGGCAGTGAGTAAGGATTTGCCAGGGTGTCTTTAGGCCTGACCAAGAGAGATCCCTGGCCAGCAAACATAAATATTCAGTAGACTTGGCAAGTTTATCCAAATAATGGAAAAGGGTGAGTCATTACCATAGCCCGATGAAAAGGTCTCTTATGATCATTTAACTCCCTTTACCCTAATTCTCTATTCATGAAGAAATCTTGTGATTGGTGATTGGGTTTCTCAAATTATTCAATATCGAGCACAGGGTGTTCTGATCAACTGATAATATCTGCAGCCCTAGCAACTCTGTTCCCTAATGTAAATTAATTTGCATTTTCCTGCTTTACAAATATCTTGTGTTATTTTGGTTAGTGTTCATCAAAGCCTGGTCACGCAATGTGAATTAATGAAACTGAGTTTATGGGCCTGCATGCTGAAAAATAGGCCCTGAACTTCTAGTGTAGTAGAAAGCTTTCTAGGTCTAGACCAAGGGGTAGGGAACCTGCTGTCTCAATGTCACATGTGGCCCTCTTGATCCTCAAGTGCAACCCTTAGTTCCCCACCCTTGGTCTAGACTCAGGGAAGTTGGGTTCAGATCTCTGCTTTGACCCTTACAAACTATAATATCGAGTGATTCGCTGAACTTCTCTAAAGTCTTCATTTTTTATCTACCAAATGAAGAGAATAGATTAAGGATCCTTAAGGACCCTCCTAGTTCTAAAGCTATGATTCTATGAATCCCTTATATCCTCATTTTGCCCTCTCATTTGACATTAATATACCCTGAATCATTAATTAAGTCTTACACTTAATATTGTGTCAATAATAAGAGTAGCTGGATGGTGCAGTGGATAGAGTGCCAGGCCTGGAGTCAGAAAGACTCATTTTCCTGAGTTCAAATCAACCTCAGACACTTTCTAGCCATGCGACCCTGAGTTAAGTCACTTAATCCTACTTGCCTCAGTTTCCTTATCTGTGAAATGATTTGGAGAAGGAAATGCAAATCACTCCAACATCCTTGCCAAGAAAACCCCAAATGAGGCCACAAAGAGTCAGACACAACTGAACCACAAACAATGTTAGTTCTCTTGCTTAAAGACATACTAATGAGGCTTAGGTCGTGGCTATAAACATAAGCCTCACACCTTCTCAAAGCAGTCACATATGGTACCTTTAATTCTGACCTGGCATATGTTAAAAGAGTTGTTCCCAAGAGGAACCTTGTAAGAGGATGTGGATGGACAAACGTAAGCTGCCAGAGGAGAAGGACTGGGTACTATTTGTTTCTCCTCTAGCATGGTGCTTCGCACATAACTACAATGCTTGAAAAGAGCCATGAGTTTTCTGGTATGAATGTACTCTTTGTTAGTCCCTAACACAACTTTTCCATGAGTTGCTGTGGTCAAAAAATTCCTCACTTTGTGACCAATGCCCTAGTGGTGAGCCTCTCTGCATTTATCAAGTTTAGTCCTCAGATAACAGATTCAAAGTCCATTGTTAGATCCATACTCAAAGGCTCTCTAGTTTCATAGAAACGGTCAAAGCTTATGCTCCATTAGCCTAGCCTGCAGAAACTCAGTCATCTCCCTATCACAAAGAGAAATTTGAGAGGTGACAGAATGAACTGAAGGCTCTGCCTTCCACTTCCTACCTGTATATGATGCTAGGCAAGTCAATCTACCTGTCTGGTCCTAGGATTCCCCATCTATAAAATGAGGTTAGATTAGATCACCTAAAAGGTCCCTTCCACTTCTATATCTATGATTCTACTACATTAAGTACTTGATAAACACTGATTATTGAATGAATGGATAGCTGTAAATCATCAGCTGAACCAAATATTGCCCTTGAATGTGCTTACATACTGACTGCTTAAAGAATATAAATGATGAACTGGTAACAAATACTGTAGATGACTGTCAGGTTCCAGTTAAGGTCATTCAAAATCATTGACTTGTTACATCATTTAAAGAATTTTTTTAATGAACGTAAGAGAAAAGGAAGTTCAGAAGGAGACAAAGTCAACCAGGACAACTTGGAAAGTAACATGTTTCAAAGAGGTCATTGATAAGAAGAGAGTCCCCATACAGAGCAAAATATTTCTAGCAGCACTTTTTGTAGCAGAAAAGAATTGGAAACAAGGCGGATGCCTAATGACTAGGGGAATGGCTAAACAAATCATGGCATGCAATTGTAAAAGAATATTACCACTTTGTAATAAACAACAAATATGATGAATATAGAGAAGCATGGAAAATTTTATATGATCTTATGCAGAGTGAAGTAAATAAAGCCAAGAAAAGTATATATAATGATGGAAACAACTGAAATGGAAAGAACCACCACTAAATAATCAAAAGTGAACACTGTAAAATCAGAAAGAACAAACAAAACACCGAAAAAGAGATTGGAGAAGATATCTCCATCCTAAGTCCTTTGCTTAGGTGGAATGTCCATGGGTGTGGAACACTGCATATATTTTCAGACTTTTTTTTTTTACATACTGGTTGACTTTGCTGATTTGTTTTCTCTTCTATTTCTTTTTTTCTTTAAAAAATATTATTTGTTATATGAGCTAGATCTCTAGGAGAAGGAAAAGAGAGGGATACTAGGAGAAATTTTAGTGATAGAAATAAATGATATCAAAAAATATTTAGAGAAAGTAATATGCTAAATTTATAAATTATGAATTTTTTTAAAAAGTAAGTTGCACATAAAGAGAACACATATAATCCTTTTTCTATATTGCTTTGGATATAGAAATATCTCCCTTTTGGGCAGGATGGCTGTTAAATTCAGAATAAATGATTTTTTAAAAAGTGATTCTGGCTGATTCCCTCTATTACAGGTGTGACAAGAAAGAGCTCTATTACCATAAACCTTCTTTTCTCTTGATTCCAGTTAGTCCATGGTATTAGTTTCACAAAAGTCAATATCCAATTAAGGTGAACCAAGAACCTTAATGGAGATCATAGAGAGTCTTAAACACTGGGTTTCCATGGGGAGTGGAGATGGGTGGGAGGGAGGGGTGAGAGGGAATAAGCTTCTGTATAACCTGGGTAATGACCTAAAATAAGCCTGATGAAGAAAAGGAAAAAAGGACTAGGCCTGGATAATGAAAGTGTCCCTGTAATCACCTATTTCTACAGATGAATCCTTAATAATATTCAGCAAAGCTATGATTAATGCTGCATGAACATGGTCCAGGGAAAATGGCAAAGAAACACTGTGCGTCAATCTCTCTGTGTTTTTTCCATGGGTCTTCCCAAGTATAAAAACACAATTTTGCCCTGCATAGGATGGCTTTTCTGATGAGATGTCAGTTATGGGTGATGTAGCACTTGACCTACTAATGGAAGCACTGCAGGGATTTTAAGAAGGAAGCCGGCATCACTCCATCACTAAAGAGAGAGACAACCAATTTCTCTAAGAGGTAAAAGAAAATGTGGCAAGACAAGGAGACAGATAGAAAACCTGCTCCATACACATGGCATCCTCTTTCACATCCATTTCTAGACTCAGCTTTGCTAAGATGTTGACTAGCAATAATAACATGGAGAACAGTGACATCTTTAAGTCAGGAAGAAATTTTTAAGTAGAAACTGAATGGAGCTGAGGGAAACTCACATTGGGCTTGACAAATGAATGTCAAGTTAAGGACAAGAGCATGCTCATAAGCCACATTAATTTTTTGGTGACAGGCATAGCTAACAGTGTTACCCTACCGTTTTTCTTTCCTTTTTTTTTGGCCCCAAGAGATGTGGTATTTAAAAAAAAATTCCAAACTTTATAAATAAAATGAATGTCTCTACACTCATAGTAGGATAGAAAAAGATTATACATTAAAGGTAACTAGCATTTATATAATATTTTAAAGTTTGCAAACCATTTTACATGTTATATGATTTGCTCCTAAAAATTTGCTTTTGTTGTAAAAGATGTAATAAGTACATGTAACTTTCAAAGCTGTCCCAATTGTCTGTGATTCATTCTGACTTCCCTTCTTTTCTCTTTTGTGCATTTTCTAAAAATGTTTTACTGACCATTTTCTCTTCTTTTCCATTTCCTCTCTTTCTTTCCATTTTTTCTCTCACTTTTTCTTTCTTTGTCTATGCCAGTACAAGGAATAGGGCCTTGCACACAGTCAATGCTAAATAACATCTATTGAATTATTAATGCTTAGTGAATTAAATAAAATATATGATAATTGTATATAATAGTATATACTATAATATATTTTAATAATATTTCCTGAATGAAAGCACAAAGTGTCCCATGTTTTCACATTTTCTCTCTTTTAGTATCCTGATTAGTTTTGGTCAAAAAGTAGTATGTTACAGTGAAGAGAAGGTTACATTTGGAGACAAGAAAACCAAGATTCCTCTGACTCTAGTTAAGTGATTGGACATGTCAATTCACCTTTATGTGGTTTATGCAATTCTCTAGAACTTATTTATTAAATTAGAGATAAGAAGTGATTTGCATTAGTGGAAACAGTTCTTATATCTGGAGTTCTCTTTATTGAAAAAAACCTTTGTGTATTGTTTATGGTTAAGAATCACCACTAGTGGGGCAATTAGATGGCAAAATGGATAGACTCTAGTATACTGGTCCTGGAATAAGAAGAACCTGAGTTCAAATCTGGCCTCAGATACTTGACACTTACTAGCTGTGTGACCTTTGGCAAGTCATTTAGTCCCAATTGTGTTGCCAAAAAAAAAAAAAGTATCACTAGAAAATAAGCACACTAGTGCACTATTGGGTGGGATTTTGAATTGGTTTAGCCATTCCAAAGAGCAATTTGGAACTAAGCCCAAGAAGTTATCACACTAGGCATACTCTTTGACCTAGTTATACCACTACTTGGCTTATACTTTAAAGAAATTGGGGCAACTAGGTAGTGCAGTGGATAGAGCACTAGTGCAGAAGTCAGGAGGACCTGAGTTCAAATCTCACCTCAGACACTTGACACTCACTAGCTGTGTGATCTTGGACAAGTCACTTAACCCCAACTGCCTCATCCTGGGTCATCTCCACTCATCCTCATGAATATATCTGGTCACTGGATTCAGATGGCTCTGGAGAAGTGAGGCTGGTGACCTGCACAGCCCTCCCTCACTCAAAACAAAGTCAAGTCATGTCATCATTTCTGTGATGGCATGGTCTTCTTCCTCAGTGAAGGAGGAACATAACCTCAAAAAAATTAAAGAAAATACTTCTATCCACTCTTTGGGTTGCAGTCAAAAATTGGAAACTAAGAAGGTACACTCCTGTTGGGGAATGGTGAAACAAATTGTGGCATATGAATGTAATAGAATAGAAGGAATGATGGAATGAAGGGCTTCAAAGCAAATTGAGAGGAACTTTATGATGTCGTGTGGAGTAAAGGGAGCAGACCTAGAATGACTTATCTAATAATAATGTCCTCCAGTGGTACAACTGAAAGATTTTAAAATTCTGATCAAAGCCATGATTAAACTGTGAATCCAAAAGAATGAACATGAAACATGCTTGAGGCTTAAGATGCAGAAACATACATTTTTGGACATGGCTAGTGAGGAAATTTATTTTGCCAAACTTCGTAGATATAGAATGAAGGATTCATTTTTCACATTTGTTCATTTGTTAAAGAATATTTTGCTCAATAGAGGAAAGAGAAAGTAGGAGGGACAGATTGATTTTGTAAACTTGTTACTTGAAAAGGAAAAATAATAAAGTATTATTTATTTTAAAATCAGCTGCTGCACTCCTTTTAGTAACAGCTATGATTCCTTATCTTTGTTTTGTCTATACCCTCTCATTGTCCCTATCTTCACCCACTAGGTTACCAAAATTTCAAATCATTCGGAAAACAGTGGGGTCTTTGCTATGGTGGCTAGTCACCATGCTGTTAAAAGCACACTTAACATTAGAGCAAATTTAGAAGGTGACTACTCAAACTCACCTGAAATTATTGAATAGAGCCTTCCAGAGAAGGGAATCATAACACACTTAAGCGGAGGTTGCCAAAAGCTCATGGCAATTAATACTGATCAATAATTCACCAAACATTTATTAAGTCACAGCTATATTCCAGGGTGGGGAACTTGCAGCCTTGAGGCCAGATGTAGCCTTCTAGGTCCTTGGGTGCAGCCTTTGCCTGAGTCCAAGTTTTAGAGAACAAATCTTCCAGGCTCTGTGTTAGGAAGCTGGGATACAAGGAGGAAAAACAAACTCATCTTTGCCAAAGGATCTTACCTTCTAATAGGGAGAATGAAATGTATATACACCACAACAAAATACATACAAAGTAAATACAAGGCAATTTGGTGAGGGAGTGGTGCACAGGGAACTTATTGGATCAAGAAAGGTCTCATGTCAAGAGGAAGCTGGGGCTGAAGGAAGTTAGGAATGTAAAGAAGCATGAATGAGCAAAGACAGTGCTCCAGGCATGAGAGACTGCCTATGCAAAGGCTCCAAGATGGGAGTTCATCTCTAAACGGTATCCTCTCACCCTAACACTTTCTCCAAATTGTTCTTTGGCAAAAAAAAAATAAGGAGATACAATGCAGAGACTACTTGGATTCATAGTCTATCCAAAAAACTAAACTGGATCTCACAATGGTACCAATATGTAGGCCAACAGTGGCAAAGCAGTCAACTCAAAGAACCATGACTGCCCACACTGGTGTCTCTGTTTCTCTCCCACAAAAGAAGGAGGCAATCAACTTTCCCAAGGAGAAAAACCCTTGATGGTAGAGACCTTATCACCAATACACTTTAAATGTAGAGAGCAGGAGAGAGAATAAGGGGTTTCAGAATGATACTCAGATTAAACCTATTAAACCAGTGGCTAAAGAAGGCAAAATTCCAGAGGCCAGTGGAGGGGAGACTAAAACCTAAACACAGAGGTGGACTGAGGTAGAATCTTTAGATACTGCATTCTTGAGGTAAGGGTGGATGGGGGCAAGGATAGAGATGGATGATGAATGGGAAAATAAAGAGAATAGGAAATACAAAGAGAAAAGAGTACAGTGCTGTGGAAAAGAAAATTATTAGATCATGGAAATGTGCACATCCTTGGAGAAAGGAGCATTCACTGTAAAGGTGTAAAGGTGGCTGCCTTCTATCTTTCTATTAGTTATAGTTCATTGGGGCAGAACACACATTATTAAAGCCCTCTTTTGTCCCCTCTCTATTTTTCTTGGAGTCTTCATAGGTTCAGTTCCAAAAGTAACAATCTATGGTTGGTAAAATATATAAAATGAATCTTTTCCCAGATATTTTGTATGAGTAATTAAGACATATTTTTGGAGACCAAGAGTTCCATTTATGTAAGCCCTGGGTTCTGAAGTTACTTCTCACAACATTTATCCAGTCACAGAAGGGACTACTATCTTGTCGTGGTATACTTCATCTTTGTCTAAAGATAAGCCTTTACTTGGATATTAATTATATATTATTAATAAGTGACTTATAATAACTGACCACATACCACAATTTACTAGTTCCTTGCGTGGCCAAGATTTTGTTCTTTATCTCCTTGCTTGGGGTGGGGGGAGTGGTTTACAGAGACTTGGACTGTGAAATGTCTTCACCAAACTTCATAAATTTGAGATTTCTCTATTTGGTATTTATCCCCAAACTACTGCATAGGGCATGGGTGTTTTGCTGGCACATAATAACATGCCACCTCAGCAAAAGCATCTGTCAATCTGCTCCTCAAGCCTATAGTGTGGTAAGCAATTGTACAACCAATAAGAACTTCATACTAACCATGTATTACTGCAGATTTTCAATTTATCACTAAGGAGGTTTCCTTGAAAATAGGCCCTTGTCAAGGACTAACTATGTTACTTTGAGATGTTAATTTTCGTGGGTTTTACAAGTATTTTTCTCAATGTCAGACTGGATTTTAAATATATATTATTCCCACCCTCACCCTACCCTCCAAGTAGCTGAATAAATTTTAGACCAAGCTAAAAACACAAGTAAAATCCTATAAATATCCTCTTGGGAAGGGGAAAACGTAGTAAGTAAAAAGGAAATAGACAAAATACAAGGTTAAGAACAGGGTATTTCAAAAGATATCTGAGCTAATGACTGGCAGTTTTTTGGAGAAGACTTGATGCCTTTTCAGAAGAGAACTGACCCGGATGGTACAGTGGGGCAAGAGTACTTTTTCTTATTTTTAAGGTCTTGATTAAATTAAAATAATATAACACAGAGAAAACTGTTTCCTGTTCTTAACATCAATGCTTCCTATTGTGGGTGTTGGTTCTCCATTTTCAAAGAGGACCAGTGACCTCATAGAGTAATGTCCTGACTTTTGTATGAACTGGATTTAAGTGAGGCAGAGTTGCCCAAAATCATCAGGCTCAATCTCGTTTCCAGAGTCACTGAAGTCCAGTGGCAAAGCTAAAGTCAAGATGACTGGCAACAGTTGGGCTACAGCGGACGACCTTAGCTTCTTAGCCAGACAACATCAATGTAAAATATACAATGACACTTCTAGAGAGAGGGAGGGATAGAGACAGAGTAAATAAAAGTGACATTGATTGTAAACTTCTTGAGTTCAGAGGCTTATTTATGTTGAACACCAAGCACACTGCACATAGGAACACACACACATATGCATATATACATATATTTGTAGAGTTTTCTAGAATTACAAATATTCTAGAATTGCCTACAGGAAAACAAAATAAAAATATATTCTCAGATGTAACTTCATCACTTGTATCTCTCTTTTAGAATCTAACTCCCCAATTTAACTTTTCTTGACTATGACATTACTCTTTCCTTTTGCACATCTTAGCAATTGCTCCTGCTACCCTCCTCATTTTAGGTAGACATCTGTCCCTACCACATTACTACTATGTGCCTTCCTTCATGTCTACTGAAATCTTCAATTCATCAATTTCATGCCCATTTTCTCATCTCTCTTTCTGCTAATTTTCAGGTCTTGAAAAATCCTTCCACTTTATGTAATAGAAACTTTCTGGCTGGAAGAAGAAGATCTCTTTATCTTTGCCCTAAATTCCCCCACTGAGGCCAGGTCAGAGCCAAATAGAACTGCAAAACAAGCTTTCCAAACTGAGTTCTCCAACCTGATACCCAACCGGGGGCTCAAGCAAAATAGGTAAGAAACTTCAGGAAAGGAAAAAAGTTTGATTCAATCTTATATTTGGCTCAAAATTCAGGTAGCATAGAAGAAAACATTGCATTTTTTCTTTTTCAAGTCACACTGATCTTTTTTGAAGTAGAATTATAGCACTGACTTGATCCTGTTATATTAAAATTCAAGTCAAAATTACTGTCAATGGGGTTTTTTTTAACAAGTATTACGACTTATTTCTCTCTAACATGGCATTTCTCTTTCTTCCATTTAATAGAGAATATTCTTTCTTATCTCATGATCTCTTCTCCATCAGTGAAAGTCCCCTTGCCTTGATCACCAGTGCCATCTGGAATAGCTTTCCTTTTATTTCCAATACTCCATTCTACCTTATTTCATCTTAAAATGAATGCTTCTCTTTCGCATGAATCATTTTCATTTCTCCCCCTCTCTGCCTCTGGCCTCGTGACTGGAAGCTGTATTTCAGTCATTATATTACACTTACGCTCATTCCTTCCTAAATTTATGCCCCATCCTACCCTCCTGGGCCCTAGGATATAACATGTACAAAGATATGATCAGAAATGGAATTTTATTGGCTTATATTAGCAACTATGGCAGCAATTCCTATAGATGCTGCTGGCAAGACAGAAGCTATAAGGTTTACCTTGTTTCAGAGCAAAAATGAGAAATGACATCTCTGACGGAGAAGACTCCATAGAGACCTGGGTAGTGATGTGGCCTGTTCCTCTGTGCCAACAGTTCTCTTTCCCTTTATAGAATTGACAGGTGTGTAATCATTTTCCTTAGTCACAGTTTGTGCTAAAATTCCCCATTACAAAATGAATGGGAATTGAGCTCGGCATGGATGTCACCAGTCAAAAATGAAGTCATGTCAAGCAAAGAAAATAAGTAAGTAAAAGCCTTAGCTGTGAGGATCCTTTGCTGAGCCTGCAATATGTTTTTTCAATGAAGCTATATACTAGAAAGGCAACAATGTACTCTATTATTTAAGCATTTCTAATCTTTCCAACCTATGACATACTCATGAGTTGTCTAGAACACCCTAGCATAACCTTCTTCTCCCCCACTTATACCTCGCTATCAAATGATCCAGGCAACTGGCCATTCACATCCTCACTTTAAACATGCATTCATACAGAACACACACACACACACACACACACACACACACACACACACACACACACAACGATCCTCCCTTCTCTCTCCACTAATGGTGTCTACCATCTCCATGCTTCACCCTCTACCTAGCTATTCAAGAATTAAGTTAAACTTAAAAGTGCACCATGCTTTTTTGCTTTTCCTTCTGCAAAGCTGGTTGTTTGATTTACCATCACACCCCTACCTATTACTATTGAGGGCAGAACCTTTTCTCATTCACCTTGCAATATCAGTGTCATTCATCACTGACTGCTCACTTTTACTCACTCTACATATCCAAACTGTTGCCAAGTCTCATTGCTTTTGCCTTCCCAACTTCTCTCCTATATGCCACCTTTCCTCCACTCACTTAGCCACACTCTGGTACAGGCTTTCATTATCTCATGTTTGGACTATATATATATAATAACTATCTAGTTAGTCTTCATCATTTAAATCTCTCCCCACTCCAATCCATCCTGCACTCAACTGCCAAAGTGATTTTCCTAAAGGTCAGATCTAAAAATGTCACCTATCTAATCAATATACCCCAAGGACTCCACTCCTTATTGCTGCCAGAATCAAATAGAAAATCCTCTGTTTGGCTTATAAAGCATTCACAACCTGACCCCTTTCTACCTTTCTGGTCTTCTTACACGCTACTCTGCTGCTCATACTCTTTGAAATGTCAACATCAGCCTTTGCTGTTACTCTCAGATGACACTTCAGCTCCCAAAACAGTTGCTTCATTACTGTCTTCCTTCTGACTACCCTGGATTTCTTTAAGACTCACCTCAAATCCACTTTCTGTAGGAGGCCTGTCTTGGTTCCTCTCCACTCTTCTCAACCCTTCCCCTTCCCCACCGGATCCCCGTTCTCCAAGTAAAATTACTTTGCACCTATTCTGTGTGTGTGTCATATGTTACATACACGTACACAGTTTATATACTGTCTCCCCATTAGATGTTAGTTCCTTGAGGGAAGAAACCATGTTTCTTGCCTTTCTTCTTCATCTCCATTGCTTAACACAGTGCCTAACTTTTACTTGGGTTTGAGAAACTCTCTTATGGTAAGCTAGTTGGTATAAAGGGAGCACTGGGCCTGGCATCAGGAAGACTCATCTTCCCGAGTTCAAATCAATTTACTTGTCATGTGACTCTGAGCAACTAACTTAATCCTATTTACCTCAGTTTCCTTATCTGTAAAATGAACTCGAGAAGGAAAATGGCAAATCAGGCCAGTATGCTTTCCAAGAAAACTCCAAATGGAACCACAAAGACTTGGACACAACTGAATGACAACAAACCTCTCTTAGCCTATTTCCCCATCTGTAAAATAGAGATAGTAACAGCACCAACCTCACAGGATTGTTGTGAAGAAAAAATAAAATAATATGCTTAAAGCGCCATGTAACTATTAGCTTTAGCCATTATCATTCCTTTCTTAAATATTTCACAGTGCCTTGCACAAAATAGGTGCATAATAAATACTTGTTGAATTGAATTATTAAATTCTCTAGTTGAGTGGTACAGAACTCAAATGTCGTAACTGTACCTGGTACTTTTTTCACTCATTTATCCTTTATTAAGACTAAAAACGTGTTATATGATAAGAGGATCTTAGGTTTAGAAGGAGAAGAAAACGTAAGGGCAGCTGGTGGTAGAGTGGAAAGAGTATTAGGCCTGGAGTAGGGAAGACCTTATCTCTGTCTGCCTCAGTTTCCTCAAATGTAAAATGGAGATAATAAGAGTACCTATTGTCAGGGTTGTTTGGGGGATAATAACAGCCCCTACCTCTCAGGGTTGTTGTAAGGCTCAAAGGAGATACTGTTTGTAAACGACCCTTAGCACCGTGCCTGGCTAAGGCACTTTTGGGCTTCCTTTTTCCAAAGAAAACCAGTGCTGTCATGAGTGATATCTTGACTTGAGTGTGAATTGGATTTAAGTGAGGCAGAGTTTTGGCCAAAGTTGTCAGCCTCACTATGTCTTCCTGAGTCACTGAAGTCCTGGCACATGGTAAAGTGCTACATAAATGCTTATTCCCTTCCCCTTCCTTTCAAGGTCCAGGCTTCCGGCCTCGCATGCTATGTCTCTCTGCCTTACACCCTTCTTTATTTGCTTCTGGAAGCTTTGGCAGTGAACTTTCAGAGTGAAAAGCACACTGCTTTCCACATATGGTAGGAAGAATCTTGTGCATCAGCTGAACGCATCCTGTACCACACACACATTCTGTTTTCTCTCTGGGCACAGCTGTTCTGCAAAAGCTGACAAAACGTGAAACCTTCTGTGCAGTAAAAAACATGGATGGGAGAAGCTAGACTATGACTTAGAAGATGTGACACAAGCCAGGAACAGCCACAAGGTTTCAGACTTCAGGCTCAAGTAGAACATGCTTGCTGTGACAAAGATAAGTTAGGCACTGGGCTTGCCTCGCTCAGGGCTTCGGTCACAACTGCTGAGGTCCTTCTTTTACAAACAGGACCCCTTGGGAAGATCTCACCCCCCTAAACTTTGCTTATGACTAAAATTGAGCATAAATGTGCATGTGAGCCATCAGAAAGTAATGAGATTTGATTTTTTGTCTATTTCATAATGAAGTAAATAAATACAGTGATATCTGAGAGCGGTTTCATAGATTTGCTTTGGTAGGGGTCAACAAGGAACGTTTCATCAGATTTCCTGTGAGCTTTAGCTGATCCTCCCTTACTAGGAAACCCCTCCTGCTTTTAGGGACCCATAGAAGCCACTGATGATTACCTAGGAGTTTCTGAAAGCAAAATCGAAGTCTAGTGCAGGATTCACGACTTGGTTAAATATGGAACATTACAAAAGGTGCCAGGCTCAAATCTCTTCCTCTTTTCTCCTCATATTCCTGATGTCCCTCCCCCATTCTAATAGTGCACAAAGGAAAAAAATTTGGAAAATATTTCTTTATGATTTCTTTCTTTCATATAAATAGGTTATAACTACCCTTCTCTTCTCTCAAAATGACATCTTTACATGGTTTCTGTTGTGGTTGCGTCCAAGTTGTTGTTCGGTTGTATTTCAGTCATGTCCTACTCTTTGTGACCCCATTTGGGGTTTTCTTGGCAAAGATACTGGAGTGGCTTGCCATTTCCTTCTCCAACTCATTTTCCAGGTGAGGAAACTGAGGCAAACAGGGTTGAGTGACTTGCCCAGGATCACACAGTGTGAGGCCAGATTTGAACTCATGAAGATGAGTCTTCTTGACTCCAGATACAATATTCTCTCCACTGAGACACCTAACTGTCCCTGCATCCAAGTAGGTAGGACAAAAACTGAAAGTTCAAAAAGTTGGAGGTTTTTATTGATTTTTAATGGGGTTAAAGTTTTGGGGAGCAATAGATCATAGATCGAGATTCCAAAGGGACCTTTTAAGTCATCTTGACCAATCTCTTCGTGTTACAAATGAGGAAACTGAGACCCAAACAGGTAATGTGATTTGCCCAACATAATAATAAATGGTCAAGCTAGGATCTGTGCCCAGTTCCTCATACTCCTAAATCAACAATATTTCCACTGAGCCATGTTGCCTCTTTAACAGAGTGCTCTATCTGCCTGAGTATAGCAAGGATTAATCTCTTGAGTTCACAGAGGCACTTAGTGATTTGACAGAAGTCACTTGGTACAAATTGGACTTTAGAATTCATAACAATGAGCCCATTTTGTGACTATGAGTGCAAAAGGCAAAGAAAGCCAGGGTGAGGTCATTATGAAATTTTACAATAGTATCTCCCCTATCTGCTGGACAACCCCTTCTGTTAGGTGATGAGGATACCATTCCTTATCTGCTCACCACTTCTGTCTGGCAGAGCAATAAAGTCAGAGTAGAATTCTTAGAGACTTGGGAAGCTTGGCAATGCAGAAGCATGTGCTACCACTAACCTAATTTATTCTGCTCTCAGAATTTAGAATTGAGTTAAGAGATTATTTAGAAACCTAGCCTCTTACAAATGTTAGAGAGTGATGGAAGTTAATCCCAAACTTGTAGAAAGCTTTGTGTTGCCTGAGGCATGCTTTGGCTCATTTGAGTCAGCTGTTCATTTTCAATATGGTTTCAGTATGTTGAATTTCCAGAAACAATAAAATACATATTTCAAAGGATCTGGCAGCTGCGTCATTTTCCAGGGGTTATGTCAAATCAAGTCAACAAGTATTTATTAAGCACTTACTATGTGTGGTTCATTGTGCTAAGCACTGAGGACATGTTGCTCTGTTGTTCTGTCATTCAGTCCTGTCTGACTCTTTGTGACTCCATGGACCATAGCACATGAGGCCCTTCTATCCTCTACTGTCTCCTGAGGTCTGTCCATGTTCATGTTTGTTGCTTTCCTGACATTATCTCTCCATCTCATCCTCTGCCATCCCCTTCTCCTTTTGACTTCAATCTTTCCCAAGATTAGGATGTTTTCCAGCAAGTCCTGTCCTCTATGGCAAAAGACAATCCCTTGTCTCAAGCAACTCATAATCTAATGATGGAGACAACACATAGACAACTATGTACAAACAAGTTATGTGCAGGATAAATTGGAGGTAATCCATATCCATATGCATATTTATCCATTTATATGTATATTCATATGCACATAACTGCATATAGATATTATACGTATGTATGTCTTATGACTTTTTAATATACAGAGGAATGAAATACAGTCACTCATAGTACTAGAAAGAGTATGGTGTTCAAGTTGGCTTTGAAAACCTGAGTTTGAATCTTGGCTTATGATGCTTACTAACACTATGACCTTAGGCAAGTCATTGTACTTCCTTGGTCATCAGTTTTCTCACTTAGAAAATGAGAGGGTTAGATTAGATGAGCTCTAAGTTTCCTTCTGCTCTCGGTCTATGATCCCATAGGTGAGTAGGGATGAAGCTTACTTTCTAATTTCGTTTGTTAGCAGAAGCTCTGCTATTTGAAAATTATTGCTACATCATCTGTATTTCTCAATTTAGAATTGACTCTGGGGCAGCATGTGATTTAAATGGCAAAAACATTGTCCAAATTATCTAGGACTTACCCTTTACCAAGGTGAAGTGATAAACTGGATTTAAGTGCCAGCATTCCTTCCACACATTCTCTGAGAAGCTTAAAAGACTGGATGAGAAAAACACTTCATCTTTCTTTCCCTTAATGTTCTTATATGAAAGCTTCTATTTTCAACCCATTTTTTCTGTCCTCTTTTCCATGCTTAGATGGACTATGGATGGCTGCCCACCATCAGCCATCACAGTTTAGACTCGTCCAACCAACTGCTCCCTGCATCATGTGCAAACTACAGCTGAAAGCTGAGGCATGGTTTGTATGCCAAGAAGTATCAGACATTCTGGAAAGCAATTTGGAACTGTGACCAAAAAGTTATTAAACTGTGCATACCCTCAGACACAGTGATGTCAGTGCTAGGTCTATACCCCCAAAGAGATAAAAGAATGAGGGAAAAGACTAATATACACAAGAATATTTATAGCAACTCTTTTTGTAGTAATAAAGAACTGGAAACCAAAGGGGTACCCATCAACTAGGAGATGACTGAAAAAACTGTGGTATAGAAATGCCATGGATTATTATTGTACTATGAAAATGATGAAAAAGATGGTTTTAGAGAAAGATTTATATGAACTGATGCAAAGTGAAGTACGTAGAACCAGGAGAACTATTTATACAATAACAACAATACTATAGATGCAAATATCTTTGAAAGATTTTAGAGTTTTGACCAAAACAATGACCATCCATAATCAGAGGAGTGATGATGAAGCATGTTACCTTCTTGCTGACTGAGAGGTGAGAGACTCAGGGTGCAAAATAAGAAATAGACAATGCAGGAGTTGGTTTTGCTTGAGTATCCATATTTGTTATGAGTTTTCTTTTAATGGGTTGGGGGAGGTAAGAAAAGAAAATAGATTTTGATTCATTGAAAAAACTCTAACTTTAAAACAAAATAGGACATAGTAAGTGATGAATGGGAAGTAGAGACAAATAAGAGCTATAGGAATTCAGAGGGAGAAGAGATCACATTCTGGATAGACCAACTCTATCCAAAAAAGTAGAATTCTGGATAGTCCTGACTATAAACCATGGTTCAGGTATATTGCTGGAAGCTGGGTAATAGTAAAGGAAACCATCCCTCCTAGAAATCCCAAATCCTAACTCCAGAACATGAAATTTCTAACATATGCATTTTATTTTTCCATTTAGCTTTTCTACTGTTCATCAAGTTTGGAACAATAATGGTTTGCCTCAAAAAGAAGACTATAGTTATCTAATTTAATTTACTTTTTAAAGACCTTGTTCTTTCTAATGTAGTTTGTTCCAATCTCGCGTATTAGGAGATGGATGAAAAATCCAAATTGTGAGCACAAGATCCTAGATGAGAGCTACAGAACTGAATGTCATTTATTATTGTTTTTGTAATAACAGTAATAGCTAACACTTATATAGTGTTTTTTAAAATTTGCAAAATGTTTTGCAAGTATTATCTCCTTTGATCCTCATAACAACACTGAGAAGTAAATGCTACTATTATCCTATTTTACAGATAAGGAAACTGAGGCAGAGGCTAAGTGACTGGCCCAGATTCACACAGGTAGTGTCAAATGCTGGATTTGAACTCAGGTCTCTGGGACTCCAAGTGTCTAGTGGTCTATCCATTGCACCACCTAGCAACCTCATTAACTCCCTTTTAATAGAGTGTAACCATGACTCTCCTCCCTTCTTTGCCACTATCACTGACCTAATTCTCTGTTACCCATCCTGACTTGGTTTCCATTCTCCTCCTCTTTGTTCTCCCTCCTCAATGCTTAATGCTACTGTAGAATTCTGGGGGAAATTTTCTTTCCTGATGGTAGAAGGAAGCTAGATGGTATCATCCCTCTCCTCTGTTCAAGACCATATTTTCTTTCTTTCTCTTTTGATAAGAAGGTAAATGATATCTTGCATAGGAAATGTGAGGTATCACAGAAATCATAGATTATTAGGTCTGAAGGAGATGTTAGAAATCTTATAGTCAGTGCAATTCAACAAATTTTTATTAAGCCCCTGTTATATTCAAGGTACTCTGCAACATGTTGGGGGTCCCAAAGCAAAAATGAATTAGATTTGACTCTCAGGGGATTTATTCTGCCATAGTGATACATGAAGTATTTACAAAGTCATTTCAAGAGAAAGAAAAGTGCTAATAACTGGTGGACAGGTATATATGAAAAGGCTTCAGGAGGTGGAAGGTGAACTGTGTTTTGAAGGAAATTGGGCGTTCTGTGTGGTGGAGGGGAGTAGAGAATGTACTGCAGATACGACTTAACCACTTGTACAAAGACACAGTTGGGAGATGAAAAGATGAGTAAAGGATACAGTTAGCAGACAAATTTAACAGAATGAGGAGTGTATGGAGGATAGTAGTAAGATTAAGACTGGAAAGGCAGGTGGAAGCCAGATTCTAAAGGACTTTAAATGCCAAGCTGAAGATTACAGATATTATTCCATAAGCACTAGAGAGCCATTGAAGATTTTTGAACAAAGGATGTAACATGATCCTCACCATTCATTTTACTGATAAGGAAACTAATACTCAAGATTCCTGGGGGGAGGCAGGGAAGAGGGTTGTATGGAATTAAGAACCACAGTTGTCAACATCAAAAAATTATAAAAACGATATTTGGTCTTCCCCTTGTCATGAGGACAGAGATCAGTATACTAAAGCCAAAGAAAGGGATTCACGGGGCAAAAAGCAGTGCTTTTTCATAAAGAAGAGATATTGTGTGTTAATTTGGGTCAAAATGAGATTGATTGTTTGGCTCATTTAGCTAAACCCTCATCAAATTTGTGAGTTAGAATTTACTTTCTGTCTAATGGTGAAGTCTGCTAAATTCTAATGTTAATGGAAACTCAGTTGGTGAGTTCTTTACCCTTCAGGGCATCTGTCATTTATAATCAAAGAGAGTGACAGGTGTCAGCTTCTTTAGCAAGGGACAATCGAAAAAAAAATCTGTTTGTATACATAAATGAACTAAAAACAAGTGGAAGTAAAATATAAGTTCAAAATTACCCTTGCAGCAAATATTTCAATCACTTCTCCTGCCCCTATGGAAGTGAGATGAACCAACCAGATATAGTAATTGTCTTTTCCAGCTTTCATTTCCATCTCACCTCAAGTCCTAGGTTACAATCCTTGATCAATTAATGTGAAAATTCATAAAATTTGGGGGTTCAGGTTTTCATATCTGTTAAATTATGAGCATATAGACCCCTCCCACCCCCCAGCAAGGCATGATGAGGAAGACTGGGGGTTGAGTTCTACCTCTGACATAAATTAACTGTGTGACTCTAAGAAAATCACTTAACATCCCAGTGTCCCAGTCAACTCTTTTAAACCATAAATTGCATATGAGGAGCCAGTCTGCATCTGTGCAGATATTTTCCTCCCATGGATGAAATTATGTATTTCATACTCATCTGTATACATGTTGTTTCTCCCCGGTACAGCTTCCTATAAGCTTCCTGAGGGCAAGAACTATTTGGCTTTGTATCCTATGTGTATTGAATTGAATGCCACTTCACGTCCAAGAGGAAATACAAAATCTAGGCAAACACCCCACTGACAAATATTCCCACAAATGCTGCTTCCTATGCCATTACCGACATTTAGCATCAGAGGCTGATCTGAATCCAGCTAGAACTTAAAGTGGCTTGAGTTATATTCAAGGTATCCTCTTTCTAGAAGACCTATAGGAAAGTTAGTTAGTCTATTCCAGGGCTAATAGAAAGATTCAAGTCCCCTTTCCTAATGTCTTGCAGGAATCCTGCAGACAAATGTGGGTCCCCTGAGCCTTCCTTTGTCCACACCTTCACTTCTGAATCTGGCCCTAGATCTGAACCAATACCCTTCAGGCAATGATGATGTTTTTTACAGACAGGAGATGGGTTATTTCTGAGTAAAAAACATATCTACCAAGCGAGAGGTTTGGAACACTTGATATGTTACCTAAGAAACTGAGAAACACTGGAAAATATTTGGTATCTCAAGTCCCTGTCCCTATTTATTTCAAGTCTCCAAGCTATTGTTACATTCTGGCTTCTCAATAAATGATGCAAGACAACAGAAGTATCAAGAATAACAACTTTGAAAGACTTTAGGATTGTGTTCAATGAAAGGACAAACCATGATTCCAGAGGACCAATAAAGAAGCATGTTACCCATGTCACCTGACAGAAGGTAATAGATAGAATCAAGATCCAGAATGAGATATACATTATTGGATACAGATAATATGGAAAATTGTTTTGACTCTAAATATTTATTATAAGGGTTATCTTTTTTTTAAAAAATGAATTGGAGGTGGGAAAGATGGAGGGAGTAGGGATTGTGCTCCCCCTTAGAAAAATGAGAAGAAAACAAAAGGAACCATAGACAAATAGAATGGCTTTGAAAATTATGTATTGAGTTTATTATATACTTTAAAAAACAAGTTCTGTGTAATAGGGATTTAGTTTCAGATACAATCTTCTGTTTTACAATGAATATCAAAATGTTCATTGTATTTAGTGTTCAGAATAAAAATTAAATGAGAGTTCAGAAGATCAGAATAAAAATAAAATGAAATGGAAAAAAAATGGCCTTCTCAAGATCAGTTACATAGTTGAGTTGAATATGTAAGTCCCACCAAAAACTCCAGACTAGAAAATGAATCCTTGTAAAGACAGCATAAGGTGTTGAGTACTGGCCTCCAGAAGTAATGCCACATGACAGTACTCAGCCAATAGCTCTGACATAGACCTATTCTATGTGAGGTGTGAGGGAGATGACAGGTCCCAAGTCTAGGACGCTAGAGCAATGGTCAACATTTAATGTGTGAGTGGGAACGCCACTACTGCTAGGCAAAAATAAAATTCACAATGAAAAGTCCAATGAGAATCCAGATTATGCCCTGAAGGCTGAGATATGATTAACCTCCTTGTAGCATGTGTAACTACAAATGTTGCTAGTCATAAAATTATCCAGCTCTTATTAAAAACCAGCTGCAGCCCTGGGTTCAGCGACCTCCTAAGGGAAAGATTTCCACAAGATAGCAAAATACTTTGTGGAAGGGGAGCTCTTTTCTAGCATTTACTCTACAGGAGTGCCTTTCAAAGTTTAATGAGGAGATCTTGAGAGAGACCAGGTTCCTTCATATTAAGAACTTTTAAAAAAAATAAGCAGGGCCAGATTACACTCCATGTGCTACTTGGTGGGCAGCCAGCCTGCTATGTACACCTTTCTAGAATGATACGTTCACTTGTATTTACTCATGTTCGCATGTGATATTGCGAGACAGAGAAGACAGAATGCTGGCCTTGGTATCAGAAAAACAAGGTTCAAAACCTTTATCACTTATTAGCTGTGTGACTCTAGGTAAGTCATCGAACCTCTGTATGTCTCATCAAACCCTTTAGGACTTACCAAGTTTGATTGAAGGGGGTAGCTTCCGTAACAGGAGTCCCCCATGTGGATGAAATCATCTGTTTGCGTCTATATGCTTAGTTTTTTTCTATCCAAATTTTATATGCTTAGACTCTTATTTTCTAAGCACTTCACAGAATCATAAAACTACAGAATTGCAAGAGATCATAGACTTCCTCTACATCAGCCTCCAAAACTGGGCCAGGCTGCCTCACAAGACAGTGAACTCACAGTAATCACAAATGTTCAAGTAGAAACTGGATGATTCTGTGTTATATCCATATTACCAAAGGCACATGGTGACGAGAATAGGTTAATTACTATCGGTAATTAGTTACTCAGAATCTCTCTCTTGTCTAATTCTGTTTCCATCCCAAGAGGTTTTGTCTTTGAAATCTCCTCTCCTAAAAACAATACTGTCACAGGAATGCCCTCTGCTCTTTTTGGAAGCTAGGTGAGAGCAGTGGATAGTAGAGTCAATAACACTTGAGTTCAAATCCAGTCTCACCGACTTAATAGCTGTGTGACTTTGGGCAAGTCATTTTGTGTTTATCTGTCTCGGTTTCTTCATCTGTAAAATGGAGAAAAAAGTACCTACTTCAAAAAGTTGTTACAAGAATAAAAAAAATGGCATTGACAAAATGCTTTCCAAGCATTGAAATGTTATAAAAATTTTGGAAAGAAGGAACAAGAATAAATGAGAAAAGGTTCTAGGTCTTTTGGGGTTTTTTTTTTACCTATCACAAATTTCACTTGGAAGTACACAGTTAAAATCAGGGTAATTAAAATGTTGACTTTTTATTTTCTGATCAGAGAATCTCCAAGTTGGGAGAGGTCTCTAGGGTTATTCAATCCATCCCAGACCTGAGTAGGTATCCCTGAGCTGGGCTCATTCATTCTCCAGTGAGGGGAAACCATCACTCCCTGAGTCAGCTCCCTCTTTCTTTAGAAAGCTTATAATTGTTAGTGTTTTCTGGCTTGAACTTGGTCTCTCTGTCACTTCTATTCATTGTACCTTCTTTTGCCTTATGAAGTTAAGAAGAATAAGATTAAGTCTTTTCCACACAACAGGTCTTCAAAAAGAGTGAAGAGATCCAAGACATACCATTCTATTTTCTCTTTTAAGATTAAAGTATTCATTTCCTTTTATTTTAATAGCCTTTCATATACTATGCTCTCTAGTATCCTCAAAATCCTAGTCACATAACTGTGGACAAGGTTGAATACACCAATGTGTTTCCTTAAATATGGTGTCCAGAATGGAGCACCAAGAAATATTTTGCTTAATAAACATTTGCTGAATTGAATTGAATACTCCAATATGGTTTAACAACTGCAGAAAACACCAGGAGGTCGATTACTTACTATTAATATTTTAATTTCCTCTCCTTCATATAAGTGCCACATGTATATTCATTTTAATGAGCGGTTTCTCCATCTTGGGATTTCATTCTGCTCCTAGTAATCTATCTAGAGATTTAGCATCTTTTCTCCCGTTCAGTTTCATAAAGTTTAAATATATTTTCTACCAAGAAAACTCAGAGCTTGAATGTCTGTGGAATGTAGGTAGATAGCAACAACTAACATTTGTATAGTGATTACTATGTGCCAGTGCTAAGCACTTTACAAATATTATCTCATTTGATACTCACAACAACAGGTAGGTGTTACTATTCTCCCCACTTTACAAATGAGGAAATTAAGGCAAATAAAGGTTAAATGACTTGCCCAGGATCACATAGCTAATAAGTATCTGAGTCTGAATTTGAATTCAGGTCTTCTTAACTCCAAGCCCAGTATTCTGTCCATCCTCTGCACCACCTACCTGCCCAGATTCTTAACCTTCCCCTCTCTCCATAACCCAACTCCCCTCAATGATATAAGAGTTCTTCATTTTTCATAATTCAAAAAAGAAAAGTTTTTCCTAGTTTTCTACCCAAAATGATTTTGAACAGTAGATTTATATTTTTTACTATTCTCTCCATATATATATTATATAACATATATATAACAATGTGTATATACACACATATTCTCACACATACATATAAACACATACATGTGTACATATACACATATATACACACATTTATTTACCATTTTCAACATATTATTTTATTTTTAAGGTTTAACCCTCATTTAAATCACCTAGTTTTTAAAGCAATACAATAACTAGTCTCTGAGTTGTGGTGGGAAAGGAGAAGGGTTTGCACCCATAATAGGAAATCTTCCATTCACATCTTGAAATCTTAAACTCTGGCTATAAATTGAAGCTCTCTTAGCTTAAACTGCCTTCTCCAGTTTCAAACTGTTATCAGCTCCAGCAGCCTATGAAAACAGGTGGCAAATGTCCAGAATAAACCTTTAACCTGTGGCCAACTGCTCTGAAATTCAGTTTCCCCCTATTTCTTCAGTCCCCCTACTTTTCACCTTCCTCCAACAGCTCCCTCAGCTTAAATGCCAGCATTGATTTTCACTTAAAGGTATCAAATGACCCTTTTGGTCCTAAGCAATGTAAAGTGAAGGGGAGGCAAGGGGAAAGAAATTAACTATACAACAAATATCATGTATATGAGGAAGAACTTAAGTACATGTACATGAATAAAAATGTACCCTCACCAACAAATTTTAAAATATGCTGTCCTTTTTAAAAACCAAAGTAACAAAACAGTGGTTTTATGCCATATGCTAAATGACCTGCCAGATCCAAATAAATTAATCTTTCAGAAAAGACAATTTGTTTTTTATTCATCTCTCAAAGCCTTTTTTTCCAATCCACCCTTATTAGGTGAGTTTCACCATTAAGAACCAGGGGGCCATTAAGAAGTAACCATGTGATGACTTAGTATGGTTTTGCTTCAAAGAATATATAATTTTAATGGTCTCCTTTGAAGACCACGGAATCACAGCTAGGAAGGACGAAAAATGTATGCTACACTTTCTAAGGGATTCATTTCTTTCTGATACTTAAAAAAAAAACAGTCAAGCTGTAATAATTATTCAGTCTAAACAGCCCCAAGTAAATGAAACAGCCCTGAGACAGCTGTCAAGATTCAGTCTTCCGGAAGCTTTGATTTTAATGAAACTCATTAAGGAAAGAAATTAACAGAAAATATCATAATCTGTCTTGTTTCAGAAAGCTAAACAGAAACAAAGGGCTTCTTAACCTGACAAGTAATTTGACCAGTCAAGCTCTATTCTTGCATTTAGGCATCCCTACTGATGTTAACATTCTCAGTTTTGTGGATGCCACTAGACAGCTTCGCGTGTTAACAGGAATATATTAAGCAGAAAGAATTATTTCCCAATGTATTAGCACAGTTGTCTAGAATATAGGCTCCTTGATAGCGGGGATTGTTTCAGTCCTTGAATTTGTGTTAGCATGGTATTTGGCAGATAGTTGGAACTTAAAAACTTGTTGGTTGTTGGCGGACTGGTTGTTCACATGTTATGTGTTCCAAATTATGACTGTACAACTTTTGAACATCCAAAGTAATGAGAAATAAAGGATGAAGAAAATTTCCAGAAAAGGGCTAATCTTCAGGATTAACCTTCTGGATGAAAACCTCTCTCCCTCAAAACCCTAATTTTCTCATTCATTCTCAATCTAGCAAATACTATATGATCTCCTATTCAGAAAATTGATAAGAATATTAAGTAGAATTTCACTTTCTTGAGATCAGGGGCTGTGTTTTTAAGCTACCAGCACAACATCTGGAATATAGCAGGTACTTAATATTTATTGACATGAAATTGAATTGAAATACTACATTTGTAGCTGGCAGATAGATTTGTGTTTTTTATTACAATAAAAGAAGCACCATAAAATATATGCCCCTATCTTTGCCCTCTATCATGTTATCCAAATAGAGATAGACTATTCCCAAGAAGAGAATGAATAATTCATCTGGTATTAGTTTGTGTGCACTTATCAGGACATTCTGTACTCAATAAAAGTCTTTAAAATCAACCTCTTCCCAAATTGGATCCTACTGATAGGTTCATTTCTTTTGAGTCGTCTAATCTAGTTTTGTTTAAATACATTTTATGTTGGTTGCATCTAACTATCTGGGCAGTTTATATGTCTAAGAGAGTCACCATTTTTTTCCTAAGATGGAGACCTAATTGGAAAATGGCTAAACAAATAACATATGCGTAGAAATTAATATTTTTTTGTGAAATGAACATGAAGAATTCAGAGAAATGGGTGAAGACCTATCTGAACAAAGCAGAGTAAAGTAAGCAGAACCAAGAGAAAGATAATACAGTAATCATAATCCTATAAAGGAAAATAATACTAAGAATGTCATAATTCATATAAATGCAATGACTAATCTTGACACCAGAAAACTGATGATGAAAAAGACTTCCCTCCTCCTTGTAGAGAGGTGGTAGACCACAAGCATAAAACTTGTCAGGTATGGGCATTGTGCTGATTGGCTTTGCTTAACTGTACTCTGTGTTTCTCTGTTACCACTGAGGGTTCCGTTGGAAAGGGACAAGTTATTGCAAATGACAGCAAAATTTAAAAACAAAACAGAAGTATAATGCATTGTTTTGGTTTGATTTTTTTAAGGAACCTATCAGTTGATAAATTAGAAAAGGAAAAAGAGAATATCAAAAGCTTTTAGAGACTTCACACAAGCAGGATTGGATGGTATGCCCATCAGGTAGGGAAAATGTCAATGTGTGCTTTCTAGAGACTAGTGATAAAGTAGAGGTTGTCAGCCAGCTACCTCCTCTTGTCAAGGTGAAAGCTTCCACATAAGCAAGATTGGCCTGAGACATAGGAGGAGGAGTTGGCCACCTTAAGGTGTAAATGACATCAGATGCTTTAATGGACTCCTGGTAAGCCATGGAGTTCAACCCCCTCCCATTTTACAATCCAGAAAGATTGAGTGACTGAGTCCCTCAAGCTAATACTGTCTGAGACAGGAAAAGAGAAATAGAATATTGAAAACAAGTAGTTTTATACCTGATGGCCAAAATTCCTATCTTAAATTGGATGTTTACTTCATCTACATTTACTATTTGGCATTAGCTGAACCGTCGATGCATTATACAAAGCTTCCTGTAGGTGCTACCCAAAGCTCCCTGCAATCTCACATGATCTCAAGCTATGTACATATATATCACAGCTTTATAATGACACTATAACAGAATGATTAGAAAAAAATCTTTTCTAGGACCACAACCGAGTAAGGCAGACTAAGCAATCTACAAATGCTTTGCCACGTATTCAATGATAGTATTGCTTTAGCTAATTGATGATCCCATCACAATCAGAAAGAATACCTCCTGGGAAGCTCTGTTCATAGGGGAGATCCATCCCCTCCTCTCCTGCGCTTTGCACGCACTGCAGTTTTCATTTGGATTCTCAATATTCCTCTTTCTCTTGTATTAAATAGTTTCAACTATGGTAGTTGGTTAAAATAAATTCCGCCTTAATTCGGTTCATCTCCAGCTCTCTTTAAGTCTGTTTGTGCTACACTGTTTGCATGTTGAAATGAAAATAACAGTAAGGACCAGATTATCCTTCATTCTCTGCAGTCCCCGGCTCTCTTCGCTGCTCAGAGCCTGTGCCAGCTTCACAAGAAGTCGATCCACCCTACAAAACTCATCTTCTAAATCTTCATCACACGCTAGTGAGGAAGGTGAGCGGCAAAGCAGTATCCCCTGTATGTTGTAGGGGAGAGACTGAGGCACAGAGATGTGCTGGGAGTGAATAGCTTACCCAAGCCCCACATCTCATACCAGCTGTTTCTAACGTTGAAAACAGTGCGTTTTAATTAAAACTCCTTCGTCCCTGCATTCAGGATGACGTCACCTTGCAAGTCTCGTTAGTTAAAATAGCCAGCCAAGTTTTTCAATGTAACAAATTCTCGATTTTTCACATCACTAGAATTATTCTTTTGGAAAGTGATTCCTTTAAACATTCTCATAAGCAACAAGAAGTAATAGCCTGCAAATGAGCGGATATTTTGTCAAAGGCTTTAAAAATTCTGTATAATTTTAGGCCTGTTGCAAGCCCTGTTTCCTATTACATAATAGGATCTTTTTGTCAATAAATGTGACATAAGCTAAGATCCAACACATCTTATTTAATCTTGTCTGAAATTCATTTCTTCGACAATTTAGGTGCCTTAGAAAAGTTTCATAACTAAGACTCGACAAAAGGCAAACCAAAGGATTTCAATACTTTCAAGACATTTCAATGGTGTACACAGTAGTATCAGGATTAACATAAGAAAAGCCATTCTATTATTGTTCTGACATTTCAATCAACCATATTTGGGGTTTTCTTGGCAAAGATACTGGAATGGTTTGCCATTGCCTTCTCCAGTTCATTTAGCAAATGAGGAAACTGAGACAAATGGGGTTAAGTGACTTGCCCAGGGTCACACAGCTACTAAGTATCTGAGGGCAGATTTGAACTTTCTTGACTCCGAGTCTGGCATTCTTTCCACTGTATGCAGTCCTCCATCAGTTTGATCACTACAGCTAGTGATTAAAGACCACAACATATTCTCTCATGCGCGCATCCTTCATTGCTGAAGAAGACCATGCCATCAGAGAAATGATGACATTACTTGCACTCGACTTTGTTTTTGAATGAGAGAGGGCTGTGCAGGTCACCAGCCTCACTTCTCTTCCAGAGCCATCTGAATCCAGTGATCAGATATTCATCAGGATGACTGGAGATGACCCAGGATGAGGCAGTTGGGGTTAAGTGACTTGCCCAAGGTCACACAGCTAGTGAGTGTCAAGTGTCTGAGGTGAGATTTGAACTCAGGTCCTCCTGACTCCTGCACTGGTGCTCTATCCACTGCACCATCTAGCTGCCCCTATATTCTCTCACAAAAATGGATCAGAACCCATCTACAATTTGGTAAATGGTTAAAAGAATTGCTATAGCCTAAAATTTCACCACCTTAGAATAGGATGACAAAAGTCTTAAATAGGAAGCATCTATTCCTTATATCAGCTCACATGTAGAATTAAATTTATAATATTTTTCTCAGGGAAGCATGAGATACTGGATAGAGAGTGAGCCTGGAAATCAGGAAGACCTATTTTCAAGTTCCATCCCGACCCATGCTTGCTGTGTGACCCTGGGTAAATTATTTAACCTCTCAGTACCCCGAGTCAACTCCAGATATACATTATGGGGCAGATACCAATCTGCTCCTCATTGGGAGTTCCCTATGCCAATAGTATCACAGATCCAGTCTACCTTAAAGGGCAACTAGGTAGCACGATGGATTGAGTGCCAGACTGAGAGTTGGGAAGACCTGACCCCAGGTCAAATCTGACCCCAGACACTTACTAAATGTGTGACCCTGGGTAAGTCACTTAACACTCTTTGCCTCAGTTTCCTCATCTGCCAAATGAGATAGAGAAGGAAATGGCAAACTACTCCAGTATCTTTGCTAAGAAAACCCCAAATGGAGTTACAAAGAGTTGCACATGACTGGAACAATAGCAACCATTTCACCTTAATTTTCTTCCCTTTGGGAACACACTTTATAGCATGTCAGTACCATTCCATTCACAGAATTAGTAAGTTAGCTTTTAAACTTTATAATTTTTTTAAATTATAGCATATAATATACTAAGTAAATATACTACGGTTATCAAAGAATGAGTATAGTACACAGAGTAAATAAACTATGGTCAAGAAAAGTTTTATAATTTCATATTACTATTCCTATACACTTACTAATGTAAATATCACATTGGAAAGGGAACAAAAGAAAACACAGAAGGTGAATTCTTAACTACAGTCCTTAATGGAGTAGGAAAGAAGCCTTAAAATCCAACAATGCAAAACAACGGATAATAAAATGACAAGAAATGCAGTCACATATAATCATACAAACCTACACACACACACACATATCCGGTTCCATAATTAATCCTTTCTCTTACTGCTTTAGGGTTATTTTCAATGACTCCAAACTTAAATAAAAAAGATGGATAGCCTTGAGCTGCTTTGACTACTCTAGTCACAGATAATCAGAAATTGTTGGTCTACATATAATGCCATTGGGTTTTCTTGGCCAAATAAAGTAAAGGTTTTGTTTCACCTCAAGTACTTGGCATTTTGTATTTATCTGCTTGATGATTTTGGTTGTGTTTTTTTTTTTTTAAAAAAAAGTACTTGACTGATTTTGTGCAAATTCAGTACATGACTAAAAGGTATCAACACAGCTCAGGTTTAAAATTCATTAATTCATTCATCACCTCAAAAGAAAATGTCAGTAAATACAAGGCATGTGCCCTGTAATTTCAAATAGATGCCAGTGAATTTTTTTTAGAGATTACAGCAATATGTGATGGTACTAGGTGAGTCTATGTGGTTCTGTGTTGCAAAACTAGCTGGGTGTTTTTTGCTTTTTTAAAATCACCTTTTCCTGAAATGCTCATTTATCATTTATCTGAAACAATACTTCATGCTTTAATTTATTCTGGTGTCTTTTACGCTAATTTTAACTTTTATGAAAAAAACCTGAAAAATATGAAACCTATATTCCATACTTCTATTCCTTTTCACATAAGAAATTTCCATACTTCTATTCCTTTCACATACATCTCTTTTGGTCACTAAAAATTTATGGTGCTGCCCACAATCAGTTGGGCTCTAAGGAGATCACAGGTAAATTTTTAGAGGTCAGAAAGCACAGATTCTCACAGAACTGTGCAGCTACTTTGCCTGATTCCTCCTTTGCCCCAGTCCCAAGGGTAAGCATTTGAATAGACTGTCTCGTCTTCTTTTCTGTGGCACACAGAACTTAGAGTCCACAACTTTGTTCTATTAACTCATTATTAACTGGGAACTTCAGTTCTTCCCTCATTCCACTGGATATGGGCATTGCCAGGTGTGCACATCTGTTCCAACAGCTGACCAGATGCAGTTCCATCCTAAATGAAGCTGTTGTAACAGTTCTGAAATTGGATTTAAACTAACCCTACTCCTTAAATAGCCACAAGGTTTAAAACAGTTGATTACTTACATATAAACCTTTATTCATGCATAACTGTACTTCTCCTGTCCGGGCTGCCATGGCTTATCAACAGTGTTGCTGCCATTTGCTTTGTTAGGCACAAATTAATGCACCAGAACCATATAATTTATCCATGCCATTTTGTCAAGCCAGTTCTCATAGAAATAGCCTGAGAAAACCCCAATGCTCCCTTGTCCTCCCTCCAGGAAATCATGTTCTGCAGCTCACATTTGGAGCCATGGGTCAGTGTGCTCTCCTGCCAACAGCTGAGGTGATGGAAATCATTCTCTTCTCTTTTTCATGGTGTGGCAGGTAAGCTGATTTGTATATACACGGAAGAATTATGACATCGGAATAATGGAAAACTTCTGACTATATGGAAATTTTTGAAAAGGCCATTAATAGGCCATTCAGTGAATCAAGGACAAAGAGTTGGTTTACTGATTTAACTTGAGATTGTACATTTCATTCTTTTAAAAATGACAGACTGCTCGGCTACATCATTACCCTGACACAATTGATTCCTATAACATATTATAATGCAGGCAGCTTAGAACACTCAAACATGCCCAGTTGCAATTGCTCCAACAAGGAGAGACACAGAAGACGTCTATCCACCCCTACTCGGAATCCTCAGGTCTAGTGATAATACATGCAACAAAACACCTTCTGAAAAGTATTGTTAAAGCTGTCATTAAACAACCTCCAAAAGTCTTTACCTCTGTAAATGAAAGTGTTTCCCAATCCTCTTACCCTCAACATAACAAATCTCACTGTTTCTTAAATTCAGTGTTTTGTAAATTTTATATTCTATGGCTTATAGGGTGTATTGGTAGAGGGAGGGGAAATACCATTTTCTCCTTTCTGAAACAACTGAAAAGAGGCTTTAGTGGAAGGGAAAAAGAAAATCAAGAGCATTTCTTTCATCACGGTATGGGCATAACTCTAGAACCAGAAGACACAACAATATTGCTAACCAATTACAGTTCTGTCTGGGTCATGCGCTATCTGTAGCAGAAAGAAGCAAGATGGCAGATGCCCTGGGTTATTTTAATTAATTTAATCATGTGACTAATTGGTCTCTGCTGGGTTTCTGTGGTAACTGCTTCCTAAGTGCTGATGGGCAATTGTGTTAAATGTAGCTTGGAAACCGCACGTAGGGTGCACTGCCTTCTAGAGAGCAAAGGGAATTGTACAGCTGTGCTTGGAAGGTGCTCCTGCTGGGGCTTTGATTATCTCACTGCAGAATGTTTACAGCTGTACTGTCCTCTCTGCCTCTCTTGAAATAGACTTTTCCATCTGATTTTCTGAAAAGATGTGCTGCTTACCCACAGACTCTGGGCATGTTATTCCCCAGTGGACATAGTAAAATGCATACATGTATACAAAGCAGTCATGTTCTCTAAGCTTTTTGGTGTCAGACTTAGAAAGGCAACTGCAATAAAGAAATAACCATATGAAAGTGAGGACTGAAATTAAGAGTACTCTTCTGTGAATAATATGAAACCCCAGAAGCTATCATGCGTTATTCAATGCTGTCCAAATGATACTAATAAGTCATTCCTTTAAATGCCTTCTGGGGTTTATGATTTTCCCCCCTTCTCTTGCAGTCTCATTTCTCCCTGTCACTGAGTGGGTGCGTGGGAGAATGAGTGGGTGGTTGGCCAGTTTTAGAGCACAGTCTACTGCAAACAGATGGAAGGCAAATGACTTCCAAATTCTCTCATGAAGTGGGATATGTTTGTGTTTGTGCAATGCATTCTAGCACCTGTGCAGAGAAAAATAAAATGTAATCACAGATTTCCCTACACAAGGGGTTTATAAAAAAAAAAAAAAGCAAAACCATTAGCTTCAAATCAGAGATACTGTTATACATTAGCAAGCTTTTCCACTTATGATATTTGTTAATGTCTTTCAGAACAAATGTCTCCCCGCCATTCCCAGTAAAGGCCAACCAATGCTGAAATCCTTACAGAAGTGACAAGAGAAATTGCTTTCTCACACTGTTTCCATGTCTTTTGTAAGGAAGTCCAGAACAATACTTCTTCCATGGAACTCACGAATGGTAAGGAGTCATTGAACTGAATATGTTGCATTGTTTTTCCTTGACAAAATACAAAAGTGACCCATAAAAGTGACTCTTTTGTGCCAAGCAAGGCCCCATGCCTTGAATTTTATATGGTAAAGAGATAGTTCATCGCCTGCATGGTCCCAGCTCAAAAAAAATTTCCAGCTTGCATTACAGTATGAAGAGGTGCCTTGGTGAATCAAACTAAATTGACTTCATCTAAAAATTCACATTAGAAATGAACATTTAAAGGGCTGACTGGTTGCTCTCCCTTAAGAGCAGATGGGAGATTCTCCTAAATCTCACAATAGTATCTGACAGCAAGTCCAGGCAGCCACATATTATTTAATATAACATCTCACCATAAAATAAGGACCAAGACTTTGCCCACATCCATTATGTGTCTATAATGCAAACGGAAGAACCTGAATCCATGATACTGCTAGTTTTGTGAGTCTAATGACACCCCTTTCCAGAAGTATCTCTCTGTTCCAGGTGTTTTACCATACAGCTTTGAAAGTGTCCTCGAATCTACAAGCTCCAGACACTAGGGGAGAATACAGAGAGGTAGAATTGCTCCCTCACCAATTCTTCAAATTCATTCTTGAACGAAGTTATTTTAAAAACCTGCATGGAAGTACAAAAACTACCTAGTGAGAGAGCCAGAGCTAGAGGTGGGAAATGCAAACAGCTGCCCAAGGCACAAGACAGAAAAGGATAACAAGGGATGCCTTTTAATACCGCTTTTTAGAAACGAATTTTTTATGCCAGAAAAATCTGCTCTCTTGTCCATCCATCAATCAGTTAATCAACAAGCATTTATTAAATACTTAAGATGTGTGAAGCACTTATGCAAGGCACTGGGGATACAAGTACAATGAATGAAACAATTCCTACCTGCAACAAGTACATATGTAAATATAAACAGAGTAAATAAAAAATAAGTAAATATAGAGTAGTTAAATGCAAGGTAGTATGGGAGGTATTTGTCATGTAACCTTGCATGAATTGCAATAAAAGCTTAAAGCCTTCCGTGGACATTGAGAGGGCAAGCACTTTCTGACATTCCTGTTTCTTTCCCCTAGGAAACAGTTGTGTGTGTGTGCACGTGCGTCTGTGTATGTGTGTGTACGTGTGTGCGTGTGTGTGTGCATGTGTGTGTGCGCACATATATACACGCTCCTCATCGCTCTCCCTGCCTCCATCTTTTAATCTGTCCTTCAGGCAGGCGTCAAATTGTTATTTCTGTAGCAGAGTTCTGATCACTTCCCTCCCCAGCTCAGTCGAGAAGCTTCCCAGACTTCCTATTGCCTTGAGGAGAAAATACAAACTCCTCTGTTTCTCATTTAAAGCCTTTTAATATCTGGTCCTAATGTATCTTTCCAGATAATTTCTTTCAAGCACTCTCTATTCCAGCCAAAGCAACCTAACTGCTGTCCCTCCCTCATATGAGGCTTTCCACCCTGCATTTCTGTTCCCTTAATCAGTCCATCCCTCCTTCCCGGGATGTTCTCTGCCTCTTGGAATCCTTACTGCCATTCAAGACTTAGTCCGTATGCCATATGTCCATCCAAGGCTTAGTCCAAAGTCTCTATGCAATGCGAGGCCATCTCTCCAGTTATGAGATGTTAAAGGGATTCCCCCCAAAAAATACGCAATAAATTAGCTTGAATGAGTTTATTTGCTATTGGGCTTTTATGTATATGTGAACATGTTGTTAAAGCTTAATAGAATAGAAGCTCCTTGAAGGGAGAGACTTTTTTATCTTTGTAGCCCACGGGAGAAGGGAAGAAGCATTTATGAAGTGCCTACAGTGTGTCAGGCACTATGCTAAGTGCTTTTTAAACATTATTTCTGCAATTATCCCCATTTTACAGCTGAGGAAACTGAAACAGGAAGCCGTTAAATAACTTGCCCAGGGTCACACAACTAGAGAAAGTCTGAGGCTACCTTTGAACTCAAGTCTTCCAGACTCTGAATCAGAGTTCCATTCACTATGCCACCAAGCTGCTCCAAAGACCTGGCACATAGTAGGAGCTTAACAAATGATTGTTGAATTCAATTGAAATTGTGGTGAGGTCACTCAAGTGAAAGTCATGAAACCTGCGTTCTAGGCTGTGAACTCTACTATTTATTATCTGTATGGACTTGATCAATCACATAATCTTTCTGGACCTCAGTGAGTTAGACTCACAACTTTCACAAATTACAGCCTTTTTTTAACCCAGGGATTAAAATTCCCTTAGAATTATTCCATTTCACAGGGGCATACCTCCTTTTTGCTACTGAACAAGGATTTTGAGCTCTGACCTCTACCCCTAGCCAACTCAGAGGTTTACACATTTTAGGAGCCATTGAGCTTCCCCTGGGATGAGTGACTGCTGTTTTCAGTACTTGTCACTGAGAGCCCTAGGTGATGGTGATTATTCTGGGCACTGTGCCTAATGAGAATAATTTGGGAGACCATCAGTGTGCTTTGCCAACCCTGGGACAAGGAGGTGACCAATCTTTTTGTGGAGACCCAGTAAGGAAGGCCCCCAGGGTTGGAGAGGCAGGGTACGGACCCAAAAAGAGTAATGTGCTTAGACTGAGAAGACCTTAGTTCAAATTGCCACTTCCTAGCTGAATCTGTGTTTTTGCAGGTTCACTTAGCCACAGTTTGTATAATTAGATAAATAGAAGATATGGTTATTATTCAACCATCCTGTCCTCAAATGGAGTCAGTGCCACTAGCTCTACTACTCCTGCCCAGTGAGTGATAGCACATGTGCTAAAGATACACAATTCTGCTAGGTCTAGGTGAGTCTCAAGGGGCAGCTAGGTGGTACAGTGCATAGAGCACCAGTGCAGGAGTCAGGACGACTTGAGTTCAAATCTCACCTCAGACACTTGACACTCACTAGCTGTGTGACCTTGAGCAAGTAACTTAACCCCAATTGCCTCACCTTGGGTCATCTCCTGTCATCCTGATGAATATCTGGTCACTAGATTCAGATGGCTCTGTAGGGGAAGTGAGACTTGTGATCTACACAGCTCTCCTTCACTCAAAAAATCAAAGTCAAGTGCAAGTCACGTCATTTTTTCTCTGATGGCATGATCTTCTTCAGCAACGAAGGACAAATACACTCTTGGACATGTAAGTCTCAATATATACAGGCAGTTCAGCTATAAACAGATTTACATCTCAGGAGGACTGAATCCTCAATTTGGCCTCTGATAGCTAGACCATTGGCTAGATCAGGAATATAGCTCTGAGGCTTCCTCTACTGAAATGTATGGTTCCTGAGAGGAATCTGTAGGTGTCCTGGATAGCTCAGAAACAACATTGGCCAAGAAGAAACAACAGAAAAGATACAAATCAAATAGACTGAGGAGGGCAGCATAGATTTCTTGCCTTATACCACTTGACTTGGGATAGAGAACTCAGAATCCTTGCTCAAGCTAAGTTAGGTTGCAATAGAAAAAGACGAGCGTCCCTTTATGAAGTGGGATACTAAGGAAATCCTATACTCTAGGTCTAAAAAAAGGTTGCTGCAATTATCTAGTCTAGCTCACTTATTTGATAAATGATGAAATTGAGGCCTAAAGAGATTAAATGATTTGATCCAAGTTCAGACTCAAAAAGAATCAGGTTCTTGTAGCATACACATTGTTGGTGGTGGTCAGTTGTGTTTCCAAAGGCTCCAACTCTTAGTGACCCCATTTGGGGTTTTCTTGGCAAAGATCCTGGAGTGGTTTGCCATTTCCTTTTCCAGCTCATTTTACACACAAGGAGACAGAGGCAAACAGGGTTAAGTGACTTGCCCAGGGTCACACAGCTAGTAAGTATCTGAAGGCAGATTTGAACTCAGGAACTTATATTGGCTTAGAAAAAAATCACAAATTAACATGATCTATGTTTTCTTGTTTTATTTATTCTTTAAATATTTCCCAATTTTAATTTAATCTGGTTCTGGTAGCATTTGTATAAATTGCAAGCAGTGCCAGGGGTTATATCCTGCCTTGAATGTGACACCCAATTTCTTCACAAAGATGCCAAAAATATCGAGGTATAGGAAGAAGAGACTGAGAATAAGTATATAATTGTCATCATGTTAAGCAACAACCAAAAGATACAAGATTGGGGGCAAAGAACATGTACTCTTACTCCTATTCCACCTAGGGAAAGACTTAATAAGGGAGCAGGCAGTCTGACTCCAACCTACCCCTTCAGCCTTTATAAACATACAAATACATCCCAATGCTCCATCTTCCACCTCTAGACCTCTGCATATACTGAGGAATTCCATGCCTAGAAAACACTCCCTTCTTAATCTCAGTCTCATGGAATTCTTCAGTTTCCTTCAAAGTGTCCCCCCCATATGAAGGTTCTCCTGATTCCTCCCCTCCCCAAATTATCTAGTGCCTCCTCCTAAATGACCTTGTGTTTATTTTGCATATACCTAAAATCATATTGTTATACACGTTATCTGCCCAAATATAACATGGGCAAGATGCTCTCTCCACCCAGAGAGTATTTCATCTTTTTCATTCTTAGAACCTAGTACAGTACCCAGGGCAACAGTGGCTAGAGGACCCAGTCTGGATTCAGGAAGTCCTGAGTTGCAAATCTAACCTCAGATATGTACTAGTTGTGTGATCCTGGGCAATTCACTTCACTTTGTTTTTCTCAGTTTCCTCATCGATAATATGAACTGGAAAAGGAAATCACAAGTCACTCTAGTTTCTTTGCCAAGAAAATTCCAAATAGGGTTACAAAGAGTCAGACATGACTGAAATGACTGAATGGCAACAAAGTACAGTGTCTAGCAACATAGAAAGTAAAGCAGCTAGATGGCACAGTGGATAGAGCTCCAATCCTGGAATCAGAAAGACCTGAGTTCAAATCTACCCTCAGATACTATGTGACCCTGGGCAAGTCATGTAACCTCTGTTTGCCTCAATTTTAGTCAATACCTAAAGAAATTAATTCCAGCTATTTACTGGAAGATCAGATACAGAAGCTAAAGTTGAAATACTTTGACCACATAATGAGAAGATGGAACCCATTGGCAACGATCCTGATGTTGGGAAAGATTGAAGGTCAAAGGAAAAGGGGAAGGCAGAGGATGAAATGGAAAGATCGTATCATGGAAGGAACTTAGATAGACTTCAAGAGATAATGTAGGACAGAAGGGCCTGAGCACCATGGTCCATGGGGTCACAAAGTGTCGGACACAACTGAACAACAACAAAAATTGCACCTATCACCCAGCTTTGTCATGAGGATCAAATGAGATAGTAACTGTAAAGTGCCTAGCACAGTGTAAGGGCTATATATATGCTAGCTCCCAATAGATATTATTATTGATCCAAATAATGAAAATATTATAAGACTAGGTCAGTTATAGCACCAAATGGCCCTTTTCTACCCTGTATATATTTTGGTTCACTCTTTGGATTTGGGGCTCCAAAAGTCTTTAGACTTTCACTGAATGAAGACTTTGTCTCCAGAGCTACAAAAGCTAGGATGGAGGCCAAAGAAGAAGAGTTTTCAAAGAACTGGAATGGGTTCAAGTGAAAGATACAAAGTGGACAATCATATTTCACAGAATCACAGAATTAAAGCTGGAAAAAAGGGACTTATAGAGACTGTCCAGTCCAACTCCCCCAGTCTACAGATATGGCCCAAGGCCATTAAAATAATAAGCAGCAGAGCTTGGGTTTGAACTCAAGTTCTCTGCCTCCCAGTCGAGAACTCTTTCCTCTGAGTATCACTATTGTTTTGCCTGATTCACAAGATAGTGTACAAAGTCCAACAAAGTGCTTCCCCAAGTTGGAGGTATTTTATGAGTTTGAATCTTCTCCAAACCTCCCACCTACGTATTTTGCTTCTGCCGATCTAACGACATATTTGGTTTATAATCAAGAAATTAAATAGCTATGTAAATAAAGCAACAATACAATATTACCTCCTACCCCGATCCTAGAATTCATCACTCTCCCTCGAATACATAAACCTTTAGAAGACCTTCATAGAGATTATCTCTGACCTCTCTATGTTATCTTGTGAATGGGGAAAAATAACAGTGAGGTGAGTGCTGGGGAAAGAGTTCTAGATCTGGTGTGAGAGAACATGGTTCAGATCCCAGCTCTGCTACGAACTACCTGTGTGCCCCTGAGTAAATTGATAAAGTATGTTGCAAGTGTGTGTTTGTGAGGGGGGGGAGTGGATATGAGGATGGGAAGAGAGCCTCAAGACAAAGGAAATGGTAGAGACCTTAACATGTAATCCAGCTTCAGGGACTGCACACATCTCTAAACCAAGGGTTGATTATAGTTTTCTTCTCTTGGCAAGATGTAGCCAAAGACAATAAGGGTTAACTCTGAAAGTGACACCTTTTGATCTCCAATGCACTGTTTACCAAGAGGACAGTGAGGGGAAGAGAGAACATGGTAAGGACCCATCAGGAGACGGAGCAAAGGCTAGAGCAGCCACTTCTGCTATGCTCCCACCTAGGGAGTAAAATTTTGGTTTTCCAGAAATAAAATGGTGGGGAGCACTAATGAGCTAGTGAGGATGAAAGGGACAGGAGGCTAGATTTTCAAAGGACTTGGGGGAACAGGAAAATCAATACCTAGGGACACCTCAGCTCTAACTCGGACCATCCCCATGCAGAGCTGGTAAAGCAGAGATGGATGCAGTGTACAGGAAAGGCACTGAGTCCAAAGTTACTGGACTGGCTCAGCCATTTACTAGGCCTCCCTCTCTGGATCTCAGTTTCTCTACTTGTAAAATAAGAGTTCCAAACTGGAAAATCTCTGAGGTCCCTTCCACCTCTCACTATATGGGCTGTTTTAAGAATCACATAAATAAAATATAAATGTTTAAATATCACACAAGATAACATATTAAAGAGATTTTCAAACCTTAAAGAGCTATATACATGTGAATTATTAATATTTGCCACCAGTATCTTTCAATGGAATTTCCCCCTAAGGTTTCAACAGAGATACACTGAGATAGAGACTAGGTTTGTAATTTTAACGTATGATGAACTTGCAAGGATTCTCTGGCAGCTTAAAATCTTTGAGAGCTACCTAGCCTGCAGTGGTGTCAAACTCAAATAGAAACAGATCCTTTTGGGCTACATATTGGCTTAGAAAATCACAAATGAACATTATCTATGTTATAGTGTATTTTTATTTATTTTGTTAAACATTTCTCAATTCCATTTCAGTCTGCTCCATCGATACTCAGGAGTTTTGCTGATCCCTGTGACCTAGAGCACTGAGAGATTAAGTGACTTGCCAATAGGTATCAGAAACACCAAATATTACCAACTTCTAGAATAGCTCCATATCTACTACACCCTGGGCTTTTCTTATTCAATGTTTCAGCCCTATCCCACACTTTGTGACCCCATTTGGGGTTTTCTTGGCAAAAATACTGGAGTGGTTTGCTACTTCCTTCATCAGTTCATTTAATAGATGAAGGAACTGAGCCAAACAAGGTTAAGTGACTTACCTAGGGTCACACAGATAGTAGGGGTCTGAGGAATGATTTGAACTTGGGAAGGTGAGTCTTCCTTACTCCAGGCCCAATGCTCTATCTATTACCATCTAGCTGCCCTGCCCTGGGGTACCTCTTCTTTTACACCAGTATCACTAAAATACAACCTACTACTTTTACCTCCCCCCTCACACATGAAGGAAGGTAAAGCTAGCACCACCTTTACCAGACTACTGACCAAACATTTGACAATGAAACTTTTGAGATAGTTGGGAAATCTGAAAGCCTGTTTCTTTCCAATGCTATATATCACTAGGAAAGACTAGATATAATCAAACGTATTAGCTGGCACAGTGGGTAGTGAAGAGCCTAGAATCAGGAAGACTCATCTTTCTGAGTTCAAATCTGGCCTCAGACATTTCCTACTAGCTGTGTGACCCATTTGCCTCAGTTTCCTCACCTGTAAAATGAACTGGGGAAGGAAATGGCCAATCACTTCAGTTCCTTTGCCAAGAAAACCCCAAATGAGGTCACAAAGAGTCAGCCACAACTGAATGACAACAACAAAGTAGAAATAGGTTGTACCAAATGAGCAACTGGATGACACAGACTGAGATGAAGTTCACCTGAGAAGAGGGAAGGAACAGGAGGAAACAGCTGAACTCAGACACTGCCTCCACTCTGTGGTATCATGTTTTATTTTAATTCAATACATTTGGAAATAAAACCCTAAAATCCTATGCCATCAGGAGCCTGAGGCTTTGTTCCAATTTTCAGAAATGACAATAAATCCCATCGTCCTGTTTTAAGCCTCAAAAACACAATTTCTCCTCACTCCATTCATGGTATGATGGGTCTGTCCTCTTTTACAGTGAATTTCTTGAGTTCTGCCTATTTTCATTTTTCCTTAAACACAGATTTGGGTGTTATGGGATTTGAGGGAACATTATCCTTTACTGTCCATTACAGACATCTGAGGAAAGAAACAGGGTGAAGGAGGGCGACAGTGGGATCAGTGATACAAAGATGCCTCTGGAGCCATTCAGGCTATAAAATATGTAATTTTTTATTTTGTTAAGTCCCATTGTGGCAGTATGTTGTTCCATTGGCTCCGAGTCAATGGAATCCTGCAGGTCATTTCCAATGATAATGCATTCCATTCACAAACTCAAGTCCTATGTGATCTTTGCCATTAAAGGGAAACTGAATTACACTATTAGCAACTGGTATATTTTATAGCTTCTCTGTTAGCTAGATTATAAACTCCTTGAAGGCAAAAACTCTATCATTTTTCCCCATCTGAGTATCCCCAGTGCCTAGCACATGACAGGTGTTTATAATAAAGAACTGAATAATTTAATTGTTTTCCAACTACTTGAAAGCAAATTAAATTATGTGCTTTCTTGAAGTATGTCTGACCAGTATCCCAGTGTTAGAAAGAGAACAATATTGTTTTTCCAAACAGGGAGCGCATCAATTTCAAAGCTGAAAAACAAGATCTGATTATCTTAATAGAATAGCAACAGATCACCATTCTTATTCACCAGTCAAATCAGTTCAACAAACATTTGTTGGTTATTATATAGAAGGTACTAGAGATATAATAAAGAACTAAAAAGTCCCTGGCCTCTCAGAGTTCAGGATCTAACAAAGGTATGGGGAAAGGGTAAGGCAGAGAGAGGGCTATGAAGATAAGGAAGTAGAATGTGATAGGGACAAAGGAGAGATACAAAAAACTATAAGAAAATCAAGGAAGAAGAGATCACTTTCATTTAGGGGACTAGAGAAGATTTCATGGAAGAAATGGCCCGTGAACTAGGCTTTGAAGGATTTTAACAGGTAGAGATGTCAAAGTACATTATCAGCATGGGAGAGAGCCTGTAAGAAGACACAAGAGATTTTAGGAAAAGATCAAGGAACAGTTAGTAGCTCAAGTTGCCTGGAATATACAGTAGGTAATGGATGAGTAAAGGAAGGAAGGAAACATGTATTTATTAAATTCCTGCTATGTGTCAGGCACTGTCCTACACATTTTACACAATTCCACTGGGAGGTAAGTGCTATTATTTTCCTCATTTTATAGTTGAGAAACATGAAGTAAACAGAGGTTAAGTGATGTCCAGGGTCACACAGCTAGTGCCTAAAGCTGAATATGAACTCTGGTCTTCCTGACACCTGGCCCAGCCTTCTAGCCATGGTACCACCTAGCTGAATTCTAAGTAAATGTGAATTAAGATGGTAAATGTTGTTTGGCACTATATGTTGTGGGAAATCTTAAATGCTCGGGAAAGAGTCTGTATTTCCTAAGCAATGAAAGCCATTGTAACTTTTCAACAAGGGTCAAAATCATGTATTTATTCATTCACTAAGCATTTATTAAATACCTACTATGTGTCCATTGGAATAGCTAGGTGGTAGGATGGATAGAGCACTGGACCTAGAGTCAGGAAGATCTCAGTTCAAACACAGCCTAGACACTTACTAGCTGTGTGACCCTGGGAAATTCATTTAACCCTGCTTGCCTCAGTTTCCTCATCTGTAAAATGAACTGGGGAAAGAAATGGCAAACTCTTATTTGCTCCAGTTCCTCATCTATAAAAGAGATATTGGAGAAGGAAATGGCCACCTACTCTAGTATATTTACTAAGAAATCTCCGTGGACTTATCCATGGGGTCATGAAGGATCAAACATGACTAATCAACCAAAAACAAATATGTCAATCATTGTGCTATATATTAGGACTGGTGATCAAAAGACCAAAAAAAAAAGTCCTTGTCAGCAAAGACAAAAAAATTATATTATGTTGAGGAAAATAACACACATTTCTATTTAAATACAAAATGTACACAAAGTAATGGGACTTGGGACATCATAAGTAACTGGATGATGGGTAAGGAAAGACTTCATAAATGTGAACTTTGGAAGAAGTGAGAAGGAAGTGCATTCTAGGAAAAGGGGACAGACAGCCTGTATAAAGACACTGAGGTAGGAAACAATGAGATGCTGAATGCCAGAAATAGCCACAAATAAGCCAGTTTGTATGAAGGAAAATACATAAAAGAGAGTAGTATAAGACAAATTGTAAAAGTAGGTCAGACCCAGATTGTAAAGAAATTTAAATCTCAAACAGAAACTTGTATTTTATTCTAAAGGCAAGAAGTTGCCCTGGAACTTCTTGAGAAGGGGAATGACATGGTCACACCTGTGCTTTAGGTATATTAATTTTGCAGGTATATGGAGGATGAAGTGGAAAGGGGAGAAAATGTCTATTGACTAAATAAGAAGACATTGCAATAATCCAAATAAGTGATGATGATGGTCTGAAGTTGGATGATGTAGAGAGAAAGATATAGCTATGGAATAATAAAGAGATAGAATTGACAAGATTTACATCTGATTGACACGGGGGATGAAGGAGAAGAAGAACAGATGATGATACTGAGATTACAAACCTGCGTAATTGGAAGAAATAACAGAATCAAAAAATTTAATTGGCCATCATGGAGTTCTTAACCCCAAGGGGCCAATGGATAGATTTCAAGGGATCCATGCATGACTATGGAGGGCAGGAAAAATTATATTTTATTTTCACTGGCCTTTAACTGAAATTTAGCATTTCTTTCGTTATGGGAGAATTTTTGCTATTAATTCCATTAGCTTGAGAAAGCAAGCCACATCATTAGCTAGGGTTTATACACTTCGGCTGAGATGTCAAACTTTAGTTCAGTTGATTAACCGGTTAGTAAACAAAATTCCTGGCTCAACTTTATTACCTCTATTTACTTAATATATATGTGTAATATAAATAACTATATATATAAATATGCATGTAGATAGATAGATACAGATACATAGCTCCAGAGTTAATGGCTCTTTTCAGTCTGCAAATTCCAGTTTTATCCCTAATGTTTACTAACCAGGTCATAATTTTTTACCTGGTATAGATCTTCCCCTTCTACTTGCTAGTCTTAGATGTACAAATCTTCACCTTCTGCTTCTATCCTGTGTAATATAGCCATCCTGCCTGATGCAACTAAAACCTATATAAGGTTGCTGAAAAGGCTGCTGGGCCCCACTGGTTTTTAAATACATGGGACTATGCTGAGCATAAAAGAACCAGTTAAATGCATATAATACACTAATTAAAATATTTCTGCATGTCGAAAACTATGATTGGCACCTATCAACGAATACTTGGACAATTTTTATGACACCTTTAATTATAAATGTGGGCAACAAAACATTATTCTGAGAGGGTTATCAAAGCACCAAAGTGGCCCATGACACAAAAATGATTAAGAACCCCTGATTTAGTCCAACTCAGGATGGTGGTGTCCTCAAGAGAAATCAAGATATTATGAAGATGGATGGCTTGGGGTGGCAATAATTATTTCCATTTTGGACATGGTAAATTTAAGATGCCTATGGGATTTCCAATTAGAAATGCCTAATAGGCAATTGGTGATTGGTTGAGCAAGCCTTAAACCCAATTCACTCTGGATCTCTTGGATTGGACAACAATAGTCCCTACTTAAGCACCACTTAATGGTTATTTTGGGTCCTCCTAGCTCAGAGTTGACCAGCAACCCTGAGGATCTTCCTCTCCCATTTTGATTTTTTTATTAAAGGGGCTATCCCTTGACTCACTTCTTGTATTCACTGAATGGATGTTGCCTCACTCAAAGTGACAACCTAGAAAGACTTTAGTTTAAAAGGGTCAAGGTCTCCCACTGCATCTTGAACCATCTCCAGTTGTCCTGATTGATATCTGGCCAAAAATGAAGCTGGAGATCTGGCACAGCCCCCCTTCATTCAAATCAAAGTCAACTTCAAGTTATGTAATCATCTCCCTAAAGTCACAGTCCTCTTGAAGAACAAAGGACAAACCACATAACCACAACCTGAAGACGACCAAAATAACACGACTATGTTGGAGTCAAGGTACAGTGTGTCTGGCTGTGGCTGATCAGACCAATACAAGCTTGGAATGCTCTACCACAGGTCAGGCACAAAGAGTTCACATGAACATCTGGAGTAGAGATGATTTTACTGAAGATATTGGTCTAGAGGTAAGACGAGCATTAGAATGGTCTTTTTGATAGGTTTGTGAAGGATGAGCTAGAGAGAAGGAGAGTCTGAAAGGAAAGAAGAGCATTGACAACTAGCCAAACTATCAATGATTTCTACAATCCTCAGTCACTGCGCTTGCCCAGTCACCCTCAGCAATATCTAGTTCCAGAAGTCCCTTATAGGTCACTCAAATAGAATATAATCCTGTCTGTCTTCGCTCTTCCTTCATTCAATTTGTTCACTGAAATCAGGTAAAGAGTTAACCCTGATTCCCTTCCTGGACGGGGATATCTTTTCAGGTTCACTTAAGCCTAATTCCTTACTGACCTCAATGTCACCTCTAAGCTTTATTTTAAATCTTTTTTTAGTTTTAGATTTAGCCAAAAAGTTCAGGTAACAAAATAGAGTGAGTGGATACAATGAGGATATGCCACTGTTTGATTAATATCTTGGTCATTTGATGCGTTTTTTGCTCTACTTTTTGAAATCTCATCAGGCATTCAAAAGCTGCTTCGATGCCCTAAATAGCCAATGCCATGGATTTTCTAGGCTCTACTAAGTTCTCTCTCCAGGGAATCTAAAAATTCAATGTGTATGGGGCATATAAAAATATCATCCTCTACTTTTCACTCACAGTCCACATATCCAAGCTATTGTTGAGTCTTCTTATTCCTGTTACAAAGTAAATCAGTTGTGAATAGGAATCACTCTTTCTTCTTGTATCCTCCCAGCCAAGCATAGAACCAGGCACATTTTAAGAGCTTAATAAATACTTGTTCGTTGATTGACTGATAAAGAAATGTGAACAATGTTTGTCTGCCTGCATTGCCTAAAACCTGACTGAATGGAAAGATAGAAGAAATCAAGTTAGTTCATTAGATTTAAATTTCTTAGGAGGTTTTTCATAGCCCTCTGGTTTTTAACCAACCAAAATGAGTCCCCCGCCTCCCCCCAGCATTATGGCATCCTTTTTGCAAGAAGCAATCAATATATTAAGTGACCAATCCTAATATAGCCTTAGAGAGATGACATTAAATTACTTGTCCTCTGAGGAGCACCCATTCACTACTTATCGAGGTTCCTCATCTCCAGCAAGCCTTTCTGCCTTGCCTTTTCTTATTTATTTTCCTCGAGGGTGCCTTCTGAAGGAGCTGTCCAAATGCTAAGTGAATTACTTGGATTTATAAAGCTCTAAATAAATTACCACACTTTTTGCAGGGTTATAGTTTGAATATTTATTTATTTTTCTATTGAAATCCAACTGACAGGAGCATGATTTTTTTTCCTCTGAGGAGATCTGGAGGTCTAACTCGCTAGATTAGGTTCATATCAACTCTATACCCTTGTGTTGGTGTTATTTCATCATTTCAGTTGTGTCCGACTCTTCGTGAACCCATTTGGGGTTTTCTTGGCAAAGATAGTGGAGTTATTTGCCACTTCTTTCCATTTCATTTTACAGGAGAGGAACTAAGGCAAATAGGGATAAATGACTTGCCCAGGATCACACAATTAGTGCCTAGCATTGCATGATTCCTCGGATATAGATTTCATATGATTCAGATGATGTTCCCCCATCCAAAATTCTAAGAGTTTTTTAATCTATAGAAAACTAGAGATAATCCCACTGACATCTCTCCTTCTCAGGTACAGTTGCTATATTTAACAGCATGGTGGTCTTAGGAGTCAGGTAAACCACTAACCCATAAATTACAGAACTGTAGTTGATCTACATGGGTAGAGGTAGCGTCCCTTCACCAATGAAATCACATGTCTAGTCAATACTTACATATACATACATATTGTATTTTATAATGATAACAATGATACAACTAATAGCTTACATTGATATAATACTTTAGCTTCTATGAAGCACTTCCAATCAATTATCTTATCTGATTCTCCCTACAACCCAGTGAGATAGGTGCTATTATTATGTCCAGTGTAAAAAGAGGTTAAGTGACTTGTCCAGGGTCACCCAGCTAGTAAGTGCCTAAGGGGTGATTCAAACCAAAGTATTCCTGACTCTAAGTTCACCATTTTAATTGGTTGACTTTTTTTAAATTTCATCTCTTTGCCCCCTTGATTTTCCAATTTGCTTTTAACCCATCTTGCTAGTTTCTTGAGACAGATTTTCATGTTTTAAAAGATGCCTTTTTAATCCTAATAAACTTTCATACTTGTCTGTTTAATCATGCCAGCTTTACTGTCCCCTTTTTCCTTTTTGTTTTTGGCTCAGAGGTATATAAACCATCTGTGCCTCTAAAACAGTTTTCTTAAATAGCCTCCAGGCAGATTTTATGGTTTTAAAGTTTTTTACTTTAACCTTCAGCCTGCTGTTAGCCATTTTCATCACAGTTTTAAAATCAGCCTCTTTTGGAGGTGATTGTCACTGTGTGTGGTTCTTGGGGCTTTTGAGAGGGAAGCAAACCTATGATGATTTCCAACTTAATTGCACTACGGCCACCACTAACCAAGATACCACAATCCTTTGCTCAGGGTGTGTTCAGGCTGAACATAACAAGGGATCATCATGCCTCTCCTGTGAGGATTTGACATCCTGGTTATTTATTTGTGAAAACTGTCATTTAGCAAAACTATGTCCATCAACCAGTTAGCATAGAGGAAACCTAAAATCTATAGCTATTTACCTGCCCATTTGTCTGTCTTTCTGTATCTAAGAAGCTTGTCTACATAATACCAGGCACTAAAATGAGATTCTAGGCTAGAACAAAGAATCCAAAGAAAGGGAGAACTCTTCCTCCCCTATACACCACTGTGTTATGTTATCAGCCATTTTGCTGGTAGATTTTGCTATTTTGTTTCAATTTTACCTCTGTATTCTTGTCTGGGGACCTGAATGATAATTATGTTTAGTGTTTCCTGGAATTTGTGATCATCTAATGTTCATCTCCACCCTTGAATTAAATTTTGATATAGCTGTATGGTACCCTACATGTATAATGCAGCTGTCTCTTCCTCCCCCCACCCAGGGTGTTAATCCACCCTTTCTGTGGCTCTCTTCACCAAGAAGCCACTTATCCCATTTATTTTCAATCACCCAGCCACATTTATCAGACACTAATTATACCACTCTCCTTTTCCAAAGCAAAGCTTTTAGCTTTTCCCTTTTCTTTGTTGTCATTGTGGCTTATTTTATGCAGGCATTTGATCATTAAAAACAGCATTTTAAAATTTATTTACAAAATGCATTCATTACCTTCATGAGTTAATGAATTGTCAAAACACTCTGTGATGTGAATCAGCATTACTGCCGCAATTCTAGTCAATGACATCGATTGTAAACTCCTGGAGGGCAAATACTTTGTTGTATACATTTTATCCCTTATAACCTTTATAGTGATGCCTTGGATTAATTACTTCATTCAATAAGCAATTATTAAATGGCTCTAATATGCCAATTAGGAAGAGGGTCATATAAAGACAATGCCTGCCCTTAAGGAACCCGTTTTACTGGGGGCGGGGAGGAATAATACATACACATATTAAGTAATATTCAAAATCTAAAACAAAGTAGTTTGGTGGGGGAAGGGAAGTAGCAATTGAAGAAATCAGAGTCAGCTTTTGGCACTTAAGCTAAGCTTTGAACAAAGGTGGGGATTCTAAGCAGCAGAAGAGAGGAGAGTTTGCATGCCAGCTATGAAGGATGACCCATGCCAAAGAATAAAGATGAGAGCTAAAATGTCTATATAAAGAAAAGAAAATAGACCAATTTAGCTAGAAGGCAGAATGTGTGATGGGAAATAGTGTGTAGTAAGTCTGGAAAGGTAGGATGGAGACAGATTGTGAAGGATGTTAAATAACAAAGGGAGGAATATGTGATTTATCCTAAAGCCAATTGGGAGCTACTGGGAATTTCTCAAGCAAAGGAATGACAATGATCAGACCTGTGCTTAAAGAATATTAATTTAGCACCAAAATGAAGTATGGATTAGAGAGGGGAGGCAGGAGAGGCATTGAAGTCAGGGACACCAATTTGGAGGCATCACAGTAGTCCACATGAGGAGAGAGCAGAACCTAAACTAAGAGAGTGGCCAGGTAAGTGGAAAGAAGGGGACAAGTGTGAGGGGTGTTGTTGGGGTAGCTCTAAGATAGTTAAAGTTACGTGTTAATGACTCTGAGAATGCCAACCAGGGCGACCAGAAGGATAATAGCATCCTCCAAAGAAATAAGGAAGAGAGGAAAATGGATAGGTAATAAGTTCTGTTTTGGATATGTTGAATTTGAAATGACTACAGGATACTGTTTGCTCTCTGCTAATAGTTTTAGATTCATAAACTCAAAGAACTATTTATTGACTGAATGATGGAATCAATGAGGGTACTAACCTCGAGCAATGACAGAACCAGGATTAGATTTTGGCATTCCTTCCTCCAAGGTTTTACAATCCTGTTCACGAAGACCAAAATTTTAGACTCCCAACTCATTAAAATCTCACTTCTCTTCAAAAGATTCCTTTTCCTTGCTATAATGAAAGGTTGCTACAACTTAAAGATCAAATTCCCAAATATCCACATAAGGATTAGCTTCATAACAGATTCTTTGTAAGCAGGATAGCTTCAGAAGCACTTTTCTGAACAATCCAACAACTTCAAACAATTATCCAGACTGTCCCAGAATCATCTGTCCCTTCATAGATAGGATAGTCTTGGATCAGTGCCAGATTGGCCACTGAAGCTTAATGAAGTTATAGTGTGTATTATTTTCTATTTTAAATTAAATGTATCATTGCTCCTCTTCATGAGTGAGAATAATTGAGCTAACTGTAATTACTTTCTCTTGGCCCTACCCAGCTTTGCGTGTTTTATAGGATCCGACCAGAATGAAAAAAAAATGGATGAAAACGCACACCCTTGCCCTTGGGTTGTCCTTCTTCCCAAGTACCACAATCTAAATAATACACACTACACCATCTTCTTAATAATGAACATTAGGAATAGTTGTGAGTTCACATGAGATAGATGACTCTTTGGAGAAGCCTGTGACAAAATGGTAACTTAAAATCTTCTCACAGTCCATATTCAGCCTCTAAAGTCATGGGGAAGTGTGGCAGAGGTTACCCTTCAACAAACTCTGGAGCCTTACTGAGCTGTTTCTTGTGTAACTTTAGGAAAGTCACTTAACCTTTCTTGGCCTCAGTTTTCCCATTTGTCAAATATGGATGTTGGGCTGCGTAACGTTTCATTCTTTCTATCTCTAAATCTATTATTCCATGACCTCTTCCTCTCTTCCAATCAGTATAAGTCATCAAACTATCCCTTCTCCTAACAAATGAAACCTTTGGACTAAGTCAAATTAAAGACCACTGACCTAGGAGTCAGAGGACTTGAGCATCTTTTCCACCTCTGAATCTTACTTCCTGGGAGACATTGGAAAAGTTACTTAGCCTCCCCAGGCTTAAGATTTCTCATTTTTAAAAAAGAGGATGTAGGGTGAGATGGCTTCTGAGATCCCCTGAAGTCCTAAAGACATGATCTTAGGATCCCTGAATAGGTATTACGTAAATTAAACTGTTTCCTCCCATCTCACCACATCTAGAATGAGCAACTTCTGTTCGTGTCATGTTTTGGGTTTTACAAAGTATTTTAATGTCCCTTAGGACTTCATCAATCCTTATGTATGTTGTAAATCTCCCAATTTAGATTCTGTCAGTTGCTGGTTGTCTCTGATACTAATGTGGTTCGAATCAAAGTAGTTAGTCTTGTCATACTAAAGTCTGGGTCTATAATGAGAACTGAAACAAGTGACAACTTTCTGCCCTCATTTTCTTCCTCTCCAACACCTTTATATGTGTATGTATGCATGTATATATGTATATATACATATATATATATATACATATATGAACTGGTCCTGCATTCTTTTGGCATTGGGCAATTTTTCATAATTGATGATAAATGTTTGTTGAATAAGATGAACAACAGTAAATCAGCAATCTGCAGTTTTCTATGATGAGCTCTACTCTACTTTGACTTTGGCTATTGACTTTTTCTAACTCATTCATCTTAGCTATATTTTGAACCCTATATAAATGAGGACCCCATTTTAATCAGAACATGTTAAGCTGGAGAGTCTTCAGAAAGGATGACTAGAATTGAAAGGGACTAGAGATCACGCCATATGAGAAATAGTTGAAGGAACTGATAATGAAGGAGCTAGGTGGGCACAATGGCCACAGATATTTACTAACAGGATGACCCTGGGCAAGTCATTTAACTTCTGCCTACTTTAATTTCCTTATCTTTTAAATGGAGATAGTAATAGCACCCACCTCTCAGAGCTGTATAAGGATCAAAAGAGATAATATTTATAAAGTATTTTGCAAATCTTAAATTGCTATACAAGTTCTAGTTACTATTATTAAAGGAAAAACTTCCTAACAATTAGAGTCATCCAAAAATGGAATGACTACTCTAGACGCAATAGTCCCTCCCCCCACTTAGAGATATTCAAAAATAAACCCCCCAAAACTGGAGGACCACTGATTGAGTATATTTTAGAAGGTATTCTTGTTCAAATAGGAGTTAATGTGATGGTCTTTGAGATGCTGTGATTCTAACTCCCTAACTTTATCTTGGCTACAAGTAATAATGTGGATTTTTATTTTAATATATACATATATATATATATATATATATATATATATATATATACACACACACAAAAAATTTGAGTTTCTAAATACCAAGTAAATAAGAACTAAGGATTATATAATATAAGCACTTGCTTTCAAATAAGTAAACCCTTTACTCTGATCATTCACTTAATTTCTGCACCCAAAAAAAGTGTTGACAACAATATTTTAATTTTCCCACAAACATTTTAAGAGGCGATTACAGTTAGAAATCAGTCTTCTCAAACATTCTCACTGGAAAATACTTTTTGAAGTAGTGTCAAAGATTTTTCAATAGATTTGCCTCTTACTTTAAATAATCTTAAGTAATTCCATCACAGTAGTTTCGTAGAAGGTAAGGGTTTGATGGCTACCGTAGCGATTCTATAGAATTGAACAAATATTGTAGATTTATCACAGAATAGTAAGTAAACTGACTAAAATTAACATGGCAGGTTTGCTGGCTCCGAAGATAACATGCTGGATCTTAAATCAGGAAAACCCGTGTTCAAATCTGACCTCAGACACTTACTAGCTATGTGACCCTGGGCAAATCACTCATCCCCTGACTGCCTCAGTTTCCTCAACTATAAAATGGCACCTGTACCCCAGAGTTGTTATAATGACCAAATGAAATATTTGTAAATGCTCTTAGCACAATGCCTAAGTCACAGCAGGCATTTAATAAATGTATATTCCCTTTCCTTCCTGTGTGACACATAGTAGATGATATATAAATGCTTATTTCCTTGCTGTTCTCCTATTTCCTCCAACAGCTCTTCATGATGACTACTGATTTCCCTTCCAATTCTAAAATTCTGTAATCCTACGAGAAAACATTTCCTTACCCCTTAGTTAATGCTTTCTCCTTCCTCAAGCCATTATATATGTATATAATATGTACATATGAATGTATGTATGCACACATAGAGATTAGCCTGTTTTGTCTTTCCATAGAGTGCAAGATCCTGGAGACAAGGGATTACTTCATTTTTTGTCTTTCTATCCCTAGCACCAAACATAGTCTTCCACATAGTAGATACTTAATACATGTCTATTGGATTGCCTTGTAACATTAATTTAAATACCTATAAAAATAATTTTATCTGTAGATCTCAAAGTTCTAAGAAAGGTTCTATGGTATAATAGTAAGAGCAATGGACCTGGAATCGGGGTGACTTGTGTTCAAATCCTGCCTCAGACATTTACTGGCTGTGTGAGGAAAGGGAGCTTACTTCAATTCTCTGTCTCATTTTACACAAAAGGAACCTAATGACACTGACTTGAATGAGTCCATAATAGGCTCAAATAAGGTAATATAAATAAAGAGTTTTGCAAACCCTAAAGCTTTAAATGTTAATTATTATAGTTGCTGTTATATTGCCTTAATCTCATTATTCCTACAAAGAAAAGATTCAGCAGTCCTAATCCTATTTTGCAAAGGAAAACAGTAAGATATTTAGAAGGGTTAACTAGCAACAGACATTTGTTGAAACCTGAAAGAGAAATGCAAGTAATGAAAGAGAAAATCAATCCTTAATTAATGTCATCAATTCAGATGCCTCTATTTTAAAAAATCAATAATTTTTAAGTTAAAGATGTCCCTCTTCACCAATCAAATGCCCCCACATATCTTAAAAATAAACTTCAATTTATTTATAGCAGCAAATGTCCAATATGCCTACCAAATTTTCTTTTAAATCAGTCTAATAAAGCACATGGGGATAGGGGGAGTATTGCATATTCACTAACCTTATGTTTTGTTCTAGTCAAAAAATGAATTAAACAGAAAATTCATTAGTGTCTGAATTTATTATGGAAACTGCCCTGTTGTGAACCCTTAACTACAGTGAACTAATGAGCTACATTCTACCATGGAAAGATTAATCAGGGCTCTCTAGTACTAAGAGATTTAACATTTTCAGTATTTAGCCACAAACAGATCTTTCCCTTTTAATTTTTCATTTTGCAGATGACTTACAATGGTACTACTTGTCAGCATAAAGTATTCTAATTTTTGAAAAAAGTCTCATTTCTTTAAATAAGTGTTATTCTTTTTTTAAAATTCATAGTATAAAAATAACCCCTTATAAAGGAATACATTCGGAATTCTGTCTTCCTTGGGCCAAATTCTCTCAAATACCTGGCGGTATCAGAAAGCTACCAAGCCTCTAAAGAATAAATCTAGTCACCTATCCCTTGGCAATGAAGAGGTAATACAAATTTGGATAGGTTGCAATTTTGGAACACTGGCTTTCTCCATCCTCTGGTATCATCTTTGTGCCATTTAACAAGAGTATTTGGTGTAATGCAGCATTCTTGCAAACACCTTTCTTTGCTGGATTCACTGAACAATTGCTCTCCCTCCTAAAGCTTATAGGATTATAAGTCTCTGACCTGTATTTACAGAAGATTCAGAAAACTGACATATAACCTTCAAAGGTAATTGGGAGACATTTGATCACACTGTTTGCAGATCCATCCTGGGTGTGGATTACAAGAAAGGGTATTTTCCCCCTTATAAGTTTTCACTGATGAAATGAACACAGTGGAAAACTGTAGCATCCTATTATTTATTGGATTTTAATCTGAAATGATATGAACTGAGAGCAAAGGGATACAGGACCAAAAGAACAGTTTGCACATTGCTTGCTTGTCTATACTGTCAGTCTAGAGGCAATATGATAAGAGAAAATATACAGAGGCATGGATGTGTAAATGAGTTATAGATTAATTTTCTGAGACTTCTGGTCATTGCGGTTTTGAATCTCAGAAACTGATAGAACAGACATCCTAGATGCAAATCTCTAAGTTTATTTCACCAAAATCCCTAAAGGACCTAAAATAAATACACAACCTCTGGAGAGGGGCATTCAACTAAACAGTCAACATTTTTTATAAAGCTATCTGATCAAATAGAAAGTAACCATAGGAAGATATTCATAGTAAAACAGAACATTGTTTTTTCCTTAGTCATTCTGCAAAGCTCACCCCTCCCCTCCACAGGACATTATTTCTTCCTTGGTCATTCTGAACAGGTTGCCCCATACATATAAACTGTGCCTTCTCCTTTCTCTGGTGTTCATTACTAAGGTGTGATCACACCTTCCCTTTTAAATCAGATGGAACAGGTTTCCTTTGGATTAACTCAACCCATCTTCTGATGTGAAAAGAGTATCAAAAGGAATGATTACATAATTCTTTTGTTGCACAGTTGGTATGCAAATGAAAACCCTGTTACTGGCAAGGTGAGAGATGTGGCAGTGCAGGTGTCTGGAAGAAGAAGGAGGATATATCAGATAATTAGATTTCTTCCTGGCAATTTGTTTGACTGAAATTCCCACTACCCAAACGGACAGGCAGACCATGAACCCCAAACAAGCAAATTTATCAACCTACACAATACTGACCAGCATACAATATGGCTGAAGCAACCTGACACTGTGGTTAAGGGCAAAGGAAAATCTGCCTTTTAGATAGATTGGATAAACGCTGGACAATCAGAGGAGATAGGAAGAAAAAAAATCTCAATTTATGGCACTAAATAGCCACAGATGGTTGGTAAGAAACCTACTGTGCCTGAAAGCTAATGAGCCTGCACGTGTGCCAACAGCCACTAGGCATCCCATGGTGACCCCATTCAGGTTTCAGAGCCTGCTGCCATTACCATACTCCTACTCCAGCATAACCAACCAATCACACAGATTGGTACTAGAGTTGATTTGGGTTTTCAGTCATCCTCTCTTCTTAAACTTGAACTCTCAAAATCATACTTGGTGTTTGGAATCTATTCTGGTTACTATTGGAATTTGTACAATATCTGGTCTCATTTCCTTTAAAAGAAGATATAACTATTTGTATTAGAATATCAATAAAGTAAAAGCAATTTTGAAAGATTTAAGAACTGAGTATCATGATTCCACAGGAATGGTGATAAAGAATGCTACCCATCTCCTAACAGAGAGGCGATGAACTAATAGCCAAAACGGGACACACATTTTTGGACATGACCAATATGGGAATGTCTTGTTTGATTACTTACTGGTTAAAAGGATTTTGTGGTTTCCCACCCCCACACTTAGAGGGGGGAAGTGAGATAGAAAAAAAACATTAATGCTTGATAATTGAAAAAAATTTTAAATAAAGTAAATCCTATATATCAAAAGAAAAAAAGCTGTACCCCATGAAAAACAAAGTAATTGTCCATCTTTTTGCCACAACCCTAGCACTCCCTCAATCTTTATCTCACCTCTGATATAGCTGAGGACAGTTCTCAAGATTCTGCATAACTCTCCTCAAGAACTTCCAGGTATCTTCAGGTTTCTCTTCAGTCTCATAAAATGGATTTAAATTCTTGTCGTCCCATCAGAAACGTGCTTACAAAGTTATGGTCCCATCTTACATTTCTGCTATTGCTTATCCGGGTTGGCAATTTGTAGGAACTCATCAATATTTCATTAAATATTTCAGCACACCAGAGAATGAGAGAGCAGGTGGGTTTGTTATTTTTTCCCACTAGAGCTTCCTAAAGACTCCTTTGTTTGCTATAACCAATAGGGAATTGAAACACTGGCTTACTTTTTAGGACTAAGGCCCCATACATCAACCTCCCTACCAAAAAGCAAGGCAACCCACTGGGTTTAATGAAAGTCCCCAAAGCATCTGCAAAGCCAAAGTAATCCTATCCTAACAGGACAGCCAGGCTGACCACCAGCATTCAGTGCAACCTCAACAGGCATCTAATTAAAACAAGGTAAATCAAAAGGGAAAATATTGACTCCCTAGAAGCATTTATGAATGTGGCAAAGCTTCCTTTAGAACAAGAAGCCAAAATGGAGCTGGTAGTTTAAGCTTTTGAATGTTAGGGGACATTAATTGAGTCTAATCTTTTGAAGCCACTTTCCAAACTTATATGAATGATAGTCATTCTGCAAATTAAATTCTGCAGGTGTTGGAGGAAAAAAGGCAGCAGACAGATTTTTGTCATTACTCATTGGCTTAACTGGAAGATCATTAAATATTTCTTCTGCACTGCTAGGTTGTATAATTAAGCCTGAAATGAAGAAAACTTTGCCCATTAAGTTTTCAGTTTTAATATCAAAGAGCAATATTCTACATCTAGCCACAATGTAGCTCCAAATAAGCAATATGATGACATCCATTAATTAGAAATGTGTTCTTCCAGAGATGACTGCTCTAGATTTATTATTCCACTTCACATTCGTGACCTAGTTCTTATTTCTTTTTTACACACAGTTTGAAAGTAAAAGAAGGGGTTATTTAACATACTGGTATGTAGTAGGTAAACTTAAGCTAATAATTATTAACAATTGCAGCCATACTTCTATGGTCATTTGCAAATGCTGACTCTATAAACATCCGAAAGATTTTTAAATATGCAAACTTCCTCTCATTGAGCTTCAATCCAGCTGTTTAATAACCACCTGTTTTTCCTACCATGATGGTCAGCTGGGAAAAGAAAGCTAAAAGTGAATTGAATTGAATTCACTTTCCCAATTGCAAATTGATCTGAATTGAATTAAATGGACTTCTGGGAAGAGAAAAGGTAAGATTCAGCTTCATGATAAGATGGTTGATTTGTCAGAGAGGTAGCAATTTATTCTGCCTCCAGAAGGTAAGAAACTAGAAAAGGGACAGGAAACATGTAGTGATGTCTAAAACAGATAGGAAAGCTATCAAATTATTGATTCAGAAAAACTACTGCACCTGAGTAAAAAAATAAAACAATTATATTTCATGACTCAAGCAACTATTTGTTTTGAGTTGGGGTTCTGTGGAAATGAGTTTAGATGACAAGGAAAATATATATTGTTCTCTCTTGTCAATTTTCCTAATTGTGCAGTCATGGAAATCTGTAACAAGATTGTGCCTCTTTTTATTGAAAGGGAAGAAGGAATTCTGGGAGATAACTCTCAAAGATAAAACTACCTAGTACTAAGTGACGGACAACTAGGGGTGTGGTTGGGAAAGTAACAGGTGGTGTAATGCACCTACCAAATAGGACTGAATAATAGTTTTCATATTTCATATAAAATTGTGACAAGCTAGAAATGAATTCTAATAAGAACAAGACTAGAAGTTTTTCTAGGTTCTTTTCTATTTATGGTCAATTTTTTAAAAAGCAATCATGTCTCTAGTATATACCCAGTATATGGACATAACAAAATTGACACCTAGGTGTACTTAATGCTGACTTTTCCCGACCCAACAAACATGGCTTTCACAAAGATTTAGTTGTTTTGTTGAACCACATTCTCCAAAACTGAATCATCAACTGAACCGTTTAGGGATTCAGATTCTGCATAATGAAATTATGAATCAATACAGCCTTTTTTTTTTAGATCCAATATCCTGAAACATGTGAGCTAGTAATTAAACTCCTAACTGTATGCAGCTGTGATTCTTGGGCCCATATTAGCAAAGTATTTAGAATAAGCATTTAGAATATAGGCTGAACATTTGCGATAAACCAAACAACTCCAAACCCTAAATCATCTAAATAATGCACAAGAAAGGGGGTGTGGGGAATGGTTAACACTATCACCTCCAAATGCCATTGCAGTAAAGGATTGATTTGTTACTGCCCTGCATTGACTTGTGAGAAAGTTGTGTGTGTATGTACACACACACACACACACACACACACACACACATATATATATATATATATGCATAGATGTATACACATAAATATATATTATATGTAATATATAGGTAGATATAAGTATTCTCTAAGTTACTGAATCAGAAACAAAAACACAGGGAAGTAGGAAAGGTTTAGACATAAATGAAATTTATTTAAAAGAGTGAATTTTCAGTTGGTCTTTGTTTTGAGTGAATTTTTCTGCTCAAAAAAATCAGCTTTTTCCCATACAAATAAGCATTTATGAAAAGCATGGTGGGTAGCTGCAGGAACAGCTGTCCAATTTACTTTCACAAATGCAGGTGTTGTTCATACACAAAACAGAGGTCAGCTGAAAAATCTGGCTCTTAATTAGCTACCTTTTGTAGCAGAATTTTTCTTAGTGAAGTTCATGTATAATTTAGATTCAAATTAGAGACTTTTTTTTTAGATCCTACCAAGCTATCAGGAGGAAACTATCCATCTTTGTGAATCGTAGTTTACAACATGTTTAATTTCACATGTTTTATCCATATGACACCTAAGGCAAAATCATGTTCTACATGCAAGGTTTTCTTTTCTTTTTCGTCTTCAGTGTATCACTGATATCTATCAGTAGAGCAAAATGCTTCTTTTCTAACCATGGGGGAGAATTTTACCCCTCCTCCTGTGGCTTTAAAATGGAGAAAATTTGCAATCATATTCGGGGCTTCTTTTCAACTTTTGAAACTGATGCAAGATTTAAGTGCTGTCTCTGCTATTGTTTCTACAGAGGGAAGCCCCAGAGCTTATTACAGCACTTCTTAGAAACGACAGAACAGGGAACGGTGTCTAATACAATCCATTAGGAAATCCAAGCCTTAAATCAAATGACCACACAGTCCTCTCAGTTAACAGAAATGCAGCAGCTGTACATATTTACTGTAACACAATGCTATATTGTTGCAGAGATAACGCTGTTTAAAAAAATGAATCCAGCATGTAATATGTGACCAGCTTACTCCTCAAAGTGCAAAATGAGAAGGTGTAGAGTGGTATTACTTTTGAAATACATAAATAAGCATTAAGATCATAAAGAAGATAGGTATTATGTGCTGCTAAATTTGGAGAGTCTATTTGGAGGTCACTGGGTTAGAAGAAAATCAAGGTAGCTCCTGGCTTTTGCTATAATTTTGAAGACCTACACTAATCACTACTTGCCAGAAATGATAAATCAGCACCTGCCTATCCCTACTAGTATTTGCCCTAATTCCATCGCATTTATACAAATATGCTAAATCGTACTTCTCATGTTTGCTCATCACAGTTCACCGTAAATCAAGCATGCAGGATATGAAAGATGAATTAAGATCTATGCCAAATCTTAATCTAAATTTTATCATTGCTAGTGATAATGCCTTGTGACTTTCTGTCAAATAATAGGTACTGTTTTTCTTCCAAAGAACTCAAAAGGCTGAGGTAAAACAGGCTGTTGGTGGATTGCATGACTTTCTAACATCTTTCTAATCTCATTTTACCTGCCTATCCTCATCCACTTAATTTGTCTCAAGCAGCACACCAAGATTCAGAATACTGCCCAAGGCCCTTCAGATTTACAGAAAGAAAAAAAGTGTTCTGTGGTGATCTTTTCGAATGGCATAAATAGAATTTTGCTGTGGGGAATTGGGCCATAGAGAGAAAAAGAGATAGGGTGATTCCTGCTATCTCCACCATAACATTTTTGACAATAACCAAGAAGAACCATGATTTCTCCAAAGTATTCACTTTAATCTACATCACCTCTAATGTACCCTGTATATCTCTTATATGCATGTAGTTATTAGCATCTTGTCTCCTCATTAGATTGTGACTTCCTTGAGGGCCTAGACTGCTTTTGCCTTTCTTTGTATCTCCAACACTTAGCATGGTTCCTGGCACACAGTAAGCACTTAATAAATACCTATTGACTTGTTAACTACATACAGAAAATCACTTTTCTCCACATTACAAGTGAATGTCAAGGAGCATTTTTCTCCCTGCATCCCTTTCCCCCTCACTCTGCCAAAGAGGAAAGAAGTTCAATCTGTTGAGTTTTGAAAGCAGATTCTAAATGAATTTCCTTACTGGCCTTCCTATTTGAATGAAGTGGATGAGCCTAATTCTTAAAGATTCCTACTCCATGGACATATGCAGCCCAATTCTTTAGGCATTATGTTTTGGGGCAGAATGATGTGACCCAAATTGGCAAAGAAGGATGATATTTTTGCTGCAGGAATTCCTTAAAAGGAAGTGATCCCATAATTAGAAATTCAGAATTGCAAATAAGAGATTTCTTTAACTTTTTAAAGGACAGAATTTGATCCTGAATTATGGAAATGACAATGCTTAGCAAAATGTGGAAAATTTTGTAAATTAATAAGGCTTTATAGATCAATAGAAAATAGTCAAGAGCTCGCAATATCTTTCAGTAATTAGTGGCAAAATGCCATAATTCTTCAAAGACTCAGAAATTAGGTTGTTTGTGTGTGTATGTGTGTGTGTGTATGAATATGTGTGTGTTAATAAAAATACCATGCACTCAATTTCACACAAACAGTAGCTTAAAATATTCTAACTCTGCATTATTCTGTCCTGGGATATCTTTTTTTTCTACTTTATGATTACTTTTCTTTTGGAATCCAAATGCATCTATCATGCAGATATTTCATGGTATGACAATATTAATAGTGTTTAACAATGATTAGAATGGCTCATAGTATGATGGAAGCATGGGGCATGTCCATCAAACCTCAGGTATGAAATCAGCGAGTCAGAATTTGGAAAGAAGAAGCAAACTGTTTCCATCTGGGGGTGCATGAAATAGACAAAGGCATAATTGCATGGGTTAAAAACAATGCCTTATTCTGCATGAGGACTCTTCATGGACTATCCTTTTTATGTACAGGATACATATATATGTGTGTATATATATACACACATATATATATACACATATATATATATATCTTGCCTGTACCCTCAAAAGTCAAAATAGTATGGTACCTATTTATTGTGTCCTCATTAAGTTCATCCACCCTCACGTGACTCAAACAACAAGACAGAAAGAGAGGAACAGGTTAGTAAAGTCTGTTTACTCAATAAAATTAAAAATGAGAGAGAGCGAGAACAAGAGGAAAAGCAAAAGCAGGAAGGGGAGGGGAGAGAGAGAGAGAGAGAGAGAGAGAGAGAGAGAGAGAGAGAGAGAGAGAGAGCAAACCCCCAAAAAAGTACACAATATTTTCCGAAACTAACAGACACTAGTGCACTAACTAGCTCATGATTTAGACCTGGCCTGTGTCAATGCTACAACTCTCTCTATGGTTCTCTTACCTTGTTCCTTTTGAAGTATGCTCTTCGGCAAGCTGCAAAGCACTTTTCACTGCAGAAGCTTTTCACCTCACTTCCCATACTCAGGGAATATCGCTTGATTCCCACTTTCTGGCACCAGGCACACATTATTTGTACATTTGACACATCATCTTCTATAATAAAAGTATAAGAAAAATGTTGACATCAGAAGCAAACAACCCATCAGACTTACACACACAAACACACACACACACACACACACACACACACACACACAACCTGAACCTAACAAAAGTGAATGGGGTCATATATTACTTTCGTTTCACTGGCCTCACAACTCTCTAATAGGGCAGGATGGCTCCTGGCTGGATAGACTTAGGAGATTTTCATGCTCTTAGGTTTCTGGAAAAGATGGTTTGCATACAAAACAGAGCATGACAAAAAAGTTGTGGAAGGTCCTAGGGGAAGGGAGAGGGTTGCCTGGTTTAAAATACGTCCTTCTGCTCTTTGAAACTAGCCTCAAAATTTATGAAGCTTGCAAAGTAACCCCATTCCTAATAGGGCATTGCTTAGATCTGAGATATTCTGCCACATCATTTCCTCGCCAAATGCAAAAGGCATCATCTACACAGCATAGTCTTGAATAACATTAACTTTGCGTGCATCTTTGAGCTGTTAGGAACCAAGGGAATATTCTCTTTCCAAGTGGATATGCATTCCCAAATGTGCAATGTTCCCAATTACTATGGAAGAGTTTTGACAGATCTCTGCATTTAGCAACAGAGAAAAAGATCTGGGTGGTCACACCCTGGATATTTATGCACTCTCAATAATTAAGATGCTTATGCACACTTGGCTTTCTGAACAAACTATGAAAAGTACAACCTCTTAGCATTGGTTTCTCTATACGTAAATTAGATTTAATATCACCTATTAATTTGATCATTTCTTCCTCCCATCAGTCGAGGGGTGGTGATCTTGTAGTCCATAACAAGTGGGGTCATGTGGCCTTACAAAATTCTTTTCTAATTTCATTTCCTGGTTATCTTTTTGTTGCATATGTTCCTTTGTCTATAAAAATTAAGTTAAAAAGAAAACTGAAACGTTGAAGCCCGATAAAGCTTTTCTGCCTTTAATAAATGAAATGCTTCTATATCGCAGAAGATTCTGCTCCATTTTGAGTTTCTTCTCTCCCTCCCAATTGATGGTAGGCAAGATGTCATGGTGTTTTTAACCAGCTCTCTCCTACTTATATGGAATCATTTTTAAGGGCTAAATCAAAGCCCTTCCTATGAATTTGAACTGCAACCACAGGATCCCCAGCTATCTCTGGCATTCTCTTGTCTGATTTCTGAGCAAAATCCCCCAAAGACTAATTGCTAAAGCAGTCCTTGGTCCATGAGTTGTTGACACATTCATGGTTCAGAGAGTCTGTCATACAACCATCTCATTTCCTTTTGAGAGATTTGTTTTGAGGCAATGCTGTCAGCAGCCTGCAGAATTAGAAGCAAACTAATTTGTAGTGCAGCAATATGGCTTTTTTTACATTGAGTATCATAACTCAGAATTATATGCTACATTTTATTCACCTTAATGGAATAAATATTGTCACTTTAATGGGTTTTTATTCCACAAATTATATGGTGCAATTTATAACTATGAATCAAAGGCACACAGACAAAAAGCTGACCTTTCCTTTTTAATCAGACTTCTTTTATAACTTAAACCTTTCTTTAATTGGAACCAAACATAATCTCAAATTCAGTGTTCCAAACGTATTTCATTTTATAATTTACTTGTTCAAAGTTTTATGTATATGTATATATATTTTAAAATATAACACACATTTACATATTAGACACAATATCCATGGCATACAAAATTCCCGAAATACCCTGATTTACCTTAGAGTAAGTTGAGGAGTGTTTTTTTAATTTAGTTTTAGTAATTATATTTTTAAATAGCCAGTCTTCATTCCCAAAAGAACATAACTAACTAATATTATCTATTACTTTATTTTTTAATTTCCCCCATTAATTAAATACATTTCAAATCTCAGATTCCTGAAAAAAAAGATGGCAGAACATTTCACAAATTATCCAGCGGCAATAATCTCACTGTTGATGAAACCTGAAAAGAAAAATTGAACTGGGGAAATCAGTTGGCATCACAGTTCAGTGGGGAAAGCACACTTTGAGAATATCTCCACTAATTAGGTTCCATTCCTTGCTTCCCTCTTGAAGGAGTCTAGATTCCGAAGCCAAGCACAGCATTTGAATCACTGTTATTTATTTAGCAGTACAGAATTGAAATGAGAGGAAAAAGTACAGTGGACAAAAGTATAGTGCGCCAAGTACTGAGGCTTACACAAACCGGAATATATGAAGGATTTCTAGAATCCAAGAATTTAGTTTGGTTTCCTTCCCCCATACCCCTCATCCCACCATCATCAAATATAAGAATTGTTCATGCAAACTGTCATTCTACTTAAGGGGATGCTTTCTGACAATAAGTTTAGTGACTGAACAAGGAAGGTATCATAAAAAAAGATTGTTTTGCAAACGAGTCCCATTGCAGACCAACAATGTGATAAAATGCAGCCAAAGAAATCGTGTGATTTCTTTTTCTTTATTCAGCAGTTGGAAAACTCTAAGAATAGTGGTTAGCATTTGTCTTGATAAATAAGTTGGCGTTCCTATAAGTTTCTCATTCAATTCAATTTCAGAGAGGCACCACCTTGAAAAACAGCCATCATCTTTTTTTTCCTTTCAGTCATGAAATTATTAATTTCTATTTATCCCCCCAAAAAAATTCCATAAAAGGTTTATTCCAAAAATTCAAGCAAACACTTTTCAGATGTCTCATTTATTCTCGTCTTCTGCAAAGCTCCGTAAATTAACACTAGAGTTAGTAAACAAAGAAAGTAGTTGTGATTTATTTACAGATTAATTTTAGCAATCAATACTAGGCATGAAATTCTTCTACAATCCATGAGCTATTCCTCTTAATCTTAAATAAGCTACACCTCACTTCTCTACCACTGCCCCATACAAAAGTACACAAATCATAACTACTCTAAAGCCAAGGAATTTCCAAGAGACCTGCATTAGACAATTAGCTCAAACATGGAATGAACATGGATACTCAGGTAAGTAGATTCTTTGATTATCTTTCATTTTTCTTCCTTTAAAAAATATTTCAGCAAAGGGAAACCGAAAATCTCTTAATTATGTCTGTACTTAAAGGTTAATGCCATTATAAGTCAAAAGGCATGTTCTCAAAAACTCTCAGGAACTGGACTTAAGATCTACAATTCCATATGGTCTTCAGCCAGTATATTTTTTAAAAAATGAAAAATGAAACAAATGTAGAATGTTTACAACATTAAGTCAAGTTCCCAAAGGGAACAGTCTGCATAACACGAAAAAATTATCACATTATAATAACTAAATATGAATCAGCCTAAAGGATGCTTCAAGTAATCATCCAAAATATGTACCACCCCTCTAGGTCTTAATTAGGCAGAATGTTTAAGGTTGTTTTTCTTTTCTTTTTTTTTCAGTCTCATGGTTAAACTACTAAAGAAACTTTTTCCTACTTTACATCTCCAAAAGGAGAAATTTGAATAAATTATGACCAACATTTTATTCTGGTTCAGGTCCAGAGAAGAAGAGACTTAAGCAGAGTATGATTGCCATCTTCAAATATCAGTTTACATAGCTCTAGGTGAGGCAGAAATAGGACTAATTAATAAAAATTAGACAAGCAGACTTCAGCTAAGTATAAGAAATAATTTCCTAAGGATTAGAGTTATCAAAATTTGGTATGGAAAGTGGTGAGTTCTCCATCACTGGAGACTGGGTAGCAACTTGGCAATAGAATAGCTTCCTTCCAGGAGAAAAGATTCCTGCTTCCAGGACAACCTTAAAATCCCTTCTTCCTCTAAGATTCTATGACGCTGCAAGAATTTTCTTCATTTGATAGAAGTCTGATAAGATTGTGTCAATTATGCCTGAAATCCCAAGGCTGCTCATGAAATCTCCTTATAGGGGTTTTCTAAACAAGAGCCTGGACAATGAGGCACCTCATTGGGGGTCCATATAAAAATGAAAATGTCACCAGATTCTAAAAGAAAGCGGTTGGTCATAGTAGAAAGCAGGCAGCTAGCATTCTACTATGGCAAGGAAAATGAAAATACCCTGACTCTTTTCCCTCTTCCTTTTAGATTTCCATGGGAATCTATATCTGTTGAGAAACTCAGGAAATATTTGCTATTGGCAGAGGCTTATGTTCTCTGGTGACGTGTAGGATGGGTGAATTTGTGTAACATTTTTGAAAACCAAATGATCTTTTAAAATAATTTACAAGGCAGCTTTGGTTGTAGCCTTGATCATACCCAGTGGAGTGAAACAAGGTGGTATTCAGTCTAGCTTTCTGTGCCGTGCTTGGAGGCACACTCAGATGCAGCTTAGGATCTGATGTTAAATTTTCCTTTGAATCCTTCTGGAGATTATTTAATTCAAAAGACTGCAAGACTCTTGAAAGAAGCCCTTGTGACAGCCCTCCAGGAATTTCTTCATGATTGACAGTAGTCTAAAAAATATGCCCCAGGAATACCTGAGAGGTTTCCTGGACCATTTTTCACATTTAACATAGTAATTGATGATAATGATGATGAAGAAGAATAAGAATATTATTAATAATTGCCTACTATTGCTGGGCACTATGATAAGCATTCCTCAAATATTATCTCATTTGACCCTTAAAAGATGAGAGGTGGAGGCTAGTATTATCCCCATTTTTTATAATTAAGAAAACTGAGGCAGACAGGTTAAGTGACTTGCTCAGGGTCACATAGCTCTTAATTGTTGGAGGCTGGATTTCTATTCAGGACTTCCTGACTTCAGACTGAGCATTCTACCCACTGAACCAGCTATTCCAATCCTATACCTTCAATTCTAATTAGGAACTAATAGTAAGGCAAGAAAAAGACAGATCCTATATCAATCCACATCAAGGAAAACCAAGAGGTTAACAAGGTAAGAACATTTCTCATAGCACCAAGAATTGTCTCAGATTCGATGACCTGGGCAGTGCATTATCCACTGGATCATTACAATAGCCTCCTAACATGCCCTACCAGCCTCATCTGCTGAACTTTCTGATCCTTCCTAACAGGTAGAATAAGTTTTCTTACATAGAGATCCAGTCCTCTCACTCCTCTACTCAAAAAACTTCAATGGCCTCTTGCTTCCCCAGTAAAGTTCAAATTCTTTATCCTAATCTTTAAGGCACTCCACAAACTAGGGCCACCTTTTCTTTTCAGGTTTTTGTTTCATATTGCAACACTTCCTGTACTCTATACTCCAGCAAAACTGAACAATTTTCTCTCCCACCAATATGCTCGGCCCTCTCCCTTGTCCATGCTTCAACTAGTGGTCTCTTCTGTGTCTGCAATATCCCACCCTCTCTCTTTACCAGTAAAATTCCTAGCCCAACTCAAATACCACCTCCTCTATGAAGCTTCCTGGATTTCTTCACCTTCACTTCCCACAAATAACATTTTCACCCCCATAGAATCACACAATAGTTTGCTGGATGGATGGATGGGTGGATGGATGGATGGATGGATAAAAAAGCATTTATTAAGTCCTTACTTTTTGCCAGGTACTATGCTAAACAATAGGAATACAAAATCAAAGAAGCAGACCGTGCCAATACATATAAGGTATTGGTGGCCAGGGAAGGGAGTTTTTGTCTGGTGAATCAGAGAGATGATAACCTTACTCATAAGGCATATAATTGGCATACCTTTTTCGTTTAGAGACTTATAAAACTTATCATACATTACTTTATATTAAAATTACCTATATTCGTGTTTTTTCTCAACCTAGACTGGAAGCTGTATGAAGTCCAAGACTCTGATTTCTGTAAATTTTATATCTCCCCCAGAACTTAGCAGGGTAAGCTTAATAAATGTTATCTCAATTAAGGAATAACTGAATTAGGGAGTGAGTGAATCAAGTAGAAATTCATATTTAAAATATCAACATGCCTTTGAGGAGAATGTTAAAGTGGGATATTTATTAAATATTTGTTGATGGGTTGATTGATTGGGGTGGGGGAACCATGTTTGAGGCCTACAAAGCATGCCTTTAATGATTCTATGACTAAGAAAATTGGACCTACTGAATGTACCACAGCTGACTTACATTAGCATAATCTATGAGCCATATTTGACATGAAGTGACAAGTCAGAGTCACCGTCTGAGGCCAACAACTCATTCAGTCATCTGTTTATAAAAAATCTAAATGCTTAAGCTCACATGAGATAATACACGTAAAATGCTTGCAATTTTAATAAACATACATAAAATGGTTAGTTAATATCATTGTTATGAGTGCTGTCATTTATACGCTTACTATATGATGTTCGGTAGCGTACCTACAAGTGGTGGCCCTGACGCGAGCGGAGCTACATGGCAGCTACAGCATGATTTCATTGCATAGATGATGGATGACAGCAGAGCACAGGCACACACAGCCTTTCCCCGAGGCAGCTAACTATAGGATTTCATCTCAAGGATGTCAAAAAGGTCTCTATCAACACCCAAAGAAAACAGGATTTAAAGTTGGAAAGGACCTTAGATACCTTTTGATCCAATTTCTATTATTTTACAGATGAGGAAACGGGCAAACAGAGTAAAGTGATTTGCCCAGGGTCATACAGGTAGTAAGTGTCTGAGGTCAGATTTGAACTCAGGTCTTTCTGACTCCAGGCCCAGTGTACTACCTGTCACTGTTGTTGAGGGGCAACTGGGTGGCTTCTTATTCCTTGTCAAAATGAAAATCCCATCTTTCACCACTCAAAGAATGAATGGTCATAAAGCAAACTTTGAAGTCATAAAATAGACTTAATAAATATTTATTGGTGATGATTTACACTTTAATATAGATCAGTTTATCAGACTTTTCTCCCAAAAGTCTTTTTTTTGGAGCTAGAAGGGTGGGCAGAATGTCAAGAAATGAAATGCCTGGATAGGAGGAAGAGGGTACAAAGAGTAAATTGTAAGAGTGAGTGGTTGAGCATCTTTCACCTCACAATTCTGCCTTTGGTAAATAGTTTTAGTGAGCTGAAGTTAAATGCAAGCTAAGTAGGAAGAAACTGTGGCACAACGACTGACAGGGGCAAAAGTGCCAGTTAAATCAAACCAGAACAAATATTTGCTGAGCAACTGCCCTGCACAAAGTGGTATGTTAGGTGCTCTACAGAGCACTGGGAAATGAGAACAGAGCAACCACATAGACTGCCTTCTTTTAAAAAGAAAAATTGATGAGCAACCCCATGAGACAAAAAGTCAGGCACTTCCAATCAACAGCCAAGACCTTTGAAGTATACAAAGCATTTCTTTCACAACTTTTCTGCAAAGTAGGCTGTGTAAGTATTACTCCCATTTTACAGATGAAGAAACTGAGGTCAGATGAAGTGATTTGTCTAAGAGTAAGTGGTAAAGCCAGGATTCAAACTCAGTTGTTCTGATGCCAAGATCAATGGTCTTTCTCCTCCTATTCCACATTGCCTCTAAATTAACCACAGATTTGACCTCAGAGTGGGTCAGTTAGGTTTATTTCCCTTCCACAGAGCTCCAGCTCTCTGTGTCATGGTAATTTGTGCTATATGCCATAAGAAGGATCAGATAGGAGACTATGAATGGATGAATCCAAACCTACCCCCATTATTGGAAAGATAATAAAGCACAAGAAAGGAGACGTATATCATAATAATTAGTAATCTCTTTCATTCATCCCCTTCTTTCCATCATCCAGCTACAATTCTAGGTCGGGACTTCAACACCTCCTTTCCCCTCAAAAAACTATTGTAATGGCCTCTTAATTGATCTCCCTGCCTCCACTATCTCAACTCTCTCACTCATCCTCCATATAATTACCAAATGATATTCCTAAATTACAGGCCCAAACACATTATTCCCCCGTTCAGTGTCTCCCTCTTGCCTTGAGGATAAAATACAAATTCCTTCATTTGTCGTTGAAAGCCTTCATAATCTGGTTCCAACTTACCATTCCAGAATGATTTCACATTACTCCTTTTCACACATTCTACATTACAAACTGAACTGTCTGCTATTCCACATACCAACATCCCTTCTCCCACCTCCTTGCACTGAGCATCCCCCATGTCTGGAATGCTTATCCTCTTCATCTCTACCTATTATAAACCTTAACTCCCTTCAAGGCTTAGCTCAAATACCACTTTCCACATGATGCCTTTCCTGCCTCTCCGAGTTGTTTGTGTTTCTTCAATCTCCAAATGACTTTGTATTTATTTTGTATATATTCCATTTCACTTTTCTGTGTATATGTTGTTTTCCATAGTATCACGTAGGCTTCTTGAGGTCAGGGACTGTTTTGATTTTGTCTTTATATTCTCTGGGCATAGTATGGCTTAGTAAAATTTTTAGAATGTATTAAATTACTAACAATCATGGTGACAATAAGATGCCTTATAAATTCAAGACAACATAGGGGGCATTCTTGTATCCTGCTCTCTAACTAGAATACTTATTTCATCCTCTAAATTTGGTTGGTCTGCCAAGAGTAATGGGGACCCCAAAAGTCTGTGACTACCCAAGTCCCATCCTTCTTGTATCTTACAGTATAAAGATGCTGAGATACAGAGTCTAGGTCCCAGGAAAATCAGGAATTGTTCTCAGGGCTCAATTACTCTCCAGAATTTGAGGGAATCATGTACTTTCAGAAGCCCATGGAGGGTGCTTCTTGGTAGAGGTGAAAGCTATGGCTATGGAACATTGTATATGTTGTCAAACTTGACTTTCATATGTGTTGGTTAATTTGGTTGAATTGTCTTTTTTCTCTTCTATTTCTTTTTTACATTTTGATATAAGGGATGACTTGCTAGATAAGGAAAAAGAAGGGATACATTCACGATGTTAAGGTGATATAAAATCACCTTCAATAAAAATTAAGTGGGAAAATGTAAGGGAAATGAAAGCAATGTAAAAACACCTTTAATAACAGACTTTAAAAAAATGAATTAACTTTTTTTAGAAAGTCCATGAAGTGGGAAAATCTATATGAACTGATGCAAAGTGAAGTGAGCAGAACCAGGATACCATTGTATATAATATCAGCAATACTATAATGATGATCAACTGTGACTTAGCTATTCTGATTAACACACTGATCCAAGACAATTCTAAAGGACTCATAATGGAAAAGTGCTATCTACCTCCAGAGAGAGAACTGATGAACTCTGAGTGCAAATTAAAGGATAATTTTCTCACTTTATTTTTCTTGCTTTTGGGGGGACATGACTAATATGAAAATTTGGTTTACATTGTTTTATATGTATAATTGATAATTATATGGCTTGTCTTCTCAGTATGTGGAAGAAGGGTAGGAGGGAGAGAATTTTAAACTCAAATTTAAAAATAAATAATAATTTTTACTTTTTTAAGAAGTCCATGAAGGGTAACATAACAAACTACAGTTATCCCTTACACATCATGATTTTCCCCATCATGGTTTTGATGTATTGTGGGTTGGCATAAGAAATTAAATGGGAATTTGGGAGGAGTTTTGTAGAAGCCACAGATAATATGCAAAAGCCAGTAGAAGACACAGAAAAAGTTTAGAAACTCAGAAATGCATATATGGATAGTATTATATAACATCAATATGTTTTATCTTTTAATACCATTATAATTCAGACTTCTCTGGTACAAAAGGAGAGCCAAAAATTTTTATGTGGACTTTCTAGATCCCTAACCCCAGTGATGTGGAAGTTTATTATATTAGAGAACTTAGAACTGGAGAGAAACCTAGCACTCTAGCCCAGGGGGTTTTAATATGGGCAGTCTGTAAACCTTTTTTATTTAAAAATATATTAATAACTGCATCTCAATATAATTGGTTTTCTTTGCAATCTCTACATCTTATTTTACTGTATTTTAAACCATTATTCTGGGAATGGGCTTCATCAGATTGCCAATGGAGGTCCATGACACAGGAAAGGTTAAGAAGTCCTGATCTAGTGCGCCCAACTTATTTTACAGAGGAAGAACCAGGACCAGATTTTAAGCACTCTAGAAAATCAGGCAGAGCAGTATATTGTTAAGGATCCCCATATCAGAGAGTTGGCTGTACCCGTATATAAGATAGACATAAAAGAGCCACCTGCTGTCTGCTTTGATAATTTCCAAGGTGGCCCCAAGTATGATGAAACATTGATGAAAAGCTTTTCCTTTTGCCCAGGATGGCTCTTTTCATTCCTCATACTCCCACCCTCATTTAACCTGGTTTGTAGATTGGTTTACACCCAGAGTATAGAAAAAGCTGCAGGAAACATGGGAATGAGCTAAATGGGGGCTTTGGTGATACAGTTTGAACAGAGACCACTAGAAAGTTGCTAATACAAAACTGTACTTTACCACCACCATCAGTACTACCCCTGCCCTGAATATACCTAAGAAAGTTTAAAAAGCAAATAATAGGTTAGGTAGAGTCTCTCATCATTGAGTAGCAACGCTAATAAGACAAATACACTAAAATGGGAGTCCTGGGCTAGAATCCAAGATCTGCTACTTTCTGTCTGTATGACCTTTGCTAAATCATTGCACATTTCCAGACCTCTAATTTCCAGAATTAGAAATTTAGTAAGTGTCCTACCTAGGGTTCAAACCCAGGACTTTTAAGTCCAGTGTTCATTTCATCTTAACAGGATAGACCATTTCTACATTCCAGGAAAAAAACATCAAATACACTGAGTAGCAAAAAATTATTTCTAGCCATATAAAGGACAAGATTATTTTCAATTATCTAAAAACCTATGAAGTCAGATAATAAATAAGATAAAATATGATTCCAGCCTTAGAAGACCAAGAGAAACTCCAGATTAGACATTAGTCATTGATAACCATCAGAAATTGAGAGAAAATCCATTCCAGTTGATGGCCATAAGATTTTGGGGTTCATTACTTAGGATCTCAGTCCACATCCACAAAAGTCCCTTCTTGTGGTCATTGTCTTTCTGGGGATAAAAGATGACAACTTATGTCTGCTACTAATATGCACTGCCCTGATATAGCCCAAATCAAGTACCTCCCTACCTTTTCTGCTGAAGAATGTCCTACAGGAACTTAGTGAGAATGAGAGCTAGCTTATTCAAATCTGACCTTCTAACTGTTACCCTCTTTCTGGGTCTGCTCCACAGGACAGGTCCAAGTTTTACCAGTCCTACCAAAGGAATGATGTTGGCTCCTCTCCTGATTCAGAAGGACATTTCCCTGAGTTACATAATAGAAGAAATGAAGGAAATGTAAAAACACCATTGCCCCCCCACCCCAGAGTCCATGTTTGTCCGTAGCTATAAACTACAGCTATAAAGAAAAGGACACAGAACAATTGAGGACTGTTAATACTATCGGAGCATGAGCTCTACTAGGGCAAGGACCATATCTAATATAAACTTTACATTTCCCCTAGGACAGTGTTTACCTAGGATAGGTGTTTGATAAATGTTAATGAATGAATGAATACCTTATGAATTTAGACTTTTACTCCTGCATAATTATCTACTAGGATTCAGAGGTGGGGGAACAGTTAACTGAAGTATCAAATGCAGTTCCATTTCTATTTTTTTAGTGGATTTTGATAACTAAGCACTTGGTTGTTGGTAAGTCCAACTGAATAATCTCAAGGTTCAAATCCACCCTCATGCTGTCATCACAAAGAGATCCAAGGAGTTATGGTCTAACTTCTCTCTTTAAATTCGAAAAATTTTGATAAGCAATCAATTGCCTTCAACACCTGAACTGGCAGGAACCTCAGAAGAGTTCATCCTGAGGACTTTTCTCTAGTACAAGGATCCTTAATTTGGGGTCTGTGAATTTAAAAAAATTGACAATTATATTTCAAAATCATTAGTTTTCTCTGCAATCCCATGTGTTTTAGTATAATGTACTTGCAAGCATTATTTCTGAGAAGTCCATGGACTTTACCAGACTGCCTGAGGGCATCTATGATTTGTTAAGAAAAAAATTTAAATTAACGATCCCTGCTCTGGTGAGTATGGAGCAAGAAGGTTGAAAATATACTCTAGTATAGCAAGCCAAGGTTGTCATCTCTGTCTAACACCTCATATGAACAAAGTATCTTTGAGAAAAAGAGAAACATGAAGGTAAAGAGAAGAAAGGTAAGAAAAAGAAAACCAGAAGCATAAAGACAGGCAGAAAAAAGGAAATCCTGGTTTCTTCCTCTCTACTCACATGCTCTATATACCAGCACTCCACTTTTTCAAATTTCTAATAAAACTAGAGGTTAAGAAGAAGAGACAAGGACTGCATTAAGAGCCAATATTAGCTTCCAATTTATCTATTCCTACCTACTTTGGACCAATGATATATTAATTTCTTTAATGCAGCATTTAATCTCTGGAAAGTCTGGACTAGTTCCAGAGAAGGAAATTCTTAGAAATGTAAGGAACACTCCTGTTCTTTCCATTCCCATGAACCATTTATTCAATTGATATTTGCTAAATACTCACTATGTTTTATGTTTTGTGCATCACCACCTTAACTCTTCGGTAATCTTTGAGGTTCTCCTGATGCTCCTATCTTATCTGTGTTGTACCCAGAAAGTAGCTTGTAACAAGTTCAAGGTTGTTTTGGTGACAACAGGGAATGGGATAGTCAGATGATAGTCAGCTAGAATGCCACTGGCTGGTAGACCAGAAAGCCAGAATTAAGAAATTTGAGTTCTAGTGTCTTTTTTATTGTTTATTATATATATAACTTTGGACAAATCACTTAAATTTTTCATGCTTCAATTTTTTGTTTGCAAAATCAAAGAACTAGATTGTCAATAAAGTTGCTTTTACATCTAAATTTCTATGATTTTAAATATATATGTCTCAAATAAATGGAATTTGAAAATGTGGCTAGGAAGCACCTTTTCTCTTTTCTTGCTCCAATCCAGACAGTCTATAACTCTAAAACACCTGACCACAGAAATAGCCCATAGCTGCAAACAGTTCCTGCCCCACCCCCTCTCTCTAATTCCAGAGGCCTTGATTTTGTGACTTTTTTTTTTAAAATGGAGTTTTGAAAGCATTTCTGGTTTATAAATGGAGAAAGGAAAAAAAGCTATGAAAAGCAGGAAAAACTTACAATGCCTGAAATTCCATCAGCTAGAAAATCATTTGAGTATTTCAGCCTACTCTTTTAAAAAATCCAAATAGCTTAGGGGTGTCAAAAGCTATGTCATTCACACTTTACTGCAAATTAGTGCAATCAGATTCTGTTCCTCCTATCTTAGATCATCCACATTCAGGGAATAGGATATTTAATTGGGAAAAATTGAGGTAGGAAGTCTAAGGATATGAAACACTTTGAGAGAAAAAGATAGTGGAAAAAATGTTGGACATGTAATCAGAAAGATCTGTGTTTGAATCTAGCCTTTGATGCATATGGATGGACTTTTGTAAACATGAATAATTCATTTAACAACTCGGAATTTCTATTTCCTTTTCGCAAAAAGGAGATATTTTTACCAGCTACCTCAGAGATCAATGAAGGTGATACAAGTAAAATAGTAGAGAAATAACAGGGATTTTGTAGAGGAGTCAGTTGGTCAATAATCACGTTCCATGTGCCAAACATTATACTAAGCTCTGGGGATGCAAAGAAAGGCAAAAGACCATCCTGCCCTCAAGGAGTCCATAATCTAATGGGAAACCTGGGTGAAATGCTGAAGGGTCAGATTAGTACTGAAGATGGACCTAGAATCTCAATGCATAGAGAGGGAAACTGTGAGGTAGGAAAAGAGCACAAATATAGACCTGAAGACAAATTTCACCTGTATCAAAATTTTGCCTGGAGCCAATACTATACCCAGAAAAGGAGTATAATTATTTTTCTTTCCCTCCTCCTTCCTCTCTCAATGTGCAGCCTCCTGCTCCCATGACTAACAACTCAGTCTAGGACTATTGAACTACAGTTCAGCTTCATTATGAAAAGAGTGTCATAGAGCGTGCCTGGGAAACTAACCACCAGTTATAACATTAATTCCATAGAAAAGTGTACTTGAAATTCCAAACAACTAATTTACTTACAAATGAACTTTTAGACTATAACCTTCTCATAAGTTGGGGATTGGACTATATTTGTTTTAAGGTCAGGGTCAAACATGGAGAAGTAATAAAAAATAATTTATATGGAGCTTTAAGAATTGCAAAGCACTCTATAGAAATTATTTATTTTGGACCTCACAACAACCCTGTAAAACCTCACAACAAAACCATTAAAAAATATAAAGAACAGGTTTATCTATAGTGCATTCCTTCTCTTCCCCTTTCCAAGCCTTTCTTCTATTTTGTGCCTTAAAAACACCCCCAAATACTTGAACAAGAGTTCACTGTTCCAAGCCTACTTTCAAGTTGGGTTCTCCGATTGAGAAAGGATGTAATAAAACTAGTTCACACCAAAGTATGAACAGCCAAAACAATTTATTGTGTTATATCTCACTGGAATTGCAATAAAGGACAATACCTTTAACCCAAGGGAATAGCTAAATTGGTATAATTTCATACATAGGTAATAACTGTCTCACAGAATTATAGGATCATAAATGAGGCCATTTTACTAGTTGATCATGTTATTGATGTCAAATTGCAGCCTGTGATACTGTTTAAGATAATAAGAAAAAATAGAAATGCATTATGAGAAATGCTTACCCTGAAAGGGAAAGGAGATTGATGAAACTCTTGTGACCCCTGACAGTAGAGGTACTGTCAGGATCATTCTAAGAATTCCAATAAGAGAAGTCATCCACCAAGATAAAGACATCCCTGAGCTGCACCTTTATTGAATATACATTCTTGAGAACTTTGGCCTTCATCTTTACCTTAGTATTAGGCAGCTGGTCAGAAAAGTCTACAAGCCCTTTATTTTAACTTAATATTCCTACTTATGAAATCATAGGATCACAGATAAAGAGCAGGAAGGAATCTCAAAGGTCATCTGTTCAAATATCTCATTTTAGAGATGAGAAAAGTGAGACCCAGGGGATTAAAGTGAATTGTCCAAAGTCACAAAAGCAGTAGGTAGCAGAAGTTCCTACTTCTTTGAACACAAGTCTACAGACTCCAAACACTCTATAGTGTTTTAAAGTTCTCAGGGCATTTTACCTATATTATTGTTTCTTTCGAACCTCCTAAGAATCCTGGGAAGTAGATATTATTATTCTGTTTTTAAAATGAAAACACAGAGGCTCAGGGAGATTAAGTAAATTATTCATGATCACACAGGTAATAGATGTGAGGCAATACTTAAACACAATCTTTAACTGACCAAGGGTTGTTACTCCCTCTGTGTCGTCATCTTGGATCCTCTTCTATTCTTTCATTTTAGGCTTTCTACTTGATGTCACCAACTCTAATGTGTTAAATTATCATATCTGTGGTGATGATTTCCAAATCTATATATTCATCCCTATCTCTCTTCGCACTCTTATCCCACCTTGCCAACTGTCTGATAATCATCTGCATATAATTGTCCCTTCTAGAGTGGTAATTGGTACAGTGGACACAACTCGACTTAGAGTCAGTTAGATGTAGGTTCAATGTCCCTGATGTTAACCAGCTGTGTGACTCCTGGCTGATAAGTAAACCTCTCTGAACCTCAGCTTTCTCATATATAAAATGAGGAGGTTGGGCGAGATGACTTTCAAGATATAAATCTATACTCCAAAGACCTCAAAATCAACAACTATAAAATTCATTATCTTTTCCCATAAAATCATCCTTCCTCAAATATCATGATTTCTGTTGAGGGTATCACCAGTCTTCTAGGTTCATAACCTTAGAGAAATCATTGATTTTTTTTCTCCCTCACCCATCATATCCACTTGGTTTCCAAGTCTTGTTGACATCTCCACTTTTCACAGTCATCACCTTGCCTCTACTCAAATAGCTAATACTTCAGTTCAAGACTTCATTCCCTTTTCATGAACTTTCTCCAAGTCTCCTGCCTGTTTCCCTCCTTCCAAGTTCTTCCCTCTCCTATCCATCCTCCAGACAGCTACCAAAATGATATTTCTAAAACAAAGATCTGATCATGTCATACCCATATTAAAATATCTCCCTATTGATATAGGAAAAAACATAAAATCCTCAGGCTAGCATCTAAATCCTTATGCAATACTCCCTCCACTTACCTTTCCAGTGTTTCACATCAAGTTGTTCCCCATACTTAATCATTCCATCTACTGTCTCTATGTCTTTGCTTAGGTGATCCATTAGGTATGGATTGCATTTCCACTTCACCATCACTTTTTAGCATCTCTAGCTTCCTTCAAAACACAGCTCAGATGTCAATTTCTACCATAGGCTTTTCCTGATCCTTCACAATTACCACTAGTTGTTAATACCATCTCCCTTTTGAAATTATTTATATATCTAATATTATATAGTCTTTGTATTTACATTGCCCAACTTTTGTATCATTTATTTCGGTATCTTTGAGTTAAGAACTTTAGGTAAAGTGGAACTGTACTTGGGAAGAGGGGTCTGAGATTTGAGGCATATTCCAGAAAGAGGAGACAGATGAGCTAACCAGAAAATTACTCACAAAACTCATAAAAACCTTTCTTTACTCATAAAACCACTTTTGTTCAAATAATACACAAGTTTAAATGATTTTCTCTCCCTCGATCTTTCTCTGTTCCTAACCAATTGCAAAAACACTGCTACTACTATGGGTTTCTTTTTTTCATAAATTTTCTTGAGATGTACCTCTGCTCATACCTTGGGGACTGCTCAAGCTAGATGCAGAAAGCAAGTCAAATTTTTACAATTCCCCATTGTAAAAGTTCAATTTCATGTGCATCTCATGGTAAGAAGCACCTTTTTTAAGTTGGGGGAGAGAGAATGGAAGAGGGATCAACAGATCTTTACGGGCAGTACTTTTTCCACTAGTCAAGCAGGCTTTGGATAAATTAGTTGAGGGGAAATATTAATCCTCACTAAATTCCTAAGCATGGTCCCTCAAATAATGCTTCATGCAGTATAATACCTCTTAGTTTGTAAATTGCTTTCACATATGTGTTCTCACTCCAGAGTCCCCACAAAATGAGAGAATTGCACAAGATGATTTCTAAGGTCTCTTCTGTTCTAAATCCTATGACTATCTAGGTGTTTGTTGTTCAGTCAGTTGTGTCTGACTCTACATGACCCCATGAACTTTGTTCATGGATTTTCTTGGCAAAGATTTTGGAATGGTTTGCCATTTCTTTCTCCATTATGTCTCCATTTTACAGATAAGAACTAAGTAAATACAGGTTAAATGAGTTGCCCAATGTCACACAGCTAGTAAGTGTGTAAGGCCAGATTTAAACTCAGATCTTCTTGACTCCAGGCACAGTGATCTATCCACTGATTCACCTACCTACCCTAGGTGTTGCATATCCCCTTTTTACAGAGGAAGTAACTGGGGCTCAGGGAATTTAAATGGCTTGCCAAAGGTAACTTGGTATGTAGCAAGATCATAGGATGATAGATTTAGAGCTAAAGGAATCTTAGAGGCCATCAAGCCCAATCCATACATTTAGCAGATGAGGAAACTGAGGTACAAGGAGGTGAAATGACTTGCAAAATGTCATACAGCTAGTAATTAAGTATCTGAGGTTCTCAAATCCTTTTGAACTCAGGTCTTCTGCTTCCAAGTTTAGTGATTTTTACATTACCATCTTGCTCACTGTATCCCATAACTTCCTATTTTGAAGTTAGGGGTTTTTCTTTTATGATCTACTCCTTTATAAGATCAGTGTGGGTACTCAAAACTTTTTTAAAAAACCAATGAATGTTAAAAAAAATTTTACACATAAATGGGGGAAAATAAAATTTTGTTTTGTTTTTAAAATAAAATGTTATTTTAAAAAATAAAGTCAGTGTGACTAGACCCAACAACATATGCTTTCTATGGTTTCTTTCTCTACTTAATCTCTCTATGTTTGCCAGACAGTAAGTCTAGTCTGATATCAATTATTAAGGGTTACTGAAATATAATAATTAATAAAAATATTTTATATCATCTTCACTAATCAGTGTGCTCTAGAGTACTGGATTTGAAATTAGGATTGCCCTGGTTCAAACTTCACCTCAGATAGTATGATACGGCAGCCAAGAAAATTAATGCTATCTTAGGCAACAAAAGAGACATAACATTCATATGTCATAAAAGTACTGGTGGTGCTGCACTTTGCCTTGATCACCCCAGACATGGAATATCACATTTAGCCCTGGGCATCACAAAGGATGTTGAGAAGCTAAAGAACAACCACAGGAGAGCAATCAGGTCTTCATTCCTTGAGCTCAGGATGTGTGAGCCTTAGTTTAAGGAACCGGGGATATTTAACTTGATAGATTCCTGTAAAAGGGGGTAAAAATTCAGAGAGTATTGAGATTGCCTTCATGTCTTTGGAGGGTTATCATGTGGAGACTAAATCCAGAGGTCAGAGCAAGGTGCAGTGGAAGTTACAAAGAAACAAATCTGAGTTCAATGTTAGGAAAAAACTCCCTATATAACTGCACTAACAATAATAAGGATGATGGTGGTGGTGGTGGTGGTGGTGATAATGAAGCAAAGAAGTATTAACTATGCAGCTATGATAACCATATACCTAGCTAGGAATTCCACTGCTACCTGAGATTTCAGTGTATCAATCAACAATTATTAACTAATTACCTTTTTTGAATAATTATTTCTTTCTATATCCCACATAGTACCTAGTCTAGTAGATGCTTACTAATTTTTTGTTTAATGAAAGAATGACATTCTGTAGGGATCCTTGCTTTAAACAAAGCAAAGGTACAAAAATCTATAATTTTCAAAACAAAAATAGAAGATTGGTTTTTCATTTTCATAGAGCTAGAGTTGTAAGAGACTTGATCAAACCCAAAATTTTACAGGTGAAGAGACTGAGGTCCAGACAGTTTATTTACTCAAGCACACACAATGGCAGAATTAAGCCTAGAACCAAGGAGGTCTCTTGATAATCAGTGCAATATTCTTTTTAGTATACCACACTGCCCTTTAGAGAGCAAGTTCTTCTGGTAGATTTAAACAGTTTTGATACTTTGAAAGTCATCTTCGTGTATCTGAAGGACTTCATGGAGAGAAGAGCTTAGAATTGTTCTGTTTGACGCCAAAGGACAGAACTAGAAGCAATGGGTAGAAGTTTTTGGTATTATTCAATCATTTCTGTTGTGTCTAACTCTTTGTGTTCCCAATTTGAGATTTTCTTGGTAAAGGTATTGGAGTGGTTTACTCCTTTACTCCTTCTCCAACTCACTTTACAGATGAGGAAATTGAAGAAAGTTAAGTGAAAGTCAAGTGTGCCCTGTGTCCAGGTCAAGTGTGCCCAGGGTCACACAGACCCTGATGCTAGATTTGAACGCAGGCCTTCCTGACTCTAGACCCAGCAATCTATCTACTACATCACGCATCTGCCCTAGGATAAAAGTTGGAAAGAGGCCATTTTGGGTTGGAGATAAGAAAATATTTTCTAACAATTAGAAACACCCAATGGGGGAATGAAATGCCGTGATAGATGCTGGGTTCCAAGACTAGAAGATCACGTTACCGTGGGTATTCCTTTGGTGTATGAGTTGGACTAGATGGACGACTGAGGTCTCTTCTAATCCTCATATTCTAACTTTTCAGAAACACATCTATCACACGAACTGAGGTACACCTGAAACCAATGTCACAGCAGCTAAAAGTTTTTATTCCTTTCTATTTTGGGTAACTTTTGTAATTCTGAATTCCAAACGCCATTTTTCCTTTAGATGTTTCAATATTAATAATTCACAGAATCTCAAGATGTTCTAGTGGGGAGACTTCATTCAATCTACTCCCCCACTCCATTCTTACTTCATGTTACAGATTGAAGAAACTGTGATCCCAGTATACTCAAATAATTTCCCTACAGTCAGTCACACCACTAGTACTCAGAATCAGGATTTGATCCCCTCTCTCCTGACATTTTCGTATAGTTCTCTTTCCACAGCACCATGCAGTTCTCATTTATCTCTGGAAGATCGGCTTTATTAGCATCAAATATTAAATAACAGACTGGCCTTCTCCAGGCATCTTGACTTTCCTAGAATGCCTTAAGGATCTTGAGATTAGCTAAAATCAGATGTTAGTGTCCAAAGCCAAGTTAAAATAACTTTAGGATTATATGCCCACTAAATTTCAAACAGCAGAACTACTTTTCTGCCTCTTCTCTCACTCCAATCCTATTCATCATGTAACATAGTGCTAGACAGAGAGTATGTGATCAATAAATATTTGTTTATTTGCTAATTGAGATTCTGTTTTGCTTACTCTAAACTACCACCAATCCTGCTATCTAGCATGGCCTCCCTGTCCCCCTTTCCCACTGGTACAGTGAATGAATAATTTACTGTACTTTTTAGAAAACATGTATCTGGTACATTGAGATTAAGTCATCCAAATCCTCTTAAATTTATATAATTTTATTTAATAATTATGTTTTAAAGTTTGAACATTTAAATAAATGGCCAACTATGTATCTAAGTAAATCCCATATTTTCTCAATGGCTCTTTGGAACCCATCATTCGTGGGCAAGCCCTGAGAATATTGAATAACAGAAGAAATAAATGATGATCCTAATGAAAACCACATTCTGATTCCTGCTTTCCTGCTTGTGCAATTCCATATAAGAATTATAGAAGCCAAAAAAGCAACGTGCACATTAGCTGTGGGTTGCTCAACTACATACACATAGCCTTGTAGGTCATGTGACTGTTTCCATCTTCTCCGTTAAACTAATGGTTCCTCAGAGCCCCAGGAGGCCACTCTTACACACACATAGAATTCTACAATTTGCCTGGAAAAAAAAAGTATCATGTTTCTGTGCCTATGAGCTAAAAAACTAATTTGCAAAGCTCAATGAAACCAAACCACCTCAGATGATGGAAAATATCCATTGTTTAAAAAAAAGGCAACACTTCAGGTAAATAAGCTGAGCTAAGTGGACAGTATTTTCCTCCCCCCTCACAAGAACATATAGCTGTGCTCTATGAGTGGGCACTGATTTTCAAGTGACACATGGTTGCAAGCCTGAGAATGGAAATCAAGTCAGCTATCATTTGGAGGGGACAGAGGCAGTATATTCATAACTTTCCAGAATCTCGGCAATAAGATTGTATGCTTCTCCTGCTCTCCTATTTCATTTTGTTATAAAGCAGTCAAAGATTTACAGTGAGGCTGAATTCAGAATAGTCAGGCTGTAAACCTCTGGGTATCCTGGCAAAATCTGTCAAATGACTTCGATTTTTAAAAATTCACTTTTATAAATACATGGTTCTCCTCTCTTCCCCCAACAGGGTTCAGTGAAACTTTCAATTGGAAAACTCATTTTTATAATCGCTTTCTCACAAGGAAAAACAAGAACAAGAATCACTTTTTTTATCTTTTGTGATGCTCTTTAGTTTTACAAAGAGGCTGCGTGGTACAATTGGGTGAAAAAATATGCTAGACTCGGTCAAAGACATGAATTCTGGTGTTTCCCTCTTGCCACTCACTAACTGCGTGGACTTTCTGATCTCCAGTTTTCTTTTTTGAAAAATGGGGAGGATAGCTATTTTTTCTTTCTCCATAATTCACCCTACTTCACCCCCACCTCACATAGTTGTGAAAAGAATCCATATACAAGGTATCCCAAAAGTCTTAATGTAGATTTAAGCTTAAATAGTTTTAAAATATTGCACATAAAAATACAGGTGAAATCGCATTGAAAGCTATAAATCACTACACAAGGAGAAAGTGGGGTTGGTTTCTTTGCAATTATATTCTCACCATATCTACAATTTAAATAAAAATACTGAGTTTTCCAGAAATAATTACTAGAGCCTTACCGTAAAACTGCCCTTGAGATCCATACCATTGCTTTCAGGACCATTAAGTGTAAGTTCCCAAAGTGGATGATACCTCCTGGGGGTGGGGGTGGGGGGCACTGGAATGATCCAAGAGGGTGGTAGTAGCCTCAGGTAAAATTGAGGGGCATTGAATAAAAATAAGGGGGCAGTGAAAGCACAAGGAAAGAAGAGAAGAAAATCTTGAAAAGAAAACATTCTTACATGTTTCATCTGTTGTGTAACAGAGTTAAAGTCATAGTGATTAAATTATTTTCCAAATAAACACACAAAAAAACAAGTTATAACTGATCAGTGGTCAAGTCCACCAACTAGTCTTAACAAGCAAGTATTGTCAGGTGAGCACGTCTCACATTGTCAGAAAGTCCAGTATGCACAGCAGAAATATATGCATGTAATGACTTGTTTACAATATGATACTATATGGTTACATGACCCAATATTGTGCCATCAAAATTTCAATGCAGGAAAAAAAACCCCACAATTACAATAAATTATTAAATTTAAGAGGCATCTTTAAAAAAATTTTATATTTTTTAAATGATGCAAATTTCAAAAAAAATTAAAGAGTTAAAGAAAGTAGATTTTGGGGAGGTAAGGGTGAGTAATCATTTTTTAAAGGGGGTGGTAGGCAAAATAAGTCTGGGAACCTCTGATTTAGAGCAATAATCTCAGACCATCTACTCGACCCCCTTCCATTTTACAGATGAAGAAACCGAGGCTCAGAGAGTATAAGCAACTTGTCCAAGGTCACTCAAGTAGTAAGTGACATAGGCAAGACTTTAATTGGGGTCTCTGACACCAAAGCCAGTGCTCTTCTGTCTCACTATTCCACACTACCTCCCAAAAACTTCTGAGGCTAAACTAACTTAACCACTTTGTATGGAGTCCAGAAGGACAGACCATTCATACAGCAAATCCTACTCCATGGGGGGAAAATATGTTATAATGAAGCTCTCTATGAAATCTGGCCATTCAAACTGGAGTTGTCCTCACGAACTTTCTGTTCTTTTCTAGTTATAGTCTTTTTATTTCAGAATCTACTGGACAATAGGATTTTCCTATGACTTCAAACTTGGAGAGAAAGGGAGGGGAAAAAGACACGTTTGGCAAAATATAAATACTTCGCCAGGGCTTTGCTACTTGTATCTTGATCATTAGTCAGATGTAGGAAATCTGTTTGTGGATGCTTCCATTTGCCCGTTTACTAGATGCTGATGAAAAGTCCTGTGATCTTAATTTCAGCAAAACTGCTACTGACATCAACTGACTCAAGAAAGGTTGCAAAATCAGGGCTATTATCTTGTGTTTATAACAAGTCTGTTACCATAGTAATAACTGTGATGTCACAAATTCAGCACCACGGGCCAAATTCTGGCTCACAGCGGAGAAGAAAGTTAGCATAAGAAAAGAGATATAAACAAATGTGGTTAAAATAGGGTCAAAAATTGAGAGAACCACAAAAGGGCAGGGAGTTCCCCCATGTCCCAGGCAGTGGGTGGAGGAGGGGTGGCAGGATTCAGCCTGAGGATCTGTTCTGCAGCCACAAAAGGGACTGATATCCAACCCTCCTGCATGCAGCTATGCATGAAGAAGAGTAAAAATCAGAGGGAACATATCTGTGTGTTCCCAATCATGGCCACTCCACTGGGCCAATGATCTGTCAAAAGTAGAGGATTTGGGCCAGAAAAAAAAAAGCACATTTTTGTCCCACTGGCACCCAGAAGACACAGCTTATCTATGAGAGCAGCGTACTTTTAATAATATAGCTAGTGTTTTACTCCCTTTGGGTCACCATAGAATCAGGTCTTCAGAAAAAAAAAGATCCTTCAGATATAGACATGCACACATAGACATGCAGTCATCAGAGAGTGTGGAAATATTGTAATAGGAATTGTTACCCTCCTACTCTAGATGGAAATTTCATATGAAGATATTGGGAACTTAGTTAAATTACCACAAAGTCAATCTATGGTGGAGTAAAAAAAAAATAAAGGATAAATTAAGCTCCAGTACAATAATTGTATCCCCAGAAGACCAAACATTTACCTCATCCCATTTTCCTTACCTTGGAAGGTAACAATAGGGAGAGAATGAGGGAGAGGGACTATAACCTGTAATTTAATTGGTACAGGAAGCTCCCAGGTGAGAAAATTACCTCTACCAAAGCAAAAGAGCAGCTTCTCTAGAGTCTATAGCTTTAGAGAGTTGCCTAAAGCACTGAGAAGTTAAGTGACTTGCCAGTATATATCAAAAATGGTTGAATCTAAGATTCCCTCTCTGAGGCTGGTTTCCTATTCATTAGACCTTGATAACTCAAATAAGTGTAATAATTATTATACTCAATGTGTCATTATATTATATAATTATCTTACAATATAATTATATAGCATATAACATTAAAATAATGGGAATAGACCACATTTCTATAGTATTTTAAGGTCTGCAAAGTGCTTCTTTTAAGATAACCCTATGAGGTAGGTAAGTCAAATATTATTGTCTCTATCTTACAGATAAATAGACTGAATCTCAAAGAGATTAAGTAACTTGACCAAGGTCAGCCCATTAATTAGGATGTCACAAAAATGATGTTAACTTATCTCCCATCTCCAAATTTAGTACTACTCTTTAGGAATTGCAGTCAATGCTAGCTTTTGGTCATTTCACTGATACTTAGTTAACACACTTGTTGTAACATGCCACCCCTATGTGTGGACAGAAAAGAGGTTTCTGATAATTTGTGGATTTTATGTATCAAAGAATAGACTTCATATATGCAAAAAAAAAAACTAATGTCAAATCCAAGGCAGAATTAATCAAGGAGGCTTCTTCACCTTTGCTCACACACACACCCAGAGTAGAATATTTGGCAGTTGTCATTAATATGTAGGGAGTCCTTATTAACTAATCATCAAATTTCACATCCTACTTATCCCTAATGCTATAATCTACACTCTGACATCACATCAAGCAGAAGTTTTAACACAGAGTCCTTGAACTTGTGGGTTTTTAAAACATACTTTGATAACTATTTCAGTATAATTCGTTTCCTTTGTAATTCTATGTATTGTATTTTATGCATTTAAAAATGTCATTCTGAGAAGGGATCAATAGGCTTCACCAGACTGCCAAGTAGGTCCATGACTCAAAATAGGTTCTATCAAGAGATCCTGACAGAATGTAACCATCAAACTCTAGGAATCTTGACCTTGGAAACATTGACCCGGTATCATGGGAATTTTCCTATTTTTGGCTCTGAATGAGTCAAACTAAAATACAAATCCCATCATTTCAGGTCCAGTAAGTTTTTTGCTAAAGAGTCAACTGGTTCTCAAATTTTTTGAAAGGAAAATATTTTGATCATTTTTCATACTCTGCCCTTTGTTGTATAGGTTCAGAGTTTAACCATGATGGTACAAGGGTATATGTAAAGACAACCATCATGACCACACTTTTTCTTTTAAGGAACCATAAAAATTCCGTGAGATGCTGCTTTAAAAAAAAAAAAAAAAGCAAAAACATTTGTGTTGGGATATTCTGTTTCTCCCAGACTATCAGAATCCATGGGTTCCATTACAGGTCTCAATCTCTCTGCATATTCATTGTATGAACCGATGTTAAACCAATGCTGTGTGCCTGGATTCCACGCAGCTTGCTAGGTGGGAAACACCGGAGCAAATTTTCTGGCATATTGCACCCAAGTGAGCCTCGACTCAATTCATTTTTAAGTTCCCATTTGCTCTCATGAGACACTGCAAGTCAATCAATTTGCGTTTCAGTGCACAATTTTCTTTAAGTACAGCCTATGTATGGGATATCTGTTGATCAGGATAGGGAGGATTAGAGCCTAAGCAAAGAAGAGGAAAAGATTTTTTCATTGTTATTATTGGAGCCACTCGTCTAAGCCACTGTACACATGTTCAAAAACAAATTCCAATTTTAGAAAATTAACCATTCCTTCTCTAACCCTACTTGGCCTATTCACAGTAGATTTTTGGTCTCTTAGGAAGGAAATTTGGGTCCCACTCTATCACTGCACAAACAGCCAAAAAAGAAGACATAGAGAAAAGAATTAAATATTATTTTAAATGTAAATCACTTTATTTTGTAAACAAATATTCCTAACAAGTCCAATCTTGTTATATGATAAAAAGCATAATGAATTGTGAGGTAGACTCGGCATTAGAAAGGTCAGGGTTTGAAACTTGCCTCCAACACTTTCTTGATGTATGACACTGGCTAAGTGATCCAACCTCTATAAGTCTTAGTTTCTTAGTTTCGGTTTTAGTCTTAGTTTCTTTATCTGTAAAATGGAGATACTAGTAGCACCTGCCTCAGATTTATTGTGAAGACCAAATAGTAAAGAGAATTTGTACTACATAAATAAAAAATATTATTATTCTTTCTTTTTTATAGGCAATTGGGATTAAGTGACTTGCCTAGGGTCACACAGCTAGTAAATGTCAAATGTCTAGGGCTGGATCTGAACTCAGGTTTTCCTGACTTCAGGGTCAAAGTTCTATCCATTACAGTACCTAGTTACCCCTATAATATCATCAATGATGTGAATTTCTGGTGTGGATACTTCCTCCATCCATGCAAATTAGCAACACATCTGTAATTCAAAGTCTTAAAGAGTGGTCTGCAGCACTGACAGGTTAAGTTATTTACTCAGTCACAAAAATGGGTATTTTTAAATTTGACAGGTAAATGGATTTCAATTTTATATGTGTGTGTGTGTGTGTGTGTGTGTGTGTGTGTGTACACACACAAAGATCCTCAGTATCTAATCCTCTCTAAACATTAATATGAAATACTATTGAAACAATCAAAATATCTATTGCCTACATCTATTTGAGGCAATGGTGTCAACGATGAAAAGCAATAATACACTGAAAACCTACCTATAACCCATACTTGAAATTTTATATGTATACATATGTTGATCATTTAGGGAAATTCATTCAAACAGCTCTCTACATTCTTTAGTTCTCTAGTAAAATTACAATGACTGCTGTTAGGACATAGGAAAATAAATACTGTCATGTGAATTCATTATTTATTGGTGTACAATACATCACCAACATAGCCAGGGTAGTAACAACACAGTTCACCTTGGTCCTAACATTTATAGTCTGTTACATACATTATCACATAGAGCAAGAGTTCTTAACCTTTCTCTAGTCCATGGACTTACAGGGGGAAGATTTATAGATTTTAGAGGGTCCATGAACTTGAATTGAGAAAAAGATGAACCTTTACTTCAATATAATGGATTTCCTTTGTAATCTTATACATTTGATTTTAAAAATGTTATTCTGAGAAAAGGTCCATAGGTTTCATCAGGCTGCCAAAAGGGTCTGTAAAACAAAAACGGTTAAGGACCCCCATACACAGTATTTTTCTTTGTAAAACATGTCTGCCACCTACACTACAGGACTGAATAATCATGCTAAGTCTACCAGGCCAGTGCTTAATTTTAGTGTGAGACATTTCTGGAAATGTAAGAGATTTGAGAATAGGAAAGAACTTTATTAAAACATTGAAAGCAACCCCAAGAGTAACTAGCAGTCCGGAAAGTGCTTTTCAAGAATTAAGAAGGTCACTATTAGGAATCTAGATGTCATGACCTGGCTTTGGGTAGATTTAAAAGAAAGAGAATATTCACTCCAAGATCAACAGATCCTATACATTTCTTTATGCGGAGAAATACTTAGACTCAGCACATTCCTAACGGACCCTCAATGGGCAAGTACCTCCTTGCCCTGTGGCCAGTTCAACTCCAGTTGGTTCTTTCTCGTCACTGAAATTTTGTGCGTCCTGTTTCAAAAATCATTATATTGTCAAGTATTCCATTAACAATAGGAAGTCCATCGCCTGCAGTCAATAACGTTAGAAGCCCTCTGTGAGATGAAAGGCCAGGCAATGCGTGAGCCTCTAGTATATACCAAATTGGATCCCATGTAATACTGATACTAAAAAACAAAACAACCTAGCACAGATCTCCCTCATGCAACATTCATAACAATGAATATTACAGCCCTTCCCATGACTCAATTGACTATTTTAAAATTTACTGATAAGATGGCAGAGTCAGGATAGCTTTCTATGAATCACCGTTACTTTTAAACACTACTAAAGATTTACCTGCTGGTGGCTTTATGAAAGGTGGTGGAATTAATGGTACAATAATGGGTACATTCCCATGATCCTTTGACCCTGCTGGTGAGTCAGTTAGTCCATTTCCCGTGGCAAGCCCTGGATAGCCTGTGTTCATATTGTATGGTGAAATAACACTGTCCTCGGATAATTTTGGCTTTGGCAAAGAATTTTCTGTAAAATAAAAAAATACATATATAGTATGGCAAAAAAAGCACTTATTAATTGAACTAAAACTTTTTCTCTGGTCAGTATTTTCTCTGGTAGTATTGAAAAATAAAACATTATCAAAACTCCAGGGAACAATTCTACTCACATCACTACAAATTTCCATCTGGCTCATGTATAATTGCCTTCATGCTCGCCATCTTATTCTGACATCAAAACTGATGAATTTAATATTGTAAAAACCTCCTTGAAACCCCCAAATTCAGATTTATTGAAGGTCAAACTAATCTCCCTGATGTGGTGTTTGTAGCACATCTCTCACATCATACTATCCTATTTAAGCAAGGTTTTACAGGTTTTCCAAACATAGGATTATTACAATCTCAGAAGAATATGGTAGGCATAGTACTGACCTCTTGACAGAGGGGTGATGGACTCAAGATGCAAATATGACATATACTTTTTCAGAAATGGCCATGGCAAAAATTTGTCTTCTTGACTCAGTATATTTGTTACAATGGCTTGGATTTTTCCAGTAAGGGAAAAGTAAATCAATTTTTATTGAAAATAATAAAATAAAAATTATAAATATATAATATTCAATATATTAGTTTTTTTTAAAATACCACTGTGTAATGACCTGACTGAATTTAAAGGAAAAAAGCTCAAGAAGAAATAGATGATCAGAATGAACAAAAGCCTCATTGGATTATAGATTCAGAGTTGATGGAACCTTGAAAGGTCATCTAGTGCTGTCTCTTCATTTTATAGATGAAAAATTTTAAAGTCAGAACAGTCAGGTGACTTGCTCAAGGTTACACAGATAGTTGTGACCAGAGGTAGGATTTAAACTCTAGTCCTCCAACTTGAAATCCAGTCCCTATTCTATTCTATCTTCCACATTTTCATAGAAACAAAATTGTTTTTAAAAAAAAGAATGCTTATTTTATAAGTTTAATGGTATTTTAGGAATATGAAATTAGTAACCTTTAACTGAGCAAGAACCCAAATTCTTAAATAATGAAGTACCCCAAAACATCAAATAAAGGAAGTAAGCTGCTCATCCATTACAAAAAAAAATCTTCCAGGCACTCACCCTTAGCCTCTCTCAGAGGAAAAGATTAATACCAAGTCCAGGTATTATATGAACTATTAGCTTATAGAATATAAACTCATGAATTGCATCTTTCTATTTACAGAGAAATTGATGATGCTATCTAGATAACATGATGTACACAATTTCATAGCAAGCTGAATATAAAATTTGTCACGTACATTCGATTCCACATGCCTGCAGGACAGCTCATTTACATTCTATTTGTTGTCATGTAAGAAGGAAATGTATTACCTTGGAGACTGGAAATAAAATATTTGAAAAGGTAGTTTATACTGACAGGATTTTCAGTGGAATACAAATACTGATCAAATTATCAATAACAACATGCAATTAGCTTCATAAATGGTTTGTGAATATCCCTAAAGGGTGTGGTGGATTATTGTTTGTTATTTGTCTTGAGGGAGGATTTTTTTCAAACATATCTTTTTCATCTCTACCTAGATAATCTTCCTGAATATGGCATTCAGGGATCCCCATATCAACACCCAATACAGTAGAGTTATAGGTTTCCTTAATGAGGCGCCAAACATAGCTGCCCATTCATAAGACCACAGGGTGGGCCATTGTACCATGGAAAGCTGTCATCATTTCTCCTCTATACCTCAGCTTTGACAGAATGCTTGTTGGATAAGTTAAGAGCCAGGCATTTGTTACACTTTGAATCTGTGTCACTCCTCTTCTCACCCTAGCTGCAATTCCCTATCTATCAAGCCTGGCTGGAGAATTCAAAGACAGAAATGGACTGGGAAAGAACTAAACAACTATTGTTTAAGATTGGGAATAATTTTCATGAACAATACAAGATCTAGGAATGTTATTCACAACCAGAACCCAACTCAACCCTTGTTTCCAATATTTCTCTGTATTAGTACTCCATGGTTGGGAGGGAAGGGAAGGAAAGAGGTGGGGAAAGCCATTTTCCATAGTTGTATCAGTTCTCATTTATATTTTGATGATTCAGCTCGGATATTTTACTTAACAGAAAAACTTATTTCCAGGATTTTTTCATAATAAAAGGGCTCAGGAGTCCAAAAGTAGTAATCAATATTTTTTTCCTTTCATTGTTTTTTTGGCAGAATCCTGAAACCTTGAATATACAAGCTTTGTCTGGCTCTGCCATAATATTACTATTAACTATAATAGTAAGTTCCTATTTGTTTTATATTTCACTCTCATATTCTATTGGATCCTGCTTATGGAAAAGCCCTGTTGGAGTTGTATATTTAAATCAGCCATTGGAATAGCCTACAAAGCAGGAGTCCCATTGCAACTCCATTCTGGCAGGTTGAGATAGTTCATCCTTCTTTGCATGAACAAAGGAAAATTGAATGTCATTACCTTTGAGAACAGAAATGTGCTGCCGGCTCTCCCCATCTGTAGGGTAATTCCTGAATTCAATATCCTCGCCATCTTTCAATTCAACCTTATCATAACCATACCAACCAAGAAGTTCATTCATGGTGTTTTCAGCAAAGTTCTGAAAGAGAAGGATTGCCTTCTTATTTAGGTAATCAATAATCATTTTGGAAAGAATGCCTAAATCAAAATCTATTTGCACTGTACCAAAAACTGCTAGTAGTGTCCCATCCCCTCCAGACTCATGTTCTTTTTCAAGTCACGTATAAAATATATAATACATTTAAATCCCACAATGCCCTGTGCAATTATGATACAACTTCAGACTTTTCTAATTTAAAGAAAATAAGAAAAGAGGAATTTATCATTTTTGCTTATGGAGAGGTCATATTTATAGCCTATATTCATTAACAAAATTTATGTAATATGCTTCTATAAAAATATTGAAAAGTGAAACATAAACTAGATGAGGACAAATATTTCCTTATGAAAACAATTAATTAGTCTTTTCAGAACTACAGATTCATTTAAATTGAAGTAGTTTTCTAAGTCAAATGTGGATTCTTAACGTCAATGCCCTGGGTCAACTAAAATCTCGATAAAGAAATATTTTCTTCATTGTCAATATGTAAAGTAAGACAAGTAACAAAACAAGCTTTCTTTTTCATTTTTCATTGAGTGGGAGGAGCTTTTTAACCTTATACTCCTTTTTTGGTTTACATACATAAAATTAAAATTTAGACTTCCAGAAATATTAATTTCATTGACTATATTTTCTTGCTGCTCAAACACAAGGTCAGTTGGATTATCTCCTATTGCTTCATAATTCAGTTCAATTCAACAAACATTTCTTAAGCATCTACCACATACCAATATTGTTCTAGGTGCCCTTATGAAATGCAAATATCCTTAAAGTTAATCAGCAACAAATTTTATAATCATTATAGAACTGATTTTTCAAATTCATGCTATTAGTCAAGCAAATCTAAAATTTTACAGTCTTACCAACTGTAAATTTCAAAACAAAACATAAAAATATTCTTTTGTGATATGACAGATAAGTATGTGATGATATAAATAAGATACCTGGCCACAAACTACCACTTTAAATTTTCCTTTTAGTTCAAATGCCCTTGGATTCTGCTATGTAGAAATTAGAATTTCAGAATTATATTTTAATTTGGAATTTCTGTGCCTGAAATAATGTACTAAGGTTTTAACCAAGGGTATTCTGGTAAATGTTTAACAACCAGCTTGGGGAAGAAAGGGAATATACACATGACCCACTTTTAAATTTAATCTGCGTTATTAACATTTTCCATCATTTTCTTAAGTCTATATATCAACAAACAATATATCACTCTCTGATTTATGCAATTTACTGATTTCTGGTATTAAAGTTTGCCCAACAAATTTAACAGTTGGTTCTCAGAGTCAGTACAGGCTGGCTCCACTGCATCATTGATTCTACCTCTAAGGTGCTAACACAACATGAATGTTTTGGGTTTTCTTGAATTCCATGTCTTTAGATTTCAACTGGGATTGTATATAAATGAAAAGCTAATTCACTACTGATTCTGCAAAAACAAACCTGGCATTTCAAACCACCCACAGGATTTTAGACCCTTTCTTTAGAGATCTAACTGAGTCAAACTATGATTCAATCACATGCCAGCAAGTTAAAAAAAAAGAAAAGAAAAAAAAAGAAAGAAATGCACAGCATCCAGTCAGCCAACATTGCTCCTGTAAGAGGTTTACTCTCTTTGATGGCTGATCATTTCTACATTCTATTAATTAATACACAAATAAGGTATGAACAATAAACAGAATAAACCTGGTAACTTCAAGAATACCTCCCCTGAGGAAGTTTGTACTAAATATTTCTCTATTAAATCAGAAAAGTATTTCTTTGAGATGTTATTCTCCCTTATTATCTCACTTCTTTCACTCAACTTAGTGTCTAACTCGAGAATAAGAAGTAATGTTGCGGACCTAAGCTCACATTTTACAAGTCTCTCCCCCCATCAGACAGGGAGCCAAAACTTAAATCACTAAGACATATTAAGAAATGGGAAACTTGCCTTCCAATGGTTTTTAAAGATTCTTATAGTCTTCTCATAGTATGTAGAAATCAAGTTGCTCTTAGTCTGTCTGCTGTGGCATTGTGGTTAAAGTCAAGCACAAAACACTGGGTCCAAACTTTTTCAAATAATGTCCACCATGGCTAATTGAAAGGGGAATGAGGATGCCTTAGGAAATAGTGGTTCTGTCCTCATGAAGAGTCTTCAGACATAGACCACATGCCAAGCATGTTGTAGAAGGAATTTTGGTTCAGATATGGGTTGGACTACATGGTCTCTCATTTTCCTTCCAACTCTAAAACTTTTCATTTCTGTAATTATATGTGGATGTCTGAGCATCCCTCCCTCCTCTGACCCAACCCAACCAATCAGTGAGCCTTTCTCTTCATTTCTACCACTAGCACTTAATTACAGATTTTCTTAGGCATTTATCATATTCTAATTTGCATTTCATTAATTTTGTGCATATCTTGTCACTCCAACTAGATTTCAAGCTCTCTGTATATTCACCTCTACCAAGTATAATGCCTTGAATGCAGTTCACATTTAATGATTACTTGTTGAACCCAATTCAACATTGAATCATGGATTCTTCATAACTATAGAATGAATGGATGAATGAACTTTGCCACAGTTTATGGCTCCATCTAATTTCTGTAGTGGATGTATAATGCATGGTACATGATTTATAGATCTGTCTTCTCTTACCAAAGAATACAAGGTACAAACCCACTCATTTGTTCAGATCCTTATTTTGCAGAATATAATTCAGGATTTTTGGGATACATGGAACCTAATCTGTATTTTTAATCCCAGGTTTTTACCATTTTATTAGTTTAATTGTGGCTCTCAGACACTATAGTTTAGTTTGCAAACCAATTGACTTCATAGAGTACTTAATATGAATTTACATTTTTTCATGATTTTCAATGAACTATTAAAAAAAATCTTTTTACCCTAATCAGGAAGACAGTGAAATTGATATGTGGGGCAGGGAGACAGCAGCTGTTACTAATAATGTTAATAAAGTCACCAACCCCAATCGTACTCTGAAGCTGCCTGCAGGCAACAGAAGAATGCAAGAAAAGCATGAGCTTCTGAGTTAATGTCAAGCTGGCCTGACATACTATAGGGATAAAGCTGGGCTTTGCAGAAGAGAAGTTGTCAAGGGAGTCAGGTGAGACCTTTCCATGGCAAAATAGTTCATCTCCAGAGACATTCGTTAGCTCTATTGTTTCCCTATATATCAACATTTGGATTCCCTTGTGTTCCATGGATCCCTAAGGAAAAGTCCTGCTCATCGGATTGTGCTACCAACTGCTTGAGGCTGTAGACACAGCATCTGCTAAAGGGCTATGCAGTGATGACTCCTTGTCACAAAATTGGTGACAGTTAAATTCTTGACAACACCTTTTGAAGCCTCCCTCAATTTTCCTGGGCCTGTTTAAATCAGATAAAGCAAGTCCCTGGCAGAAAGAGATTAGGGTACCAGAAAAGTAACAAAGACTTACAACAGAGCACCTCCTCCCTCTTCTTAACTTTACCACTTCAAAACCTCAAAGGCATTATGAATTAGAGTGATAGAGATACTACTCTTTCCTGGTTCTCTTCCTACTTGTCTAACAATTCCTTCTCAATCTCTGTCACTTTGAGAATCAATTGATCATGAGAATCAATATCATGCCTGCTAACTACTGGTGTTCTCCAAGATCTTGTTGTTGGCCTTCTCCTCTCCTCTTTCTACACACACTCTTGGTGATTTCGTTAGTGTCCACGGGTATAAGTATCATGTCTATATAGATTTCTCATTTTATATATATATATATATATGTGTGTGTGTGTGTGTGTGTGTGTGTGTGTGTGTGTGTGTGTATGTGTATACATATATATGTATATATATACACATATATATATATGAATATATCCAGCCCCAATATTTCCTGGGAGCTTCAGCCCCCCATTACCTATTGGACATTTTAAACTAGATATCTTGGAGGTACCTTAAATATATGTACAAAACTGATCTTATTACCTTTCCCCTATGCCCATCCCTCTTTCAAACTTCTATTTCTGTCAAAGGTATCACAGAAATTCTTTTCCTAGGTTTGTAACCTTGATACCACATATCTAATCAGTTGCCAGACCATATTGTTTCTAGCAGTACAACATCTTATCTCTCTACCCACATAAATCACAACTTTAGTTCAGGCCCTTCTCACCTTTTACCTAGATTATTTGTAACTGCTTTCCCTTGTTGAAATTCTCCCCACTCCATCCATCCTCACACTTCTGTCAATGTGATTTTCCTTCATAATGTCATTCCCCTACTCAATACAACTCTCAGTCGCCAGTGGGGTTCCCTGTTGCCTCAGGGACAAAAATAGATTTTAAAGACCTTCATAACTTGGCCTCAACCTATCTTTCCAGCTTCATTATACATCATTCTTCCTTCTGCACTATAATCCAACCAATCTGGACCTTCTTTCTGTTCCTGACACATGACAACTCCATCTCCCATGTCTGTGTGACTTTGTATCTGCTGACCTCAGTGCCTGGAATATATTAACTTGGAGGTTCTACCTCACAGAATCACTTTTAAAGAGATTGTTTCATTCTTTTTATTTGTATCCCAAGCACTTAGCACTGTGCCTGGCACACAGTAAGCACTTAATAAGTATTTGTTGATTTATTGATTGGTTTCTCTATAGTCTTCAGTAAAATAGCACTACTACTTCTAAGCCTTCCATTTTTAAAAATCTATACTCCAAATACAGTAAGAAGAAACACTGGTCTTCTAGGGTCAGTGTGGTCCAGTCTTTAAGATCCAGTCATGGATCTTCTGAACATACCTTCAAGTGAAGATGACTAGAGATGGGAAGGCAGGGAGAAGAAAGAGGAATAATCTAGATTGAACAGTTACTCCAAGGGAAGAAAAAGCCCACCAGTAGAGAGTTATCATCGACACATTAAGATAGGATTTGGGATTATTTGGGCTACCACTCAAACAGAATATAGTTTCAAGGATTCTGACAAGGTGAATACACTTTGATATCTTATAAAAGTAAATTCAACCACCTGAGGATATTTTGGGTTGGGAGGAGGTAGTGCTGCTGACGTATTTAGAAAGGCCTAAACAAAGTGAATGAATATTCAGAAGGGCTTCTTGTGTCTGAGAATCTTGTGGACTTAATTGATGTGACAGGTCATCATCATAGTATAAATATGGTAGTCCAGTCATTCTGACCTTAGTAACATCTCTAATATATACCCCCTTCTCGCCTCTGACATTGTCATCACACTGGTAAAGGCCCTCTTCACCTCACACCTAAACTACTTCAATAGCCTACTGTTTGGTTGGCCTGGTTCAAGTCTCTATTCCAGTCCATTCTCCACTCCACTTCTTCCTAAAATGCAAGCCTAACCCTGTCACCCCCATGCTCAATAAATTCCAGTAGCTCCCTATTTCCCCTGCCCAGGATCAAATCTAAAAACCTCTGTTTGGCATTCCAAGCTCTTCATGACCTGGCCCCCACATTTTTCCAGTCTTCTTACACCTTACACTCCACCATATATTCTGAAATCCAATGACGCTGGCCTCCTTGCAATTTCCTTGAACAATACACTCCACCTGCTGAATCAGGGTGTTTTCACTGGCTGTCCCTCATTGCTGGAATGTTCTCCCTTCTTATCTCTGTCTCTTGGTTTCCTTGAAGACCCAGCTAAAATCCTACCTTCTACAAGAAGCCTTTGTAGGAATCCTTTAATTCTTTCTTCACTTAATTATCTCTAATTTATCCTGTATACAGCATGTTTGGCAAGTTTTTTTCCTGTTTTCTTCCCTACTATAATGTAAGTTCTTTGAGAGCAGGGACTGTCTTTTGCCTTTCTTCGTATTTCCAGAACTTAGCACAATGACTAGGATATAGTAGGATCTTAATCAATATTTACTGACTGATTATTAACTCATAAGGGTTCAAAATGAGAAATATAAATGGTTCTGTATATAGCTACTGAGGGAATTTGTTTTGCTTGACTATCCATATTTTTTTACAAGAAATTTATTTTTGTGGGTTTTTCTCCTTATCAGGTAGGGACATCAGATTTCTCTTTCTTTTTAAAATAGAGAAGTAGTAGGTTGTTACAGATGTGAAATGTTATGTGCACTTTCAAATGAGGTCATTATATTATTACTTTTAAACTAGTTTATTTTGTTACAAAAGACCTCTCACAAAATGGGAGTAATCTGTAAATGTTTGTAACGTGAAACAAAACACATCAATAAAACTAAGAGAGACAGAGAGAGCAAGAGAGGGAGAGAGAGAGGGAAGAAGGAAGAAAGGTAGGAAGGAAGGAGAGATATAGGCTAGGATGCACTGAAATCAATCAAATATGCAGAACCCCTAATTTAGGAGAAGGCAGTGGACTCTACCAACATAATTGGCAAGACCTTTGTAGTCTCTAATGATAACCTGTCACAGGATCAGTGGTAAGTTTATCCCTGACCATGACTAGCGCTTAAAGACTGGACCACACTGACCCTAGAAAACCAGTGTTTCTTGTTACTACCTTGGAGTATACATTTTTAAAATGGAAGGCTTAAAAGTAGTAGTGCTATTGTACTGTAGGCTATAAAGAAACCCATCAACAAATAGATAAACATTTATTAAGTGCTTACTATGTGCCAGGCACTATGCTAAGTGGTTGGGATACAAATAAAAAGAATCAAACATATACCCGGGGTATATGATGAGATAGGGGCACCCTTCTTCCTCAAGAAAGGGAAAGGAAGAGGGACCAGTCTTAAAGAAAGAATATTGTTAATACAATCAGAAAAGCAGGGCACTTGATCTGTGGAATAGGAGGGCAGCATCTGCAACCATTAGCTCTAACAAGGGCATACCAGCCCTCCTCTGCTCTAAGGCTGCCTGGAGGCAGTAGACAAAAGTAAGTATAATCCTGGTCTGGAATGGGCCCATTGCACTATGGTGATAGCACTATGCATTTTCCAAGGAAGACAAGCAAGACAGATCTTCTAACACAACAGTACACCATAAGGACCCTGGATATATGGATGACTTTTCCTGAGTCCCTATCTGTATCTTTGTGCTATCTTACATCCTATGTCCCTGAAGAAAATCTTAGATTTGAGTTGAACCGCAAACTACTTGGGTTCTCAATTGAGCCACCAACAAGTGTTAAGCATACTGAGTTAGACACTAGGGATCCAAATACGATGAATTTAACAATCTCTATTTATAGGGAATTTATGTTATAATGGAGAGGACATTACATTGCAGTGGATGGGATATATAAGTACATCTAAAAAACAAAACAAAAATGAATGCAAAGTTGTTTACTACAAGATAGTTTGGGGAGGACAGCCATAGCAGCTAGGGCAAAACACTAGGGAAGACTTTATGTCAAAGTGGTGCTTGAGAAGTCTTGAAGGAGGAGAGGAAGGCAGAGCTGAGGAGGTAATAATATATCAAAGGGTAAGACAGTGATAACCTATCACAGGATTTGTGGTAAACTTATCCTTAATCAAGACCTTTTGAGTCCTTCCCTACTTTCTTGGACAGAGCTATGTCAAAGGTAATGAGACCTCTGCAGTTCATGATGATGGGAACCTAGCAATGCCGATGGAAACAGGGCATTGTATTTAAGGCTGAACATTCCCTCATCTCATAAAACACAAAAACACATACTTCTAAATGTTTCAACATGGAAACCACAAATCTGGAAGTAAAAAGTAAGCTTGATAAAACAAGGTGAACTAAGTGTATAGTATTGAAGCTGGTTGTAACCACACTCAGATATACTGCACATAATGAAGAAAGACCCAAGCCCAGACCTTCTGCATTTTCCTAGCAGGAGCTTCAACTCTTGGTTCTGAATGGGCCTTATACTAAACTGAACCAAAGCAAGAAAATACATTCTTGTAATTTGTTGGTCCTCAGGGTTGAAACTCAGCAAGCAAAATAATAACAATAGCTAAATGGAAGATTTATGGTTTACCAAGTATTTTCCTTACAACAGTACTGTGAGATAGGTATTTTAGGAATTAGCTATTGCCAGGTATATGATATGTTCTAGGGTTTCTATATGAAAAAATGGATTTAAATACAGAAAGTGATATTTAGGCTCAACATAAGGAATCATCACTTAAATAATAACAAAAACAAGTTATTGTGCCAAGAGAGATTGCAGAATTTGCTTCCCTATAACACATACAACACTCTACTTTATGTATGGCTTACATCCAACTCATTTAATTCAACAAATAATGTTTGATGGCAAACTTAATGTACAGAATCCTATGCTGAGTTCTATGAAAGACTCATAGATAAATAAGACAGAATCCCTACCTTCAATCAGCTTAGCATCTAGTAGAGGAAAACAAGCATATAAATAACTGTACTAAGGCAGAATATGATTTGTTGTAAAAGGTAAAGAGAACAATAGGGGTTCACAGAAAGGAATGTTAACAACCTGCTTACAGGGAATGAAGGAATTTTTTCAGAGAAGATAACTTTTGAGCTTGACCCTAAATGATGGCTAGGTTTACAAACTGGGAGAAAGGACTCTAGGAAAAAGGAACAAAAAGCAGAGACAAGAAAGCACAGGCTGTATATCAAGGAAACAGAACCATCTAATTTGTCTGGAGTATCCCTGCAAGAATGAAAGTAGTAAGAAATACGTCTGTAAAGATAGGATATTGCTAGATTGTGCAGGTTCTTGAATGCACTGAATTGCACTTGACTGCTGAATTTTACTTTCTTTTAAAGGCAATGAAAAGCCATTGAAGACTTTTAAATGGGGCAGTGACATAACCTAAGGCAGGATTAAATGACTTCCTGAAGTCCTTTCCATCTCTAAAATTCTATGAAATTAAAGGATGCCATAGCTCTTCCATAGGATCAGAAGCATTTCTGATAAACCCTTTAAGAAATTCCTCCTTATACTGGGCAATCTAACCCCACAATCACCAGTATGCTCCATGAGGATATAGAAATGTCCATCCGAACAACAATTCTGAAGGTGCAGATGGATGGATTCATAGGATAGCTGACATACAGGAGGATAACCAATACTTGGGAGAAAATCTTGGACTTCATTGTCACTAAAAAAAAGATCCAGAAAATATTGATAATTATCGATCCATATACCTGTATCTCTACAAAATCTGAGTGGTCCTTTAAAATTTTTTCATTTGGAGAGCCTATCCTTTCTTGCAACAGGCTGTATCTGTTCTAGAAATGCTTCCTCCTCCAGTCTGGTATTCTTTCACTTCTCCACAACCTTCTATACCTGAAACTTCTCTGCCCCAATCAACCTCACTAATTGGTGCCTCCCTCCATGTAACATTAGAGGGGGTAAATTATCCTATAGTACCTGAATAAGATGTTCACCCTACCTATAAAATGCCTGGCCTCAGCCTCTTTGACTACTGTTCTGGGAAGTGATATGGTCTACTATACTTCAGTAAATGTCAATACTCTATCACAGGTTATCAGAGGAACATAGCTTTAGAGAATTAGAAGCCAAGTGGTCCAACTCCCTCATTTTACAGATGAGGATACTGAGGCAGAGGCAGCCTAAATGATTTGTGTAGGATCACATAGTCAATATCTTAAATAACATTGGAACCTAAGTCTGCCTATCTTCAAATCCAGTCCCCTGTCCACTACATTATGCTGCCTCAGTTTGGAGATGTTGGCTTACAGACCCATGTTGTTGACACCCCGAAGGAGGAGATAAGACCCTAGCCAACTCTCAGACAGAAGCTGGGGGCACTCAAACCAAAGAATAGCCTCTCCAAGGACCACTTTCTTCCTCCTCTTCCCATGGCCCATAGATGTCCAATGGCCATTTGGGTTTCAGCTTTCCCTTGTTGCCTCTGACTTTCCCTTGAGGTTCCCATTCCCAGGTGTCCCCTGAATCCACAACACTTTTTTTGTGTGAGGTAAAAATCCAAGCATTAAAAGAACTATTGGTACCAGAATTTTAGACTTTTTTCCAAATGTTTCTAAATCCCCAAAACAGATTGGGATGATATTTATCAAGAACAACATATGTATCAAGAGAATCTGTGATAAAGTTACGGGAAGGGAATAGACAGTCTTTTCCAAACAATATTTTATAGGAGATCACACCTTCACAGTTACACAATTGACTGAAAGGTCCAGAGAATACAAGATCCCACTGTGTTTATTTTTTATTGACTACATAAAAGCATTTGATTCAGTAGAATAAAATGTTGCCTTAAAAAATCTCCCCTAACAAGATATTCTCCAGGTTTTTTTAAAAATCATACAAGATTCCCAGAAGGATGTAACAATAGAAATAACTTTGTTGGACAAAATGATTCTTAATATCAAATAAAGCATGCTTTCTACTACTACTATAAAGGAAGAGCCTGAGCACAAAAGGAAAAATCCTACCAAAATATTTATAGCAGCCATCTTTCGTGGTAGCAAGGAGTTGTTCAAAGAGTAGACGGCCTTTGATTGATACATTAATGTAATGGAATATGACTGATTCTATAAGAATGACAAATATAATAAATACAGAAACACATAGGAACACATGAACTGCTGCAAAATGAATTAAGCAGAATCAGGAGAACAATATACAATGCAACAAATCAAAAGAATAAGAACAAAACAATTTAAATTAAATGCTGAAAAATTATAATGACCAAACAACCTCAATGAAAAAACTAAGTCTCACTTCTTCATAGAGATGAGGGACCATGAGCATGGAGTGATGAATGGGTCAGATTTTTTTTAATATGTGGGTTGGTTTTACTGATTTTTTTCCTCTTTTTTACTCTCTACCTTAAAGGATAGGTCTCTGGGAAAGGCAATGGCAGGAGAGATACAGTGGGAGAGGAAGGTAATATAAAAACAAAAGATATCAATCAAATCATTTTTTTAAAGAAAGTGTGGAATCCAAATCAAAATGGGATTCCCTGGAGAGGGTAACATTCTCCAAATGCTCCTGTTTATGGATGGCATTGTTCACATTTCATTAAGCCCTAGAACACTGAAGAATCTCTTCAATGAAATCTAAAATCAGTTAAAAGCGTTTGACCTAACTATGTGTGCAGGAGAAGTAAAGTGGATGAAGAACAGCTATTGTCCAGACTATGTTATATAGATGGACAGCCTCATAGAGCACATCAAGCAGTATATGTGTGTGGGTGTATAATTTGTGATGATGCTGTGTCAGAATCACACACACACACACACACACACACACACACACACACACAGAGTAGGCACTAAAGACAGAAAATGAACTGGGCCCAGAATTTAATAGAAGTAGGTGAACAGGTGAGATTGCCTTTGGGAAATTACACAGTGCTTTTAATGATCCTGAGCTACTTCCTGAAACAAAGTTCCATCTTTTTAATATCAATATTCTTCCAATGTTTTACATGATTGCACATGTATAACCTATATCTGATTGCGTACCATCTCAGGGAGTGGAGGAGGGGCCAGAGGAAGGGAGGGATAGAATTTGAAACTCGAAACATTTAAAAATGTGAAAAATTGTTTTAACATGTAATTAGGGGGGAAATACATGCACTAAAAAATATTCTTCCAGTGATGATGTATGGCTACAAGCCATGGAATATGACAGTCTCTAAATAATCAAAGATATAGGTTATTCAAAGAACAAGGGAGAGGAACACAGGGGTTGCAACATATTACCACCAATGAACTTGTCAGGAAAGTGGTAAAAAAGATCTCAGTGGAGAGATACATGAACCAGAAAAGAAAGGGTACCCACCATAGAATTCAAGTGCAGAATAACTATACAGTCTACAAATGCTCCATTGGAATCCACCAAGTAGGTATGTAGGTAGGTAGGCCATGTACATATTGCATGGGATTCATGGGAAGACAGTATAAAAAGAGGATGATGCAATCAGCACCATTCATGGAAAGCACTCACATTGATGAGATCACAGATCTATTGACGTATCAGTGTCAGAAATGAAATATTTCTTAAAAGAATGTTATTGTACTTTATATCTGTATAGCAGATGAGATCATATTTGTAAAGCACTCAACACAGTGCCTGGCATACAGTGGGCACTATTTTATCCCCTCCCTCCTCTAAAACAGCGTTTCTTAAACTGTGGGTCTCAACCCCATATGGAGTTGCAAAAAATTTAGCAACAGTAAAAAACATGCAACAACCAAAAATTAATTAAAAATCAAACACATAATGAATCCTAGGTGTTTCTGGAAGTACTGGCCCATCTTGCATCCTGCAGTTCCAGTGTAGCCTCACAATACCAAAATTCAAAAAGGGGTTACAAGTGGAAAAAGTTTGAGAAGCCCTGTTCTAAAGCACTTAGTGCTATACTTGAGAGTAATATAAATATAAACCAGTGGACTGGTTTACCATTTCCTTCTCCAATTCATCTTATAGATGAGGTAATTGAAGCAAAGAGTTAAGTGACTTGACCAGGATCACACAGTTAGTAAGTGTCTAAAATTGGATTTGAACTCAGGTCTTAGTAAATAAGACTGAATAAATAAATAGTAAATAAAGTAGTAAATAAATGATTGTTTCCTTCCTTCTTTCTTTCCTTCTCTCCTTCCTTTCTTATATCCTTTCTTTTTTCTTCTTTTCTTCTCTCCTTCCTAATTTCCTTTTAAGTTTTAAAAAGTACATTCTCATGTATGATCACACTTGATCCTTAACAATAAACTTTGAGGTAGGCACGCAAGTGGAGTTATGTTTCCTCAGTTAAGAAAACTAAGGCTCAGAGAGAGCTCAAACAGCTTGCATGAAAGGTCACAGCAAGTTAATGTCAAAGCCAGGACTAAAATTCAGGTCTATGAACTTCTATCATACTTGTCTCTCCATTGTATCACACTGTACCACACGGTTCAAACATATGCTTAACCCCTTATGATAGCTTATGTAATAATTCAAATTTATATTGAGTTTTAAATTTGAAAAATACTTTATGTGTACTGTTATTCTATTCTATTTGGACAACTAGTTGGCACACTGGGCAAGGAGTCAGGAAGACCTGAGCTCAAATCCAACCTAAGATACTTACTGTGTGACCCTGGGCAAGTCACATAACCCTGTTTGCCTCAGTTGCCTCATCTAGAAGATGAGCTGGAGAAGGAAATGGTAAACTACTCCAGTATCTTTTCAAAGCAAATTCCAAATGGGGTCACAAAAAGTTGGACACAATTGAAAAACAACTAAGTTTCAAATGCAGAGTCTCCCATGTGATCAGTGGCTAAAAGACCCAAAGGGGTAAATGTTATAAAGGATAAATATCACTAGAATGTTCTTATTATAGACATGAAGTTAATTCTCAAATTAGGATATGTCTATCATTGAATTTATCCTGTTTTCAATTTTATTTATTCTTAGTACCCATTCTATTTAGTAATTGCTTTGCTGACAATATCGAATACTCACTATACCTAATCTTCTTAATTGTGACTTTGTTGATATCATAATTCCATCTGCTTATTTTGGAACTCAAACTACTTAGCACACTATATTCAGATTTCTATCTCCATCCCCAGCTCCAGGTGAACTCTAAGAGAGAATAAATCAAGCATAAGTCTGAAGGAGTATGAAAGATGATTGTTAAATTTTTTCATGTGAGCACTTAAACTTCAGAAATTGGCAAATGCTACAAATCTGGACTCAATTTATTGTTTCGTTCATTGTCTGGACTTTAGAAGGTGATAGAGAATATGTTGATCATGTAGGTTACACTTTAAAAGTATCGTGTTGTTGAAGATCTGGTTGTTAAATATATACCAGCACACTGCTGACAATAAGGAAAAAAGAGATAGGAAAGAAAAATGCCCAGCTATATCCAACATATTCTTCCTATGTTGGGTTTTCATAACTGATATTTTTGTTTCTTTTTTTTAAAGTTAATTTCCAGGATGTCGAATATCATATATACAACGTAAATACTGTGTACTTTCAAAAGCACAGTATGAATTAATTTTACATTATCCATCCTGCTATTTGCTTCTGTATTGGCGGATAATTGAGAATGTATAGCACTTTGAAAATAATAATTACTAATCTCAAAACACGTCTGCAATGCATATACAAAATCTTCAAGACGGTAGCCTCCTAATTGACCTCCTCACTTTCAGTCTCTGTCTTCTCCAATACATCGTCTACTTACCTGCCAAAATCACCTTTTTCTTAAGGCACCAATCTGACCAAATCATTCCCATACTCAAAACCTTCAGAAACCTCTGAAAATTGCCTCTGAGATAAAATACAAATACTTAATCCAGCATTTAAAGTCTTCCATACTCTGACTTCTGCTTAACTTTCCAGTCTTAATACCACCTCCTTTGAGAACTCCATATTCCCACCCAACTAAACCATTAGTTATTTCCTGAATTCAACATTCTAGCTTCTACCTCCATTTATTTACACAGGAAGTCCCCTACACCTTTTATTTTTGCCTTTACATCGCCAAAATGTAACATACTGCCTGGTACATGGTAGGTCCAATTTAATTAACAGATTATTATTTCTGTCAGCACCTCCTCCAGGATGTCTTTCTTCATCATCTCCCTTTAGTTTTCTGTCACTTCACAGGGACTTACACAGTATTTCCCATATTTCTCCTGTTTGTGTTGGTCCAGCTAGGTGGCACAGTGGATAGAGCTCTATGCCTCAAGTCAGGAAGATTCATCTTCCTGAGTTCAAATCCGGCCTTAGACATTTATTAGCTATGTGACCCTGAGTGAGTCACTTAACTTTTTGCCTCAGTTTCCTTATCTGTACAAGGAACTGGAGAAGGAAACGGTAAGTCACTCTAATATCTTTGCAAAGAAAACCCTAAATGGAGTCATAAAGAGTTGGATAGGACTGAAAATAACTGACCAACAGTACAAACATATGCATGATATGGATACAACATATACCCCTCTGATTAAAAAACAAACATTTATTAAACACCTAATAGGTGCAAAGTACTGTTCTGGGCATTGGAGATATGAGGAATAAAAGATAATATTATCAGTCCCCAAGGAGCTTACAGTCTAATCGGGAGGGAGGTCAGAAAGGGTGCACAGCATGTCAGAAAAGACACACAAATAAGCATGACTCAAGGTAGAATGTTGAGGGACAAAGCAGAGATACATACAAAGTGTTCTAGGAAAGTATGTGAAGGAAGAGAAAACTTTCAGCTGGAGGGATCAAGCAGGGATTCATGGACCTGAGCTAGACCTCAAAGGAAGAAAAGTATTTCAACAAATAAAAGTGAGGAGAAGTACATTTCTGGCATAAGTCATGAGAAATGGTCTACATGAAAACACACAGGCAGCCAATTGTAGGTGTTTGAAGACTAGCCGGAATTCTAATATGACTTGAATGGAGAAAGCATCAAAGGGAATAATGCGAAACAGGAAGGCTTCTACTATGTGAAAAAGAGTGAAATATACAAATCATGTGAAAGGAGAGTCCTTGGGGTGTCTCCTCTAAATTTTGTAAAATATGAATAGGTAGTGCTTATATGAGAGGTGGCGAGGTGGCTAGTGGATAGAGTGCTGGGCCGATCTGGCCTCAGACATTGACTAGCTGAGCAAGTCACTGAACTCCTATGTGTCTCACTTCTTTCATTTGTAAAAATGAGCTGGAGAAGAAAATGGCAAGTCACTCCAGTATCTTTACCAAGAAAACCCTACAATGGGGTCAGAAAGAATCAGACATGACTGAAAACTACTAAACAACAACAGTAAAAACACTTATATAGTTCTCTAAGGTTTGCAAAATACTTTAATCATATTATCTCATGTGATTCTCACTCCAACCCTGGGAGATAGGGGTAATTACTGTCTTCAATTTAAAGTGCCTTGCACAAGGTCACCCAGTTAGTAAGCATCTGAAATCAGATTTGAACACACATCTGAAGACATGTCTTCCTGACATCAGGACTGGCACTTGATCCATATTACCACCTTGATTCATTACTACTAACCCAGGTTCTCGATCTACTCTAGAACCCCTACTGTAGGGATTAACCTGAAATAATAATAGATTTAGAACCCAAAGTGACCTTCAAGGTAATTTAATAGGCTCAGAAATATTGTGACTTATCCAAAATTACACAGGTAATGGCACAGTCAGGATTCAAATCCAGACACTTTGAATTCAAATCCAGTGCTTGTACTACTGCATCATAACTAATGAATGGCTGCTAAATTTAATTATTCATTTTGTAAGCATTGAACTGGTGTAAGAACATAAGCTCAGACAGCACTGAAACAATAAGAAGTAAGTTATCTTTTCCAATCATGGCCAATATATCTACTCCTTTGAGTTAATATTTTTCAACATAATAACCTATAAAATAGAAGAGAGAATTTTCAAAGGCTTATAAGGTCATGTCTCTGATCTTCATCCTAATGAGGAACAAAAGCAAGGATAATTTTAAAATTCTCTCCTCTCCCCTCTTCAACCCAGTTCACATGAAATGTCAGTCTATCTAGCCAGACGACTTGATGACAAAATACGTCATTATTCTTATGTCCCACAATGACCAACATAGTCCTTCCAAACCATCAGTGAGCATTTAAGTGCCTAGAATATGAGAGGTGCTGGAGATACAGACATATCAAAGAGTGTACATTCTATCAGAACAAATAAAACTTAGCAACAAATTTGAATGGGTTCTCAAAGAGTAATGACATGTAAGTTCTAGCAAACTTCAGAAAAAGTTCTTTTGGGATTTGGGTTAGGGGTAATCTCAAAATATGAAGATGAGAAATATCTACATGTCAATAAGAATAAAGAGGAGCCATGGATTACAAAATATAACCTCAAAATCTCTACTGCTATATCATAGAAGTCTATGGGGCACAAATTTTAAGTGTTTTAAAAAGAAAAGAAACTCATAATCCTGTACAATTTAAGAAGTAAGAAAAATGCAATTGTGCCTGCTAATTAAAGTTGTATCCATAATATGATAATGGACAACTTCCTGGAATGTGATCAGATTTGACATCACAAGAGAACCTAGCTTTTCAATGTTGTTCTAAAAAACCACAAAAAAAACACCAAGAGGAAGTAAAAAAAAAAATACCTGAAATCCAAAAACAAATGTTGTTAGGGGAAAAATTCAAAGAAATGAGCAAACAAAAGAAAAATTTTGAATTAAGAAATGAAGCAATATTATGAATTATAAAAGGCAGAGACAAGGATGCCAAAAAAACCCTCAAACTATGCCAATAGAAGCACTGGAAATCAAAACTACAATTTTCGTGACACAACAAAATAGATCACACTGAAGGAATTAAAGAAATAAAATTAGCAAAAATATCACAAGTTGAAATAACGACAGAACTGAGTACAACTAAGAAATCTCAGCACAAGATGAATGAAACAAGTTCAAAAAAGTAATAATCCATTTATATCACACTTTAAAGTGTAAAGCACTTGTAAAATGCTTCATCCATAACAACCTTGCAAGGCAGCTAGAAAAATATTATTGTTATCGAGTCACATCTGATTCTTATCAACCTCATTCTTGGCAAAGAGTGGTTTGCCATTTCCTTCTCTAGCTTATTTGACAGATGAGGAAACTGAGGTAAACAAAATTCAGTGACTTGACCAGGGTCATACAACTAGTACGTGTCTGAGGCTGAGTATCTGAACTCAGGAAGATGAATCTTCCTGACTCCAGGTTCAATGCACTAAATTGTTCCACCGATATTATTGCTTCCTTTTTTAAAGATTTGAAGAACTGAGGCTCTGACAGTTTGTGCCATATCCATGATCGGGAATCCAGCCGTCTTAGAGATTAAAACACATGCTCATGACCACACAGCTAGTAAATGTCTGAAGTGGATTTCAAACCCACATCTCTTCATTTCTAATTCAGAGCTCCACCATCCATTATGAAGTTTTGTTTGAAAATTGTGTGTCTCCTCCTCAACCTCCATTTCTAAGGACTGACATTGATGACGATCAGGTACCATTTGACCTACTATTAGAGGTGAAGTAACTGAATATGCAAAAGGGATTAGAAGCTTGTCTAAAGTTTCAGAGTGAATTAGTAATTGAACTAGATTAGAATAGAGTTTCTGGCTGCATTCTCAGGCATAGGTCTGTTTCTGAATCTATGCTAACCCTCTCAAGTCTGACTCAGTGTTTTACTTATTTATATTTGATAATGCTGCTGCCCAAGATGAGACTATGCCATTAGAAATTTTAAACAGTGAAAAATAAATCAGTTGGAATTTCATTTTGTTTCATGTTTCAGTTTTCACTTACTGTACAGTGAAGCTTCTGATAAAACTGGCCAGAATCTGTTCTGAGAAAAAACAAGTTAAGAAAGGAGTAGTTTCTCCACAGAAATGTTAACTTTGGATGCTGCCCTTGTTGCTTTTGCTTTGAGTGTGACTTTCCTATGAGAAGCACTTTGAAGGGGCAACTAAGTAGTACAGTAGATAGAACACCAGCCCTGAAGTCAGGAAGAACTGAATTCAAATGTGACCTCAGATCCTTACACTTACTGTGTAACCGTGGGAGAATCACAACCACAATTGCCTCAAAAAAGAGAGAGAGTAGCCCTTTGAGGGCTCTCTCTTTGCTAATATGTGGTGTCTTGTTGTCTTTATTAGAATCATCGTTATAACAAATAATGTGACAGTGACAAAAACTGAACTAGTCTGAAGGTGCTAAAGTTCCATATATCATCATGCTAATTAAGCAACTTGGGTCTGAATTGAGAATGAAAAGAAGGCATGTTCTCTTGCTCTCCCTGGTACCTGGTTTGAGTGAGTTTGATATTAGTACTCTGAAACTTTAATTATGTACTCATGCATATAAAATCCATGTTTACAGACAATAAGGTCTCCTTTATCAATGCTCTTTAAGTTCATAGGTAAAAGTTTGGAAAGGACCTTTCAACTCTAAGGCTGTCCAGTTCAACACCTTCATTTTACAGATGAGGTAACTAACATATAGGAAGATGAAATAACTTGCCTAAAGGTGCAATACACATTAGGTGCTTAATAAATGCTTTTTGAATGAATGATTTACTGCATCTCTAAATATTTTGTTGTGGCATGTAGCAGACAGTCATTTCTCCCAAGCTTTGATCTGCTGTCAGTGCATCCAAGTGTCCTGAAAGGGTCAAATAAATTCTGTGAAACTGAAAGCAGGGCCTCTTGGTAATTCTGTAGCTGGAATGGCAGGTGTGCAGCTGTGTACAGCTGTAAGCTCTATCACACACAGCTGCTGGACTGAACTCAAAATCACAAAGATCTGTTACATTATTCTCCTGTCCTTGCCAAAAACCCTTGGACGTAAAGCAGTGCAGAATTCCACAGACCTTTGGTTATGTAAGAGATATTAATACCCATCCATCTTCAGATCCTAAAATATATGTTCAGGATATCTTTCTGACCTCCTTTGGGTCCCTTCTCCTTTATCCGTTTTCCTAGATATTGTTTATTTAGCATTTCAAATAAGGATGATTAATTTTTTTCTTATGTCACCTTATATTTATATTATATCATATTTCTTTCAGAAAAAGACTTCAATACTAATTAGAATGAAATTGCCTGTGTAACTAGTTTGCAATTCTGCAGTGGAAATGTTTAGACTTTGTATTTTTATAATCTACCTTCGTGTATTAATACTACTACTGATATTAGACAGCTAAAGAAAAATATTTCCACCAAATGATAAAGGCTTTCAGTAAAGGATATATCTCATTAGAGCATAGGTGAAGTCTGACCTTTCTAACAGGATAGGATTTTCCCCTGTACCTCCTTCCATTTAAAAATTCACTGGCGCTCACTGACATGTGTGTCCTTTTTCAGGGCTTGTTTTTTTTTTTCCTCTCTCTCCCTCCTTTTTGCAGAAGGAAAAAAAATCTATGTTACCTCCTCTTTTCTATGAGTCTTTCACACAAGGGGAGCAGGCCTTGGCTCCTCAGAGCAATGCTTGGCAAACTCCAAGGCAGGAAACGCAGAAAGGAACGAGTCTGTCAGACTCATTTTCTTTTAGTTCAAATGTTTATTTCAGATTCTGGAGGAAGTAGAGTGGTTCCTTTCCATTTCCTTGTCTCTGGGACCCACGAGTTGGATGAAGCTTAGACATCCACACCACATCTCAGAATGTGCCCACCATTACACTTAGACTGAAATGGAAACTTTTCAGAGGATCCCCAATATGAATGGAGTCAGATATATGTATATATGTCTCTAAATATGTCTATATGCATATATCCCTTGCAACTAAAATTCTAGGATCCTGTATCTTCCCAGTATTTCCACCTTTGGCTGATCCATTTTCAGTAGAATTTAAGCTACGTGGATGCAAGGACCATTTCACTTTTGCCTTTGAATACCTCTCTAACCCCCCTTCCCCAGAAGTACAATGTCTAGCTCAGAGTAGGTACTCGATAAATGTTTGTTGAATGAGATTGAACTGAACTGAGCTGAACTGAGTCCTCATGTGGTATGGTTGCAGTTTATCAATGGCAATCCATGATTTTACTGCAATGGACTACAACCAGGTCTTGAGACCTAGGATATGACTTCACTTAGGCTTCTCCTACATACCATATGATTACACACTCACTGCTACTGCTCATTTGAGGAGGATTGATAAAAGGTGTCTGCCACAATTGAAATTTTGGACTAAGCCATCTCAAAATACATCTCATTTCCCAGGCATCACAGACTAACTGAGTCTGACACCAGGACAGGATTTCCATGGTCACATCTTTAATATGTTCATTTTATTTTTATGAGCAAGTGGTTTTTAAACCTATAACCACTTAAACTTCTCCCACTACAACTCCCTTCCCCCATTTAAAAAATACAAATCAACCAAGGGCACTCTATACACAAACTATGGTGTCTATATCAAGGCTTTTACATTGACACAGCTCCTTCTTTCAACACCAAATTGGGAATGTTAGAACCCAAACTGGAGAACCTCCTGATGAATTTACAACTAAACTTTAACAGATGGACCTGTCTTAAGCTGTAGGCATCAGGAATGAAGCCCAATTTCAGATACAAATTGCTTACTGAGAATATTTATAGACAGCAAATTCTTTGGGCACAAGAGACAGACCTCTGAAATTTTTAACACAGATTGATCTGCAGTTTTGCAGTTGACAAAGAAGCCAAACATTGCAAATGAATTAATTAGTTTTGAACAAAAGTTTCCTGGGCAAGGTGTTTGATCTAATCATTTTTAGCTTTCTTCCCTATGCCCCTCAAAAGATAGTTACATTGCATGAAAATCTGATCCAATCAATCTAATCATCTCTTGGATAGTTTGGGTCATATCAATGTATAACAGTCATGGTTCAGAGTCAAGTGTTTGGTGAATTCTATGCAACCCAGCTGATGGAATGCTTTAGCTGTCATATACACTCAAGGTGTCCCAAAAATCTTAGTGCAGTTTGCTAGCTATTTATAACACATATATGTACATGTACACTGACAGATTTTTGAAGAAAGTTTTCACTATACAGGCTACAGAGAGTAAGCTACTAAAACCTAATCAGTCCTTAAATGTATCAGATATCCCTTCAAACAAATATCCCAATTTTATATCATGTGAGATCGTTTATAATATGCTAACAAGAAACAACATTTGATATGATCCCAATATTTAAGAACCAGAAGTAGAAGAGAACCAGATTTAGAATCAGAAAATTCTGGCTAAGTTGGAAGCTCTGCTTTTCCATTTACTAGGTGTGTGACCAGGGGCCACTTCTCTGAATCTCAGTTTCTTCATTTGTTAAATGAAGATATTCGCTTTACTTCGCAGCGTTGTTATGAAAGTCAAATCAGAAAATGTATGCAAAAGTACTTAAGAAACTTACTACACAAGTAAATTTGAGGTATAATCTCAGAGTCATCCTTTTAAAAAATTTTCTTTATTCTAGGAAATATTTAAACAAGGAATGCCATTCATAGACTATAAGAAAGCAACCTGAATTCATTTTTTTAATAATGAGCGTAAAAATATAAGAAGTAGGATGAAAGGAAGGAGGAATAGAAAGAAGAGATAAAGAAGGAAACATTGTAAAGGTCACAGTGAAATAAACGTTTCTGTTTGAATATATTTCTATCCAAGTACAGTATAAACTGCAGTCATGTGCTTTTTGCACACAGAATTGTATTGTATCAAATTTAAATTTGTTACAACTGTCATGTACATTAGTCTAGTGATAAGGAAAATGTAACTTAATATCTGATATAATGAAACAGCGACCACCATTAGCTTCCAGCTATATTAAAACCAGGCTGTTAGTGACATTGCTGGTGTCATGTGAAAACCTCAGATACTGTTTGTCTTCTCTAGCCATCCTCGAGCAAATATATGACTATATCAAACAGAAGATCTTGAAGGAAGTCTCTGTGATGAGGTAATTTCGTTGCTCATTCACAGTGCCTTGCATTTGCTGTACTTAAAATAGACACTTGTACCAATACTCTTTTTATTACCCGAAGGGGGGAAAAAAATCACATACACACCAGCTCTTTTTCTTTCTGCCCGCAAAGGGAAGCAACTCGATCCAGCGAGGGCTGAAACCTGAGTAGGTCACTGTACACCACGATAAAATTCCCTAATCCCTGAGCCAAATTTCCCTAAGGGGGCCCTCCTCCTGATCCTTCACTTTCCAAGCTGACTTTTCCATTCCCTCTCTCGTCTTTCCCTCTTTCATTTCCCCTACCTTAAAGCCTTGATATCTGATCCACTGTGGGTGCTCGGGTTACAGTTTTTACAGCTTAGGCTGTCTACTGCTGTATACATTCCTTTCTTTCTGCTCTGCCGTGATTACTTACCAGAGCTTATTTTACACTGGTCCAGATGAAAGCAGTTCAGATGAAGGGAAACACAGTCAGGCAGCTTGAGTATTACAGATATGAAACTCCACAAGGGCACATTGTGTTCTCTGTGACATTTTGTTGCACATATTTATACAGTATAACCAATTTGTTATGTTACTCCAGTCTTCTTCAGGTTTATGGGGGCTCTAAAAAAAAGCCTCCTCGTGGGTTTTTATTAAAAGCAGTATAATATCAGAGAAGACAAATAACACTTCTACCTTCTGTAAGGTTAATTTGTTATATTGGAGGGGTAAGTATTAAACAATCCCATTAGAAATGAGATTTCACTGCTAACTGATATAATTGATACAGAAGGGGCATAAAAACTTCACCCAGGGCTCACTTATATTATTCCAGATCAAAGAAAAAAACACAGATCTCAAAGGCAATCATATTATTACAACTGATGACTTTCTATCAACTTACTGCTCCATATTGAAATCTTGAGTTTGCAGTTTCAGCTAGCAATGATTTTTAAAAAGAGAGGAAATTCTGTGCACCAAGGTTAATTCCAATGCTTAGTTCTTAAACATTAGTTTAAAAATTGTGTAATATTCCCCCTTCACACAATGTTGTTTTTGTTTCTTCCTCACTAGTTCAGACAAACATCTGTTATACTGTAGAAGAAGAACTATCTCCCAAACCGCTGAGTGTGCCTGTAGCCAAAGTAAACAAAATAAATCCAGAGGATCCAGCACAGTCAGCCTTTATATCCAGCCAGGATAACATTTCACATGTTTTGATTAAAATTAGCTAATTTGTAATTCTAGAACCTATGAAACTTAAAAGCTGCAATCTATATAGATCACATTGAAAAATGTTTTAAAGGAGCAGGGCATAGTGTGATCTATGTCTGCAGAGTTCTTCGCCTCTCGCTCTGCTATTCTCAGTATAATATAAAATGAAAAAAAAATCTAGAAATTAGAGAGAGGTGATGGGGAGGGAATTAGAATGGCAGTCTTATTTACTGTCAGGTATCTGGCTCCTGAAAGCCCCATCAAAAAGCACCAACTTCTTCTGATCTTTCAAAGAAACAACTGTCCATTCTTAGAATCATTGGCAATTCCCATGAAAAGTCATCAATTTCCAAGGCAGTTCGTCCTTATTATATCCGAACCACATCCTTATTCCATCTACACATTTATTTCTCACCTTTCTAGACACTACGTCCCTCACCCACAGATAAAGAAAATCCTAAAATCAAAATCCAGATGGGCACTGACACTTCAGATAGGAAAGAAAGGAGAGGAAGACATCAAGCAAACAATAAGCACATGTATATGTAATATTTATTATACACATACAAGTAATCAGGTGCTCACTATGCTTGAACAATAATGAAAATGTGATAAAATGTGTGTGGGGGTACCTATTAAAAATTAAAATACTCTAAGCTTGACATAATATAATACCAGTTTCTTTGAGTTGGGTCTTTCAGATATAAACTTAAACATTTGGTTCAACAAGGTGAATTAAAGGATTTTTAGAAGTGAACAAATCCACCAATTTAAAGTATTCTATGCAGACAACGTCCTAGCAGATTCAAAAGGATGGAAACTAAATTCTCTAATACCTATTACCTGGTTGTGACTCAAAAGAAAAAAACAGACGTGGGGATGTGGGGGAGAAAGCAACACCAGAACAGACGTGTAAAGTCAACACAGAAAAAAATGCTCATCTAGCCAAAAGCTGCAACCTCATGGAAAAAAAAATGTCCTGAGCTGTGTTCTTGTGCAACCGCTAGAATCCGAACATCTGGAATGCCAACCTCCTGCACAACCTCTGGAACACAGCTGGACTGGCAGGTCTTTATATCAGATAGGACATCGGGGCTACCCGCCTCTGAACAATAAATACACTGCTGTCAAAAACAGCTCCTTCAGACAGCTTTCTTTCAACAGGACTTACTCGGGTTTGATTAACTGTGAAGTGAAGCATGTAAAGGGGGTGAAGCAAAAAAAGGAGGTGGGGTAGAAAGGGAGGGAAAGGAAAGGGGCGGTGAGGGGGGGAGAGAGAAAGAGCAGGAAAAGGGGGGAGTCCCTCTGTGTAGCACAAAAATTATGTGCGGTTCAGTCCATAACATTTCACTTTGACAATTTAATTATACCGTTGCAGCTGGCTATTTTAAAAAAAGGGGTGGGGGAGGAAAAAAGCAAAAGAGGAAGGCGAAAGATAGCGCTTTTCCAGAGGTGCCTGCCCCATCAAGGCAGCTCCCTAACTTTGGAGGGTTCCCAGGGAGAAAGGTTTTATCAGAAGGAACTGCACAAACGATTAGTCAAGCTTTCTTTATGCCCCACCCGTCCCTTATTCCCCTCCTCCTTTTCTGGATGTCTCCGTAACTCCCTGGGTTTTATTAGACTAAGTATTATGTGTAAGGGCTCTTTTCTCTCCTCTCCTCTCCTCTCCTCTCTTCTTCTCTCTCTCTCTTTCTCCTTCTCTCTCTCTCTCTCTCTCTCTCTCTCTCTCTCTCTCTCTCTCTCTCTCTCTCTCTCTCTCTCACTCTCTCTCACTCTCTCTCTTCCCCCCCTCTCTCCCTCGCTCTGTCAGTCAAAGGAGTCGATTCGCAGGATTGAAGGCTGGGAGTTAGCCCCTATTTTCCACCCGGGAGGCGGAGCTGAGACATTCAGTGCATCCTACAGAAATTGACAAGCTATCCCTTAAAAAAAAATCCATGCAACTGCAAAAAGGGGGGGGGGGTGGCAAAACAAAAAAGGAAAGCTTTACCCAACCAGTGGGGTTTATAAATACCTTCATTTCTTCATTGATCTCCCTTTTCACAGGGTGAGCCGGTTTCCTGCTCCTTTTATTTTCGGGAGGTCTCCCTTCTTTCTCCATTTCTGCCATGTTTTTGTGTCTGGTTTCTGGGGTGATGAAATGGCTGCTCCCGCCGCCGCCGCCCGGGTGCCTCGGCCGCGGCGGCCGCCGGTGCTGCCGGTGGCGGTGAAGGAAGAGAAGGAGAAGGAGGGGTAAGAGGAGGAGGAGAAAGAGAAGGAAGAGGCAGAGGTGCCAGAGGTAGGGAAGGGGGGATCAGGAGCTAGGGGAGCGGGAACTCTTCTAGCGGCAATAGACGTCAGTGACTGTCAGAGGGACAGGGAGCTCTGGTCGTCTGAGGGATGCCGATGATGCAGCCGCCAGATCCGCCGCCGCCTGTGCTGCTGCTGCTGTTGCTGTAGCTGTAGCTGCTGCTGCTGCCGCTGCCGCTGTTACCGCTGCCGCTGCTGCCGCCGCCACCGCTGTTGCTGCTGCTGCTGCCGCCGCTGCCGCCGCTGCTGCCTCCGCTGCAGCCGCCACCCCCGGGCTGCATCCTCGATGCCCTGTGGAGTCGTCAGCCATGTTCCGTCTCTCTGTCTGTCTGCATGGGAGAAGGGGGACAGAGGCCGGAGAGGGAGACGGAGAGAGCGAGAGCGAGCTGCTCTGTGTGCGTGGATGTGGGTTCTATGCGTGTGTACGCGCGCGCCCGTGCGCGCACGCGTGAGAGTGTGTGTGTGTGTGTGTGTGTGTGTGTGTGTGTGTGTGTGTGTGTGCGTGCGTGCGTGTGTGTGAGTGTGTCTCCAGTGTGTGCCTGGCAGAAGAGCGCGCGAGCCAGAGAGCCCAGTGCCTTCAGTGAACGGGGGGCGGGGTAGGGAGAGAGGGAGGGGGAGTAGGGGAAAGGAATGGTTGTGGGGGGAGAATTCGGAAGGAGAAAAAAAAGGTGGGGGCGCTAGGACAGCCCCCCGGCTCAGGGAGCGGGCGGGGCTTCCGCCGTCACAGAAGACGCGGATACTGCTCCGCTCCACTCTGGCTCGGGCTGCGGGGGCTTCTTAGACTTGGCTATTCATCCTCTGCAGGGACTGGCAGGAGGCGGCTCACCTCGCTCCTGCCATCTCCTCCTTCTCCTCTTCCTCCTTGTTTGCCTTCTGCCCCCCGTCCTCTGCCCTGCTCACCATCCTCAATGCGTTTCTCCCCAATCGCTGCGCCTTTGCAATGTGTGTAGCTAAATATCTATTTTATATTTATTAGGGTGGGGATTAGAATCCCCCCAAGATTTCACTGAAGGCGTCAATCCTAAAGGCTGCTGGTGGAAATTAGGCGGGGGTGACTGGGCAGGGTGCGAGGGGAGAGAGGTAGGGAAATGGGCTAGTAGAGAGAGGGATCCCAGTTTGCTGGTTACACCAGAGCTGGCAACTCCGTCGGGAAGGCTGAACTAGCAACTCGCTAGAGCTAGGGTTCGAACGGCTTGAGGTCCTGGGAGGGCAATCAGCGCCCGCGGGAGGCGGCCTGTGGCTGCGCTTTTGTGATCCTCAGCAGGAGCCCTCGTCTTAGAGACAGATCGGGGCCTTGATGACGCCCCTCGCAGAAGTCTCTGATTCCTTTTCTTCCCTTATCCCACTGGAGACGCCTTCTCTCCCCGCCTCTTAGCACTAGGTTTTCCGCTTGGTTCCAAAGAAAGCTTGCTTTTCTGGGTCGCAGTCTTTCTGTCGACCCCATTAGGAAGTGGAGCATCTCTTCCTCCTAGCCCCCGCCCCTTTTCCTTTTATTTTAAAGGACAATAGCTCCCATTCCCCTCAGTCCGGTACAAAAAGTTAATCCCACTACCGCCTTGTGGCCCCACTCATTCACTCCACCCCCTGAGTGTCTCCCGGGTTTCCCAGGTTCTCTGCCAACTAGTTTGCACTTGTGCTTTCATAGAGTGGAGGCCATCGGATGATGTCCCGAGCTCCCCAGGATGGCCAGGAGAAGCCGGCTCTCTCTAAACTCCAGAGTGGCCAGCGCCCACAGCCACACCCTCTGGAGTTCCACCCCGCCCCACTCCACCCTGCCCCGCCCTTAGTTCTGGATGCCTTTTTTCCTGGACTTCAAAACTCTTCTCCCTCCAAGAATCTCTCTCTCCCTCTCCCCCTCTCCTTCTCTCTCTCTCTCTCTCTCTCTCTCTCTCTCTCTCTCTCTCTCTCTCCTTTCCCTCTCCCTCTTCCTCTCCTCTGTCTGTTACGGGGAATGAATGGTTCCATGGGAGTTAGGAAACACTGGAGTTGCTAAATTACTATCCACAATGACTGGAAAGATCCATAGATTATTCCTGAGTCCCGACCTTCCACATTCCGTGGCAGTTAATAATTACCTGATACAATACGATATGGGGGTGTCCATTGTTTCATTAGTCAAAATTGTAACTGTGAAGCATTTTTCATTATGACTGGTGGAGCTTTAAATTACACTTGGGTTTTTTTTTTTTTTTGATACTTGAAAAATAAAATGAGTTTTGTGTGGATTATGAGTAGGCTCTCAATAAAAAAATTTCTGCTTAGCTTGTCAAAGCTAAGTTCATTCTGCACTGTACAGAGTCTCATTTGCATTATATATATGTATGTATATGTGTGTGTGTGTGTGTGTGTGTGTGTGTGTGTGTATGTTTCCGGAGCTTATAAATCACTGGCATATGAGAGTGTATCCTGGGAAGATTGAGCCGTCCAATCTCTTCTCAATCCCTTTTTCTTTAATCCTTTCCAAACTCTGAATGGAATAGTAGGAGAGCCCAAAGGGAGAAAACCTCTCTGATTTTTCTCCTGGCAGTTCTCTCCAAGCTGCCCCCAATCCTTTCAAAAATCAAATTGTAAAAAGAGAGAAAGAAACTCTGGAACGATACTTAATAATCACTGAAAGGGGTCAGTAGTAAACATTTGCCCTGCTGAAAAGTTGGAGAGCGATCAGGAACTGAGTCTGTTCAGCAAAAGAAGAAAAAAAAACAAAGGGAAAGGGGAAGATTTCCTACCCCAAGTTCTCTGGAGGAAGATAGCACAGCTGAGTTAGGAGATCCAGATTCTATAATAAGTAATTTTATTAGAGCTCTTTATAATGACTGAGCTCTCCAACTTTCTGTGTAATTTCTGGGTCACTAGATCTGCACTAAAATATTGCCTCCTTTTTCATTGAAGTCTCAATTTTCTAGCCACGGAAACCAGATCTCACTCTCATAGCCTCCTAGTGAATGAAATTTGAATTTCTGCACTAACAACCCTTGGTACAGTCATATGGGGGTGGAGGAGATGTCGATAGTTTGCTGAAGGTGTATTCGGCAACAAAAAACATTCCCTTAGAAAGGAGAGGAAACGAAAATGTAAAACATTTTTTAAATCTGAATTACATCTAATACTTTGGACAAGTAATATGCAGGTTTAACGTTTCATGTTTTGCACTGTTATTTGTGGTCTTGTGTGTTTATGTGGGAATTGGGTGTGGGGTGAGTAAATTTTTTGTGGGTGCCACTGACTTGGAAAAGTAGAGAACAATTTTTAAAGTATTTTTCAATATTCCAAACAGTGGAAACATATATTGTACTGTCCTCAAATGTAGCTTTTTCTCTACTGGCAATATGTTTAAGGCCTCTCTATCTCCTTTGGTGCCAGAAGCATTACAATTGATTCACTGTTTTTCAGTGCATATCATATAACAAGTTATATGTCCCAAATCTTCAGATTCAGTTTCATAACTTATGAATAATAAACAACCAAAAGGAAAAGGTGAAAGCCAGACCAAAGTTATATTTGGATGTAGATGACCTTCCTTTTAATAATACTCTCTTTGAAATGAGTTAACTTTAAATAATAATGTTCATTTTCATTATCTACTTTACCTGTTCCCTTACAGGAAAACAGAGAAAAATAGGAAAAAGAGAAGTGAGGACATTAGGTTAGAAACCAGGATTCAATGCTTCTGGTGATTACTCTCAGCTCTAAGTGAAATGTATTCAAAGACTTCTTATTGTCAAGGATAAATTCAAGCATCAAGAACTGAAGACTTGTTATGAATCTAAAATAAAATTCAATGGAAATCAAAATGGAACACTTTCTATCTGCCTATCTGAAAAAAATGTCAATAGATCAGCTTAAAAACAACATATTCTAGTTGTCTAGTATAATCTCTTATTTCATGGGTTTGTAGTATGAGTTAACTCACATGCTCTGGAAAACAATGACATGTCATCTAGTTCAGAGATTCTTAAACTTTTTTGGTATCCTGCGTCCCAATGTCAACCTGGTGAAGTCCATGAAACCTTTCTTAGAATAATGTTCCTAAATGCTTGAAACAAAATACATGTGATTACAAAGGAAGCAAATTCTGTTGAAATATTTATTCAAATTCTTTATAAATTCACTGATCCCAGATTAAGAACCCCTGAGTAGAAGATAAGACATTGAGCTTGCATTCAGGAAGATGAATTCAAATCCCTCCTTAGACACTTGCAAGCTATATGACTCTGATCTAGTCACTAAGTCATTTGTACCTTAGTTGACTCATATGTAAAATAATGGGGTTTTATTCAGTAGCCATTAAGAACCCTTTCAGCTTTCATCTGTGCTCTTAGATTGCAAACTCCTTCAGAGAAGGGACTGTGTTTTATGTTTCTTTGAATCACTGAATCTAGAATACAGCAAATCAAACTGACGGCTCTGAGTTGTTATCTACTGTCATGTATACCTCCTAATTCTTCCATTCTCACACAACTGGTGAGACTAAGAAGTCATTCAGGGATGCAGTTGATGAGAAAAAAATGAAGAAAAACTACCAAATGACCCTTTTAAAGATCTGAAGCTCTTATAAACACAATCAACCCATAATTTCCTTTCCCCTATCATAAAGGCAATGTAAGTCTAGGACCACTCTGCTTTCCTGTTCTTGCCCATCCAATTTCTTTCTTTTAATTTAATGTGACTCATATTAATGTGTTGTTTTATTGAGATCACACAGTGTATGAAGTATTAAACTCCCAAAGATATCTGTGGGCTCCAAAGACCCTAGAGATTGTACTGATTCATTCTACCCCTTCCCACTGTACCTTACAGTGAATTACACAAAGACATCAAGTAATTGTTTAATTAATTACTTTTTCAGTTAACCACATGCACCAATTTTTAATGCATTTATTAGATGAACTGTCAACAATTAAGAGATAAAGTCTATGAGGTAGAGGTTAGTTGTGCAATGCTTAAATTTTATGCCCACCAGTAATTAGACTCCTGAGTCTCTCTTAAGCAATAAACTTATAAATAATCAGATGTGTGTATTTGTATGTGTGTGTGTGTGTGTGTGTGTGTGTGTGTGTGTGTGTACATATGGTTCAAAAACCATTGGGCTGATTGACCACTGACATAGCTATCTATTGACTAGTGATGTTACATTTAAGACCTATGTTAGAAGTCATTTAGCAGAAAAACACAATTGGCTGGACATTAGAGTAAGTACATGAGGGAGAATATTGTAAGATGTAAGGCTGGAAAGGTAAGTTGCATCCAGACTGTAGAAGACTGAATGACAGGCTAAGGAGTATGGGTTTTATTTGGGAAAAAATGTGGAATCAGCAGAGGTTTTTGAGCGATGGGGAATAAGATGACCAGACCTATGCATTATTATAATGGTCACTTCAATACTGGAAATATCTGTGATTTTATTAGTGTTGGAATCCCCTCAACAAAGATTAATATGATAGATACTTCTGCAACCTAGTAAATGATTCTCCAGAGCTATTTTGCTCCCTCTTCCCCCAAAAAAGTTATCATCTTCTTGACCAAAATGGCAAAGAGGCTTTAAATTCAGATAAATGAATCTTCAACAGACATACAGTATATCATTGCACTGAAAGTTGATGTCTTTCTAGCTTGGTAAAACCTGTTAGAGTCTTTATATTCCACTGATACACTGATGAGCCTTTACATGCTCATCTCTATGCCGAGATGAGGTAAGGGAGAACTTTAGTGTGATAACAATAATAGCTCATAATTATATAGAACTGAAATTTATTGCGTTTCTCTTCACTGCAATCCTTTAAGGTAGGTGGCATATCCAGTCCAGTTGAATGAAGACCATGCTTTTTGTTCGCACTACGAAAATTCATCTTGTAGTGAGGCCCAGAATGGATCAGAAGCTCATAGGATTTTGAGTTGCAAGGTACCTTAGAGGTCATCTGGTTGACACTGCCCCCCCCATTTACAGGAAACTGAGGCTCAGAGAGGATAACAGGGAGATCAGTCAGAATGTCATTGTAGTAGTACAACTGAGAAACAGCAAGGCCTTAACTAAACAGTGGCAGGGAAAGTAGTAAGGAAAACAGGGACAGGATTTGGCAACTGAGCGGATTGTGATATAAGGCAAGGGAAGGAGTCAAAGATTACATTCTAAGGTTACAAACATCTTTGCCTAAGAGAATGGTGGTGCCACTGAATATAAGAATAGATTTCAACAACCAAAAGTTAAATTTCAAAACTCATTCTACCAAGTGACCTATAGCAGGATTACTACTGCACAATTATGTCATTGAAGTTACAGGTTAAATTCAAACATCACTGCCCCTTGCTTTAAAAAAAATGACTATGATAAAAATTCAAACTTTTACACCAGACAAACTAGGTTATTATTAGAACTACAAAAAAAAAGTTCTTCACATGTAAAAAGGATTCTTAAGAGAATTCTTTTAAATAATGAGTTCTTGTACTACAGGTAAGATTAGGTTAAATTTGTTTTTTTTAATTTCTGGAAACTCAACTTTACAGGAACATCTTTGTTACTTAAAAAAACACATCTGTAAGTGCAATAAAAGAGTTCTTTACAATTATAACTCAGTTCTTAGTCATTCAGGGTAAGTATTCGCAATCTCTTTTTGTGCAATGGATTTCTTTGGGATTGTGGTGAAGATTATAGATCCTTTCTGACTTCTTTTTAAATCCATAAAATAAAACATGTAAGGGGGAGGAGCCAAGATGGCAGAGTAGAAAGACACACATACACTAGCTTCCGAACCCACAACCTATAAAATACCTATAAGGAGGAACTCTCGACAAGTTCTGGAAGCCGTGGAACGACAGAGTGGAGGAGATTTCTGTTCCAGAGCGACCAGAAAAACCGTTGCTCACTTGACCAGAGTGGAGCCCAGCCCTACCCTGGCCCCATGGCCCCGGGAGGAACGGATCCTGGTGGGGTTCGGGACAGAATCTCCAGAAGTCACGCAGTTCCCTCCACCCTCGGGCGCAAAGGTCAGTGAGAGGGGCAGTTTGGCTGGCCGAGAGGGGAGCGGGGTGTCTCCATAACTCAGGCCCCCTCGGGAGGCAGCAGCAGGGGAAATAGCAGACAGAGGCTCTCAAAGCAGACAGGATCTCTGATCCATTGTTGAAGGTCTCCATATAAACTCCCTGAGGAGTCTGGGAGGTGGCCCTGCCCTCACCTGAGAACCTGAATTTAATCTTACCTTGAATAGCAGCAGCTGCAGCTAAAAGCCCTAAGGCTGGGGAGCACCATTTGAATCTCAGGCCCCAAGCACTAGCTGGGCAGATCTGGAGGGTGTGGTGAGGAATCTCAGAAGTCAAGTAACTGGCTGGGAAAATGCCCAGAAAAGGGAAAAAAAGTAAGACCATAGAAAGTTACTTTCTTGGTGAACAGATGTTTCCTCCTTTC